>CM024239.1:107882074-108507074 GCA_013421045.1 Propylea japonica
ATATGCCCGTCTTTGTCATACTTATGAATATCTATTTTGTCATTGATAGGTTTTTTAATTTCGTCATAATATCGCGGAATCAATAGAAGAAGTTTGAGTAGGAGTGAATCCGAAACCAATCAATCGACTTTGCCATCTCGTAAAAGTATATAGACATAGGAATGTCTCAAATTTACCTTGTAAAATTCAAGTCCGTTTTTCGTTTTGTTAGAGAGTTGCAATGACCAGAAATTTGTCGGTTCAATCTTCTTTATCATTTTCACCTGAACTATCACGTTAATCTGGATATCACTCTTCAAACAATCCACATCAAACCCCTAGTCAAAACCTTATCAAAATTTGTTATCACCGTCACCCATCCATTTTCATGGGCGCTGGAAATAAACTTAAGTACAACACACATAATATTCAGAACGTATACCGATAAATGTCTCATTTAATGAGTGGCATTTCAGTCACTCGATCGGAATTTTTATTATCTGCACCGCGACATAATCTTTACTCCGGTGATAATCTCTCCATCAAGTTATATATTATGCATATGAAAGCGACAACGACACGACGAAAAGAATTAAAGGTTCAAGTTATAATGATGTCTCATAATCATCTTTCTACGAACCTGTTCTGTTCGGTTCAATGAAATGGAAATGGTTGGTGAAGAAACTACGAATTCTTTAATCGAGGATTTTGGACATTCTAGCATGGAATTTCTTGGAACTAGAACAGGCAAGACTCATTCATCATGGATGATTGCGAATTTCGACCATAATTCTAAAACTTCGAATGAAGATTTTCGTATTCCTTTTGATATAATCTTTGTCCCGCTTTGTAAAGAAGTAATTTGAAGATTCGAAATATTTAAAATGCTTTTTCTAGGAGGCCATTATATGATTCAGAAGAATTTTCAGAATTTGTTGCCACATAAAAGAGCTAAACGATGTTACACCTCACAACACTGTTCGGTTCAGATGAATAAAAAAACTTTACTGTTTAGATGGTTACCATGTTGGAGAGATTTTAAGGCAACTCGAATTTTTGTGTTCATAAACACAAAAATTTAAATTTTTGTGTTTATGAACACAAAAATTCGAGTTGCCTTAAAATCTCTCCATATATAAGGTTGGGGAAAAAGTAATTTCGTATTTTGCTCCCTTTTTTTCAACTGAGTATATCTCGTTCACTATTGGTCACATCGGATCAAATGATACCGCGTTGTCAAGGTGATAATGTATACTATACAAACATTTATTTGACAGGTTTGAGCTGGTCCGTTCAGTCGTGGATTATCGTGCTTGAGTATGGAGGTCACAAAAGAAGAAATTCGCCATCTCTTACATTTTTTCTTCTTGAAAGGAAAAAACGCTTCAAAAGCGACCAAAAAAATTTGCGATGTATACGGGGCCAACACTCTTTCGGTTCGTGTTGCACAACACTGGTTCGAGCGATTCCGTTCTGGTGTAGTGGAGGTTAAAGATGCACCACGCTCTGGCAGGCCTGTCGTCGAAAATGTTGAAAAAATAATGGAACATATCGAGATAGACCGTCATGTTAGCAGTCGTAGCATCGCACAGGAGCTGAATATCGATCACAAAACCGTTTTAAATCATTTGAAAGGCTGGATTGAAAAAAAAAAAACTCGATGTTTGGGTACCGCACGAGCTGACGGAAAAAAACCTGATAGATCGAATTTCCATCTGCGAATTGCTGCTGCATCGCAACAAAATAGACCCATTTCTTAAGCGGATTGTAACTGGTGATGAAAAACGGATCACTTACGATAATCTCAAGCGACAGAGATCTTGGTCGAAAGCCAAAGAAGCCCCCCAAACCGTGGTGAAGCCAGGATTGACGCCCAGGAAGGTATTGCTGTGTGTTTGGTGGGATTGGCAGGGAATAATATACCATGAGCTGCTGCCCTATGGTCAAACGCTCAGTTTTGTCATCTATTGCGAACAACTGGACCGTTTGAAGCTGAAGATCGAACAGAAGCGGCCAGCATGATGAATCGGAGAGGTATCGTATTTCATATGGATAACGCCAGACCGCATACCTCTTTGATGACACGCCAGAAGCTCCGGGAGCTCGGATGGGAAGTTCTTATGCATCCACCTTATAGTCCGGACCTGGCACCAAGTGACTATCACCTTTTCCTGTCGATGGCAAACGTGCTTGGGGGTACAAATTTGGCCTCAATAGAGGCCTGTGAAAATTGGTTGTCCGAGTTCTTTGCCAATAGGGACAAGGGCTTTTATGAGAGAGGTATCATGAAGTTAGATTATCGTTGGAAACAAGTAGTCGAAGACAATGGCGCATATTTGACTTAAATTAGATGAGTGTAACACTTTTTATAAAGCATTCAAATAAATGGAAAAATACGAAATAACTTTTTCCCAACCTTATAATAACCATAATCACAATCATTAGTATGCTAATGATTGTGATTATGGTTATTTTAAGTGCTAATGGCTCGAAAGAGATCCTTTGTACGGCCGAGTGAAGATAGCGAAAAGTTGATAGAACAAATTCTGAAACTAGGCCCAATATTTAGTACCCAGTACTAGTGTGACGTCAGCACCAAATAATAGAAATGCGAATTACTGAAAAACTATAATGGCGCTTGAAAAGGTTTATGCCGAACAAATTAGAACTTTTCGCTAACTTCACACTTCAAAAAGCGCGTGTATGGAACACTAAACTGTTAATATTTAGAAAATTACTGATGATATCGGACTCGTTTCAACAGAACATAATGAAAATAATTGGGCTCTTATTATTGGTGCTAAAAAAGAATAAAAGTAAACGAAACTTTTCACTAAATTTTCACTTCAACGATCGCGTGTGTGAAACACTAAATTGTTAATAATTAAAAAATTACTGATGATATCGAATTCATTTCAACGGAACAACTTGGAACAAATTTCCGAAACGTAAAATCTTAAAAATGTTGATGCTGAGTGTGGAGTTGGCATAAAAGACATGAATGCGAATAACTCAAAAACTACAAATGATCTTGAGATTTTTTCTACAGAACAAATTGGAACAAATTTTCAAAAGAACAAATTGGGTACTGATTATTGGTACTAAAGTTTGTTCGAAATTTGAAAATGTTGGTGCTGAGTGCGAGTATTTGTTCTATCAACTTTTCGCTAACTTCACGCGGCCACTTTGTGCTACTCAGAAATACCACGATAGGCAAAAACAAGAGGCTCGAACTCGGTTTCGAAATCTCATTATTATTTGAAATTACTGAAAAATTGGACTAACCGCGTTGACCATAATATGTGTTAGAAAACTGTTAGACAAAGTTGTATGTGCTTTTCCTCGAATCAAAAATTATGATAATATTGCCATAAAGTAAACATTCTTGTTATCATTTCAAAAGAAAAAGAAACTGAGATTACTGATGAATCTCCAGATTTGTTTTCTTTCCTTTGTTCCAGAAAAGATAACTATTTAAAAAGTTATTCGAGTGATTTTGGGTATAACAACATTTACATGGTTCGCTCTCAAGAAAGTGCCTGGAGAATATAACAACGTATTACGAATATGATTTCAACCAAACGAGTTATTCAGCAGTATTGAAATGAAAATTTGTCAATTTCCATTTCAAAATCTGTAAAAGATAGGCTGATCTCTTTCATATTTGAATTGGTCAGCAAAATTCAGCTTGAGATTGTGTTATCAGATTTCTTCTTGATTTTTCTCGGTTTTTGATCGCTGTAAGAACAAACGGGTATATACTTTTTGTGCTACAAATCCCCATTTCACCTAAATTCTGTGACTGCTTCGCTCTGTGCAAACATATTTCATTAGCAACTTGAATAAAAAAAAACTTGTACGTTGAAATAGTATCAGATAAAATGGACAATTTTCAGTTGTACCTCACACGTTTTTTGAGACGAAAAAAAAAAGGAAAAAAAGTTTCAAAATAACACTTCATCACAATCGTTCATATAAAAGAAAGCCTTCATAAGGAACCCTAATGTAAAATCCTAACTTAATGTTTCATACCGAATTACCACTTAAAACCATCAACCAACTCAAATTACTCCAAACAATTAGATAAAACAAAGCCCCTTATCAAAAGAGGAGAATCTAAAACGCAGCTATAATTTATGACACATGTTCAAACCATGGGATGTGTAAATAAGACTGAGTCCCACTATTTATAAACTTGTCTGTTTACATGGAGAAAAGCCTGGTGCTCCAAGGTGTCTTGAACTCTCTCAGAACATTTGGCGGGAATAGGAAATACGAGCAAAAAGAGCAACTCGCAGCTGTCTGTCTAGCTACTCGGATGATGCCACTTCCTCTATTTTCTATTTATGACGATTCGAAGACGGAAGAAGATAAAGGCTTCTATTCATATTTGATAAAGAAGATCGAGAATAGAGCCAAGAATACAGTTAGATCGATTTCGTGAGGAATGAAGGTGGATGAATGGACCGATGTTAGCGGTTGGTACCTGGAGATTTGTCCTAATTCTATTCACGATCACCAAAGAATACGTCGATGTTATGTGCCAGACAATAGAGAGCTTTCATTCGTTTTTTGGTCTTTATACGGTGCTATTGTTGAAACTGTTTCTTTTGAGTGAGATGTTTCTCACTACGGATCATGTTATAATCTGAGATGTTATATATACTTATACGGTTAAAATCTCATCAAAATTTGTTTGGTCAGAGAAATTGAAGAAGAAACCGTAACAGAAGTAAGTGGATTTAACACGCTTATTAAAATCTGACTATTCTATTGAAGTTTGATTGCGATGTAGTCTGAATAAATATTCATTTATAAATATGTATTTAACCCTCGATTTAACCTGTGTACAGGGTGCCTAGAATTGGTGATCCCTGAACTTCAACTCTTCAATCCTTAAAGATGGAGAAAAATGAATGCTACATTGCGGTCATCTTTTTTGCGAGTAACTCATTATGCCGTCAACCGCATTGATCTATCGTATATTTTTTTTGAGTTATGAGCTGAAATTGAAATTTGGGCAATTTCAACTTTGATCATTATCTCCGTGTCTGTTTGTGCTTCAAACTTCGTCAAACTTAAAACAAAAACATTATAAAAACACGAAAGAAATATAACTGATTTCATTCAGCATAACTTCAAGCTCATTGTTTAGAATTTCATAGAACAAAAACTATTAGATGAGTATTTCTGAAATATAATATTTTTGAGGGAATACCGAATAACATTCTAATATGTATACAGTGGGCAAAATTCGTTGTCTACTGAAGGGATCTCGCTCGGGATCTCGAAAACTTTACCAGCTGGAAGAAAACTGAAAACACATTTTCGGGCTCTTTCTTCCTAAATAATCCGAATATGATAATCGATCCATCTATCTTTCATAGAGTTTGAGTTATGAATGAAATTTGAGAAATTTTTATTTTCAATAATGCAGAATAACTCGCTTGCTCGAACTCGGATTCGAAATCAGTTGTTACATTCTACAATAGTTAACGAAAGTATATGTTCTATTACTATAATTTTTTTTTTTGTATCATGATATAAAGAAGATAGAGAAAGATTTGTCATCAATAATAACATGAAAGTCTTTCATTCTGTATTGAAACATATCGATGATCAGCAGAAATAATTATTTGACATTCGGTGATTCCTATCACAGAAAGAGTTCACAGAATTATGTGGAGAATAATTCATTTACAACAGTTGCTATGGAAACGCACCCTACTTGAAATTTCAAAGTGAACTGGACAGCAGGAAAAAGCTCGGAAAAAGTATATAATTTTTTTCCTTGTAATACTCGAGTCAATATTGACATGTGATCATCAGATCAGCAAAAATTGCGTAATCAGATGATGGAAATTTTGAATATAGTTAAAATTCGAAAAATCGAAAATCCTACTAATTTCTCGAAAATGGTTAGACTTAAAAAATCAATCATATATTTGATTTAACCTTAAAAATTGCCTCTAGAATGTAACACCAGATTTCGAATCAGAGTTCAAACAAGCGAGTTATTCAGCATCATTGAAAATGATAATTTCTCAATTTTCATTTACCTATAATTCAAAATCTATTAAAGATAGGCTGGAACTGTTTCCATATTCGGATTAGTCAGAAAAAAAGAAGAAGATGTATTATCAGTTTTCTTCTAGATGCTATAATTCCCGAGATCACTTCAAGGTTTTAAACTATCTATCAGATCATAACGATATCACTGTCATTATTTTCTCTTGAAAAACACCCAACTCGAAAATGTATACTTACCTTGTTTTTCAAGATCGGGTTCAAAAATTCATGAAATTTGTTACCTACAAAACCTGCTATCTCCGCATTCATTTCCATGAAATTGGTCGAATTTACCCGGATTCTACCAGTCTCAGATTCAACCAGCATAGTTATGTTATATCCGTTTCTGTTGACATAAACACATAAAACAGCGATTCATTCACGGATATGCTCGTACCCTTTACTAATACAGCCAAACATTCGCTGGCACATTAACGTTTATTCGCGTCTGGATTTATATTTGTTTTGGACAGTTTATTTCTCACATTCGGCTGAATTATGTTGCATTAGCAGGATGCAAACGTGCATAATGTGTCGACGGAAGAGCTGTTAAACGGCGAACAGCTTCCGTACGAATTGTATTTTGAACTTGATGCGATGGAAACCATCAAAATCCTGCTTTATATCGTTTGGTCGTTATGTATTCATGGGATTTTCATCGATGTTATCTTTTTATTGTATATGAAAGGGGAAATTGTGCTATGGGAATTGAGGATCATAAATACATAATAAATACAAATAAATTCGACCAAATCTGTCTCATAAAACGTTCAATTTGGGATGTAAGGTGTTTCTGAAGTAGAAGCAGGGCCGGAAAATATTATTTGTAATGATTTGACCCCAAACATTTCATTGAATATAAGATAAGAATCTTCGTCCAAACATCGACTGAGTCAAAATCTGTTAGGTTATAGGTATATTTATAATGGTGCCAGAGTTAGGAATTCTCGCATAAATTCTTGAATGTGATTCACAGTTGTAGATATTCACACTTATAAACACATTCACAATGAAAATTTATGAGTGACTATGAACAGTTCTTTTGGGCCAAAATGTTGAAATTACTTTCGCATGAGCTTTCGTATATTGCCAATAAAAGTACTTCTCTAATCATGTAGGAATATTCGACAGATTTACGTGTTATGTTTCTGACGCCATGGATGGTCCAATGAACAAATAATATGGTTGTCCTCAGTCTTTCAGACTTGCTCTCAGATAAGTTGTCTTACTTTGTATACAGGGCGACAACTCAAAAACTTGCAAAGCCAATTATGTCACGACATTGATGTTTTCAGAGAAAATGCCGCAACGGGTCAATTTTTATTCGGAGGAGGATATATTTCGAGCAGAATTATAAGCCGAAATCTCCTCAACCCTAGGGGTAGAGGCTATCACTCCTAAATTCTTAATGGGGAATGGGGGGTGAGATCTACCTCTATTGAAAGATCGCTTGTCCCTCTACATGGATACTATAGTTTGCAAATTTTTATTGATTTCTTGAAGTAGTTACATGAGGTGGCAATTTGAAAACTTGCCAGGCCAGTTATATACTGACATGGATGTTCTTAAGGAAAAAGCCGAAGCAGCTCAAGTTTTTGAAGGGGGACCACAATTGGAAGACAATATATCGCTTCACATAATGCTACAGTTTGCGAATTTTTGGTGACTCTTGGAAGTATTTGCAAGCCATCGATAGTAACTGTACTATTCTCTCGTAAATTATTTCTTGTAGACTTAAAAAACAGCACTAAAAAACGGTGCCATTTACGGAAGCATTTCTCTTCATCACAAAAACTTGGCCACGTGTGTACATTGATCACCAGCTAAGAAGCGAAAACTGAGTACGAACACCCTGTAACTACCACAAGGATTCATTAAAAATTTGCAAACTGTAGTACATGTATTTCACCCCCTATTCCCTATTGAGAATTTAGGGGTGATAGCCCCTACACCAGAGGCAGATTTCGGCTTACAATTGTGCTTAAAATATGTCATACGCATAGAAATTCATCTGTTCTGGCATTTTCTCTGAAATCATCCATGTCGTGACAAAATTGCGCTAGCAAGTTTTCGAATTGTCATCCTGTATCTATAGATCGTAAGGATATCGTTAGTCCGATCGTGAAATAGCTTTAAATTTTTATTATTTTTGTTATTTCGTCCAGAAAAAAGGTTTAAACTTAGGCTTATCATAAATCAATAACTTGAATAGAAAATAAATATTGATATTCCCCCAAAGTATCAATTACTGAGTCTACCGACGCCTTCACCTTGTCTAAAAAAAATCAAGATTCAAAATTATATTCCGATTTTTCACGACATTTCGCTGCACCTTCCTGTGAATCCATATACTCGTACTCAGTAAAAATCGTGGCAATGCTACTAGTTAGTATTTCTTTCCTTTCCAGGAAGTGCATGCGGCACATCCTCAGCTTCTCAGATAAGTTGTCTTGTTACTTTGTATATCTATAGATCGTTAGGACATCGTTAGGCCGATCGTGGAATCGCTTTATATGGAAGACTCCAAATGAAAATCAATTTCTCTATTGAGAAAATGATTATTCCGACTGGTTAGTTGGCGATTTATCACCGCCTACCGTTATTCGAACCGACCGATTAAGCCATGGCTTTTCCTTCGGTAATTGAAATTACGACACGCTTCTTAACCCCGGACAATATTGTTAGGAATCGGACCAAGAGGTCGGCTGAAAAAGGCGAAAAACACTGGACTACTATGAGTCTATTGAAAGAAACGTGGCTTAGATTGAAAATCGTGAAAGCATATCTGATGCAACGTGAATCATTTGCTTCTAGCCAATTGTGCTTGCATACATTTCTAATTGAATTGCTTCTTTTCCTATCTGCATGAGAAATGGGTTTAGTTATTATTATTATTTAAAATTTAAAATTTACACTGATATGAGTTATACAGCGTGCCAAAAAGTAATATAACTCGTCAATAGTTCTTGTGCGAAGAATTATCGAGGACAATCCTCGCATCTATCGATTTTCAATTTCAAAAGAATTTATCCTATGGTGTTTCGAATTTGATATTTTTCATTCCCTACGCACCGCATCCCTCTACTTCATTTTTTCAAATAGGAATATATGAGTTGTGATGCATCGAATGAAAGGTTATTTGATTACCTATTCAGCAATGGAGCTGGAGGTAAAACTGGTTTTGGCGCTTTTTTATTCAAGAACTAGGAAATAATTTAGAATTTGTGACTGGAGAATAGTGCAATCAGACCATCATTCTTTTACTGATTTTAACTGAGGAAAATCCACACAAATCCATGATTTCGAAATTTCGAAAGCAGGTCTCCTATGTTTTGAATTTACCATCTTTCGCCCCCTACGCTCCACATTCCTCAATTTTTTTTCAAAAAGAAGTAAATGGACTGTGCTACATCAAATTGAAATAAATTTGACTCGCTATTTGATAACCTACTCATTTAATTTAATTCGCCACAATTCATATTCCTATTCGTAAAATGTTGATGGTTGTGGGGTGTAAGGGGGGAGAAGTTGCAAATAAAAATAATATTAATATATATTAATATCAAATAATGTCATAATCATCGACGATTGTTTTCTGAGAACTGTTAAAAACTACAAACATTCTCAAAGAGTGACGAAAGTTGCTTTCTGAAAGTTAAGTCTTAAGTGTTTTTCTGAGTGTTTTTTTGACGGTGGTCCAAATCTCAGTGTAAAAAGTAAACCTAGAGATGCCTTCGAGCGTTTGTTATGCAGCCAAGTAGAATCTGTTTATGCACGCGAACAATATTCTGGCGTTTCGAACTCGTGCCGTATGTTTATTCCGTATTGGGATAATTGGTCTACCGCTCCTCTATTCTGATACTGACGGCTTGCGCCTGTTGCAAACAATTCTGTCAGTTTGGCATCCTTGCCTTTTAGTGTTTAGTTTCTGGGTGCGATGTGATTATATTTTCATTTCGATTTGACGTTCATAAACTGAATTATTTCACTGATTTGGTGGCAATTTATTGTTGGTTAAGGCTATTCTGGTAATTATAGCTGAAGAAAAATTACGAAAATGGTGTATTATATTCAGAAATTGTAAAAAAGAACATCTAACGTATTGTTCACTTCACCCCAGTGTGGCAGTAAAATGCTTTCCATCTCACTCTAATGCTTGGTTGATTACAATGCAGTACTATTCACGCGTAGGGGCATCTCTATTTTTATTTCATACTTTGAGGTCCAAATAATATTACAGTGAATTTTCCATCATCAAGAATTTTACGTCAACGTTTTTTAATAACAAAATATTTCATTTTGGATTATGTTTCGGATTTGTATCGAGCTCTAAATGGATATCTCTCCCACTTCAATGAAAATAACATATGCATATTAACTGAATACGCTTTCATCCTGAATGGCATTAATTTAATTTCCAATGACGGTGAACTGAAAATTCTACACTAGACGGATCAAAATTTTTCCTTGAAGATATCCGTGGTGCTTATTTCACAGCCGTCTACATAGAGCTGTGCTTGTTTCAACCACTCACAGATGGAACACGGACGGTGGGACATTTTGACGGTAGCTTCGAAGGAAATTGAAACATTCATGGCGTCATTCAATTTGTTCATATTCGTCGCAGCCGTTGCAGATTTACAGCAAACATTGTTGGCTGTTTTGCTCGAGCACTTTCCACAGCGTTCGCGTATATTTTAATTATTTACTATTATGTTCGTCGTACATGTTTCATTGTTACCCTGGAACAACAATATTTCTTTGTGCGCAATACACAAGTAGAACAAGGATGTTATGTCTTCGGCTTCCCAGTTATGGTTATTCTGAACACAAGAACAAACACGGTGCAAATTACATGCGACTCCTACACATTGTTTGGATTATACAGCATAGTATTTGACTTATAAGCAGTTCTTGCGAATTCATAAGATTCTTCACGACTTACTGTTAAATGTTTGAGAAATATAATCGAGATGCTAATCATTTCGTCCTACATAATCATGAATCATATTTAACATATTCTTTTTTTCTAGGTAAGTGGAGCTAATCAGACTAATGCATAATTCAGTGTTAGAAAACTGATATCCATCAGACAACCGAATTCACTGGAGATTGAAGGTAACCATTAAAAATAGTCTCTTGTATTTCAGAGAAAGGAAGTTGAGTTGATTACTGAATTTCAAGTGTGCAAAATGGAAATTATGTTGGTGATCTAATGGCTGCTTCGCTTATGCAAACTTTCAAATGTCTTCATAAGAATAATTTTATAGCGAAACATAACCATTAGGTTACGACATCCTATCTTGGCAAAATCGGATTTTTTACGTCATCAGTCAGCCACTGATCAGTGATCTAACCCTGTTATGAAAACATATTATTTTTTTTTAAGCAGCTCCAGGAAATTTTAATTTCTCTAATTCCGCTTTGATTCATTTAAAAAATTTCTATACACCGATATTTCATATTCATATTGATACAGTTTGAAATGTTATAAATCTGAATGTTTTCGAAAATATGTGAAACCATTTGCTGACACTCAATGCTACGTCGGTCGCAATGGAAATTTTGATATAATTTATGGTATTGTGAAGCCTATCCCTTTTGAATTATTGAATATTTACAGACTTGTTAACGTTCAACGGCTTCTGCAAATTTTTGTATTACATATAAATTTGCGAAACTGTAAGGTGATGTTAGGTCTTCAACAAACAAGTAATCAGAGGATTATGGAATTTTTTTAAAACTTGAAAATTTTGGTGTACACTTCATCCCTTAATGAGCAAGTTGGGTTCGAAAGTGGCGAATTGAAAATGAATTAAATTGTTAGCAGTATTGAGCGAAGAACGTTATGTTACAAATTTGGTATTTTTATTTAATACTCTGCTATAAAAAATTCACGGTCCGTGCATCTGAAGACTCCAATTGTCTTCAAGTTCGATCCACACATTTTCGTGACGTGACGGCAACTGCACTACCTTCAGTGTAATCCGTTATAAATTTTTCATCATCTACACAGCGACGTACGGTGTCGTCCGTCTCATTGTACAGAATTACTTTTCCATACCGTAATGAAAATATGTGGTTCATTTGTTCAATAGAGAAAATGCCCATTTTCAAATTTTGCCAATTCAGAACCACATTTCTCAATTACCCTTACCTTTAACACACTTAACCTCACCGCGAGATACCGGGCCAATACCCTTTCGACCCAAGCACCAAATACGTAATTGCTTCATCGCGACCGACCTCGAAACTCCTCAACCCACGAAAAAATGGCTTTTAATTGGACGGAAAACGTGGCCCGAAATTAAAATAATCCTCCGAATTCCAGATTGCCATCAATTAGTTAGCATTTCACGGAGCGAAAGAGATCATCTTCTGACGTCCCTGCCGTTCTTAACGTCAACCTTGAAAGGAACTCCGAAACCGTTGAACGTATTAATTCATCAGTGCGAGTGGGACGTTTCCTACTGACTGCAGATTTCGAGGTTGAAGTTATGTTGAACGTTAATGAGGAGATTACATGCGAGGTGTATTAAGGTTTCAAGGAAGTATAGCTTTAGTTGAATTTATTTTGCTTGATTTAGCACATTGAATATATTTCATCAACTTGAGCTCAAATTTTTGATTTAACTTTATGCTATTTGTCGATGGAATTAAACAAAAGGAAGAATTATGTTATGTATAGTTTTATTTATTGCATGAACCAGTGCCCCACACGAAAAAAGGCAGAAGAGATTTTTTTTCCAAAAATTGAACGGAGAGTTCAAAAATGATTGACATTTTTAAATAGCTCAGTGGCGTACCTTTCTTTCAGTCAGTTTCTGAGTGAAACTTCAATACCCTGTATCTTGAAAACAATGCATTTCTGGACCTTCATTCAAGAGAACTTATTTTCTCAAAATGACCTGAGGTATCATTTCCCTAAAATCGTTCGCATCAATTCTAAAATACCAATAAGAGCGCAATATTAAAACTAGCGCGAAATGTTTGACAGTCATAATATCACATGATTATGACATGGAGTATTATACGGTGGAAAAAAGCTCCCTGATTATCAAAAATTATTATCCAAATGGTTAAGATCAGTTGCCTTCTTCGTTCAATGTCCGGCCCAAATAATGTGCATAATTTATCTACTGCGAAAAAAAAATTAGCGAAAATTCGAAAGTACTGATTACGTAAGTGATGTCAACACACGATACGAGTTCGTGGAAGTCGTTCACAACAAAGCATTGCGGCTTTTCGCGAGATATGACAGAAAGGCCAGAGATCATTGGCCATCGGGCCCAAAAATAGGATATTTCAACAGGCACTTTTCAGTGAATTCTCACTAAAGATTTATAGCTACATCTCTAAAAAATCCAATTGACACCACATTTTCTGATAGTCGAACATCAACCGCGAGGGGTGCCATTTCTTAGATTTGGTTACCAGAATTGTCCTTCAGACTTTTGCCATTTAATGCCTTTAGATTTCTATCTGAAGTCACAAGTTTATGCCTTCAAACATCGAAGCATTGAAAGCCGAAATTAGAGTGTGTATCAATGAAATACGAAATAACTCAAGATGTGAACAATAACGTTATTGAAAATTCCATTGAAATGGCATATGCCACGAGATATTGGTTTCATACATAATTCCCAAATGTGTATTTTTTCAAATCGCTACATATTCCAATACTACAGAAAACCATGTTTTATTGGACACTGAAATCTTGCACTCTTATTGCAACACCTTTATATGACTGTGGTGTGCGTATCACTCTCATGAATGTCAGGCCATAGCTGTATTCTATGCTCGTCTGCACCGTCTGGAATTATGACGTCTGCTGCGATGTAATAAAAATAAACACAGGAAGTTCAGAGATGTTTTGTTTCCACACAATATTCGTTTACTGCTACCGGCTACATGTGCAATTTGAAAAAATGCGTAAAACTGTTATCTGTGGGAATTTGCATCGAAACGATAGTAGCCTGGTGTATCTCTGAATTTTGATTTTAATGGATTGTTCAGGCAGAAAAATATTTCTTGCTCTCAATCGAAATCTTCGGATACTTATTTCAGTCAACATTTCAGACCACCTACAATCCTAGTAGTTTCAAAGTGTGTTTTCTTTGCTTTTAATGATTAAAACTTCAAAGAATACTACTAGGTAGATATTGACCCTAATAAATATTCGTGAATAACCAAATGTTTCCTAGAGTCCTGGATTTTTGTATCTGCACCCTCCCTGGTTTCAAAATTCGAAACTTATAGACATTTGGTCAAAACTACAGCATATTGTTCTACTAGAAATAAGTGCATAAATATGAGGTGCGATTATAACCCCCTTTATATTCAGAAGACATTTTTACACGCTTGTTCCTACAATGTGCTATAATTCTGCCCAAATGCCCGCAAGTTTCGATCTTTGAGACCGAAGTTCATCTTCAGTGGCAGAAACTTCAGAAATTTCGCTCATAACACATACGCTTTAAAGAAATCAATAATCTTAATGATGGTTTGTGAATTCTGCTTTCAGCTTATTGTCTCCTCCACCAAACAAGTCCAGTCAAATTTAACCTTTTCGCCTCTCATAAAAGAAAGGAAAAATCCCAAAACATCATTCAGATAAAACTGTCACTATCCCAAAACATATATATATAAACAATGAAAGCGGAGAATAATATTAATCGATATAAAATCAACCAATATTAAACCCACACTTCGGAACTAATCCCGTCAACGAGCAAAGAACATGCACAGTGGTAATATCAAACAGAGCATCCATAGATAGCTATTTCGCCCTATTTGGGGCTCATCAGTATGGAGGAGCTCCGTTTGAAAGGCATTCTAGGTTCCCTTACTTGAAGAAATGTCGCCCAGCTCTGAGAATAACAGAAACAAGACGCCATCTCTTGGGATCCTTACGAACACCTACCTCCAATGCATGAACGTTGAACGAAGTCGCGGGATGTTTATCCGTTTTTCATACGAACTGGTGGCAGTCCAACTTTGTGGATTTTTACCTTCAGTCGATGAAGTGGAAACGCTCGTTTCTTCGTCGTAAACCAGACGTGGTGATAATAATAATGAATGAAAATTCATGCGTTTAACAGTAACGCAGGCATAATATAAACAATGAAAGCGGAGAATAATATTAATCGATATAAAATCAACCAATATTAAACCCACACTTCGGAACTAATCCCGTCAACGAGCAAAGAACATGCACAGTGGTAATATCAAACAGAGCATCCATAGATAGCTATTCGCCCTATTTGGGGCTCATCAGTATGGAGGAGCTCCGTTTGAAAGGCATTCTAGGTTCCCTTACTTGAAGAAATGTCGCCCAGCTCTGAGAATAACAGAAACAAGACGCCATCTCTTGGGATCCTTACGAACACCTACCTCCAATGCATGAACGTTGAACGAAGTCGCGGGATGTTTATCCGTTTTTCATACGAACTGGTGGCAGTCCAACTTTGTGGATTTTTACCTTCAGTCGATGAAGTGGAAACGCTCGTTTCTTCGTCGTAAACCAGACGTGGTGATAATAATAATGGATGCTCTGTTTGATATTACCACTGTGCATGTTCTTTGCTCGTTGACGGGATTAGTTCCGAAGTGTGGGTTTAATATTGGTTGATTTTATATCGATTAATATTATTCTCCGCTTTCATTGTTTATATTATGCCTGCGTTACTGTTAAACGCATGAATTTTCATTCATTATTATTATCACCACGTCTGGTTTACGACGAAGAAACGAGCGTTTCCACTTCATCGACTGAAGGTAAAAATCCACAAAGTTGGACTGCCACCAGTTCGTATGAAAAACGGATAAACATCCCGCGACTTCGTTCAACGTTCATGCATTGGAGGTAGGTGTTCGTAAGGATCCCAAGAGATGGCGTCTTGTTTCTGTTATTCTCAGAGCTGGGCGACATTTCTTCAAGTAAGGGAACCTAGAATGCCTTTCAAACGGAGCTCCTCCATACTGATGAGCCCCAAATAGGGCGAAATAGCTATCTATGGATGCTCTGTTTGATATTACCACTATGCATGTTCTTTGCTCGTTGACGGGATTAGTTCCGAAGTGTGGGTTTAATATTGGTTGATTTTATATCGATTAATATTATTCTCCGCTTTCATTGTTTATATTATGCCTGCGTTACTGTTAAACGCATGAATTTTCATTCATTATTATTATCACCACGTCTGGTTTACGACGAAGAAACGAGCGTTTCCACTTCATCGACTGAAGGTAAAAATCCACAAAGTTGGACTGCCACCAGTTCGTATGAAAAACGGATAAACATCCCGCGACTTCGTTCAACGTTCATGCATTGGAGGTAGGTGTTCGTAAGGATCCCAAGAGATGGCGTCTTGTTTCTGTTATTCTCAGAGCTGGGCGACATTTCTTCAAGTAAGGGAACCTAGAATGCCTTTCAAACGGAGCTCCTCCATACTGATGAGCCCCAAATAGGGCGAAATAGCTATCTATGGATGCTCTGTTTGATATTACCACTGTGCATGTTCTTTGCTCGTTGACGGGATTAGTTCCGAAGTGTGGGTTTAATATTGGTTGATTTTATATCGATTAATATTATTCTCCGCTTTCATTGTTTATATTATGCCTGCGTTACTGTTAAACGCATGAATTTTCATTCATATATATATATATATATATACATTCTTTTGAAATTGAGAGCTAACATAATACAATACATAAAACAAAAATGAAAATCCCAAAACATAATGAAGCGTGAATATCACATAACTCGAGAAATCTCCCGTTTTAAATATGTCATTTCGATAGCAGCAGCCTATAATGAAGTCAACTTTTCGCAATTAATGTAACGCTTATCTGGTTGACTTTCGTAAGCTTTAACCAGTACCATGACAAGTGCATCGCTGACCACGATAACACTACCGTTAACCGATGCCAGCATAATCGATAATTACTCAATTCCAATCTGAGCCTAATGGGTATGAGTTGGGATCAATTTTGGAGCCGAGTGCATAACAGAATTTCGAGAAAAGTACACTAATTAAGAGGCAATCGTCGAGTGATTTAGACGTTATCTCTTTGACGATTTTCACTCTAATTAAGCCTGGTTTATGATCGTTTTGGCCTTGATGGAATAATGACGGCTTGCCAGGTGTTGAATTTGATTAGTTTATTCCTCCCCCGAGAATTTTGGGAGGATCTGGATATGTAGATTAGAAATTTCGATCACCTGTGATAATTTGAGATTAGACATAAGAAAAAATTCTTGTTAGGCAGATGAAATTAGTATAGATAACATCTATTCGTTAGGATAGATTTAAGATAACTTTGATATAAACCGCTTCATATTTCCTGAAAGAGAAATAAGGGTTTTAAATCTGTGTGATTCTGTAGGGCGTGAGTTAAAAAGCTGATATCAATACCTCAAGCTTAGGCAAAGCCTCAGATGGAGTATACTCGAGCAAGCAAAGCTCGAGTATAGTCTCATAATTAAGAATAATACGAAAACATTATACATAAAATATATTAGATTTTTCGATTTGAACATTATTTATAACATCAACAAGTTATATCTAGAACATAGTCATATTCCAAGCCATCGCCTTTTTTTTTGAGAAATCGACGTATTTATCTCATTCAATCAAAATTTCGAATCCCCCCCGCCTTCGGCACAACAATGGTTTCAACGGTTTACACCTTCTTTATAACATCATAACTTATATCTAGAATATAGTCTCGTGCCAAGCCTTCTGTAAAAATCGACCTAAGAATGATACTCGTATCAAAATTCTTAGTACTCTGGAAATTCTTAAAACGAACCTATGACCAGAAACCTCATAAAAAAACCGACGTTCTTGGTCGCCAATTGGTCGCTGAAACGATGTAGTCGAAGGGTTTTTCAAAAACAAAAGTTGCTTTTCTGAAAGTTAAGTCTAAGTGTAAGAAGAAGTAAAATGACGGAAATGGCCCGAATCTCAGAGTAAAAAGTAAACCTAGAGTTGCCTTCACGCAGTTGTTATGCCAAGTAGAATCTGTGTTCCGGTGTTGCGAAATGGTGCCGTATGTTTATTCCGTATTGGGATAATTGGTTTACCGCTACCCTACTCTGATACTAACGGCCTGCGTCTGATACAGATAATTCAGTCCCTTTGGCAACATTGTCTGTAAGTGTTCAGTTCTGAATTATTTCAATGATTTGGTGGCAGTTTATAGTTGCGTTAATTATAGGCACCAAAATTACGAAAATGTTGTATTATATTCAGGAATTGGGGAAATGCAAATCTAACCAATTGTTTACTTCACCCCAGTGAGGCTGTGAAATACTTTCCATCTCACTCTAATGCTTGGTTGATTACAATGCAATAATGATAATTATTTGAAAAAATTCTTTTTCTCCAACCATCAAAAAATGTTGACATTTTTGTACTATTTTCAGGTGCAAAAGTCATAATTTCCTTACCGTACAAAAATTCACTCGTTACTAGCAACACTTTTAATCCTAGGATTAAAAACGCTACTTTTAATCCTTGGGTTAAAAGTAAATGCATTTGAAGTCTACTTGACAATCACTGTCATGATTCTGTGTTCAAATTCATAACCAAATTATGAACGATTTTTCACTAAAACCAATTTTATTGTAATTTTGACTTGGTTGGAGAAAAAATAGCATATATTATTCGGATTAAAAGTGCCTATTTTAACTCGCAATTCTGCATTCGCTCGGCTGCGCCTCGCAACTGCAAATATTGCTCGTAAAAAAAAGATGCACTTTTAATCCTTATAATATAATATACTAATTTCTTCAACCATAAAAAAAATTATTGTACTATTTTCAGGTGCAAAAGTCATAAATTCTCTTACCGTTCAAAAATTCGCCCGTTGCTTAGCAACACTTTTAATCCTAGGATTAAAAACGCTACTTTTTATCCTTGGATTAAAAGTAATTGCATTTGACGTCTACTTGACAATCATATTCACCAACAATACCAGATATCCCTGACTATCGACTTGCTATCGCCAAATTTATTTCAATTTTGGCTTGGTTGGAGAAAAAATAGTATATATTATACGGACTAAAAGTGCCTATTTTTACTCGCAATTTTGCATTAGCTCGGCTCCGCCTCTCAACTGCAAATATTGCTCGTTAAAAAATATGCACTTTTAATCCTTATAATATAATATACATACTATTTTTTCACATTCACAGTTTTACAAAAAATGTTGTTTGTATTTCGTGCGTATAAAATTCGTGTTTTCATGGCACATTCGAGTGAATTTTTGGCCTTGACCTGCGGTCTCGGCCAAAAGTAATACTCTCATGTGCCATGAAAAAACACTCATTTTATGCACCTTTAACATAGCTGCTTCTATTTCTCGATCTTTTATTGAATATTTGTGATGAAATTGTTGTAAAGTCATATTATTGATATAAAGACAAATTTATTAATTCTTCATTTTGATAAATATCCAAAACCTATCATTATTATTATTTGAACTGGTTAACCTGCTGGAAACTGCGACCATGTAGATATTTCGTTCTCTAACCTACTCATTCATAGAATATAAAACATCAGCAATCTTCTTAGAAGCCTTTTGAGTATCCAGGACCGATTGTCTCATATGAATTGCTCTGAGGCTAGCCAGCTCTGGACGTTTGCATACCATGTGTTGAGCTGATTCAGCTTCTTCTCCACAAAGCTTGCATATCTCAGCTGCTTACTCTCCCTTGCGGTACAAATGATATTACCATCAATAGTAGTGTACGGTACTTCCAGGTCAGCAGAGACCGAACAGAGTTAAGGAGTGCAAGTTTATTCCTATACTTGTGCCTTCATTGAGCTCATTCTCTATATCAACTCTTCTGCCCATATGATGAACTGTCGTACTTAATTTACTTTTTTACTAATGGGTTGATTACATTGAGATACTTTACAAGCTGCTATTGAGCGAATTTAGAAGCGAGTGAATTACCTTGTGAGATTGTGATGATTACACACAAAACTGTCTACTCGCTGAGTAGTCAACAATCTAGCTATCCACGTGAGGTTTATGTTTGTATCGTTGTCAAAGATCTAAGAATATCATATACGTTTTCATAATTTCAAATTTAACAGCTAGGAACCACCGAGTAGATGGGACTCACAGATTGTTCATCAGTAGCAACTGTGATTGAACACGGCTTGTTTACATGCCAACAAGCCAAGACGCCAGCGATTTAGCGTGTAAAGTAGCCCAGCTATCAACTTTGGTCGCAGCTTTTTTACAATCAGATTATTGGCTTGTGAACACGATTACATTGAGCGAATTTAAAATCAGCTACTAAATTCGCTCAGTAGCTGCTCGTGAAGTATCTCAATGTAATCGACCCTTTAAATAAATTCAATAATGAATCAATGCAATCGATCTTCACATATCAGGATTCCTACCCACGAGTTTAGTCAGGAATGCAGTCATAGCAACAATAAATAAACATCACGTCTGGCACTCACGGTCAAAGGTTGACGTCAATACAAGCCCCTATTTGACATTAGATGGAATGTTAACATCATATTAACGACCAATACACACGCATACATAATTAACTAATGCCTATGAATAATGTCATTCGAAATCCAAATAATCTCCAGTCACATTACCATCGCAGATATTTGAGTAGTGGCAATTTTCCGAGTATTCTGTGGGATCGAAATGTAAACCCGCAAATATTGACGCTAGAAACGGTATTTCTTCGATTCATACAAGATACTTGCGATGGAATTAATTTGGCACGTTGGAATTTCAATTACCTTCTTGGTAGAAGACATACATCATCGGTTTGATTTATCGTCTAGCTGTTTTTCCGAGTTGCCAACAGAAGTCGACTTCCTTATATGCAGATTCTACCATTGCTTATTGCTTCTTATAAAGGCATAACGTGGTCGTAAGTTTTAACATAGTTTCGACTTAAGATCCGCCTGTGGAGTGTTTGTGTAAATATGTGTGGATGAAACTGCTTGAAGTCATGCATGGAAAATTCAGTTTTATTTCTACCCAAGTAAGCAGTAATATGCTTCTATGGTAATAATGGCCTAGCAACAGCTTATTGCTTTTATTATAGACGAGGGGTATTCGACCCTGGAATTTTAGTGTGTACAAAGAAGTGGAATTATTTGGATTTATTCGGAATTATGGCAATTTTTCAGAATTATTTGGAGAATTCATTCTTCGTGCATTATGATAATGATAGGTAAGAACTGAAGCGCAAACGCACAAGTAACGATGAATTCGAAATATGTACATCCAAATAGAAATAATTCCAAGAATTCCAAAAATTTCGAATAATTCCAAAAATTCCGAATTATTCTGAAAATCCGGTTAATTTCAAAAATTCCGATTAATTCCAAATAATTCGGAACAATTCCAATAATTCAGAATAATTTCAAATATTTTGAATAATTTTGAATAATTCCGAGAATTCCAAATAATTTCAAGCTTTGTCCAAGTCAGGATAGTATCATATAATACTCCTACAGATAACATATTCTCGAACATAGTTCCAATAAATTTAGGCAGTTGAATAGGTAAACTAAACTATATTCTTCATCCTGTCGAGATTCATCGTGTTCACGGCCGGCAGCCTGGACAGACCATGTCATCAGTTATTCCAACTGAGACGTTTCAGACCACTCCTGGCTCAAAATTCGAAAAATACAGATTTTTGCGTAAAATAATAGCACGCTGTAAGGTACCCTTGAAACAAGCGAGCAAAAAAAATTTATTGAAGTAAATAATGGCAGCTTGTTGATGAATTTTTGGCATGAAAAAACAACATGATGTTTTTGAATAACTGAAATTCAGTGGAGTTTTGGAATTTTTTGCTTGTTTTGGAATTATTTCGTGTTCTATGTTATTGACTGATTTGCAATTTTAGTGTACAAAATTTTCAGGGTGAAGTACCCCTCGATTTTAGGCGATGCTTAACAATATGGTTGTCTTTATGTGCGCCTAGTCCTATTATAGGGGAACACAGTATATTTCTTACGAACTGAACTGGGAATTTGAAGAAGATTTCAAATTTTTCTTTTTTTTTTGTGTTCTTTTAGCCGCTCTTCCTTTTCTATCATCTATTGATGTCTGAATCGTAATATTTCTGCCAGTTGTTTGATCAGCTGTCTAACGGAATTCACCTAGGCTGAAACAACTGGAACAGACCAAATCATATTAAGAATTTCCCTCAGGCCTCATTTATGTCCAACCTATTTTCATTGATAGCGTGGATTCCTTCCATCAGCTGTTGTTCTATCCAACATGCTCTGGAACAACGTCTATTCCGTTTGTATTCTGTAAGTATTCTGAAAAAAAACCTTATCATGAATGAGTCATCTCTCCTTATGCATAAGTGAACCATTTATCCTCTTAGGTAAGAGGAGAGATGGCGCACCTCAAAAACCGATCGCAATAGTGGAATCACTGAAATAATCGCTACAGTTGGATACCACCAGCACACTTCAAACAAACTGAGTTAATATTTTTGGCTAGATCAGATAGCAATTTGAATGGTGAGTAAACACGATACGGCAGTTTGCTCAACATGAAGAAAAGTACGTCTGAGTGTATTCGCACATCTGGAACACTATCGGCTACGAAGTTATACGATTGCGCCATCTCTCCTTCTGCACCATCTATCCTTGAATTACCCTGAAGACTCAAGCATAATTTTAGAATTTCTCTAGAAAAAAAAATCAATTTTGTGCTAGATAATTTTCAGAGTACCTCCATGTGTGGTTAAAGCCCGGTTTACATGGGTAAAGTAAACGGTAGAGTTCACTAGTATACTTTTTACGAAAATACTCTACCCTTTCCATCTCTACCCTTCCCATTTGAGTTGAGAAATATCATTCACGTTGGTGGTTATTTGAAGGATAATGTGAACTGACATTAGGTCAGTTCATGAGACCTAATATTGAGATATCGATTGAAATTTATTCTGGTTCTGCATTCCTGAAAAACTTTATAGGTTTTCACTCCCAGTCTCTGAAACAGAAATAATTAAAAAAAATTTAATTAAGATGAAGTTCTCCTGCGAAAATCTTTGCACTTATCTGTCAGGAGCAAATTGGTTTTGAAAGAATTGTTGCCTAACAGTAAAACTAAAAAAGGAAATAAATGAAAAGGATAATGTAACGTTTCGGTGTCTTTATCAGACACCTTCTTCAGACGAACTTGTAAAATCTTCAGAATTGTGTGTTTTTTCATTTGCAGTCTAATTGACATTTTCCTTTTTTAGTTTTACTGTTAGGCAACAATTTTTTCAAAACCAATTTGCTCCTGACAAATAAGTACAAAGATTTTCCCAGGAGCACTTCATCCTAACTAAATTTTTTTTGAATTATTTCTGTTTCAGAGACTGGGAGTGGAAACCTATAAAGTTTTTTATAAACCTAATATTGACTTTTTACTCATGAAACCCTTTGAAACTTTCATTATCAAAATATATTCATATTATGCTAGTAGGGAATAGTGAGTACTCTTACCACCGAACTCTACCATTCGGCATCCTTTTTTTCTCGAATAAGGGCTATCGTAATATGTCATTAATTTTCTTCTATTTTTTATTAGTGTTGATTAGTTTCAACACAGGGAATTTCAAGTTGGCCATCCAGTACATTGAATGAATCTATAACTATACTTATCTTACTTCCAAGTTTTGCTATGATTTACTGTATTCATTCATTTCAAGAAACTGATCTGTAATATACCATCAACTCTGAAAAGCACATCACTAAGTCATAGGTCTCGTCATAAGTCCCCTTTTCGATACATAGCAATAAATCTTTCCTAATTCCCTTCCTTATTCATGTAGCGATTGATATTGATCAACACACACGCTCGATCTCATGATGAAAATGATAATTAGCGTTTCCCCTATACTCTTGATCTCTCGACATCTGCGGGTGCGGTTGCAGATGTGCCCAGAATATAAGGAGGGTGGCCTGATACATTTAATACCTACTGAATGCTCGTCTTTCATAATTCTAGGAAACTTTTGTATTTACCTTGCGAATACAATGGTTATATGGGGATTAAGACATCCACACATGCCTACCGAAGTCGTAGAACTTGAGAGCCTTGGCGCTTTCAGGAGTTCTGCCAGATGGTGCGATTTGGGAAGGTCTAGTTTTCGGTTGCGAATGGAAGATCTTAGGTTTCAAATGACGTTGTACCGAACTGAAGAAAATGAGGAAAGCAGGAATACGTATACGGAATGATGACGTTTTAAATTGAAAGCCGTATAAAAGTATATTATGCAACGGGCGTATAATGATAGCTATTATTCGCGAGGTTTAGGCCACGAGCCGTAGGCGAGTGACCCAAATCACCGAGTAGCATACTAAACTTCTTCCACAACTGCTGAATATATTTCTTGAGGATTTTGAGATTTGGCAACCGCGACAAGACCCCTCTATGACAAGCATAGAAAAAGTCAAGTTGACACATAAGAAACTCTAGAGAACAGTAGCCTATTTTACAAATACTTTGCAACTTTTGACTTTGCACTTTTCAAATGAATAATGTTGCACCAAACGCTTTGTGCATTGTGGAAACGCAAGTGCAAAGTGAAAAACGCTTCGCAAAAATCAAATTTTGGGAGAAATGTTATGCAACATAATTAATTTTCTCTTTGCAAATTTGTCAAAATGCAAAGTGCAAAGTGAAAAATTGCAGAGCATTTTGGTGCTATAGGCCTCTGGGCATTGAATATTTCGTGATAAAATTTTTTTAATTGATATAAAGAGATTTGTCCCTCGATTGACAAGGTATGCCCATATTTGTTAGTTGGAGTAGTTCAGAACACTGAAGAAATACCAATTTGAAGAATATTAAATCAAAGCTAATTCTATGAAGCAGATGACAGCAGTGATTTATAATCTAATTATTCCCTTGTGAATAATGGGTAATATTAAGGCCGAACACAGAGACGTACAATGGACGGATTTTTCAATAGTCGTGAATAAAGTTTTTATTTGTCATTGTTTTTTATGCGGACGCTGTTTGATTTTAATGACCTCTTCCACCACTAGATGTTGAAGAAGCTGATTGCTATCTGGCAGATATCGATGTATTGAACTTATGTCTAAGTATTCATTAAAACTGAAACATTTGAATTTTTTCCTTCGGCAAATTTTCTTCGCCTTCTATAAAGTTTATGGTAGGTATACCAAATCAAAAACCTAGCGTTTTGATGTAATAATTACAGATTATCAGCTACAGATACAATATCAGTGAATGATTAAATAGGCTTTAAAAGATCGATGAAGAAGAAAATAGGTTGTCTCCAACATTTCGGATGACATCTGCAGCACTACAGTTTGTATGTTAAACATTTTTCATACGCTTAACCACTGTAACAAGCCATATAGATATAGCGCCATTTTTCTCAAACTATATACCTATTAAGAGAAAAAAATCAACATTTATCAAAATCTGTTATAACATGGCGACGCTGCACTATCATGATACAGATACAGTTGTTTTTACGATTATTCTTCGGAATGTCAAAAAGAAACTTCAGCAACACTAGTTGATGAAACATCGATTGGAAAAGTTGAAATGATGGAAACATCACTAATGATTTCAATACAGGGTTGGGATAAAGTATGGCACCAAACACATACCTATCTTTTGAACGAAAAGGACAATATTAATGAGATTTTTACCCTAAACCCAGTATGTGAGCATTCACAATCCCAAGATCTATCAACATCTGCAAAGATATACAGGAGGTCCCATATAAATTAAAAAAGTTTTTGATCGAAAAGAAATATATTTTTTTAGATTTTTACACTAAACCCAGTATGTGCGCATTCGAAATCCCAAGCTCTTTCAAAATCTGTAAAAATATATAGGGTGTCCCATTGAAATTGAAGAAGTTGATGGCATTTCCGGTTAAACCGGAAGTATCTCATTAATGAAAATATGCTCATTAGATGCATTGTGGTCCATTACACTCAGCTGCCAAATTTCAAAAATATCGCCCGTTTCGTTTTAAAGATATTAGTTTGGTGCCAAACTTTATCCCAACCCTGTATAAACCTTATAAAGTCCAACCTGGGAGTTAGTTATAGAACATTCGTTGAAACGCCGAAGAATGGTCTTTGAAGCAGGTCCATTTCGACAAGATTCCTCAGCACATAACACGCAATAACGACAGACAATAAATCCTTACAGTCAGAAAAATTCCCCACTTTCTCCCCCATAGTAAACACCCTTTTCTCATCCTGCAGGACGAAGTGTTGTCATTTGAATCCCTCATTTCCTTTCACCCTCCAAAAAAATCACTCTCGGACGTCAAAAACATCCCTTGGACATCCTAACAATCCCGTTTGTCAAAACCTCCCGGCGTGCATTGTCCCTCCACCTCTTCACGAAATCAAAGCACGTGTTACGGTCTTCTCCAGTGGCGGCCCCTGAGTTTTCATTAGAGGAGGCCCGAGCCCTGAGGGCACGCAAAAAATATAATTATACTACTAGGTTCTCTATTTGCCTACTCAACCAGAAAGATGCACTTTAAAAAGCAAAACAAATAAGAAAATATAGTAACAAATAATAATTTCTGAAAAACTTTATAGGTTTTCACTCCCAGTCTCTGAAACAGAAATAATTAAAAAATTTCAATTCAGATGAAGTGGCCCTGCGATAATCTTTGCACTTATTTGTCAGGAGCAAATTGGTCTTGAAAAAATTGTTGCCTAATGGTAAAACTGAAAAAGGAAATAAATGAAAAGGACAATGTAACGTTTCGGTGTCTATATTAGACACCTTCTTCAGATAAACTTGTTTCTCAATTCTGAAAATTTTACAAGTTTGTCTGAAGAAGGTGTCTGATATAGATACCGAAACGTTACATTGTCTTTTCGTTTATTTCCTTTTTCAGTTTTACAATTAGGCAACAATATTTTCAAGACCAATGTGCTCTTGACGAATGAGTACAAAGATAATCGCAGGAGCACTTCATCTGAATTAATTTTTTGTATTATTTCTATTTCAGAGACTGGAAGTGAACACCTAGTTTTTCAGAAATGCAGAATCCCCCCAGAATATATTTCAATCGATAAATAATAGTTTATTTCAAACAGTCATTCGCACTTGTATCTTCTATTATACACAGAACGAACGATTATGACTAGAACTCATAATTAAATTTGGCATTGCTGGCCGAGGTGTCTTTTATTATTTTAGTTATAAAAAAGCATTTGGCTGAATTTTTTATTCAGAATAAATCTACCAGATCTTCCGGTTTACTACTCATGTTATATTTTGCGCTAGTCATTTCTGTTTCCCTATTTCTTGCTTACATCTCAACAGCCTTGCCTACAAACTTTTACGAAAAATGTTACCTCAAAACCATAAACCGCACGCTGAGAAGATTAAATAATATTTACGCTCATGAAAACAGAGAAAACTAGCCCCTAAAGCGAAATAACCTCGTAGCCGGGCCTCCGTCACGTGATCTACAGCTAGAAATTTTCAGTGGTCGCTGCATCGTTCATTTGAATAAGTTTAAAATGTTACATTCTAACGAATCTCGACTCTTGGAGGCTTGGCCTCGTCTGCCTCCTCTGAGCGGCCGCCACTGATTTTCCCCCCCATTTCAGCGTCCCGGCTCTAGATGCCGGACACAATGGCGCCATGATTGAAAGTAACCTTTCCTTGGAGCGGGATCGCCCGCGTCGGTTCACCCGCGGGAGAAGCTGTTGCTGTCATAATTGCAAGGTTGAGATTGCGACCTGCCCGGCGAATCCCTGGAGCGGGTAAGGTAGAGAGAGGCCGTCGGCAACGCAACCGATGTCGGGGTCCTTGGGGATAGAGAGTCCCGACGTCGCCATAACAACGCCGTATGATTTCGGTAACCAAAACGGTTTCGAGAGCTGAAAAGTTGGGGTGCCGCGGATTTGGTGTATTTCAATGTTTTTGAATAATACCCAAAATATGTGCAACAAAATTCAACCGGAGATTTGAGGAAAATTTAGGAGATCCCAATTTTGTATTTTTGTAAAATGGGCACCACTCGGAGTTACAGACTTCTGAGTTTGACCTTTAAGAATGATTTTGTATCAATATTTCAGAATATTGATTTTTATTACCGTGTAACCTTAAGACAATTTTTCTGGGCTCCTTGTCCTAATATACATATCGTACACCACTAGGATATTTCAAACTCACGATTATTTTTGAATTCTTCGTTCGATTTGTGACAAAAAACTTCTTCACTTGCTTGAAGCGTCATTTTCACGTGAGAAAATGAAACATCTAAACACGCATTTGTCGTTACTTCAACAAATTATGTACATAGTAGAGACGCTACGTTAATATGTTTTATTCTCAGTTTTATTTTTTCCCATTTCTCTTTTTAGTCAGTTTTTAAGTGAAATTTCTACACCCTGTATGTTGGAAACAATGCGTTGCCCTTCCTACATTTATGGGAACTTGGCAATCACCTGCTTAAATCTTTCACATCAATTCTGAAACACCCTGTTTAATCACATTAGAAAAAAAAATGAAAATGAGATCAAAATATAGTACAACACCAGGTCAATATTACTTAACTTAATTTGATGTATGTTTAAAAAATCCACAAGCTTCAAAACATTTCAGTTTTATATCAAAAACATTCTTTTTTCAAATCAGGACTATTTCAATGATATTATCACCTTTCAGAGTATTAGTAGAGAAAATTTAAATTTTCTTTTGCTGTTATGTTATTGTCATAATGTTCACGAATTGAGTAGTTTATCTCTCAATAATTCTTAATCATGAATAAACATACAAGATTTTGAAAATTTGATTCGGCTTTCTCACTTATTATACACACAGTTCGTATATAAAAATCGTATTATTGTATAAATTTATGAAATAACTTATATTGAATTGGGATAATATTAAATAATATAAACTAAAAATAGTGCATAAACTCAATCACTGTCAATTACTATAACTACATTTGTCGTACTTCCTTTGTTCAGGTCTAAAAGCACATCGGATTGAAACCGTTCTCCTCCTTCTAAACTTATCCACTAAATTAGTCAGAAGCCTATGATCTCCTTCTCGTATTATGAAGTCGACGAAATAACTTGCGCTTCCGCCCATCCGTCATAAAGCGGAAACGCGTCGCTCCACGCTGAAATTGCTGCTGAGCGCTCTACTTCACTCCCCGCTCCCTCCCTTAAATAATGAAACGAGTGTTTGTCAACGACGTTTTTGAAACGGAGGAAATGGAATTGTTTACGACAGACGTAGGGTCATGGACTCTAGGGGGCATTTGTGTATTTTGTATGGAAACGTATATCAGGGTCAGGCTCTCTGTCGAAGATGACGGCTCCGAAATGTCTGGATTTGTCATATTCGCGAAGACTGTTATGAAAGCTTTCGACAATTTGTCTGCGATATGAAGAGAATGTGAAATGATATTGATACGATGAATATACTAGAAATTAGTTCTCAACTAGTAAACCGAACGGATTCATGACTGGTAACTCATCAGTATGAAAACAGTTCCAGTAGGCAATAATTTATGTTTTCGAACTCGAAGTTCACCAGCTTTCGCCAAATCTATCATTCTATCATTTGTTATGCAGCCAAGTAGAATCTGTTTATGCACGCGAACAACAACCCGGCGTTGCGAACTCGTGCCGTATGTTTATTTCGTATTGGTAAAATTGGTCTACCGCTCCCCTACTCTGAAACTAACGACTTGCGTCTGTTACAGACAATTTTGTCAGTTTGGCAACATCGTATGTTAGTGCTTAGTTTCTGGATGCGATGTGTTTACATTTTCATTTCGAATTGACGTTCATAAACTGAATTATTTTATCAATTTAGCGGCAATTTATTGTTGCTTAAGGCTATTCCGGTAATTGTAGCTAAGGCAAAATTACGAAAATGTTCCAGTAGATACTTTTATGTTTTCGAGTTCAAGGTTCCTCTGCTATCGTCAAATCTATCATCAACCACCCTCGTCTCAAAGTTACAAATCATTAAACGATTGTTTATCAACGACGCTTTGAAAACAGAGAAAATGGTGTTGTTTACAACAGACGTAGGGTCATGGACTCTTGGGGACATTCGTGTATTTTTTTTGGGGCGTATAAGAACGTATATCAGGGCCAGGCACTCAATCGAAGATCACGGCTCCGAAATGTCTGAATTCGTCATATTCTCATCTATTTATACGATACGGGTTAAAGATTTAGCTTATACCAGAAATTTATTTTCGAATAGTACCCGGAACCAGTTCATGACTGGTATCTCAGAATGAGAACAGTACCTGAAAATCTATCTTATTACTCGAGCCGGAATCCGCGGAATCAACAAAGTCTCAGAGTAAAAAGTAAACCTAGAGTTGCCTTCACGCATTTGTTATGCAGCCAAGTAGAATCTGTTTATACGCGCGAACAAACTTCCGGCGTTGCGAAATTGTGCCTTCTGTTTATTCCGTATAAGAATAATTGATTTACCGCTCCCCTACTCTGATACTAACGGCTTGCGTCTGTTACAGATAATTCTGTCAGTTTGGCAACATTGTTAGTTTCTGATGCGATGTGTTCACATTTTCATTTCGATCTGACGTTCATAATCTGAATTATTTCAATGGTTTGGTGGCAGTTTATTGTTTCTTAAGGCTTTTACGTTAATTATAGCTAGGTCAAAATTACGAAAATGTTGTATTATAATCAGGAATTAGAGAAATGCAAATCTAACCAATTGTTTACTTCACCCCAGTGTGGCTGTGGAATGCTTTCCATCTCAAACTAGTGCTTGGTTGATTACAATGCAGTACTATTCACGCGTAAGGGCATCTCTATGTTTATTTCTTACTCTTAGAACAAAGTCCTCTTTAAACACTAGTCAAGTTATATCTAGTTTGTATTCTAAATTCGAATTTTCTCCTTGTTCATATGTTCGTAATATTTCTTTTACGCGAAGAATCGAAAGCCATTATTAACATATGAACCGTCATCTTTCCTTAAAGGAAATAAAACACTGCGGCTGCCGACAACATACATAAAGAATGACCATGGAAGAATTTCGACAACAGATGCGTACCAGCAAACCCCTGGAAGCTATTATAGGTATAGATGTTTGTACACAGAAACGATGATTCGATAAGAATGGTACACCTCTGAAGAGAGATCTCATCAATGTTATAGCCATCGAAGTTTTTTCGGCGAAGCAAAAGCGGGTGTAACATTTTCTCTCCGATCTATATCTGTTAATGAAGATCGAAGAGTTATGTACTGCATGTGGATTAATGGATGTTCAAATAATCTATCTGCATCGATATAAGTACCAATAATGCACATTCGAATCCCCAGTCTGATAGATAGATTAGAGAGCTTGGAAAGTAGATATACTATATTGATCACTGCGCTTTGACTGTTCTGAATTTATAGACATCATATTTCATCCGATTACAATGACATCTAGAATAGAACTAGCCCCAACTTTATTAGAGTCAATTGAATTACGAACATAATTCGTATATGGGTTTTGATTATTGTGTATCTCCTTATATAGAGGTCATTATTACCGCACAAATAAACCACCTTCAAGGTTGACACTAGTTATCAGGTATTTTGACGTATGTGTGAGTAGTTAATTATTTCACGTTACAAGATTTTTTTTGGGTAGTCGGTTGAAGGCTCCATTATTTTCTTCATGTTGAGAATGCTGTAAGTAACAAGTTAATTTCGCATATAAGTCTACTAAAAATAATTATGAATATGACTGTTTTACACCTACGAATATTGCTCAAGAATCATATCATGATGATTTTTCGTATTTTTTTGGTATGTCCGATAGTTTGAACATTTTTTCCACATTGGGAAGATAGTAAGTAATACTCACAAATACTTACTCGAATCACTAAACATTTGAAATGATGATAACTTCATAATTTGGCAACTTGACAAGGGAAAATATTTATAATTTTCTTCAACATCTGAACAGTATTAATAATTCCATCAAGTTTTCTATGGAAATTGCAGAAAATAACAAGCTTTCCTTCAGATGTGCTGGTACATAAACCGAATGATTTTCTACTACCACTGTTTATCGAAAGCCACCCGATACAAAATAAGACCTTAATTCAATCAATTCAATTAATGATAAAGGGGTATGGAGGCAGGAGGGCAGAGCCTTTTTGGTCTAGAGCAATCCAAAAGCTTTCTCTGAACGTTCAACACAGGAGCACCCCCAACTCTCTTACAACTCACAAAAACAGGTTGCTCCTTATCACAAGGTTTCTCACGGGTACTGCAGAGTCAGGACAGACTGAGTCTAGTCCTGAACGAAAGATGCAAACTCATGAGATTGATCAGGCTCAATATGCGTAAGGCATAATATAACACCAAATGGCACACCACAGTTTAATTTTCTGCATTCCACTTCTCATCTTGAACACCAACGTCCACACGTTATTCACTATTACCTACATTTAAAATATTCATACCACAGTGGAACTTCCCTATAGCGAACGTATATATAAGGAATTTATCTGTTTAACTAATTTCGTTCAAGAATCCAAATTCCATGTTGAAAACATCCTCTAACACGAAGTTAATTCTCTCTTTAACGAAATATTCCAAGAACAAGAACATCATTCTTTGAATGGGTATTTGTACAAAGGTATAAGGGTGGGGTTTTTCCATAACTATGCCGGACGTAGATAATTAATCCCAACCATAAACTAAAACATTACGGCGGGCGGATAGATTCTTCCGAAACGTTGGATTCAGCTGGAAATGTTGATAAAAATATGTGTCGATGTCGATGTAAATATTGTAACAAATTAACTTCCAACTGAAAATAACATGTTAAACAGTGTCAAATGCGGTGTTCGATATCACTACGATAGCAGTGATGATACCGACAGCGTTGATTTGGAGGAGCAACCGGCCGAAAAACCAAATCGTGAAGAGGTACTTCAAGCCTTTAAAACGTGTCGTCTCACTTCCCGGTCTATTGAAGGGGTTCCGGAAAATATTTTTGAATCTTTGAGAAAATGCGAAGTTTTTTTATGACAATAAAATGTTTTGCAATTCTAACACTCAGAGAAAAATTACGAATAATTTTCCCAAATAATGGAGAATAGCTATGTATTGTATACGTACCTACATAAAATGCCTATGAGCTATTAAAAATGCACTTACAGAGCTTTTTGAGTATGTATCTCAATTCACAATAAAAAATGTAATTGCTTGTTTCGATTTCGTTATAGGGAAATTCCACTGTATATGTTACAATATGTCCTTATTTCACTGAAGAAATAAGTTATTGCTTGAAACTTCTTCATTATTCATTCTACACTACTTCAGCCCATCTTGTTGTTCTTCTTTCATCTTCGGCATCGGCAATGTCATAAACAATTTGGCACGATCCGAAAACATCTTCAACCCGAACTATAAGGCGAACAAGAAACATGCAAATTTTCTAGTCTCGTACCTGAATCGGAAGGTTCGTTTTCAGCCCATTTCTATAAATAAAACATGGCGTTTACGGCAAGGAGCATATTCACGGATTCAGCGCAAGAGTAAGATATGAAAAAGTGGATTTTTATGCATTTCGGGAGACCTGGGGAATCATACGCATCGCTTCGAGATAAAGTGGAACATCTTCTCGACTGTTGATGCATGGTTTATTTGCCCGAGGGTTTGATTCTCTCCCCCTGAGGTTGCTCACCGGAGATAAGAGGATCGGGGTGAATGGACCAGGATTTCGCAGGCAGGGGCGCGTTTCATGGATATTTGAATGCAGGACGAATAGGGCGTTTTATACTTATTTCTAGGTTCGTTTGGAAGGGCTGGAGAGTGTTCCTGAAATGATAGCTATCGCCATTATTTTTACTATATGAACTTTGACAAACTACTCCTGTAGAATTTTATCTGGACTCGAATATTTCGTTCGACAAATGTAAACGAATATTCAGTCTAGATATATATTTAAAAATATCCCTGAATTTCCATCCATACTAATATTATAAATGCGAAAGTACTCTCTGTCTGTCTGTCTGTGTCTGTCTGTCTGTTACTCTTTCACGCCTAAACGGCTGAACGGATTTTGATGAAATTTGGTATGGTGATAGATGATAACCTAGAAATGGTCATAGGCTATAAATAATCACCCATCTTTCTTAGGGGGTAGGCAGTAGGCAGATAACTAAATTGAAATAGTGATTTTTAGTCGTTTTTGTTGGGACTTTTGCTCTTTCACGCCTAAACGGCTGAACAGATTTTGATGAATTTATTAAGGTAATAGATGGTTACCTAAAAACGGATATAAGATCAAAATGATCACGTCATCGTACTTAGGGGGTAGGAAGTAGGCAGAAAACTGAATTAAGTTAGTGATTTTTTTATGGTTTTTGCTGGGAGTTTTGCTCTATCATGCCTAAACGGCTGAACGGATTTTGATGAAATTTAGTATGGTGATAGATGATAACCTAGAAATGGTCATAGGCTATAAATTATCACGCCATCGTTCTTAGGGGGTAGGCAGTAGGCAGATAACTAAATTGAAATAGTGATTTTTAGTCGTTTTTGTTGGGACTTTTTTTTCACGTCTAAACGGCTGAACAGATTTTGATGAAATTTAGTAAGGTAATAGATGGTTACCTAAAAACGGATATAAGATCAAAATGATCACGTCATCGTACTTAGGGGGTAGGAAGTAGGCAGAAAACTGAATTGAGTTAGTGATTTTTTTTATTGTTTTTGCTGGGAGTTTTGCTCTATCATGCCTAAACGGCTGAACGGATTTTGATGAAATTTGGTATGGTTATAGATGATAACCTAGAAATGGTCATAGGCTATACATAATCACGCCATCGTTCTTAGGGGGTAAGCAGTAGGCAGATAACTAAATGAGTGAGTTAGTGATTTTTAGTCGTTTTTGTTGGGACTTTTGCTCTTTCACGTCTAAACGGCTGAACAGATTTTGATGGAATTTAGTAAGTTATAGATGGTTACCTAAAAACGGATATAAGATCAAAATGATCACGTCATCGTACTTAGGGGGTAGGAAGTAGGCAGAAAACTGAATTGAGTTAGTGATTTTTTTATGGTTTTTGCTGGGAGTTTTGCTCATCATGCCTAAACGGCTGAACGGATTTTGATGAAATTTGGTATGGTGATAGATGATAACCTAGAAATGGTCATAGGCTATAAATAATCAAGCCATCGTTCTTAGGGGGTAGGCAGTAGGCAGATAACTAAATTGATTTAATGATTTTCAGTAGTTTTTGTTGGGACTTTTGCTTTTTCACGTCTGAACGGCTGAACAGATTTCGATGAAATAGTAAGGTAATAGATGGTTACCTTGAAACGGATATAAGATCAAAATGATCACGTTATCGTACTTAGGGTGTAGGAAGTAGGCAGAAAACTGAATTGAGTTAGTGTTTTTTTATGGTTTTTGCTGGAGTTTTGCTCTATCATGCCTAAACGGCTGAACGGATTTTGATGAAATTTAGTTAGGTGATAGAAAGTAACCTAGAAAAGGATACGGGCTATTAATATTCCTATCGTACTTAAGGCGTAGGCAGTAGGCAGAAAACTAATTAAGTTAGTGATTTTTAATCGTTTGTTTTAAAAGTTTACCTCATTCACGCCTAAACGTCTGAACGGATTTTTGTAAGACTTGGTTAATATAAGATAGGATCCTAGGCACGGACACAGGCTACTTTTTACGGCGGGAAAATACCTCATTCCCACGGAAATCTAGCGTGATCGTGTCATAGCTACTGAAATGATTTTGATGTTTTTTTTTAACTGAGTGTTACTAAGACTTCAAGTTAGTATTTGATCACTTTTCTAACTTAGAGGGTCGGTAGGCGGACGAAGTCGCGGGTAAAAGCTAGTAGGGAAATATGTCGTGAAACTGCCCAGCAACAGCCCCAAGTTCAAGTGGTACTTGAAAGGTGATCGATCTAACGTAACAGGTCAGGCAGTGCATTGGCAAAAGTCGAAGCGAATACATTCTCAAACAGAGAATCTTTCAAATCAGTGCATTCAAAAGTAGAGGTATCACTAATTCGCAGTTGTGAGTTCTAGTGATAATTGCATTAGATGTTAGGTAATTGAATAGTTTTTAAGTGAAAAGTGTTTTATTTCAATCACGCACCAAATCACTATATTTTGCAACAGCAGAATTTAATCAAGTGTATTTTCGTGGTCCCACAACATAGGACAATTGCAAATCTTCTATTTCAAGGGTCCCTCAATAAAATTATAAATTTCATGGTCCTTCCAGCCACATAGTCGATATTTTTCATAGTCCTCGAGCTAGGATATTTTTCATGGTCCTTCGAGCCACATAGTCGATATTTTTCTTCTTGAGGAAAGGAAAAACTGTATAGAAATTCAGGTGCTGTGGTTTTGAATCGCACATTTTCTATATAAAATAACCATAGTTTATTACTTAAAGTTAAGTTTCTCATTTCAATTATGTCTATAATGATATCTATGTATTGATTCAGGTATTATCCAAATCATTGCCAAGCTGCCCAGATATACGTGATCGAGCCATAGCACTAGCACCATAACGACATAACAGAGATATAGCTCTCATATAAATTGTATTATCCAATTTTCTTAATATTCAACACCTAGCCAACATGAAAATACACAGTTAGCAACCTAAACGATATTATTGAAATATTTTTTGGGCTATTTTCATTAATTTTGCTTTTTGTATCCTTCGATAGGAAAATACTTGAAAGTTACAACTTTAAGAAGCACCACTTTTTTGTTCTTATTAAAAGTTGTCAGAAAACAATTATAGATTAATTCGATTTATTTTGGACTGAATTAGATGTCGAACAAATCATTTTTTTATGAGCTGGATCTTTTTATTGTAGCCCAGATTGTTTTGATATCAACATACTTTCGATAAATCGATAAATTAAATTTTGTTGAGCATTCTTTGTAGAATTATGGGGCAAAGCTTTCGTTATATTAAAAGAAGAAAACTGAAACGTTAAAAATTCAGACAGACAGCTCTTATTAATTTTACAATAATCTGGGCTCCAGTAGTGAGATCCAGTAACATCTGTTAGATATTTGACAACTGAATCAATCAAAAATAGAAATTTATCGATGATTGTTCTCGGAGAACTGTCTAAAATTACAAATATTTTTCAAGAATAACGAAAATTGCTTTTCTGAAAGTTGCGAGTTTAGGTAAAGTGATTTCCTGACGGTGGCTGGCGTATGCTGGGCGAAACGTTGAATAAGAAACAATGAAAATAGCCTGAATCATATTTCAATAAATGTTCCATCATAAAGAATTTCAGGTCAATAAGGTCGAAAAATATTATGTAACATATCGCCCGTGGTCGTTAATTTAACTTGATCAAATTATCATTATGCGTAACACCAGTTGAAACTCTTCCCATCGTTAAATTTTTTCAACCTAACTTAATTTCACCCCGCTCTTCAGTTATTCACCTCATCCTTAAGACCCTAACAATAGCTTATTACCGTCCAAGATCCCGAATCCTGATGTATCAGCCATAACTCAAACCCCGAATCTCACCGCAAAACATCATCTCGAAGCGTATAAATTAACAGCCGCATTAAAAATTTACACGAGACATCAAACCGTGGGTTTCGTACAGCCGAAGCGTAAAATAAACGGCCCATCAGCGATAAGGCCCTATTTCAGCAAGGAACAATGGCCCTTACGCTTTTAAATTCAACCAGAAACTCGAGTTACGCCCATGCGGACCTTCTATCTTGGGCCCGCCACCTTTTTTATTTATTTTTCGACTAGGCATTGTTCGGATAAGCGACGCGGGGGCGTAGGGGGGCCCTCACCGTGCGTGAAATCTGATTTATGGCCGCGGTACGTGACAAAATAATATAAAAAATCCGAGCCGAAACGCTGAGTGCATTCGAGAAGAAACTGAGAGTTAGCGTGGACCGTCTGCAAGGTGAATTTCGGCCGGCAAGGTGAGATGCGAGGTAAAGGTGAAGGTGAGGTTATTGTCTTCGGTGAAGTTTGGCTTTGTTGTTTACTGTTCAGGTGTTTATAGTTCTGGCTCTATGCTGTGATATAGAAAAATTTGAATTTATTATTTTATTCATTTAATTATTACCATAAAGTCCAGAGGTCTCATGATCGTTTCTTTATTTGTTCTAAATGATTTCGAGCAAGCTCAGAGTGAGAAAATAGAACATGGAAATGCGTCACGCGTGAATAGTACTGCACTGTGATCCATCAAGCATTAAAGTGAAATGGAAAGCATTTCACTGCCGCACTGGGATGAAAAAACAATAGGCGAGATTTTCATTTCTACAATTCCTGAATATAATACAACATTTTTGTAACTTTGCCTCAGCTATAATTACCGCAATAGTCTTGAGCAACAATAAATTGCCCCTTAATCAGTAAAATAACTCTGTTTATGAACGTCAATTCGAAATGAAAATGTAAACACATAACATCTAGCAACTAAACACTAACATACGATGTTGCCAAACTGACAAAATTGTCTGTAACAGACGCAAGTCGTTAGTATTTGAGTAGGGAAGTGGTTGACCAATTATTCCAATACGAAATGAACATACCGCACGACTTCGCAACACCGGAATATTGTTCGCGTGCATAAACAGATTCTACTTGGCTGCATAACAAATGCGCGAAGGCACCTCTTGGTTTACTTTTCACTCTGAGCGAGCAAGCATATGTAACCAATAAACAGGATTGTAGATGAAGTTTGGAAACAAGAAAATAAACTAAATTCAGGAAATTTTGCAGTTAGATGCAATGGCGCAAAATGCATCTGAGGTATAATTTTTTGTTGTTAATATAATTCTGGTTAAACTGGAAATACCCTCAACATTTTTTATATGAAACCTCCCATATCTTTCTTGAAGTTGATAGAGTGTGGGACTTCAACTTCATACATTCGTACATCTATTGAGTTTTCTACATTTCCGTAAATATTTTCTAGATGTTGAAATGTTAAAAAAACCCAATAGGAGCCTCGGAAATAGGACTGGTCCCAACAATGAATGACTGAGCGAACTAGAAGACTTCAACAATATAAAGCACTAGCGAATGGGTATCGGACAACGTCTCAGAATGTTTAAGTCCGTTCACGAAAGTTTGAGCACATAGGAGGCGTTTGTTTATTTATCTGAAGTTGGCAGTATTTGCTGTCATAACGTAAAATAAAGTCAACGTTGCCGTATGTAGCCGGCTTCGTCTGACGAGCTTGCGAGTTATCAGAGGACTCTATGCAATATTGACAACATTGCGTATCAATCTGACAATAAAATAAACAACATAACGTAAAATTTTAATAATCACAGTGGAATATGCCAAATGTCCATGACCCACCGACGGCTCAAACTTTCGTGAACGGACTATACACTCACGACCACTTCATTAATTTCTATTTTGACTAACAACTTAACCCGATAACTAATTTTACGCAGTATTTGCGAATGCAAATTGCAAACTAAGCGAATTCTCTAGCTTTCAATAAGCGAATTCTCTAGCTTTCAAGCTTGATAAGCAACAGAAGTAATGTGGATTACGGGAAAACGAACATGACCGCAAGTCAGACGACTCACACAAGCCAGGAGGACACGACCACAAGTAGTTGTGTGGACCGCCATTTATATTTCCAACGAACCCCTTACTACATCCAAAATAAATGATCAAAATCCCTCCCCCAAAATTCCCCCTATAATCAAGGTACATCTTCCTACCGAAGACCTAATGCACTCCGGCCGTAACACTCAACAACCTCTCAAAATAATCCACACACAAAGCTCCCAAAGGAGTTTCGGCTCAATTTTGTCGCATAATGGCACTCATCACTGAGGCCGTGGATGCGTTCGACACCCGCACACTCGACGGAACGACCATAAAAATTGAAAATTTAGAATATGAAGAATCCGAGTCCTGAATGACTGGGGGAGGACTGGGAATTATTGCAGCTGTCGGAAACAGGACGGAAAGCTCGCGGACGGAACCAGAAATTCAAAACAAACAAGTTGCGGTTCTGGAGGGCGAACTGTTGTCGGGTTTTCTGGAGCGGAAGGAAAACATACGAGGGGTGGGTGCCTGGATTGGGGTAGTTTAGATCGGATGTTGTGAGAGGAATCGCGAGAAAATGTCTTCCTTGTTGTGTCATATCAGTGGAAATTTTGTTCAGACAGAAGCCGGTGAATTGAATTATTTCTTGATACTTATTTGAGTTCCAGGTTAAGAAAATATAGAATGTCTTTTGATAGATGAATCGTTTATTGAAGGATGTGAAACTCCTGGAGTCTCTTCTCGTTGTGGTATATTAGTGAAATTCCATTCAGACAGAAACGGTCGAACTGAAATATATCTTAATATTTATTACGAGGTCAGGTTGAGAAAATATATGGAATGTTTTTTTCATTAATGAATTCATCCATCAGTGTGTTCTCTTTCAACAGGGTAAGTGAATCAGAAACAGATTCAGAAGAACAAACATTTTATATTTTATTCTATTGGCTACCGGTTTCGGCTTACGCCATCTTCAGGCCAGCTGAAATACGACATGTATCAAACAATAACTATACAAACTTTCTGAACATTTCTCGTTTTTTCAAAATTCACATTTAAAAAACATCTGCAATTTATAGGTCAAGTTAATAGAATGTAACTCCCCGTCGCCGTCGTTAAGTTTAAAATTATCAATACTGTTAAAATGGTTAAAATCTACAAAAATACAATGTCTTCTCTTTAAGAGTCGTAAAAATAACTTTTTTAATTGGTATTAAAAATGGTGTTGTTTTCTTCTTTGATGGTTGAAATGATGATTTCATTCTGTCGTATATCATTAAATCATAAGAGTCAATGTTGGAGTGGGGAAAGGAAAACACAGAGGAGGGTCGCAGTGAAATGACATGCAAAGCAGGTGGGAAATTGAAAATTATAAAGTTGGTCTAACAATTTACAAATGTTGGTACTTCCATTGAACTCTGATAAATCAATGGCTGCAACAGTACCTAACTCTAGATCCAACATTTATTTATTTCTCAAAGGTCTGAGCTGGTTATACAGGGTGTTAGTGAAAATGTGCGGCCAACGTCAAGATGTTATAGCTAGTCGCAAAATATAATTGTCTCAAGTCTAAATTGGTGAAAGTTTGTGAAGGTCTGAAGGATTAGTGGGTGCTTCCCCCCAACTTCTACGCTTATGGACCTCCAATGTTCTTCACAAAAAAAAGATATTCCTAGTCTTTCTTTCTAAAGTCGAAAATTTTTGAGAATAATCAATTTTTATTATGAAAGACATGGTCCACACATGAGATTCATTATTGATAAACAAATGGAGTTTGCATCCAGAAGGTTATTATCGCCAGAATCTAGAAATATTTGAGTTAAGGGTGTTAAAGTTTCCATTCTATTCAGATTAGAACAACAAGAAGTTGGGAAACTACCTAGGAAACTATGGACATTTGTATAAAACGATAAAGTGCTGTTCAACCACACCATTATTAAAACAACCAAACAATTCGAATATATCAATAACTTTCATTCACGATATTCCAGTATTCGAAAATTCTGTATATTGATCTCATAACCTACGTGCCATTCGAAATAAAGTGGAAAGTAGCAACTGAAACCAGGAAATTTGTGGCAACTCACCCTCACCCCATTCTCCAATCGTCTTTTTTATATTTTTGGCGATATTAGAGCCAAGCCGACGACTGGAGCTTTAATAAAGGAGCATATCACTTACGTTTCCCCCTTGGCCCTGTATTTCCTGGATACGGTAACAAGAAGGGAGTCCGGAGTGGAGACGAATGTACTTCGTTTTGTGTTCAATTATCCCGGCTCGTTCTTTATTCTGTAACAAGGAAAGGGAGTCCTGAGGGAAGGGATCGAGGACTTCTCTGCTTTAACTGCGATGAACTTACGATGATGTTGAGTGGCGAACAGGAGAGTGGTTTGTTTGATTATTAGTTGTTGATGAAGTGGATCAGTTGTAGAGGGGTGCGAATTACCTGAGAGTATGGGAAAATTTTAATGCATACTACTCAAGTCAACCTTCAATCACTTCGCTCATTTGGATAACTAAAAATTATATTATATTTTTGTAACCGTTAAAGATTTTGATTTAAAAATTTATCAATTCGAAGGTGATTCCAGGTTATTGAAATACAGTGGAACTTCCCTATAATGAAAGTGCTATATCCGCAGAAAAAATTCGTTATAAAGAAATTTCGTTATACAGAAAATTTGTTTCTATATTCGGCACTAATGAGGTCGACTTCACTGATAAATATAAGTTTATCATTCAAACTTAAGCACCTCCTTGAAGACATTTTCGCACAACTTTTCACCTTAGCGTAATGGTTAGATTAAAACCAAGGAAGGTGTATTTAAAACTGTTTCAGAAGAATCTCTCTGACAGCCGTAATGATTTAGTTTGAGGACGGGATTTTATTACGTATGTCCAAAAAAATTTCGGAAAAAACCCACCCTTATACCTTTTTATCAATACCCTTTCGAAGAGTCATGTTCTTTGAATATTTCGTTATAGAGAGAATTTACTTCCTTTCAGAGGGTGTTTTTAACATGGAATTTGGATTCAAGGTGCAATGTCTTGTAAGAAATTCGTTATACGTTCATTATAGGGAAGTTACACTGTAGTTGAACTCTGAAAGTTATTACCTCAGTTGAATTCTCAAGCTACTAATAAATTAAGTTTTTGGCTTATGTTTTCCATGTGTCATGTCGAAAAGTACACATTTGAATTTATTCGCAAAATGTTGAAAGAAACGGTAAAATGATTTGAGCAGCGTTGAGCTTGGTTGAAATACCTGTAACGTTCATTTGAATCAAATGTAAAACAGAGAAAACTCAAAGAAAGCAGAAAATTAAGCTTGTAAAATTCCTACTATTCGAGCCAAAAGTCACCCTATCGCTTTTCCTGATTTCACCTTCATAAAATCAAATAACTTTCCAACGACCTACGTACACTCCCAATTACCCGACCAATTCATCGACCCGAAATCCGCCCTAACCCATCGTCTCCCACGGGATCTCACCGTTCTCACCGCCATATTTCAGCGGGTGACTCGCAGCTCTTTTCCATCGCAACCTTACACCGGTCCCAACAACATCCGTCGGGCGATTCGCAGCCAGAAACACAAATATTTCTCTCAAAAACGAAAGTTTCGTGAATTCAAAGTAGTAAATGCTGAAAATGCTCTTCACTTCATGTGGTAAACTTGTCTATGAAATTCTGAATGGTATGTTATCTGTTTCCACTTTAGTCCTGTCTTTTAGATCTTCAATATTAGATAAGTTTCGTCGTTGAGTCTTCACCAGGGTGAGTAATCTAATGGCATTAACTCGAGGGATCTTGGTGGCCATTCAAGTGTACTATGTCTTCCAATCCATTGGATAAAAAGTTTGGTCTTATTTCGTGATAACCACATAGATGAAATGACAAAAATTGTATGGTAAGATTCCATCTGTCACGAGCTTTTCAACAAAAAAATTAGGTGCTGTTACAGCTGAGAAGTTGAAAAAGATATTGTATTTTATCACCAAAAAATGCATTCAATATATTAAAATCAATTCACGTGTGGCAGGTTTTTTAAGTCACTGATTCAAAATATATCAATTTCATCATGGACTCTAGTATGTATGACAGAGAACTAGAAAAGAAAACGAAAATCAAGCGTGCAAAATTTCAGCGGTTCACCATCGTTTCTACCGATTTCACCATCATAAAATCAAAAAACTTTTCAACGAGCTACGTACACCTCCAATTACCCAAACAATAATTGCTCTCAGCTCTTTTATATCGAAACCTTACACCGGTCCCAACAACATCTGTAGCTACGAAATCGAGCGATTCGCAGCCAGAAACACAAACATTTCTCGCGGAAAACGAAAGTTTTGAACACTGAGTGAATTAACCTAGCAAGTGCTGAAAATGCTTTTCCCTGTCTGTCAGGTAAAACTGTCTATGTAATTCCGAAAGGTCTCAGCTTGTATGCTATTTGTTTTCAACCAAATACTGTGTTTTATATCTTCAATAATTAGTCTCTCTGTTTGATAAGTTTTGTCTTCGAGACATCACCAAGAAAAGTAATCTAGTGGCGTTATGTAGGGGGATCCTGGTGGCCTAGCAATTGTACCACGTCGTCCAATTCAGCGTCCAGCAAATGAAGAGTTTTGATTTATTTGCTAATAACCACATATGAGTAAAATAAAAGAAACAGTATGGTAAGATTCCATCTATCAAGAGCTTCTCTACCAGCCCACACACGATATACAGGCTGTTCTGATTTGTTCCCGACAAACTGAAATGAGTGATAGATCACATCATTTTAAGCAAAAAAGTTCCTATAAACATGGGTCCGGAAACTCTTCGTTTCCGAGATACAGGGTGTTGAAGTTGAAAAAATAATTCGCGTTTTCTTTAATATGTTTTGACTGCTTCGAAATCCTTTCATGAAATTTCGTATACAGGGTTTTTTGGGACGAGAAATTCAAATTTGTGGTCGATTTAGTTGTATTTTCTAGAGGGCGCCACCGGCAACCATTTCAACCCGTGTAAACCGTTGCAACTTCTTTGTGCTACCCTGTACACCGTTTTGGACTTAAAAAATCGATTTTCTTATCCTTTTTACTTAAAGAAGGTATACCTCATCGAAGTCGCTAGGAGCAATCGTTTCAGAGAAAAATGCATTTAAAGCCAAAGGGTCCCAAAACTTCCGAAAATTATTCCCATTCAAATATTTAATCTAAATTCATTTTGAAAATTTCTAAGGTAAAATGCATACGGATTTTCAATTGCCCACTAATAAGTATGTAGAAGTGGTATGTAATTGTTGTTTTTACTTGGAATCAGTTGAAAGATAACTTTAACACCCTGTATCTGGGAAACGAAGCATTTCCGGACCCATGTTCATAGGAACTATTCTGCTTAAAATGATGTGATCTATCACTCATTTCAGTTTGTCGGAAACAAATCAGAACACCTGTATGTTCGTAAAAACGTTAAGATAAAGTTGCAGCTAAGGGTTTGATGAAATATCATTTCATCGCCAAAAATTGCGTTTAGGCGAGTTCAGTTTCATTTCAAGTCACCGATTCAGAAGATTCCAATTTAATTAAGGAATTTCGCGCACTTTTGCATGTATGACAGAGAAACTTGAGAAAAACCGAAAATCAAGCTTGCAAAATCACCTACCCTATCGCTTTTCCCGAATCACCTTCATAAAATCAAACAACTTTACAACTACCTGCGTACACTCCAATCAAAGACCAATTCATCGACCCAAAATCCGCCCTAACCCATCATCTCCCATGGGATCTCCCGCCATATTTCACGTAGCGAGTGACTCTCCTCTTTTCCATCGTAACCTTACACCCGTCGCAACAACATCCGTAACTGCGGAATCGGGCGATTCGCAGCCAGAAACACAAATATTTCTCCCAAAAAAGTTTCGAGCACCCAGTGAATTCAAAGTAGTAAATGCTGAAAATGCTCTTCACTTCATGTGGTAAACTTGTCTATAAATTCTGAATGGTATGTTATCTGTTTCCACTTTAGTCCTGTCTTTTAGATCTTCAATATTAGATAAGTTTTGTCGTTGAGTCTTCACCAGGTGAGTAATCTAATGGCATAACTCTTCTGGATCTTGGTGGCCATTCAAGTGTTCGATGTCTTCCAATCCAGTGGATAAAAGTTTGGTCTTATTTCGTGATAACCACATAGATGAAATGACAAAAATTGTATGGTAAGATTCCATCTGTCACGAGCTTTTCAACGAGCCTACACACGACATTTATTTACATTGAAAAAATTAGGTGCTGTTACAGCTGAGGAGTTGAAAAAGATTTTGTATTCTATCACCAAAAAATGCATTCAATATATTAAAATCCATTCACGTGTGGCAGGTTTTTCAAGTCGCTGATTCAAAATATATCAATTTTATCATGGACTCTAGTATGTATGACAGAGAACTAGAAGAAAACGAAAATCAAGCGTGCAAAATTTCAGCGGTACACCATCGTTTCTACCGATTTCACCTTCATAAATCAAAAAACTTTTCAACGAGCTACGTACACCTCCAATTACCCAAACAATAATTGCTCTCAGCTCTTTTATATAGAAACCTTACACCGGTCCCAACAACATCTGTAGCTACGAAATCGAGCGTTCGCAGCCAGAACACCAAACATTTCTCGCGGAAAACGAAAGTTTTGAACACTGAATGAATTAACCTAGCAAGTGCTGAAAATGCTTTTCCTGTCTGTCAGGTAAAACCACAGAACACCACAGAAGCGACACTCGAGCTATTTATGAATGAAGTGTGGGACCACGGAATTTAGAAGGCACTATTGGCGGGAATACGTTATGAATGTAATCGGCGTTCGTCGGCGTAGCAAATCAGAGAGCAGGATTTTATCTGAGGACAAAGCGTCGTTGCGGGGGGGTAATAAGGTACCAAATCGAAGTATATAACATGTAAATTAATTTGCTGATGCTTTATATCAGAGATCATGGTTAGAGATAAATATTTACACTTGTTTATACTTAAAAGAGGCTCATAATACCGCAGTTGAAAATAGATGTATTGAAAATACCATTTTATTCCCTAAAATGCAAAAAAATGGTATTTAAATGTATTTAATAATAGTAATCCCTTAAGACATACAAAATGCATAGGACGAGTCAAATGAAGGAAAAGAAAAATCAAATTTCTGAAACTTACTCTACAATGACATCCATGTCATTCTCATCATTCACAAACTCTCATAACCAAAGATTAAGGAGTCCCTAATCTTTGCTCATAACAACATTCGTTATATAAAATCAATTTGATGATTTTTTCGAATTTTATTTCATTAAGCAACTCAACAGAGTGAGGCAGATGATTGTACAATGTTATGGCCTGATATACCGGGAAAGTTTCATATTTCGTTGTTACATAGGAAGGAATGTACAAGTTCCATTATTTCTTATGGAGTAATCGTGAAAACTGGATAATGATACCTTGATACAGGCTTAACATCTATAAATATAATATAGAAAAGGAAACGTCAAAATCTCATGTTAACGAAAGAAAGGCCTACAGAAATCACGTGGATGAAATTGAAAAATCAGACACATAATTCTCTTTTGAATAACAAACACCCTTAAAGAATCGACAGTTACCCCACAACATATATAATAGTTCATATTACTATATACCAAGCTGTATTAACAGCTATTACTGACTGGAATTCAGAATCCTACTACTCGCATAGAAGGAACTAGAACATTTTTATAAACAGCATCAATATAGAAATTCTGACTCAAAGACTGGTCCAAATGAATACCTAGAAACTGTGATATAGCCATTATCTATCACACATAATAAGTTGAAACTTTGTGTCACAAATCTTTATATGTTCGATAAATAAATTCTGATTGGTATCTTTCAACGATTCCATTTCAAATACTTATAAATGCATGTGTGATCTTCTGATCCTTCAATGTTATCATCACATTTATATAATTACACATTATTTGTTTCTTATTATCAAATTTCCACGATTTTATCACATTGACGTGAAATACAATTCATAACATTTTTAAATACAACGGATAGTGTGTATTCGTAGAGTGAAATTGACTTTTATCAAATGTAGCATAAAGTCTAAAACATTATATTTATTATTGTCAATATTACTAATTTTTTGTGTAAAATACACTTAAATATTTCAAAAATAAGATGAGTTCCTGAAAAGTTTCATTCGATATGGCCATCCAATTAATCATTGTCATATGATGTAATATATTGTACTCATACCACGGAAAGCTTATCAATTTAAAAGTCGATTGATATTGTGAGAAAAATACTGTAGAATGAATACTTTAGCATTTTCTCTAGCCACCTTATGATTTGGGCCATCTCTTCATTTTGCATAATTTTCACTCATAAAATTATCTCTAATCTAAGGTATTCGGTAAAGTAATAAATATATATTAATTTTCTTAGCTCAGATACATCAGAAAACGAATAAAACAATTATGTATTGATAGTTTAGCTTTTGCCTTTTAGCTTGCTTTGTTTGGTTATGTTTACGAAACGAAAGAGAATATTTTGACAGTTCGAACGCCTATGGTTTGAAGCTAGGGAGAGAGATAGAGAAGGTCGACTGTCCTCGTCACTTTTACTACGCTTGAAAAATTGGAGTTCTTCGAGGTCGCGGAGTGACGCTTCTGTGTGTTCTGTGGTAAAACTGTCTATGTAATTCCGAAAGGTCTCAGCTTGTATGCTATTTGTTTTCAACCAAATACTGTGTTTTATATCTTCAATAATTAGTCTCTCTGTTTGATAAGTTTTGTCTTCGAGACATCACCAAGAAAAGTATTCTAGTGGCGTTATGTCGGGGGATCCTGGTGGCCTAGCAATTGTACCACGTCGTCCAATTCAGCGTCCAGCAAATGAATAATTTTGATTTATTTGCTAATAACCACATATGAGTAAAATAAAGGAAACAGTATGGTAAGATTCCATCTATCAAGAGCTTCTCTACCAGCCCACACACGATATACAGGCTGTTCTGATTTGTTCCCGACAAACTGAAATGGGTGATAGATCACATCATTTTAAGCAAAAAAGTTCCTATAAACATGGGTCCGGAAACTCTTCGTTTCCGAGATAAATAATTCGTGTTTCCTTTAATATGTTTTGACTGCTTCGAAATCCTTTCATGAAATTTCGTATACAGGGTTCTTGGACGAGAAATTCAAATTTGTGGTCGATTTAGTTGTATTTTCTAGAGGGCGCCACCGGCAACCATTTCAACCCGTGTAAACCGTTGCAACTTCTTTGTGCTACCCTGTACACTGACCGTTTTGGACTTGAAAAATCGATTTTCTTATCCTTTTTACTTAAAGAAGGTATACCTCATCGAAGTCGCTAGGAGCAATCGTTTCAGAGAAAAATGCATTTAAAGCCAAAGGGTCCTAAAACTTCCGAAATTATTCCCATTCAAATATTTTATCCATTTTGACGTTGAAAGATGACAATATTCAACCCATGGTAACAAGGGTAAGTTGACGTTTATCCACTGAGTGAATTAAAATTTTTTAATTCACTAGTGAAATAAAATGTTCACCACTCACTTTCTGGAAATAATTCTTTCCACACACAATGCACCTAAAACTCTCTTGTGAATACCTTCGACTTCTTTGCTACGTATCCCCTGGAATATTGCTTCAAAAAAGTGGTGACTTTCATGAAATCTGCCGATGTCTATTTTTTCTTTCAGAGCCAACATGTTCTTAAGTTGCGAATAGTATAGGACCATAAAGACGATGACTTAACTTTCTGGGATTGTTCGGAAATATACGCCAAAATTACTTTTTCGTTGACACCTTTGGCTTTTTTATTATGTATTTCTCCAGGCGCAAAATGCCGTATATTGCTTTTCATACAATATTTTTGATTTTAATGGAATTACTGCTTCTGCTGCCTCATTTGCTTCTTGTATAATGCACTCAGGAACTACACCTCGTCGTCCACCGCTCAACATTTTTTCGAAACAAAAATTATTTGACTGTTCTATAATTTTCATTGACACTTTCAAACAATTAATTACATAGTGCCCTAGCAACCATCGATCGAAGGGAATCTCGTTATGAATTTGAATTATAACTAATATTTCCTCTAAAAAGTATTATTTGTATTTTCATCAAATGGGATAAAATTTTGTATACGACACGTGAGTTAAAAATGTTTATTCACTCGAAGAAATTAATTCTTCTCATGAATAAACATTCATTTAACTCACTTGTTGTATAAATAACTATAATCTAAATTCATTTTGAAAATTTCTAAGATAAAATGCATACGGATTTTCAATTGCCCACTAATAAGTATGTAGTTGGTATGCTATGTAATTGTTGTTTTTACGTGGAATCAGTCGAAAGATAACTTTAAACACCTGAATCTCGGAAACGAAGCATTTCCGTACCCATGTTCATAGGAACTATTCTGCTTAAAATGATGTGATCTATCACTCATTTCAGTTAGTCGGAAACAAATCAGAACACCCTGTATGTTCGTTAAAAATGTTAAGGTAAAGTTGCAGCTAAGGGTTTGATGAAATATCATTTCATCGCCAAAAATTGCGTTTAGGCGAGTTCAGTTTCATTTCAAGTCACCGATTCAAAAGATTCCAATTTAATTAAGGAATTTCGCGCACTTTTGTATGTATGACAGAGAAAACTTGAGAAAAACCGAAAATCAAGCTTGCAAAATCACCTACCCTATCGCTTTTCCCGAATCACCTTCATAAAATCAAACAACTTTACAACTACCTGCGTACACTCCAATTAAAGACCAATTCATCGACCCGAAATCCGCCCTAACCCATCATCTCCCATGGGATCTCACCGCCATATTTCACGTAGCGAGTGACTCTCCTCTTTTCCATCGTAACCTTACACCCGTCCCAACAACATCCGTAACTGCGGAATCGGGCGATTCGCAGCCAGAAACACAAACAATTCTCGCGGAAAACGAAAGTTTCGAGCACCATCTGGCCGAGTGTCGGTTTCGCTTTCGGATCGATATCGTCCTCGAGGCTCAGCCATCTGCCGCCCCCAACTTCGGGATTCTGGGGCTTACGTAGGCAAAGTGTCGCACGATCAAAGGAAAATCCTACGGTTCGTCTGTCCTGAAGGGGAGAAAGGATGAGTGGTTTCCTCAGGAAATATCCCTAATTATATTCTTCTTGAGTTTTTTGTCTAAAGAAGTATCGAGTCGGTTTAATCTTGAGGTTTCGCCTAAAGGGTCAGGAGAGTTGAAACAGTGATAAGGCTTGGTTTCTGTTTATTGAGTGTTATAAGGAAATGGAGGAGTTTATCTTGGAATTTTTAATTAGTTGGGGTTGATTTTTCTTGTCGGCTTCCTTCAGTTCCTTTTGTTCGTGAGTAAGGAAAAGTATAAGGAAACTTAATGATCTTGTTCCTTGAAAAACTGTGGTGTGGCATACTGAAGATTCTGACCCCTGAAATACTGTTGCAAAATTAAAAGTTTCAACACAATATTAGTTTTTGACATCTAGCATTCGTCTATACACAGAAAGAGAAAAGATCTGTAGAATTTCTCAGAAAACTCATCCTTCCGCCACTCCCAGCTTCTGGATTCTGGGGCTTACGTAGGCAAAGTGTCGCACGATCAAAGGGAAATCCTACGGTTCGTCTGTCTTGAAGAGGAGAAAGGATGAGTGGTTTCCTCAGGAAATACCCCTAATTATATTCTTCTTGAGTTTTTTGTCTGAAGAAGTATCGAGTCGGTTTAATCTTGAGGTTTCGCCTAAAGGGTCAGGAGGGTTGAGACAGTGATAAGGCTCGGTTTCTGTTTATTGAGTGTTATAAAGAAATGGAGGAGTTTATCTTGGAATTTTTAATTGGTTGGGGTTGATTTTTTTGTCGGCTTCCTTCAGTTTCTTTTGTTTGTGAGGAAGAAAAAGAAGAAGGAAATTTAATGATCTTGTTTCTTGAAAAACTGTGCTGTTGCATACTGTAAATTCTGACCCATGAATTACTGTGGCCAAGTTAAAAGTTTCAACCCAATATCAGTTTTGGATATCATTTGTCTATACAAAGAAAGAGGAAAGATCTGTAGAATTTCTGAGAAAACTAATGCCCGTACTCATAGTCGATGCTCCGTCAGTTCTCGTACTCAAGCAGTTCTCAAGCAATACTTCGTCGATGCTCAGCTACCGACCAACCATGAGACGTGCTCGGATGTCGAACTGTCATACAAATTGTCAATATTCAAATTTCTATGTAAATGGCGAATCTCCATGGCAACTCAGCAGTGATAACAAAGAAAAAACCAGATTCCGACGATGTTCGAATTCTCCGCCGAGTTTTGCCGAAGGTTTGTTATGAAATACGATCGTTGCTAAGCATGCGAGCTTGTCTCCGCCGAGAACGGCTTGAGTTTGAGATTGAGATCTGACGGAGCATCGACTATGAGTACGGGCATAAGCCATCTGCCGGTCGCAACTTCGGGATTGTGGGGCTTACATAGGCAAAGTGTCGCACGATCAAAGGAAAATCCTACGGTTCGTCTGTCCTGAAGGGTAGAAAGGATGAGTGGTTTCCTCAGGAAATACCCATAATTATATTCTTCTTGAGTTTTTTGTCTTTCGGAGTATCGAGTCGGTTTAATCTTGAGGTTTTGCCTAAAGGTTCAGGAGGGTTGGAACAGTGATAAGGCTCGGTTTCTGTTTATTGAGTGTTATAAGGAAATGTTGGAGTTTATCTCGCAATTTTTAATTAGTTTGTGTTGAATTCTTTCGTCGGCATTCTTCAGTTTCTTTTGTTTGTGAGGAAGAAAAAGTAGAAGGAAAAGTTATGACCTTGTTTTTTAAAAACTGTGGTGGAGAATACTGAAGATTCAATGAAAGTTTCAACCTCAGAGCAAAAAGTAAACCTAGAGATGGCCTCACGCATTTGTTGACGCAGCCAAGTAGAATCTGTTCATGCACGCGAACAACATTTATTGTTGCTTAAGGGTATTCCGGTAATTATTGTTATGGTAAAATTACGAGAATGTTGTATTATATTTAGGGATTTTAGAAATGAAAGTCTTACCAAATGTTTACGTTCTTCACCTCAATGCGACAGTGGAATGCTTCCCATCTGACTCTAGAGCTTGGTTGAGGGTTGGGAGGTAGTTCTGAGAAAACATTCCTAATAAAAAGGTTTTTTGTGTTTTCTTAAGTAACAAATTGATCAATTTTGAGGTACTACCTGAAAAATTGGAATTGTGCCCTTGTTCATTTGTCATAGGTTAAAATCTCCCTAAATGGCAGTTTGAATGAGCATAAAAATGTCAGAGTATCCTACATTTTTCATGTTCATTTTTTCCGGATAGAACGATAAAAATTTTGTTTCCTATCGGATCAGATCTACAAATTATTCGGAATGATGTCTTATGATTAGGAAATATTTTCCACAAGATGAAGATCTTTAAATAAATGCCATGTTAGTTACTTGATTTATAATTTCGATTGTTCTCTGTTATGTAACGAAAACACCAGCTAGACTGGCGCATTCGCCATTCTGTCATCATGGCATAATAGAAATCAATTCAACTTAGTATAAAGGTGAAATTTGACTCAACATAAATATTCTGACCCAAACCTGGAACATTCTATACATCACTACGGTTCTTTTGAAGGGAGAAAATATAAGGGTGCAATTTTAAAGAAATATCTGGGATGATGTAGGTACAAAGTTCTTTTGGGAATGGTAATAACAATAACACATTGTAACGACAATTTTTTCGTCACTTTCTACTATAAATTTCAACCTTGTCTGGAATTCGGGATATTGGCTGTAAGGAATATCTTGGGACACCCGGTATATACTCTTTCGATACCTCAGTCTGAAACTAATCCGGCAATCCGATCGATCACCATCCGGTGTAACATCAGGACGGCCGAACTTAGGTCGTTAAACCGTCCCGTCATAATAGATCACAGCAGCAATAATTATTTCCGAACAATAATGACTCGGCAACTGTGTACAGACACAACAGACCGTCACGTTATCTGCATATCATAGCCACCCGCTTCGCTGTGACGGACAAACTTAACACGGCTCAGAATGATTGATGACATTTTCTGCTCCGGCTGTTATCAGAACAAATCGCTTACGCGGCCTGTAATGCACTTCGGGGATGATAATAACCAATAAAAATCTGTCTATCGAGTTTTGTATGTGAAGGAGGCCGATCGTTCTTCGTCAACTTCAATCTATGGCGGTTTATTTTTTCGTATTTTTGGTGGATGTTTTTGGTGATGAAGGTGTGTCTGTATGATGGAGTACTTTACGTATTGAATTATTTATCCCTTCATTCTGCTAAATGTGTTGAACCAGATGATCGAAACACTTATGTGATCTAGGGTCTGCAGATCTTTTATACTCATGAGTTATCTTCAGGAGTCCTATACATTCCGGAAATTCCATGGTAATTGCAACACACACAGTAATTCATCTAGAATATATCGAATAATATCGAATGATCAGTTATTCTTTTTCAATATTTGTTATTACAAATGCTCATAACGATCATCACGTTCACTGAAGATGAACCAAAATCAATTCGAAACAACTCTCAAGTGCACCAGCAGTTTTATTGAAATTACATTTTAACTTCGTTTCTCAATTGATTATGGTTCATCTTCATCGAATATGATCCTCCTTATATAGTTATAGTTTAAAAAGGGGTTACCGTTCACTGCGATCCCAAGGTTCATTGTGCCCCCTTACAGAGCTGTTCTGACCAAACCCTTCACATCTTGCCATCCAGTTCCAGAGATCTGATGAAATCAATTATCTGTAAAGGCTTCAACGAGGCTTGTTCCTCACTCTTACAAGTTTCTCGCCCAAGGCGTTCTCTCCTTAGGCTCGCAATGGCGAAGCATTCCGTGACTAGGTGATTGAGGTTTTCTTCCTCCTCCCCACAGAACCTACACTCGTCAGTGTCCGATAATCCCATACTCAACAGGTGCTTCCTGAGGCGACAGTGTCCTGTAAGAAAGCCAGTGAGGAGGTGTAATTGTTTCTTACCAAGATCCAGATATCTTTTGGATCTTGTTGTTTCAAAGTTCCGAAGGACCTCAGTGGAATGATCCATCCCTGGGAGATTTCGCCAGTTTTTCGAAACTTCTCGGCTTTCTCCTTCTCCAGAAACTCCTTCTTATAGGTACATTCACCTATACCACAGAAGTGTTCTGGGCCAATGAGTGACATTCGTGCGCTCTCTTTGGCAAGTGTATTGGCCTCTTCGTTTCCTTTGATTTCCGAATGGCCGGAAACCCAGATTAAAAAGACCTTATTTTTCTTGCCTACCTCATTGAGTTGTTCCGGCACTCCCAGATCATCTTTGAGTCGATGACGTAAGAGCTCAGTGCTTTAATAGCAGCTTGACTAACTGATTGATAGTTTCTTTCTAGATTTATACCTTGATTCTCCTTATATGCTCGAATATTTTGATCATTAGTTATCGTTCATCCATGTCATCTGAAGTAATCATAAAAGTTGCTTTAAAAAGAGCCTAAAACCCTGGCAAAAAGATGAGTAAATACTCCTTTCGCCAAATCAGTGCCTTCATGTTGGTTATCATCCATACTGTTTAGGGCACAGGTCGATAATTGTGAAAAAAGGGTAAACACTGGACAAACACACCAGGTAGAAAAACAACAGAGACTATCGTACTCAAAAAATGAGTTAAGGCTGTTTACTGGGTTTGTCACAGGTGCTATTCTATCTCTCTGGTCACAGGTTACTGTTTCGCGAGATATTACCTCCACAAGATCGGTAAGGAAACTCTGAGATCTGTAGGTTATGTGGATCCGGCGTATATAAAAGGCTCGTATCCACAGCGCGAGGCTGCTCGCTGCGAATGGCTCGTGGCGCATGTTCGGCTTTGCCTCGGACTGAGGATACCGGGGTTGCTCGACTCGAATTGTGCTACGCGAACGCCTCACAGCGAGTAACCCAGGTATCCACAGTCCGAGGCCAAGCCGAACATGCGCCACGAGGCATTCGCAGCGAGCAGCCTCGCAATGTGGATACGGGTCTTATGCCAATGCAATGTATCGACGCAAACCAGACTCACTCTATTCGGTGGCGCTACCTTGATGCAAGCTCCTAGGAAAATTATCAATTTTGCAAAGGTGATTACATTCGTGGACAAAATGTAGCCTGATAACGCACAAAAGCCCCCATTGGTTGCAGTGCAGTAAGGTAGTCACGGTTTCAATCGACCACAATCTGATTAACCAAACTTCTAATTTCAGTACTTACAAGTTTTTGCACCACGAGGGAACTATTAAAAATTGAAACCAACGAAAACAATTCCCTTAAATGAGTTTCCAAACCTTCCCCAACACAGATTCAACTGAATTGATTTAAGGCAGCCTAATTACTTCACAATAGCGTAAGAAATTTAATAACTTCGTAAAGTGGCGTCAGGCCGCTCGTTTTCTGTTAGAACCTGACACGAGTGGGCCCCATCTGAAAATGTATGGTAATTATAGTCTTTGTGCAGCAGAAGAGGCATGCACCGACAGACGCGTTTTTTACTGTCTGCGTGCGAAGGATATCTTGGCAACTTTCTCTAGAGTACATTAACAACTACTAATTTCCTTTTCGAAGTTCGTCTCTTAACTTGCATTCTTTTCGAATTGTTTTCTTTGCTATAATTACGTTCGTAGATTGTTTATGACACGTCTGTGTCTAACACTACTTGTAATTATATCTTTTAACTAGGCGGAAGTGGCAATGGGGAGTCAGGACAGAAGTACCCTCATTTTCGAATACCTATATATCTACCGGTGGCATTAAGCTTGAGTCTCGCTATATGATTGGTTTGGTGTATGTCAGCAAAAAAACCGTCATGAAATATTGTCACGTTTTAGTTGAATTTTCTTGAATATAAATTTTCGTCGATTTGTGATTATACATGGTAAGGATAAAGTATGAAACTAGTAAATATATTTTGAATGAAAAAGACAATATTCATTAAATTTTTCAGGTGTTTGCACAAAATGCATCTGATGTACCGGTGTCCTGAATTCGTTGTCTAGTGAGGGGATCTCAGAAACCCGATGAGCTAGAACAAAATGTAATGAAGAAATATTGATTACTTCAATGAATTCTACTGAAAAATGTGCCTGTTTAATGTTTTAGTTTCGTGTTTATAACTTCAGTAAAAAAAAGTAATTAGAACTTTTCATTTGACGCCATTTTTAAATTTTCTCTAATAGCTCGAAAACGGTTTGATCCAGAAGGTCGCGGTTTTCACCAAATGAATTCTCTCAAAAATCGAGCCCGAAGATGTGCCACTCATTTTGTTCTAGCTCATCGGGCTTTTGAGATACTAGACAACGAATTTAGGACACCCGGTACAGTTATTTGTTTATAATATCCTTCCGGTTGAACCGGACACTTACTGTTACTTCTAAGATAGCTAAATTCATTCAATACACTGTAATGAGAACATCATTTCGAACAAAATTAAGTCAAATGCTCAAAAAGTTGGCGGTTCGCCTTTCACCTTCCTGACAATGTGTCATCCTATAACCAAAATCTTGAGTCACTCTTTCTAAGACTTTTCCACGTATTTGTTAAAGGACACGTGATTTTAGATAACCCCAAAGATAACATCTAACAAGCTGAGATCCGGAAAATGGGTAGGTCACCCTAATATGAATCCTCTCAATCTATGGATCTGCAAAATTCGCAGCCAGAAAAACCCTAACCTCTTCATCATAGTATGGAGGTGTTCCATCTTGTTTTAACCAAACATATTGTGGTGTGATAACTGTCCATTCTGTTGAAGTGCAGAAATGATTTATTTTGTTCATTCACGAAATGGCAAAATCTTGAAGAAGTTGATAAACTATAATGATCATTCCCCATGTTCACAGATATACAGGAGGTCCCGTGTAAATATGAAAAGTTGAGAGTATTGCACACATTTTAATTGAATTATATTGTAAACTTCTTTTAGCGAAGAAGACAATATTTATTACATTTTACAGGTAAGTCCAATGGTGGCACTACCTGTCAAATGTAATAAATATTTTCCTTTTCGCTCAAAAGAAATTTACTCAGTTCCCTACTTTATACCAAACCTGTATACCTACTCCTGTCAAAACTGAGAACTCGACGCTAATTATGAATGTATTTGGAAAATATTTATTTTCTTCCTGTGAAATTTTAGAAACTGATAAAAAGTTCACGGCTAATTTTTATTTGGAATTGAAAATTTTATTTGGAGCTCAAAAACACCCAACTTGAAGTTAGTTCATTTAGTTTCACTCATTAGAAAAGCTTTAATTTCATGAAATCCAGAGAGTTTTTATCGATCAATAATTATTTTTCTCCAGCATAAAGCTTAAAAGATGCTTAACAAACTGCCGAAGAGCTCAATGTTTTTTGTGCAGCCTTTGATCCAATCTATATTTCTCGTGAATGACGCACATAAATAAAGCGAATAATAACGAGTAATTAAGCCTGAAATAATATGAAAGTTATTAAAGAAGGATCGCGGAAATTAAAATGGAAAATAAGTTAACTTTATGTAGTGCACCCTTTTGATACAGAGAACTTCACGCAAATTTAGAATGTGTTTTTAAGAATATTTCTTTCCTTCTTATAAAAAGAAGCTGGATGAATAATCACTCAGTAAATGACTGAAATGACTGAACTCCAAAAAACCCAACGTGAAGTTTATTAATTTCTTTCCATGTGAAATCTCTTCTAAAAATTGAAAATAACCTCTTGTTATAATTTCTGGGTGACTGCAGTCATTAGAAACGGCCTCATTTTCATAAAATCCAGAGAGTCGAAATCGATCACTAATTGTTTTTCTTTAGCATTAAGCTTAAAAGAGGCTTAACAAACTGCCGAGGAGCTCAACGTTTTTTGTGCAGCCTTTGATCCAATCACACCTAATGTTCGTCTATATTTCTCGCAAATGACGCACATAAATAAGGCGAATAATTACGAGAAATTCAGCCTGAAATAATATGACAGTAATAATTGAATGATCGCGGCAATTAAAATGCAAAATGGAAATTCAGTTTTAATTACACTAATTAAAGTTTTTCGCGAAGATTAACGCGGTTTTAAATGCATTCCGTTCAGGATTATATACGAACGTAATTTAGAAAGATGCTTCCGAAGAAAGGTACCCAGCAGTCATAACCTGAAAAGGAGTTCTTTGCCGTTCTAAAAAAAAATCTTCGAGGTGTACTTCTGTGTCATTTGCATAGTGAATTGATGGCATTCTAGATAGTTGGAATCGTTATCAGTTTAGTTCGGAGTTGATTTAATCTTCTTATGTTCGATGTAGATATTTATTCATGAATAAAATAGGATACCAGATTACGTTTATGTCGTCTGTTCTTCTGATATCGTGATAATAGTATCAATATTCTCAAGAACCGCAACAGTGTATATGTAGATAGAGGAAGAAATGGAACTAGCCATTTATTAATGAGTTGCGTGAACGATTGCTAACAGGTTATGGTTCATTCGTCTATTTAACTAATCGAAATAAATCATTTGGTCTATTATTTCGATTCTCGTTTGTATGTATTTTGAATTGAGCGATTCGACTTCCGAAGTATAGAATTTGTTTTATTTCCACAAATTTCCAATTATCGTGTACGAATAAGGATACCAAAGAATGGTTGAAACTGTAATGAAAAATATATGCATGAAATTTGGATAAAATTTTAAGTTTTTAATTCATAATTTTATTTTCAGGTAAGAAAAGATTCCTAAAATGAGTAGTTGATGTTGATGAATGGAAAGAGAAGAAAGGTGAGTATAGATCATTGCAGTTTTAGTCGAATACTTCAATGTCTTCTCAAGGGCCTTGTGAGAATGTATTCAATACGAACAACCACTGTAATTTTCGATACATAACTCAAGCGGAAAGTATTACGTGATGCGTATAAGAAAATATTAGATTCTTTGGTCTTCTCACGTTATTATAAGCAATTCGACTAAAAATTTTACCGCTGCCCCACAATCAGAAATTTTTTCGTAATATTCGATTTGAGTAGTTTGGGTTGCCTACCATACTGCTTGTATTAAACCACTCCGTACGATAGGAGACACACAACAACAATATTCGCAGTTAATTTTATAAATTTCTTCAGAAACATTGCACGTACATCTTTCGAATATACTGTTCAAATGGACGGCAAAGTTTTCTCTCTGATGCATTGAATATCGTATGTTTCCGATGTAAATTTCCATACGAATATAATATTTCTGACCTACACTCACGAAAGTTCAAGCTTTAAAATTTGTTTTAGATATTACAGTGAATATTTCCCTCCTGTTAGAAATTCTATGCAAATGCAAAAATGCCAATTGGCAGGTTTGTCGGGAAATATTCTCCCGAATCACACTCGTGCATCAATATAACGGGATAATTTCGCGTTCCAGGGTGTTGTCATTGAAAAACTGCATTCGGTCATTTTCATTCTTGAAGAAATGAAAATGAACTCATGCAGTTTTTTGACAACACGCTGTCATTCAAAATTATCGGTTATTGTGATGCACTTTTGCAATTACTTCTGATAATCAAAAATGGTATGAAAGTCGACTTCAAATTGTACTATTACTTAATTCAAGCAGCAGATCAATGAGTGAAATAAACGACAACATTTCCGTCCTTTTGACATTCCGAATTGCCAAATCTTGAATAACTATCGAAGTCTCATTTAAAATCAGTCAAAAGTGATTTAGCTATATCACCATATTCCTTAGATAGGGATTCAATATGAGTTCTCCAAAAAACTTTCAGTTTACTAAGGAAAGTATGTTCAATGAATACGCAATCGTTCCTCTGAAAAGACATGTCTGAAAATGATTTTCTACTGGCACTGACAACCTCCTTCGAACTCCATGAACCCATTTCCTCAAAACTGCCCTATCCCATCCATAACTCAGCTCATAAATACCAACGTCCTCCGTAAGGCACCGGTCTAGACTCAACATAAAAAATCCCAACGTTATTGCCAAGGACCGTCGTTTGCACTCACCTGCCCTCTTTCCATTTCCCATTGAGTTCTCCTCAACAAGGGGCTTTTTACGATACTTCCGTAACCTTTCAACCCTGTCCCTGCTGTGCATTCGTAATACATTTCCATAGTCAAGAGACCGATCTCGGCAATGGCCAATTCTTGAGGTCTATCGACTCGAAAACGGGCATGCAAGGTGCCGTTTCAGACGTCTGAAGGACTAGATGAAATAGGTTGAAATGTATGGTATGTGTTTCATGAGATGGTCACGATTTTTGTTGAATAAAATGATCTAAGTTCAACTTGTGTCGACGAATCGTGCGTAGTGATTATACCGATTTGGAAATTCACATCGAACACATACGATATACAATGCATCAGACAGAGAATTTTTCCCTCCAGTTGCACAGATGAATAGGCGAGATAATCAAGTGCGATAACTGAATGAATTCAACTGTCTTACTGCAAAAATCAAGTCTTGTCTCTCTCTTATCGCAGTATGGTAGGGAACCCCCACTGCACGTATAGAATTTTTAATTTGTCAGGCTGCCCGTAATACTCGATTCAGTATTTACTGTTGCCTACCATACTAAAGAATTATGCTCCTCTAAAGAGAAGAGAGAGACAAGACTAGAATAATGAAGCAAGACAACTGAATTCAGTGTGTTACAGCAAGTGATTGTCTAGACTATTCATCTGTGCAACTGGAGGGAAAAATTCTCTGTCTGATGCATTGTATATCGTATATTTCAGATGTGAATTTCCAAACTGTATAGGGTTTCCAATAAGAGGTGTTATTTTGAATAGCCCGCTATTTCGGTAGATTAATAATCATTAATAAAAATGAAACGATACACGCTCCAAGAACGCATTGAAGTTATTAAATTTCGCTATAAAAATGGTGAAATTTTGACTGAGAAGTTCGTAAAACATTTTTGGGTCGTCGTGAAGCTCCTTGTCGGACCGCAATAAAGAATTGGTGGGAGCTGTTGGGACAAGTTAGTGATGTGAAGAATAAAACCTTTGCACGTTGCTCAAGAACAGCCGAGAATATTGCTGCTGTAGCCGAAAGTGTTAAAAAAACCACGTTTGTTCATTCCTCGTCGTTCTTTGGAATTAGGCATTCCACAAAAGTCATTTACCGTATTTTGCATAAAGATTTGGGTCCTAAGGCTTATAAAGTTCAGTTAACACGAGAACTCAAGCCGGCCGATCACCAACAATGTCGTGTCTTTGCTAATTGGGTCGTTGAAATGCATGAAAAGAATCCCGAATTCCCTCGAAAAATCATCTTGAGTCCATTTCCACCTCGGTGGCTTCGTCAACAAGCAAAATTGTCGCATCTGCGGCTCGGAAAACCCAAGAGTTACTTTTGAAAAGCCTCTCTATCCTCAACGTGTGACTGTTTGATGCGGTTTATGATCCGGCGGAGTCATTGGACCTAACTTTTTCGAAAAGGAGGCTGGACCAACAGTTATGGTGAATGGATTGCGCTATCGAGAGATGATTAATGATTTTTTATGGCCGAAATTGGATAGTATCGATCTGGACCACGTTTACTTTCAATAAGATGGCGCTACATGCAACACAAGCAACGAAGCCATTGATCTTTTGCGGGAAAAGTTTCCAGAACGTGTTATCTCTCGAAGAGGTGATCACAATTGGCCACCGAAAACTTGTGATTTAACACCTTGCGACTTCTTCCTTTGGGGACACGTGAAAGAGAAGGTCTACGCCAATAGCCCAGCGTCGATTCAAGACCCCAAAGATGGAATTCGTGAGGCTATCGAGGAGATAGAGCAGCCACTTTGCGATTTGGTTATGGAAAATTTCATTAGAAGGATATGGTCCTGTAAGCGTGGTCGTGGTGGTAATTTTCCTGATGTTATTTTCCACCATTAACGGCATAGCTTCTTCTTTATAATGAAATAAACATCTGATCATTTATATTGAAAAATGGCATTTTTCTTCGAATATCAAAATAACACCTCCTATTTGAAAACCCTTTAGAAGTACATACTTGAAAAATAAAGTGAAAATGATCAATTTGTATAACCTGCCCCTAAATTATGATCTCAAAAGACGTTCATTTTCTCCAATATAGGCTCCATCAAACCCACAAGGTACATTTATTTATACAATTTTTGGTTTGGTGATTCATTATCGATAAGAATGTAATACCATCAAATTAAAAGGTTATCTAATAAGATAAGATGAACTGAAAAAAGCTATAATGTTAGGACATCATTCAAAACTCAAAATACTATCAACGATAATCTAACTAAAGTAAAACCTGATAATGAAAATAAACTAACTAAAAATTCCATATATGAAGTAACTTGAGAGTGCGGTAGAGCCTTTATCGGAGAAACTTATGGTCCTAAATTACTAACTACGCGACCTTATGGTCTCAACGAATCTCAAAAACTAGAGTCCGATGTGTATTTCTGTCTGTCGCCTAACTTTTTATGAATTCATTTTTGTGAATACTGCTTTCTATGCAACATAAGGATTTAGGTCTTATAAGAGGAGTCGACGGCCTCTTTCTGGCGAGGTCGTATGCCTTGGTTACCATTGATACCTCATGTTCTAAAATGTATACCAAAGAGTGTTTGTTGTGCTTTCCTAGTTCTTCAGCTTACTCAGTAGGCATTCTCATAGCATCTTTGAATTGAGCGGATCTAAAGTTGTCTCAGGAATCATCGGTGTATCATTTCATTGTAGTACTACAGGGGAGAATAGTTGTTTTGGTTTCTCAGTCTCAGAAATTAATATGCACATCGCAAAACCTCCAAATTTTCTTTCTCTCCCGAGCCGAATAAGAAAAAATAAAAAAATTGTCGTGATAGAATCTCTAGAAAATTCATGAACGACTTCAACATCACCATGTATACGACATATCTTAAAAAAATATGACAAAAAATGATATCCAACGTAGGAGGTTATCCCAGTTGCTATTAAACGGATGAGTGGTGACCCTTGATATAACCGTTTCGGTTCCACTCGGAGAAAACCTATCAAAACCAGGTCCAAAAAATGGGTTAGCGGAAAAAGCTATCCCATAACGAGGGGCGCTATCGAAAAGGCAGGGGTGGACTAATTGGCAATTTCCGATAGGCGCACCTAACAACTTGGATTATGAAACGTTTATCGCTATACTCACCCTTAGACCCTTCCCGATAACGGACCAGCTGTAAGTCATATATAACCGAGCGAAACATAATTTGATATTTTAGGGTCAGATTGTAGAAAGCACCCTTGGGCGGTGAAAAATATTTTCAGAAATTTATGTAGGCGAAATTCAATTTCGTTTCATATTTTGTATTATGATTTTTACTTCATAACCAAAAACTTTATATTTTATCAGCAATTAAGATAAACACTTGTCATTCAAAATCAATACTCTCACAAATACTTATTCTTATATTTATGGGTGTTTATTGGTAGGGGTACTACTGGTTCGGAATTTCTTGGTTCAGTTCGTTATAATGTTTTTCGATTTAAGAAATCATTATTTCAGCTTGTCCTCAAGACAATGAATTAAGGCGAAAACAGATTTTCTAATGGTGTTTGATCTGTAATGCATAATGAATATATCACAACTTATCGAAAGGATTATATTATGTTTGATAAATTTAATGATTGAGAAATAGTTTGTTACAAAGTCTATTTGATTTTAAGAACCACCATCATATCTATGTTTCTAAATCAAGGCATACTGTCACAAACAGAAAAAAAATAAATGGAGTAGAATTAACATGAATCACGCTGCAGGCCGCTGACAGTAAGAAATAAAAAAATGGTATTCAAAAGAAACATTCGGAATTAAATTATCTTTCGAATGACATAATAAAAGAGGTATTTTCCCGGAGAAAACATTTTTATAGCGTCGCGATGCCTGGCGTCCCAATTATTTTTTATTTATGCTCATCTCAAATCAACTTTGACTTGTATACCTTTAGCAGAATAAAAAATATTCATCCCTTTTCGGGAAAAATTAGGTTACCAAGATAAGTGAATCACCCTGTACTGCATTTCGATATTGGAGATAACCAAACGAATGTTCTTCAAGTGGACCAGGCCCCGTATTCCGGACAAGTGATCTTTCAAAGCGTATACGAACTTCATTGCGCGAGTCCCTCTTTTACCTGCAAAAATGCACACCGCGCAATGAATTTCGTATTCGCTTTGAAAAATCACTTGTCGAGAATACGGCACTTGAGTCCTAGGACGATCGTTAGAAACATGTGAGTTTTGAGTGTGAGAAATATTTTTATGGAAATTGTAATTCTCGAGTTGTATTTCGACTGTGTTCTTTTGAGTTTTAAATCGACTAAGCAAATAACCTATGATACATGTAGATTCGAGAATTCTTATGAGAAAATAGTTACTTTTCTGCCAATCCGACAAAAATCTGATGATAAGAAAAACTCACAATGAACTAAAATTCTGTAAGATAAATCAATTTCAGCACTACTGAAGTGTAATAATTTTATTTAGAGTGACTATATTCAACATCTAGTTTCTGAAACAAATCACGCTCAAATTCAGAAGAATATCATCTGAATTATCTCATACATGATCGCTTGGCATCATGGAGCTCCACTAGGTTAATCCGATACAAAAAGATTATTGAGCGAAACCAAAACCATCACACCAGAGACGCTAACACAATATCGAAACGCCGAATCCGACAAGACTGGAATCCTAATCGACAAAATGAAGTTATTCCATCTCGAACTATCAGTATTTACAGCATACCCCATAATCGGCCTGGAAGAAGATTAGATTCGGGAGTCCGTCCATTAACTCTGGTCCAAAACCAGGACCGGAAGTAGACAGAAACGGCTCAGGAAGTGCGTAAGAGGCCCGTCTAGAAATAACGCGAAACATCTTGAATAAACTACCATCTAGTGATGCTCTATGTTCTTGTTTCAACGGCAGTCGGAAACAGATATTTTAGTTCATTGTACTTGGTGCCGAAGACAAATTGTTTTTAGATTGGTGGATGGTGATGTTATAGATATACATGGGGATTTGAAACATCTGCCGTCCGTTTGACATGGAGCTGCTTGGGTTATAATTAACATAAGTGTCACTTAGGTGTTGAGTGAAAGAATCTGTTTGGAACAATTGATTCGAAAAGTAGGTGATAATAATCAAAAATGATTCGATGATAACTGTAACAAGTAAAACTTGTCAGGAAGTTATTATTCTAACGAGATTTGCTCATCTGGCTATTTGGAGACAACTCTTTCATAATACCAAGTAAGCAAAAAATCAAAATAAACGTAGCAGAACAAAATTCTGAATAGACAAAAGTGACTACATGAAGAGGCAGATATTCGAGAAGTCCTTATACCTACAATATTTTCCATTGCAGTTTTATGTTTCGTCCTGATTTATAATTTAATTTTATGTTTTATTTACCTTCCTTAGCATTGTTTTTCTCTTATCAGGAAGGTCCAAGTTATAGTTGAAAACACATTTATTCCGTGCTCAAATTTGATATTTGGGAAAACCCATTCAACATCCCCCTATAAAGTTCTATGTCAAAATTTAACTGAACTGAAATTTTACATAAGAATTTTTATTACGATCGTCTCAGGGCAGCTTAAAAAAGTACAACATTCGTTTGGCAATCACCAACTTACCCAACGAAATGTTGGATATTCTGGTTTTCTGTAAGCTGTCCGAACAAGCCCAGTTCTGTCGATAATTATTGAATTTGTTTTTTATGATACAACCTGATCACTCATGAAAATATAAGATGAAGGATTCTATGATTCAAACAAAAAACTCATGAGAATATTCAGACACTAGACCAAGAGCCCTGGACGGCCATACCTTTGCTATTTCATTAAAGCTGAAAGTTTTATAATAAATGACCTCAACTTCTGTAAAAACTATCACCAAATATGAAACTTGCATCATGCCGGTAGCTTTCGCCGGTGAAAAAGTGGAAATATACTCTCAAATTCTTCAAAGCATTACAGCAGACAATAAGCTTCAATTCATTGCAACTATAGTTTTCGTTGTGATATCGAAACATGCCCGACTAAGTGAATATTATTTGATAATTTACTTCACATCAATACATGTTAGCATATTATGCAACGAGCGTATAATGACAGCTATTATTCACGATGTGAAGTTTAGGCTACGAATAACAGCCACCATACGCGAGTAGCATACTATACTTTATTCACGACTACTGAATATATTTCTTGAAGATTTTAACATTTGGCGACCGTGACAAGACCCTTCTATCACAAGTGAGGAAAAAGTCATGTTGACACATGAGAAATATTTGGAGAAATTGCCATTGTATATTTTGTAATAAAAGTTGATTTAATTGATGTAATAAACAAAGATTTGGCCTTCGATTGAAAGGCTATATCCATGTTGGTTAGTTGGAGTAATTTGAAATACTGAAGAAATATCAATTTAAAGAATATGATATTAAAGCTAAATCGATGAAGCATCTGACAGCAGTGAATAATATGTCATTATTCACTTGTGATTAATGGGTATTATTATGGCCGAGCAATCAGAGGTATAATAGGTGCATTATACAATAGCCGTGTATAAAAAAATTTTTCAAGGTTGTCTGCCTAACTGTTGGAAACGTGCTAAAAGTCTGCTAATGGACAAAGTGATCTTTTCGCAAAGAAAATTCTTGAAAACTGCGCCCTATATTATAACGAATTGGAGAGTCAATTTTCACATCTTTATAACCTCACCCGCTAAAACCACCTCGTCCAGAGCTTTATACTTAGTGAATAGTTCCTTCATTTTGGGGTCATCGTAAGAGCAACGGCTTTTCAAAATGAAATTCTGCCTATGAAGGGCTCTTGTTTTATATCGTGTACTTGCTTTCACTATTTTTATACCGTTTGAGCAAAACAAAAGTTGTGTTATATTTGATTTATTTCTATGATCAAGCACGTATGAACTAATATTAATTATAAAATCATAATCATAAGGAATAGTAGAATTAATTTTTACATATTTATAACCTCACCCGCTGGATCCACCTCGTCCCTAGATTTATATTTGGTGAATAGTTCCTTTATGTGTTGGAATCATCAAAAGAGCAACTTTCAGCTTTCCGAAATACCGAAGTTCTGTCTATGACGGGCCCTTGCTTTTTATCGCATACGTGCTTTCACTATTTCAATTCCGTTTGAGCAAAAACAAGAAATGTGTTCTATTCGATATTCTTTTTTGATCAGCACGTATGTATTAATGTTAATTATAGAAAAGCATAATTTGGTTCAATCTTTCAAGAATGAAAGAAACCGATGAAATGGATTCTTCTGCAATCCATCCCTGCATCCTATAATTGTGATAGAATTCCACTCACGTCATCCTCGCGATCTCTTACAATTTTCGCCACGTGGTCGCTGCCGCTTGGATGGACAGCTGAAAATGATCGATCTAATAGATGCCCGAAAACTTCCTGGGATACACACTTCCATTTTGCCTCGTGAAATTTCTGTCAGATGCAGTCCGAGAAGAGGGACATGAAGCGTGACATCCGTTGCTCGTAACATCTACGCAAAACATCGCCAAGCGGGGCAAGCCATGAAGAAGACCGCACCAGGTGCTCGGGGATGATGACCAGGTGTGTGTGTGAAACACAAATTGGTATTATGTTGATAATCGAAGTGGTTGTAACGCGTGCGGATCTGGAAGATTGTTATCGACAAAAGACATGGAGTAGTAATTGAGTGATCCTGCTGATATCAATTGCGTTTTGATTTTGAAAAGAGCAAGATTTTAGAGTTGAAAAATATGGTTTTCTGTAGTAGAGTATTGAAATATTTAGTGATTTGGAATATATAGGTACTCACCTTTTAGAATTGTGTATGAGACATAATATTTTTTAGATATAGCTTTGTTGCAATATGCCTACTCGTCTTTTTTTCGGAATTTTCAAAAACGTTATTGAATTACATGTGGTATTGAACTGATAAAGCGTCTAAATCGCAGTCCAGAAAAGACATGACCAGCACCAAACTCGTGCAAGATCGTCAATGTTTCACGGAGATATTACATGTGTCCTGCTCAAACCATATGTCATCAAGATCAATAGCTTCAAAAGGAGGCATAGGAAACTTAGTTCTCGTAGCAGAATAACGTTCGCCATCCACTGTTACTCCAATACCTTCTTCGTTTCCGAAGAAAAACGGCACAGTTATTCCTACAGACCACAATGCTCGCCATACATACAGTACCTTGTAGATTTCGCCTCGTGAAATTTCTGTCAGATGCAGTGCGAGAAGATGGATATGAAGCGTGAAATCCGCTGATAACGTTTACACAGAACATTGCTAGATCGGGCCGCACCAGGTGCTCAGGGATGATGTCCAGGTGTGTATGCGAAACACAAATAGGTTGTTATGTCGATAATCGAAGTGGTTGTAACTTGTAACGCGTGCGGATCTGGAAACATGGTTATCGACAGAAGAAATGGTTCACTAGAGAAGTAATTGAGTGATCCTGCTGATATCAGCTGATTTTTCATTTTGAATGGGTGTCTCAATAAGACCGCAAGCTTTCAGTGTTCAATAAAACATGAAACATGATATTCTGCAGCAAGGTATTTACGGCTTTGGAGAATATACATTTTGAAATTATTCATGAAGCAAATTATCCTGTAAATGGCCGCCACTTCCATTTTGCCTCGTGAAATTTCTGTCAGCGCGTAAAGTCGCCGTAGAACATCGCCAGAGCGGAGCAAGCCATGAAGAAGACCGCACCAGGTGCTCGGGGATGATGGCCAGGTGTGTGTGCGAAACACAAATTGGTTATTATGTCGATCATTGAGGTGGTTGTAACGCGTGCGGATCTGAAAAGATGCTTATCGACAGAAGACATGGTTCAGTGGAGTAGTAATTGAGTGATCCTATCCTGCTGATATCACCTGAATTTTGATTTTGAAAGGGGCCTCATTGAGAGAGCAAGAATTCAGTGTTGAATAAAACGTAGTTTTCAGTAGCAACAAAGTATTGAAATATTCATTAATTTAGAAAATATATATATTTGTGAATAATCTATGAAGCAAAATATCGGGTAAATGCTGTCATATGCGTACCCTTTCGACAAGATTTTCAATGGCGTTATTGAATACACGTGGTGGTATTTCATTGATAGATACAGCTTCGTACTTCGGCTGTCAAAGCTTCGGTGGTTGCAGGCTTATTGGCATAAGCCTGGCAAATGGAGACAAGAAACTTTCTTATCATATTAGGAAAACGTTCGCCATTCACCGTTACTGCAATACCTTCTTCGTTTTCGAACAAAATTGGTCCAATTTTTACTCCAGTTATAATGGTTGTGGATGCATTGCTTTCTCATGGATTCACTTCCCCAAATGCAGACTACATTAAATGGAGCGGATTTTGAACCAATCAGAGAGCAGTAGGGATTTTTAAATTTGACAGACGAAATCTGTTTACATTTTCGTCAGATGTCAGCTTGACATTGAAAACATTACGATTTTTACCTTAGACAAAGGAGTCTGAGATTTTTACCTTTCAAACGTTATTTAGAGAATAAGAGCTTGAAATAATGGGATTCTCAATTAAAACTCAAGTAAGAGGAGATTGTTGTACGCATTTCCGTTAGATGGAATTATTTCATTTTCGATGTTGATATGAAAATGGGCAATGATGACTTTGCTACTTGGAGGTAACTTATCCTAATTTTCATTATTGAGAATCGCTTTGACTGTTGATATTATTTCAGGTTTCATCTTATTCAGCAAGTCAGGGAAAATGTGCCATCAATTAAGAGCCCCAACAATGACTCTCAAAATGTAAAGAACATGCACACGAATCAATTGATATTTTCTAACTGTCTACATAACATAGACTTCATTCAGCATCTATTATTATAATTGTTTTAATTTTATCTTGCAATTTTCAGTTAGTTTAAAAAAATCAAGATCAAGTGAAGTTTCTCTACTCAGAACTACTTATTATACCAGAAAAATATTATGCCATGAATTGTGATCCATATTTTCTCATGTTTTATTATGATTCCAATAATAATTACTTGTTTTGTCCTATCTCAGTTTGCCCTGTTTTATTTTCTATTCGTTTCAGTGAAGTCATTCAGCATTTGTGCAATAGTTCCTTTGATCATATTCAGAAATTTTTCACGAAACACAGATTGTACTTCCCAACATAAATATTTTCAATAATCGAGGGCACAAAAAGATTATACCATACAAAGAATTATTGTTTACAATTGAATTATACAAAATCAAGTTTGACTAATCAAAGGATGGTTAGTATCGAACAGAAGTTCCATGTTAAACGCAGACTCAGAATCAGGTTTAAACAATTTCCACTTTTCTGAAACAATTATGCTCAACTTATTCGTTGTGGGTTGAACTGAAAATATTGTTATCGACTTCAATCTCCTTTCCGAAAGAAACATCAAATATCTGGTACCTGTTCATCAAGATCCCAGGCCAAAATTAATAAAAGCATTGATCAGGCACTAAAGGTAATCATTCATCAAATCTTTCAATACGAATAATTGATTTCCAATATTCCTGTTCAGTTGTGAGAGTGCACATAATTGAAATACCTACATATAAGTAAAGGACAAGAAAGTGAATTTGAAAAGTGATACGGTTCTTTCTTTTGAATAAATATTAGATAGTGGTTCAAATAATGTGTTTATTCTTCGTTTAGATACATCAGTTTTCTCGTTCATTCACTTCAATTAAGCCTGATAGAAATTTTATGCAGTAACACCTTCAATCATTCACTTATTTATGAAAATAGAACTTTATGTGCTTAATTACATTCATAGTATCTGCTAACATTATACCCAATTCAGTAAAAATTAACCACAAACAAATCCATCATCGAAACTTATTCATTTATCTTGTAAGATCAGCACATGATTAGATATCACAAGTTAACTACTAACTAAATACTTGTATTCTGGGCAAAGAGTAAGAATCAAGTTAATTCAATTTACACTAGATTATACTTTTACACATACTGAAAAAAAACTTGACATATCAAATGCTTCTTATAATAACACAACGATTTATTCACATCCAACTTGAATAATGATAAGATTGACAGAGTGAGATGAAATGACCATGACGAAGTTCTTCAGCCCTCATCGAACTATTTTCTCTATTTGTGAATCATGTAGATATAAGTCCATCAATTGAGTTTTGTCTTGATACATTGATTTCTCTCCTTCTTTATTGATAATTGGAATATAAGAATACATTTTCAAACCAATTTGATGGCTCAAACAGTTTTCAAAGTACATCATTCCATTATATTCGTATTGATGGCACATTTTTCCTGGCATACTGGACAAATAAGATGAAATCTGAAAATCAAATGAATACTTAAAAATATTATCAATAATGGATATTAGGGATAAAGTTACCTTCGAACAGTAAAGTCATCATTGCCCAATTTCATTATTTTCATACCATCATCGAAAATGAAATAATTCCAGCTAACACAAATGCGTACAACAATCTCCTCTTACTTGAGTTATAATTGAGAATCCCATAAATTCAAGCTCCAAAATCCAAATAACGTTTAAAATAAGTAAAATCCGGAATGTTGTCAAATGTCAAGATGACATCAGACGAAAATGTAAACAGATTTCGTCTGTCAAATTTGAAAATCCCTACTGCTCTCTGATTGGTTCAAAATCCGCTCCTTTTAATGTAGTCTCCCAAATGCGACAGTATTGCCGTTCAATCATACCATCGAGGTGAAAATGAGCCTTATTGCTTTACGATTATTGGCAATTGAACTTTCACTATTTCGATTATAATTTGCGGAAATAAGAACGCGTTTTCCAGTGCTTGAATCAGGCCAGTTCCAAATATAAACGAAAGACAACTACATTTTTTGCAATGGACCATTTATTTCGTCTGAAACATAGCACGTTAATCTTTCGAATATACAAATGTTCATATGTTTCCGATGTAAGTTTCAATACCTGCATAAGTCGCTAAAATTATCTCCTGAACGAAATAAATACACAGAACAGACTTTTAAATAGAAATTGAAACATCGGATGCCGTATGCGCCTGTGATTATTTGCAAAAACAGAGTCAACACATTGATTTTGAACCAAAATACTTACACCTGGTAATAGTATTCAGTTTCGCCTATCACTATTTATAATCGCCGCAGAAATAAGGTGATATCTGTTGCCACATTCTCTTTTCGGCTGTCTGCACTCCAATAACTCACATACGGTCCTCAACGGTTCGGTGGGTTTCATTATCGTCCACGAGAAAAAACGCTAATGGATGTAAAAAGGATAATCATGTAACGAATGAGATTTATTCTCGAAAAAAGTTCTTGGAACCGCGTACGTATGTACGCCCACGCATGTCGCGTTTTCAATTGTTGAGTCTGTCAAGTGCTTTTATGTTTGTCTTTTTTTCGACCGAACTTTGGTTGGAATTTAGGGACTAAAGGTACATGTCCACTACGATATTAATGGGAAAACATTAAGCTAACCTTAGGCTGGAGAATAAGAAAAAAATGCTGGTGCAAAGGAAATCAAAGATTGGAAAGATAATGTCATATAAATAATAATTAAATTCTTTACTTATCTGCGGTACTCCGTCAATGTATTCAACACAGAATCTCTCTTAAAAACGATTCTATTGACGTGCAAAAATTTGCCTTTTGAACCAAATTGGACTGAAATATAATGAAGCCGAGAATACAGTTGCGAAGAAGCAGTAACATTTACTAAGAAGAGGAAATGCCAGGCTGAGGGTGTTTTCCGATAAAATAACCATATGATTGTTGCAAAGAGAATAGAACCGGGGTGATAGCAAGCTGAAGATAGTCAAATCATCACCGAAACCTCTGATGATCTAACTGAAATCGACCAGAAGAGATCAGATGAATCTGACTCAAATAAAATTGTCGCACAAGGCGCAATATAGACTTAAAAATATGAGTGTACTTTGTCAATCGAAGACCAAATCTACTTTAATTACATCAATTAATGCAATTTTTATTACAAACCATGCAATGACAAGTTGTCCAAAAATATCTCATGTGTCAACTTGACTTTCTTCACATCTATATTAATAAAACAGGATCTATGGTTACCGTCAAAATGCAATATATTTCAAATGGCTGTACCTTATTGTATAATTCTTTTTTTGTTGTGTTCATAATTGCTAGGGTAAGGTTTATACAACAAAATATTTCAAAAAACATCGTTCAGAAAAAAGTAAAAGGCTTTCCTTTTACTTACGACCAATCAAGCAGTCATAGAATACATATTTATAGGTTATAATGATTTTGACATTAGGACAAAAGGGAAGTTACATCGAGAGAATCGAAAATTAAAAATTTTAATCAGAAATAACGTATGAACTAACACATTATACAACAATTTTTTACTTATGCCATATTTCACAAATTTTAAACCTATGATGTATGAATGTATTTTGGATTGCCTGATGCCCGTATGTTTATGATCACAAATCAGATCAACAGATGGCGCTGTAGTCGTTATCTAAGTTATTCATCAATTCTGCAACTAAACGGCTGGATTGATTTGAATGAATTTTAGTACAAGCAGAACAACGTCTGTTGGGTCCGCTAGTTTGTAATAGAAGGCCTTGTCACGGTCAAAAATGTTGAAATCTTCAAGAAATATATTCATTAGTCGTGGATATGGTTGTTTTACTACTCGCGTATGATACCTGTTATTCGCTCGGTGATTTAGCTATCATTATACGCTCGTTGCATAATATAACATTATGGTGCTCATTCCTATAAACAAAGAAACTTTTTTCGGCTGGTCTTGAACACAATAATTTTCGATGGAACACCCCACATTTTTGAGATTTCGAGATAGGATTTCTCAAAGAAAGCGACTAAATGGTCGTTTTTATATATAATTATTCATTTTGATTGTATATAATGCTGAAAAATTTAGAAATGAAATTATGCTAACAAAGCACAGCTTATTTTCATCAGTCAAACTAATGGCTTATTTGGAGTCTTAGGAAAAAAGTTTGATAGAATTAATACCCATGAATTGCTCTTTTACCGAGGTTACTCAAATTCGCTATGTATGTCCCAAAAAAGTTGATCAATAATTTTTTCGAAGGAACTGTTACTTCACATACAACAAAAAGTTAAATTTCCTCAGAATTTCAGACTTGGAAGAATAGAGATAATGATTATCTGAATTCAGTATATTCTTGTGTACTCACCTCTCCTCATCTGTTCAGAACTTTCTTGTTACATTTTTTTTGAGAATTGCTAATGAAACAAATCGTTGTATAGCGAACATCTCAGCAAAAAAAGGACCTCCACGTGACAAGTCGTACATATACCGTAATCTTCAGGAATTTCAATTCGTTTCCTGACAGCTTTATTCTCTTTTGAAATACTGCAGTGGGCACGGCCGGACCACCGTCGATTTTAACCGTTCGGTGACAAAAAAAAGTATCGCATCTTCCCAACAACAAATTTTCCGCATTGCTCTTCGACGACCCACACCTACGCAGGTACAAAGTTCACCAAGGTGACTGCCGAAGCGTAGAAATTGTATGCAGTAATTAAATTCGAAATACGAAGGAATTAAGCATTATCGAATTAATTGCTTCATTTGGGAACATCCAATTGACTCGGGCAGTCGAGTGGTAAATCACGTTTCTTCAACAATGATTATTATTTGTTTTTTACATGTGCTTATGATTTATGCTCATTAAGTTGATTACTGGTATCATGACTTCATAAGAGAACATACATACACGTGTTATGTAAACCGAATTTAGTCATTCGTATGAATTTAGTTAATTTTTCTCAATCTAGGAAAAAAAATTCGGTTTTGGTCGATTCAATTGTTCGATGATAAAAAAATTTAAGGAAGCTCTGATCAGGTTCTTTTGAGCTCACGTTCATCGGTGGATCAATTAGGCTTTTACCTCAAATTTTTGTATAGGTATTGAGATTGATACTAAATAAATAAATGCAAAAACTCAGCAAGATCGGAATCATATTCTGGTAATTATTCAAAAACTAAAGTATGTAAAATCTCGAAAATTGAAAAAACTTAACTCTATGGAATAATGCGATCCTCTCGAAGTTTCGCATGAACAATCAGTACCTATATCAATCTACACTCACAAAATAAATTTCACTCGAATTGCATGTCTTGTTATGTAAATAAAGTGATTCCTCTTTCCAAGATTCTAATTCGGTTTTATAGATGGTTCGGATAAGGCGATTCTCTTGAAACATTGCATGAACATTCAGTTTATCAATCTCCTTTCACAGTATAAATTTCACTCAAATCGGATATCCTATTGTGAAAATATTGAAATTCTTTCTTTCAATATTCCAATTCAATTTTCCATGGTTCTGTTAACAATGGGTACGTTCAGCAGCACTCAACTGTTGGCATAAAGTAAAAATCAGTTGAGTAGAGTTGAGTTTCAGGAAGTGAAAATTTTCTGAACGTTTCGCTGAGTGATTTACAAATCTGACATATAATGATATATAACCTTATTTCTTGATACTCAGTTGAGAAACTTTTTGTGATTGTACTTGAAGATTATAAATTGAAGTGTATTGAAAGAACCAACTACTCCTTAATAAACAGCAACTCACAGAACACAACAATACTAAACTTCAACTAAAACCCCTTAACATAAACAAATCACAAAATAGGTATATGCGCATGTCTCAGCGGTCAGATGAGTTACAAAGTGTAAATTTTTACCGCTGCCAGAAATCGACATCTGCTGAGAAACATCGATTTGTCAGCGATTTTGCTGAACGCTATCGCTTTCTCAACTTACTCAACTGTTGCCAATAGTTGAGTGCTTCTGAATGTACCCAATATGGCCACAAAATTTGGCATGAGGCTGACCGTGTGTGTGCAACCCGCATATGGCTGCAAAATTTCGATTTGTTTCGTTTTGACTAAGATATTGAGAAACAAAAATTTTGAATGGCCATTTTTTAAGGAACTCCCTGTACGATTTTACTGGTTAATGAACTTCAACCGAGGCATTTTTGAACCGAACTCATCCTGAAAATCTCAAGTCTCTAGGACAATCCCTACGAAAGTTTTCGTGCCAACGACCGGACGGCCCCACGGACAGAATTAAATTTGACCACGAATTCGTCATCAAGGAGTCGAACCATATCTTTTGAGACCAATTCCGGCTCATAATTCTAAAATAACAGACATTTAGGCAAAACGATATAGCACACGTTTAAATTTTCCGCTTTGCTCTTCGATGACCCACACCCACGCAGGTACAAATTTCACCAGGTGACTGCCGAAGCGGAGAAATTGTATGCAGTAATTAAATTCGAAATACGAAGGAATTAAGCATTATCAAATTAATTGCTTCATTGGGAAACATCCAATTGACTCGGGCAGTCGAGTGGTAAATCACGTTTCTTCAACAATGATTATTATTTGTTTTTTACATGTGCTTATGATTTATGCTCATTAAGTTGATTACTGGTATCATGACTTCATAAGAGAACTTTACATACATACACGTGTTATGTATGTACCCTTTTTGATGGTTTTATTTTCTTGAGTGGGAAAATGTTCTCATTAGTTCATGAAATATATTCCAACCTTTTTTCATCTATATCGGGTGTCCCAAGGTGAGTGGCCTATTAGATCAAATTAGCGTGTTAAGAAAATGATTCTAGTTCCCTCAATATTTGAAATTTAAGTCAGAAATTTATCAAGTCATTAGATATTGATCTGATCATTGTTACTGCTTTTATAGTTGTCAGTTATACAGTATGGACCAAAAAAAATCATGAAAATAATAATAATCTAAAAGGCCACTCACCTTGGGACTCCCGATATACTAAATACGGTTTTTGGTCGATTTCAACCGTTCTGTAATAAAAAAATTCAAGAAAACCCTGAGCAGGGTGGAGCAATGATGCTATTTCCTCAAAATTTTGTATAGGTTCTGCGATTGACACTAAATGAATAAATAACAAATATCAGCACGATTGGAATAATATTCTGTTAAATTTTCAAAAACTAAAATTTTGAAAAACTAGAAAATTGAAAAAATTCAATTTTATGGGTCTGATGATGCAATCCTCTTAAAATTTTGCGTGATCATTCAGTATATCAATCTGCATTCACAAAATAAATTTCACTCGAATTGCATATCTTGTTATGTAAATAAAGAGATTCTTCTTTTCAATATTCTAATTGGATTTTCTATGGTTCGGATAAGGCGATTCTCTTGAAACATTGCGTGAATATTCAGTTTATCAATCTCCATTCACAGTATAAAATTCACTACAATCGGATATCTTGTTGTGAAAATATTAAAATCTTCCTTTCAATATTCCAATTGAATTTTCTATGGTTCTGTTGACTATGAGCAACATGCATATTGCCGCAAAATTCCATTCCGATTGGTTTCGTTGTGCCTAAGACATCGAGGAACAAAAATTTTGAATGGCCATTTCTTATGGAAGTCCCTGTACGATTTGGTTGGTTAACGAACTTCAACCATTTTTGAACCGAACTACTGAAAATCTTAAGTCTCCAGGACAATCTGTTCGAAAGTTATCGTGCCAACGGTCGGACGGCCCCACGGACAGAATTGAATTTGATCAACTTATAGTTTGAGACCATTTTCGGATCAATATTCTGAAATAACAGACATTTGGGCAAAACGATATAGCACTTGTTTAAGTAGAAGGAGCGCTAAAAAAGTGTTGCATCAAATTTTCCGCATTGCTCTTCGATGACCCATACCCACGCAGGTACAAAGTTCACCAAGGTGACTGCCGAAGCGTAGAAATTGTATGCAGTAATTAAATTCGAAATACGAAGGAAGTAAGCATTATCGAATTAATTGCTTCATTTGGGAACATCCAATTGACTCGGGCAGTCGAGTTGTAAATCACGTTTCTTCAACAATGATTATTTGTTTTTTACATGTGCTGTTCGTAATCGTCGATCAACAGTATGAAATTAATCATTCCGAAGGAATTACACGTTGTATGCTGATCGCTTTATGATTTATGCTCATTAAGTTGATTACTGGTATCATGACTTCATAAGAGAACTTTACTTTGTGTACACGTGTTGTGTAAATAGCCTTTTTGGTGGTATTATTTTCAAGAGTGGGAAAAATTCTCACATTTTTGATGTTCATGAAGAATTTTTCAACATTTTATCCATTCGTACACATAACAATCGGTAATAAGGTTGACGCTCACTTAAAATTGATATACTGATGAATGTTCATGCAAAATTCAAGATGATCGCCTCATCTGAACCATAGAAAATTCATTTGCAATATTGAAAATAAGAATCTCTATATTTCCATAACAAGATATCCGACTCTAGTGGTATTCCTCCACTAATGAACGAGCGATCAAAAGCACCTGCTCAGGACTTTCTTAAATCTTAAACAGTATGAAGCTAATCATTCCGTAGGAATTACACGATGTATGCTGATATGATTTATGCTCATTAAGTTGATTATTATTGTCATGACTTCATAACCACTTTGTGTGGTACACGGGTTGTATAAATATTTTTTGGTGGCTTTATTTTCGAGAGTGAGAATTATCTTCAGCATTCCATAAAATATTTTTTTGTATTCAGAATGTCAGTAAAGGGGCTTAACTCGTTATTTCTGAAATCATTCTACTTTTTTGATCTTGAAGTTTTCCCGAAGGAACATTCTGGAATGGTCCATTCCTGGGAAGAAGAGTGCTTCTTCTTCCATCTCTAAGAACTCTTTTTTATGTGCATTTGCCTATACCACAAAATGGTTCTTGGCCAGTAAGTGGTTGCGTTTGTGCTCACTTTTAGGCTAGTGTCTTAGCCTTTTTGTTTCCTATTTTTGGATAGTTTCTTTTTTCAGGTTTCTTGCTTTGCATCTTTCGATTGTAAGTATTCACATAGTTCTTGGCTCGCATACTCCGGCGGCAGCTATTATCGTGGTTTCAGAACTTTCTGTATACCATTTGGTGGTATTTAGTTTGAAGTTTTGATTGTTTTCCTTTTCCCTTAAATGACATAGGTGGATGCACATTGAAGAACAAACAATTGAATTATCAATTATAATTATAGTTCAAACGAACTTTCTCAAATCCACTTATAATTCCTTCCACCCCATCATTCACCGATATTCAACACCCAAAACGCCCTTATTCATCTTTCCAAATGAAACAATCCCATTATAAAACCGCAAAACCATCAATCATTCGGTCCTCATCGGCATCTTTTCCCCTTTTGCGACTATAACGCTGAGCGGCAGGATTCCTACGGTAATTTTCAGATTCGACATAAGAATTGATCACTATGTCACACTCTTGGTAGTTTCTTTGCAGGTTTTTCTCTGTGCATCTTTCCATTGTAAATATTTTTGTCCAAAAAACACTCGAGTAGGAGCTTTATGATAGTATAAAGTTGGTGCTTGGCGCCGGCCCCTATCAAAGTTTCAGAACGATCTATATATCATTTGACGGTATGTACTTCTGAGTTTTTGGAAGTGTATTCCTTTAACCATTCCAGTTGAAGTCCTTGACGATGCTCACTCTTTGATCATATTTTATAATATCACTAGATATATTCGCTGATATGTGGTGGTTCAAAAAGGCCTTCTGACCTTCAGTTCTCTCTTCACCTTTACCTTCCCTACATATTCTAAATATGGACTTATGGGCTACTCTATTGATCACTTGATGTGGAGGAGTGAAATCTGTGATGACCTCAAGTTCTCTAGTTAGGCACGTTCTCAATGCGCCAGTGATACAAACACATCCAAGATTTTGGGCCTTGTCGAGTATTTTCTTGTGCTTGTTTGAATTGCCTTAGCAAACAAGACTAGTGCACCATATGTTACTGTTGGTCACACAATAATGGTGTACAACCATCGCAGTATTTCCGGGTTACAACCCCAAGTTTCACCGGGTAGTCTTCTGCATGCTATTGAAGCCCTTATTGCTTTACTACTAGTAATTTCAACATGCTTATTACACATAAGAAGAATAGATTAGTGAAAATTGTGTCACCAACGAAGTTTTTGCTGTACCAGAAAGACATCGACTAGGGATGAGGTAAATGGGAAGAGGCCTTTGTCACACGACAATGGGAGAAGACGAATGCTCCAAGATCGCCAGATTGAAACATACGTTCTTCTGATGAAAAGTATAGAGAAAGTATAGGAGACATAGGTTAACGTACATTGGAGAACAAACAATGAAATGAATTAATGATGATTACTTCACTTAATTCCACCAAAACCGTTCTCCCCGCATCAGTCACCGATATTCAGCATCCAGAACGCCCTTATTCATCTTCCCAAATGAAACAATCCCATTATAAAACCGCAAAACCATCAATCATTCGGTCCTCATCGGTTTCTTCCCCCTTTGGCGACTATAACGAAGCTCGGCTGGATGCCTGCGGTAATTCTTAGTTCAGACAAAGTGCTAACTAGACTATAGAAATGAATTTTGAGGCGAATAGCTGGCAGAACATGAGTATAGGGAACGGAGGGAAAACAAAAAAAATGTATTAACGAGTGGGTGAACCAAAGTAATGTGAAACTGAGCCATTACATAGGACGAATGTCGGAGCATTGATCAGATTAGTGGGAATTGATAGAAATAAGTAATTAAGTAGGTGACGAAGTGTTGGGCGTTCTAGGAAGAGAAGAAATGGAGCATCGACAAGAGATGAAGTGAATTTTTGTTGGAGGGACATGCCTTTGGTAAAGACTGAAAGATAGCAGAAGGAGAAGAGTTACATCAAATCACAGATTGAGATTCGTATGAAAAGTGTGAAGAAAGTATAGATGGAATTGTGTATTGTTAAAGAAGCTACCTTTCACTGCAACCTCGCGACAAGGCTTTCAATGAGACATTAGGCCCGTTACACGAACAGTTTTCCTGGCAGTTTGGAGCGTTCGCTCCATTTCTTAACTCCAATCTTGTGCGTGTGAATGCTAGACCATCGTGAGTCTAAGTGTCGATTTGATGCGACGTGCCAGATGTGCTGGTTTGTGATATCAACGTCGTATTCACACGCACACTCCGATCTACCGAGATATGTAGCAGAAAATGCTCGAATTTTGGCAGTTGGAAATGTTTATTTATGTTTATAAACTCGAATTCACCAGTACCTACAATACAATGAGGAATAGGGATAATTCAGAATTATTTATGAACATGTACAAAAGCTTTCCTTGTTTATGGAAAATAAAAAGTTATGTCATCCATTCTTAAGTAATTTCTGTAGTCTTCTGGATAATTTTCTCGGAGTTCCCTTAATAGAGACATATGACCAAAACGCTCTTTATTCAACCTCCACTGCTCAACCCAAATTTTCCTAGGAGTTTCCTTCTCATCTCATTGATGACATACGGCCTAAACAAGCAATAGCCTTCCTTTTTCTCAAATTCATGTTCACCACACTGTCCACTTACGGGTATTCGAACAACTGACTGGTATTTATATAAGAGAGCACGGAACGTGGAGTTTCGCCACAGCGGAAATTCCACGCTCCACTCCAAAACTGTTGTATTTTGCATTCACACCGAGAGTTTTGGAGCGTACAGTAAAATCTGCCGCATCGATGCGCGATCCAAAAGTGTTGCTCCATTTGACGACCACGCATCAATCCTCACGCTCCTGGAACGCCGTTCCGGAGTGCCGCATCGGAGCGACGCTACAGGAGCGTCGGTTCGGAGTGTACGGTAAACGAGGCTATTGTTTCACATGCATTCTGTAAACAAGTGAATAGCCCCGTTTACACGTACACTCCGAACCGACGCATCTGTAGCGTCGCTCCGATGCGGCACTCCGGAACGGCATTCCAGGAGCGTGAGGATTGATGCGTGGTCGTCAAATGGGCAACACTTTTGGATCGCGCATCGATGCGGCAGATATTTTACTGTACGCTCCAAACTCTCCGTGTGAATGCAAAATACAACAGTTTTGTAGTGGAGCGTGGAATTTCCGCTGTGGCGGAAACTCCACGTTCCGTGCTCTTACAAATACCAGTCAGTGATTCGAATACCCGTAAGTGGACAGTGTGGTGAACATGAATTCGAGAAAAAGGAAGGCTATTGCTTGTTTAGGCCTGTAAGACATCAATGAAGATGAGAAGAAAACTCCTCAGAAAATTTGGGTTAAGCAGTGGAGGTTGAATAGAGAGCGTTTTGGTCATATGCCTCTATTAAGGGAACTCCGAGAAAATTATCTAGATGACTACAGAAATTACTTGAGAATGGATGACATAACGAACGATAAGCATCGTCTGCTACATATCTCGGTAGATCGGAGTGTGCGTCTGAATACGACGTGATATCACAAACCAGCACATCTGGCACGTCGCATCAAATCGACACTTTTGGACTCACGATGGTCTAGCATTCACACGCACAAGATTGGAGTTAAGGAATGGAGCGAACGCTCCAAAACTGCCAGGAAAACTGTCCGTGTAAACGGGCCTAATATGTCTTTTCTCCTTTTCCTATAGAATCTACACTTGTTAGTTTCTGTTGAGCCAATTCTCATCATATCCTGCTAGGCAACAAATCCTGTTGGAAAGCCAGTGGAGTAGTAACTCATTCCTATTGAGATCCAAATACTTGACCTCCAAATTTGAAGTTCCGAGGGAACATTTTGTAATAATGCATTCCCGAAAGATTACTCCAGGGTGTTTCGTTTTCAGTTTATTCCTCTTCAAAATGACTTTCTAATAGGTGCATTTGTCTATACCACAGAAGTGTTCTGTGCCAGTAAGTGGCGTTTGTGCCCCTTTCTGGCTATTGTGTTAGCCTCTTAATATGATTGATATATTGAAGTGCCAAAAAACTCAGACTAACGAGACCTTGTAGTTCTTGCCTACTTGATTGAGTTTTCGTCGGCACTCCCATATTAACTTTGATTCGATCACAAAGGTGTTCAGTGCTCCGATTGCAGCTTGACTATCAGATTGGATTATTATGGCATATCCGTGATATTTTCTTCATAGGAATCTCTCCATGCATCTTTAGATTGCAAGTATTTCTGCCTATAAAACACTCGACTATATATATACCTCTTTGAAATGAAAATACAATACATGAAACAGAAAAAGCCCTGGCTGAGGTTGGTGCAAAACGGGGTACCATACTATTCGACGTATGATACCAGAGCACTGGAAAAAACCTCAGCAGAAAAAACCCTGTCTCGCCGGTTTCACAAAATTGAAACTATTCGAATATATTTTCGAATAAATACCTTCAATATTCAGATACAAAATACCTAATTCATGCTCTTGGGCCAGGAGTCTGTTTTAAACGAGGTTTTGCATTCCAAGTGATGATTTTTCGAATCTCCTGTTCTTCTAAAATCGCTACAAGACCCTATTGAAGGATAATCATCTCCCATAGATTTAAATACTGGTTTTTCATCCTAAATATCGAATTTAATTTCGTAATAATGATAAAAAACGTGTGACGAACGATGTCAAAATGACACTCGACTAGGAGCCTAACGATAGTGTACACTTGGTTCTTGACCCCAACGTCGACCACTGTCATGATTTTAGAAACATCTGTGTACCATTTGACGGTATTTATTTCGAAGTTTTGGGTAATGTATTTCTCTTCCCTTAGATTACATAGGTTGATGCACATTGAAGAACAAATAATCAATTAAAGATACTTCGAATGATCGAATGATCCTTAGCCGATATTCAGCATCCAGAACGCCCTTATTCATCTTCCCAAATGAAACAATCCCATTATAAAACCGCAAAACCATCAATCATTCGGTCCTCATCGGTATCTTCCCCCCTTTCGCGACTATAACGCCGCGCGGCAGGATTCCTGCGGTAATTCTTAGTTCAGACAAAGTGCGCCATTACCAGGAGACAACTCCTACGCCATCCTCCTTCCGGCGGACGCGCGATATGGAGTGATATATCGACGGTGACGCGTAATCACTTTCCAGCATAATGGAATTTCGGGACTGCCGTTTTGCCCCGGGAACACCGGGCCTTCCAAGTTTGCGATTAATTAATTATTGTCGGTGGAATTCGTTACAGGGTCGGCGCTCGATGAATCTGTCGCAGAAATAGTTCGATGATTTGTAAGTTTGGTGAAGATTTTCGCGATGACGATATTCTTTATTGCGACAGTTATTCGAACGTCATATTGGCGAAAGTCGTTTTTTGTCCTGTTTGTTTTATGCTCGAAAGTAAATTTTTACCGATTAGAATTTTCTTCGTTTCTGAACAAATAGGTTTCTATATGTGATCAATTCAGTTCCATGAATTTCATCAAGCCTAGAAATAAAAATATTTGATGGCCTTCACTTGTGCACAGATAAAATTGGCTTTAATATATGGAGAATGATTACTCAGTGTTCTGGGTTGGTCGAGTTTTTCCAAATCTAAGTTCTCCGAAAGCTAGACCTGTATTGATAAACCACGTAGATCAGGGAAACGCGCCCCTAAACAAAATAAACTCAGTAAACATAGCATGCAAACTCTATTAACATTGTGCAATTTTTGAATCAACTCAACTGTCACACGAAATAGTCTTTAACTCTTTAACATAGGTACTCAAAGATAATATTAAACATGTGAGAGCACACCAGAAATTATAAGAAAGATTTTATAGATGACAATAAATCCAAGCAAAGCTGGAGACAATCAGTGAATAAACTGGAACTGAAAAAATAAATTCGCTACTTTTTCAAGATAGGACTCGAAAATAACATTAAACATGGAAGGGCACACCAGAAATTATAAGAAATATTTTACCAAAGCCAACAAATGCAAGTAAAGCTACAGACAATCCGAAAATAAACTGGTACTGAAAAAATAATCCATAAAATATTTTGTTATGTTCTCGATACGACTGTCACTTCAAATCCTAAACCTGATGTGTTCGTTAACTTGGAACCCGGGTCCGTGATCCGTCACGTGACACAATCGAGTTAGTAACCCTGAGTGAGTTTCCGGAAACGTCCTTAAGTGTGTGAGCACTGAAAAAACCTAAAAGTTCGAAACCTGCGATTAGATACATGTACACTGTGAGTGATAGTAGTTTGGATATATGAGTATTATTTTTGAAAACATAGCGGTATTTGATTTTCAGGGTTTAATATTATTTAAAATATAACAGTGATTGGCGACGTTTCGGGCAGTGCCCTTTTTCTAGCTTGTAAAAAACAATATACACAATGTAAAAAACAATAAGAACAAACAAACAATTTACAATTATTATAAAATTTCTAAACATTTTGTTGGATAGAGATCTAATTTTTTATTACCTTCGAAATAATTTATTTTAAGTTATTTCCCAACGTATTTGTTGGATGTCATTGGGGTTATGATTTTAAATGATTTTAGAGTTGTCACGTCAATATTTCTTTTTCTTGTTTGTTTTCGTTGGTCGGCTTATTTGAGATTGTTCAAAATAGTGGAGTAGATGTTGTGAAAGTATCTAATGTCTGATCTGTCATTAATGGATTTTTCATTTCGAGAAATTATCTAGATTTCTTATTTGATTCTCGGTCTAACACTACAGTCTCGTCATAATTGAATTGATGTCCATTCTCAGTTTTGTGCTTGTAAAGTGCTGTCTGTGTTTTGGAGTACTTGTGTCCTCTCAGTCTGTCCTTCAGTTTTTGTTCCGTCTGTCCTATGTATACACCCTCGCAATTATTGCAATTGATCTTATATACCACATGAGATGTTTCTGTTCTGATGTTGGTGATTTTAATTTGCTATATAGTTGTTTAATTTGGATGTGTGGTTTGTGCGCAATTTTTACGTTGTTGTAGGGTTTCAAGATGTTTTCTTTTTATTTGTGGTAGAGGATAGTTGTTTTTCATTAAAAGTAAGGCAATGTCCTGTATGATGGTGGGTCTGTATATAGGTGAAGTTAGTTTTAGCGCTTTGTCAATGTACCCGATCATAATCGCTTTCTTCTGTTTATAGATATGTGCTGAGTTGTAATCTATTATTCTGTTCGTGCATGTTTCCTTTCTATAAAATTTTGTTTGTACTGAGTTGTTCGTTCTTAAAATTGTCATGTCTAAAAAATTTATTGCGTTGTTCACTTCTGTTTCTAGTGTGAACTGAATTTTATGGTGAAAACTATTCAAATCATTAATTATTCTTTGTATCTCATTTTCTGATGTTATTATAAAACAATCATCCACATATCTTTTGAAAATTGTAATGTCATAGTTCTTTCCGGACAAAACCTTTTCTTCTTAATATTCCATCACTAATTGAGCAACCGTACCCGAAAGAGTATTATTTTTGTTAATTCTTTTCGATAAATTTCATTCGCAGTTATTTTACACTTCACATTCGCCATTCTTCCCAAACTATATTTTATACTATACAAAATTGGTTAAACCATACGGACAATATTTCCCACAAAACATCATAACAATATTGCATTACTTCCCAAATTGAAAACCACTTCGCAACATATTGGGATTTCAATTCCGCTGTTATACCCTGCTAAAATCGAACTCCCAAAGTTTGCAATCAATTAATTATTGTCGGTGAAACTCGCATTAGCATCGTCAGCTGCGTTCGATGAATCTATCGCTGGGTTATTTTGAAGCACGATGACTCTTTGATTCGTATATTGTAATGAAGCGTTTTTTTCGCTCATTACTATAGCCGCTAAATATACCACAATAATTGACTACTGGTAAAACAGTACGATATTATTCCGCCCTGGTAGTAATTTCCGACCGCCGTATATATCATTCATGTCGATGTCGAGGAAAATAAACCGAAGCAAGAATAATTTCGTTCCGAAATTGTTCGTTTGGGTCCCTCTCAATTCGGACATCCCCCGTATACCGTTTTACGATGTTTCTGTTGAGAGCGACCGCGTCTTATTACTTTCTCAAGATGTCCTGCTCAGAGAATTAATAATTAATTAATCCGTTAATAATGTTGTGAATTATAATAATTCTCATTGTTATTTCAACCGTCCGTTTATTTATTTTCCCGACGATGAAACATGGAAAATGATACCGATTATAACCAGAGAAATTCCATTCCGTTCAATTTCATTCCGTTAATTTTTCCGAATAAATGAAATTGAAAAATTGAGAAATTCGGAATATTGTGATACGAAATAAATTATTTCAATTTCGATTTCCAACCCATGTAGAAAAACACCAGTCCGAGATGCAGTTTGTTATTTACCGTTTTTTTTCTACATATGCTGCTCGTGTTTTTCAGAGGTTGGGAATTTGATAGAGAAATTGTCCGCCGTTTTAGTTCCGATTTTGACCGAATATTCCGAATTTTCTCGAAGCCGAAAATGGAGTTTTGGGGGAAGTGGCCAATCCGAGAGCACCGTTTTAACCCCGCCGTCGAATTTTCTGGAATTTTGACGCATGTCTTGTCGGTGGGGGACATGCCGTTATAACCAAAATTCGCCCGAAAATCAGGAATTCAGCTCCGAGTTTTCAGATTGATTATTATTGACGTTAATTTTCTCCAAGTTAAATTCTTTATTCTGAGATTGATTGTTGAAAGTAAATAAATTACTTTTTTGGAATCGTTTTCTACTTCAAAGGAAGAATTAAATCAGTGTACCAGTGATATAAAGGTAAGGCCCTTTTGGGGGCTTTGAAATACTTAATTTGGCTATTTTACTTTACTGTGTTCCCTTTTTCCGACCCTGCTCCTATAAAGTGTTACACGACAGAATTCCGTTAAATTATTCCGTTCATACAGAGTGTCTTAAGTTGGATTTATTTTTCATTTTTTTATTTTCCGTTTCCGTCCGTCCCCAGGGCACTAGGTGAGGTGTGGTTGGCTATTGCGGCTTAAGCACGACTGGCAACCCATCTAAACTGGTGCAAGGGTGTGACCCGACTTGTAGATATTTTTATTTTTCATTTTTTTTTATTTTCCGTTTCCGTCCGTCCCCAGGGTACTAGGTGAGGTGTGGTTGGCTATTGCGGCTTAAGCACGACTGGCAACCCCCTAAACTGGTGCAAGGGTGTGACCCGACCTGTAGATATTTTTATTTTTCATTTTTTTTTTTTTTTCCGTTTCCGTCCGTCCCCAGGGTACTAGGTGAGGTGTGGTTGGCTATTGCGGCTTAAGCACGACTGGCAACCCACCTAAACTGGTGCAAGGGTGTGACCCGACCTGTAGATATTATTATTTTTCATTTTTTTATTTTTCGTTTCCGTCCGTCCCCAGGGTACTAGGTGAGGTGTGGTTGGCTATTGCGGCTTAAGCACGACTGGCAACCCACCTAAACTGGTGCAAGGGTGTGACCCGACCTGTAGATATTATTATTTTTCATTTTATTTATTTTTCCGTTTCCGTCCGTCCCCAGGGCACTAGGTGAGGTGTGGTTGGCTATTGCGGCTTAAGCACGACTGGCAACCCACCTAAACTGGTGCAAGGGTGTGACCCGACCTGTAGATATTATTATTTTTCATTTTTTTTCCGTTTCCGTCCGTCCCCAGGGTACTAGGTGAGGTGTGGTTGGCTATTGCGGCTTAAGCACGACTGGCAACCCACCTAAACTGGTGCAAGGGTGTGACTCGACCTGTTGATCTATTTTTTTTTTATTTTATTTTTTTTTATTTTTCCGTTTCCGTCCGTCCCCAGGGTACTAGGTGAGGTGTGGTTGGCTATTGCGGCTTAAGCACGACTGGCAACCCACCTAAACTGGTGCAAGGGTTGATACCGACCTGTTGATCTTATTTTTTTTTATTTTTTTTTTTTTTATTTTCCGTTTCCGTCCGTCCCCAGGGCACTAGGTGAGGTGTGGTTGGCTATTGCGGCTTAAGCACGACTGGCAACCCACCTAAACTGGTGTAAGGGTGTGACCTGACCTGTTATATGTTTTTTTATTTTATTTGAATCAGTTTTCCTGTTCCGAACCTATTTTTATTAGTGGACACAAGTAAAAATTTCTGTCGTGTACGTAATTGAACACAGTAAGGTACCTGTAGTTTCCAGACAGCCAACCGATAATTCAGATTACTGATTACCTATTTAGTGTATGCTCTCTTGCTGAAGAAATATATCTGTTTCTGTGTTTTATTTTATTACCTGCTTTTACTGTTTATTTTACATTGCTCTTACCGTTTATTTTTACCTGCTCTCACCGCCTATTTATTTTTACATCGCTCTCACCGCTTGTATCACCTGCTCAGTTTGCTCACCGCTAAAACCGCTTATTATTTTGAATTTCAGGTTGGAAGAACAACAGTGATCCGTGCTTTATTTTTGTTTGAATTATATTTTATTTTACCTTTGTATTTTGGAATATTTCTTGATTTGTCTATTGTAAATATAAATTGTGTATATTGTAAATAAATTTGTATATATATTTTTGTGTGTTTTCTTCACCCCGAAGGTGAGCAGACTTGATACTCGTTGGTTATTTGATAGACTCTACTCAATCGCTAAGAACTCAGATTGAACCGAGCCCTTCTCCAACTGTGTAAAAGCTACCCAGGCTTAGGTAAGTGAACGACGTCATCAAGGAGTTGTGACCTTGAGGAAAATTATCACAACTGGCGCCCGAGGAAAGGAAACCGAAACCGTAAATCACCAGCAGGAAAAAAAGGTAGTCACAATATTCGTATGTGGAGGCGAGGGTGGTGTTTGATAATGGAGGTGGATGAGTGATGTATAATTAATGATCGAGTGCGTTTTACCTCGTTAATTAGTCGCGGAAGATCCTGAATCAATAATGATGTATCCTTTGTCTGCTGTGTATTCAGAAAGGTTGTGTACCCTTCCTTCAAGGATATTTATCTTTGTGGTAGGATAAAACCTTCGATTCAGACTTGCTTCAGCGTTGAAATGAATAGCTTGTGGAAATGTGGAATGAAAGACTTCGAGAGTATCTCGAATACTCGCGATGAGAGGGGTTTCGCTTTCACATTGAACATTTGATTGATATGAAAAGTGATGCAATTAATTTTGAGTTGTATAGTAGAATAACCACAACTGTAGCACAAAAGACGGCCTATTGAGAGAGGTTCAAAAACAATCTGAGTTCTGAAGTTATTAATTCCACCCTCAAGAATATAAGGAGTTTCCTCCTCTTCCCCACAAAATATATTCTCGTAAGTTTCTGTTGAGCCAATTCTCATCATATGCTTCCTAATGGGTCGATTACATTGAGATATTTTACAGGCTGCTACTGAGCGAATTAGGAGCTAGTAACTTAGCTTGTAAGATTGGTCTACCATAGACAAACTAAAAAATTAGATGAGCCACTCGTATATTCCGCGACATCTGTCGGAGGAGGAGACTAATACACGAAAAAATTATTTTCAATTGATAGTTAGATGTCGTTGCATTCATTAAAATCCTAGTATGTGAAATCATTATTATCAAAAAACCTTTGAATTGTCAACTGACACAAGGAGTGGTTTGACACGTTCTCTTTGAAATATAATAAATTTCGATATGCCTGCAAAGTGAAACGTGCTGTGTTATTGGATGTGAAAATCGAGATGCAAGAAGGTAATTATGAAATTTATATGTATATTCTGTTACCTATAAGACTTAAGGTACTCGTAGTTTTCAAAAAAGTTTTTCATGTATTGAATAAGTTAAGTAGGTAAATACTCATATTTTGTATTATTGAATTAATTATTGTTAGTTTTTGAAAATGTTTTCAAGCAATTATTAGTTTATTGATTAGATATTTATGAAATAAATCTGTATTTTCAATTGGTGATACCTATTTCAGTTAATAAATTTTTATTCTATCCAGAATTTGATTATTGATCCTCATTTCTCGATTCCAAAAGAAAATCAGATGAAGGTTCGTTTCTGATTTCCTTTTGGAAATTGAATTTCAAAAAACTTTTTGCCTCTTGTATATGGGTGTACCTACCTATTCAAAAGGTGCACTACAGAATTCTTTTGAGGCAGCTTTACGATACAGATTCCTTTTTCAATTGAGCTTTTTTCACGAATTAGTAATGTTGTACAAAAACAGATGGCGTTGAGCTTGTTCTACTAGTGTCTCATCTATTCTCGTTTAGTTAGTCTATGGTGTCTACTTGCTGAGCAGCCAATAATATAGCGATCCACGTGAGGTTTATGTTTGTATCGTTGTCAGGTTGTCATCTGAGGTAAATGTCAAATACGTTTTCAAATTTAAGAACCAGGAACCACCGAGCAGATGAGAGTTTAGTAGTAACTGTGATTACACGCGGCTTGTTTACTTGCCAACAAACCAAAACGCCAGCGAGTTAGCGTGTAAAGTAGCCCAGCTTTCAACTTTAGTCGCAGCTCTTTTTCAATCAGACTGTTGGCTTGTGAACACGATTACATTGAGCGAATTCACAATAATCTACTAAATTCGCTTATTAGCAGCTTTTAAAGTATTTCAATGAAATCACCCCATAAGTGATAATCGGTGTGATTCTGTTCGCACATTGCTATGAATCTTGTTATCCAAGCAATATGGCTATCTCCCAAATTCATAGCAATATGACTACGGTATTCCGTATTCTGTTTCGACTGTTATAGTCATGTTGGTTATGAATTTCGCCTTAGCAATATGACTATGATAATCGGCAATCCAAGAGCCGGCAAAACACTGTAATAAATGATATTTGAACTACTTTTTTGAGGTTTTGTTATGACATTTCTGTGTTTTCAAACATTTGTAATGAGAATTTGAAAAATGGAAGTATTGATAAACTTCCTTGAATATAATAGTATTAAAGTGATAGGAAAACCCACCCTTTAGAAATATACAGAAGGGAAAATCAAGTGGGTCCAACTAACAAATTTGTGAATGCAGTGTGAAATGGGACAAGAAAAGATTAAATGCTTCCTCTTAATGAAATATATCATCTTTCAACTAGCTGAAGCATTCTGAAGAATAGCTGAAACTGTTATGTTATTTGAGGAATTATTACAATTAGTTCACAGAATGAAGTTATTTTATATTTTGTTATCAATAACAATTTCATATGAATGTTTCCTTCGATAAGATATTTCCACATATTACACAATTATTAATTAATGAGAACTCAATCTTAGCATTTTACCGAATAGCTGAAGCAGTCGGTGTGATGTATTGGGGGCTAAGAAATTTTCACAATTAAATCGCAGAATGAAGCTTTATTCTATATTTGTTATCAATGAACGATTTCATAAATAATCATAGAAATTTTAATGAACTTCTATGTGTCATTGAATATATGTTCCTGTTGAAAATCTCTGTCGACAACATTTTTCGTCGAAAAATTAATTTTGCCATATTTTCCTCTGCATTTTAGAATGAGTTTTGAGAAATATTGTTATAATTCAGGGCTGGATAGGATACCCAAAATTTCCTTGAAGAAAACAATCTCTTCTTCCTTGCACCTACTTTGATCTCATGTGCCGATAGATTTTTTAAACGTGGCAAAGCCAAGTCGTAGGCAACTCCATGGAAATGTGCATTTGTTATTATTTAATTTACATCAAATATCTGAAAAATAATGATTCAATCAAATATAAGGAAAAAATATGGAATTATACTCACAGCTTGTACATTTATAGTATTTATACTGTGAAAAACCCTTTCTATCGATGCTTTCTTCACATCCTCATTACTTGAAAGAAATGTTACATATCGAGGCAATCAATTTGTTGAGATGAGGTCCTTATTTTATGTATTACTCTTCACATAACTAGTAGGCTCTTCCTAGTTTGAAGTCCTCACAACTGTAGTCTTATAGCTGCCATAAGCAGAAAATTGTGAAGTTGGTTCATCCATAACTTTTCTCAGCTTTTCAACCAAATCAGAAGAAACGGCTTATTTGTCCTATCGAAATATTTTGATTAACTTCACTACAGTTCCTGATATGTCGATTTTGCGATCTAGAATTCTCCTAAAATTAAATGTTCTATAGTACGTCAGTTCCATTTTCATTGCAACATACTTACCTATTTTCAAACCCTTTGAAAAATTATAACGAAATAAGTGTTTTTCTATCGTATTTCTAACTGTTTTGGTCCTGGGCAAGATGGTTATCCGTGTAGGCAAGTACTCTTCGACCTTGCAAGATAGCAATGCGGATAGCAAGGTTATGACTAAACTGACAGATCATATTGCCACAGAATGGCCGAACAGATACAGAATATTGCGCACCTTGCTAAGATAGTCATATCTTTATCTTAGCAATATGGCTATGCGCAAACAGAATCGCACCGAATGTCGTATCAGAAAGCCAGTTAGGATGCGTAACTTATTTCCGCTGAAATCCTACTCTTTGGACCTAGCAGTATAAAAAATCTATTGAAGAAATACTCCTCCAGAGTGCTTCTCTTTTAGTTTCTTTCTTCTCCGAAAACTCTTTTGAGGCTGTAATTAGTGTTTCTGCTTCCTTTCTGGCTAGTGTGTTAGACCCATCATTTCATTTGATTGTTGAGTGACCAGGACTCAGACCAAATAGACCTTGTTATTTTTGCCTATTTATTTGAGTTTACTTCGGTACTACCATAAAAGCTCTGGAGAAGGTACAAAAATTCCCTCTTTCTCTAATTCAGATCTTCAATTTCACTAACTCTAATAACTCTATTAAGTTTTAATTTAGCGACTTCTTTCAACACTGTTCAAAAGAAAATAAACCTTTAAAGAAGGAAATGTTAATTATTTTTATCGTAATATTGAAATTTCCTTTATATGATTATGATAAAAGTCCTTTATTAGGCTTCTTCAAGAAATTGAATTGGGTTCTGTGTAGAATTATCTTCGCAAAATAAGCAAACCATGTAAAAAGCTCCACACTCTAGTTCAATTTTCCTTCATATTTTTCTACTCTCTTTTCACTCCATAACTCATACCAGACCGAAACCGACGTTGAAATAAACATGGCGTGTCTCCCTTCCGTTAAAAGCTCGCACATCATGCTAAGCACATATTTCTTGATTACCTTCACGTCCGACGACGCCCCACGTATTGAAAAGTCCCGAGGAAAATTACAGGTTCTTCGACTTGCCACGTCAAAACGCATCGTAAGGTCCGATTTTCCGCGTGCGCCAACATAAAACCGTCGGTCACGCGTGCAGCCTGGAAAAGAAGTAACGGCCATAAATCAGGATAAGCAAGGAACATCACGCTTCCCGTTTTATATCGGGAGGTCCGCAGGGTCGATTCGATTCATTCCCTTCCGATAGTTTACGGGGATGTAAACGCCAGAAAGCTCCGTCGAAATCCTGTGTAGTAGACAATTTTCAGGTTCTGGGATTCACTTGATGAACAAAGAATAGGATACTGTGGTGATTAGATCTGTTTGATCTGGCTCGAAGGACAACGTGAATTCTCATTTACATAAACTTTGTTCGTCACTTCTAAGATACTTTTTAGGTTTTCACTCCCAGTCTCTGAAACAGATTTAAGGTAATTTTAACTAAGATGCGAAAATCTTTGCACTAATTTGTCAGGAGCAAATTGGTTTTGAAAAAATAGTTCCCAAACAGTAAAACTAAAAAAGGAAATGAATGAAAGTGATAATGTGATGTGTAATATTCGGAATTGTGTGTTTTTTCGTTTGCAGTCTAATTGACATTGAAATTTGTCAACAAATAGAGATGTTGACTTATTCAATTTTGAAATTTCCTAATGTCATTTCTTTCTCCGATAGATCCAAATACGATCTATTCCAATAGAACAATTGACCAAATTATATACTTCATCTAACAAAATATATGTGGGTTCCTTAATTTTCTTTTTTAATTATCCAGTTCCGTCATTAGGATCTTTGTGTTGTTCCAGTTCATCATGATCTCCGCTATTTTAACATACATGATCAGCGATTTGTGATCTTGTAATGTCTCTATTTTTGATGTTGTTCTTATGTTCCCGTTTTCTTATCTCTAAAGGTCTTGATGTCTCTCCTGTATAAGATTGTCCACATACAGATGTGGAAGAAACGGATGGAAACACAGGAGTTCCAGTGTTAAATTCAAGCAGGCTCGGACTCCAGTGGAACAGTGGAACAATCGAAACTTCAGAGCGATGCGATATTGAATAAGCGGCTGGTCTGTTTGAATGGCATTCCGAAAGCTCTGATAAGGGTAAGATCGGAGCATTTGTTACAGCAAACGCTGGTATTTCGGTGGTAGTCGCAAGACGCGACGTTGCCTGTGTCGTTGCCGACCGTAGCGTTTGCTGTAACCAATGCTCCGATCTTACCCTTATCAGAGTTTTCGGAATGTCATTCCAACAGACCAGCCGCTTATTCAATATCGCATCGCTCTGAGGTTTCGATTCTTCCACTGTCCCACTGGAGTCCGAGCCTGCTTGAATTTAACACTGGAACTCCTGTGTTTCCATCCGTTTCTTTCACATCTGTATACAGGGATAATTGTAAACTCAATTCTTTGATTTTTGTGTCTCATTCATTGGTTTCGTTCTGGTTAGAATGGACCTCAAACCATTTTGTGTTTTGAAAACAGTTCTTATGTTGAATTTGGCACCGATTCTTCTTATTTGTTCTGAAAGCCAGGAATATAATGAATTACATTCAACAAATTTGGTTGTTTTTGACGGTTTTCTGTTTGTACCTGTTCATCATTATAATTTTGATTAGATATTTTTCGTTCTTAATACGAAAATGTTCTTTCTATAAAATTTTGTGGGTATTGATTATCTAGTAGAAAATCTTTAGCGAAATCAGTTTCATTATTTCGGATTTCGTTAGGTACAGGACCATGTATTATTGTTACTATTTGAACTAGGATCGCTATCGGAAGGTTAGCCTTACGGCAACTGTGACCATGTGGGTCTATTGTTCTCTGCCCTACTCATTCATGGAAACCCAAGGAAGATGTTAATGGCGTTGATGAAACCGACAACCTCCAAAAAGGCCTTGACCGTTACCTCTTGGGCGTCCAGGACTGGTTCCGCTATAAGAATTGATCTTAGGCCAGCCAACTCTAAACACTTGCACAACACGTGTTCAACAATTTCTGCTTCTGATCCACCAAGCCTGCGAATCGTATTTGCTGATTACCCATACGGTACAAATGATGTTCACAGGACCATGTGAACTATTACGAATATGTTTTATTCGACTTGAAAGACCATATAAAAACACACGGACTTTATTCTTCAGTGAAGTACTGAGGAAAATTACAGGTTTGTCGATTTGCTACGTCAAAACGCATTGTAAGATCACGCGTGTAGCCTGGAAAAGTAACGGTCATAAATCAGGATAGGCAAGGAACCTCACGCTTCCTGTTTTATATCGGTAGGTCCGCAGGGTCGATTCGCTTCCTTCCTTTTCGATAGTTTACTGGGATGTAAACGCCAAAAATCCTCGTCGAAATCCTGTGTCGTAGACAATTTTCGGGTCCGTGCATTCACTTAGATGAGGAAAGATTGGGATGTTCGGTTCTGAGGTGGAATGCTTGATTCTGCATGACATCCTATGCATTAGAAATTCTAAGTAGGGATACTTCGAATTACGCACTGAATTGAATATTCAACTATTGATTCTTCATAATATTCTCATCCAAGGAGACGATGGAAGAATTTAAAAGTAGAACATATGTATGTTTCTCTCTGATTGAAAATATCTTATCAGCTGACCTCCTTAGTGTTGAAACCATTGAAGGTCTAAGTCTTGAAAAGAATTTTAACTCAACATGGGAAGAAAGAGAAACTGAGAAAATAGAAGACTCTCCTTGGCTTGGATTTTGGGACATCAAAGAATCATTGGCAACGAGGGTTCTCAGTTCTTTTTATAAGACCAAAACACTTTCATTGCAGAAGTAAAAACATATATAAAAATAATTCTTCTTCGACTGAATTAGTTGTCCAATAATTCATTCGATCTTTCTATGCTATTTTGGATAATTGACATGATAGCTGCTGCCTTCAATTTTCTATATTTCAGTTTTTCTTCTATTGATAGTATGGAAGCTTCAACCGATTAAATATATGCTTTACCTTGTCTTCCTGTTAAGTTCATTTGTTATGTTCTCGAAAAAAATATATTTCAATGAATGTTCCAACATCCACTACTGAATATTCGAGTTCATATTAAATTTTACAAAATCGATGCACAACCTAAAGTATTATCCTATAAGTGTGGATATCCATAACCCTGAATTCCTTATGATTGCATAATGCCATATACTTAAAAGTCCTCGACAGTACACTACTACTACTCCAATAAAAAATGTCGATGAAAATCGAAATAGAAAGTTGAACGGCCGATAAAAATCTCGACCGTGCGATAATTGTCTACCAAACACTGTGACATCCGAAACCATCACCGAAACGTCGAAGTGACTAAGTTATCTACATTAACGCACTCGCCTTCCGTAAGTCTAAATATTTATCTAGTAGCCAGTGTAAATATTGCGTGTGCTGTACTCACCTTCGTATCTACTATCTGTCAAGGTAAACTAAGATGGTTGTGTGACTAGATGGGTATTTATCTAACTGTGGCGGCTATGCTATTGGTTGGAAATTTGAGTCGGTGTTCAAGATGTGTATCTTCTCTCTTGAAATATAGAATATTTTTCGAGGACCGTATCAGCCCGCATCAGAGATTATTGGAAATCTACAATCTTATTGCGACTTAACCAATTTTTAAGAAATTTCAATTTTCTGCTCCAACATTTGGAACACTATCAAAAAATCCTATGTAATAAAATTCGCATAATTCTAAAATGAATAATATAATTTTATTTGTTGCAAGCTTATCTCATTCCTTCGATATGTCTTCGAATAAAAATATAACATCATTTTTACTAAAATAAAAATGTATGATGAAAGAGAATAAAAATTATGCTATTGGTGATTGAAAATAATGATATATGATGAACCACATGTTACCAAGATCTGAAACATTCAACATTTTTGAAAATGAAAAAATAGCAGGATATCAACTATTTTTCTATTGGTTACCTTGAAAGCAATTGACTCAATAGTATTTTTCGGCCGACCTCGAAATAAAAGGTGAGTTTAATGTGTAGTTAATTGAACATTAATGACCCATTTTAATGCTCAATTTATGCTATATTTCAATATGCAATTCTCATGGCAACCGTACATAAGGTATTCAGCAGCACTAAGAGAAATGTCAAAACTCTACTGGAACATATGAACATAGAAATTCCATTATGTTAAATGTCTTCTGCAGAATTAAAATGTATTTCAATCAAGAATTTATACACAATTCATTTTGAGGAAAATCTTGTCATCAACTCGGTTATTAATCAAGCGACTAATGGTCTCGAACTATTAACGCGTTCGCTCTGCTCACGCGTTGAAATATCTCGACTATTACTCGCTATCTTTAATAACCTAGTTCATTAAATAACTATTAATATACATTCAATGCAAATAGCAATTTTTAGGGAAATTGCAGAATTTCATATTAAACTGTTAAAGAATTCATTTAGTAGAATTATAATTTTTCATGACCAAACTCACATTATTATCTACCATTTATTGGCATTGTTATGCTTAACATTTCGGATAGCGAATGCTCTCGGAATAATTATGTTAGGTGAATACAAATGAATATCTAGGTATTTCCGAGGGTATTTCATCATCAAGAATTGCAGATAAACTACCAATTTAGTAGACTCGTAGAGTTATCTCATAAATGTTTTCATTGAAACCTTCACTGCTTTTTTATGCAGTTACTTTATGAATATTTTAGAAGTCAGATTATTCATTCTTGCTTTTGTTTTCAGGTAAGCTGAACATAACTCTCAATCCAAATAAATCAGATAAGTTCAACTCATCTGTCAATGCCGGAAGAGTTGTAAGTATATAATATCCCCTAAAAAAATTCTACATTTATTCTAACAATGAATATCTTTGATAAAAGAAAAAACGAATTTCATTCATGACTTTTTTATTCGAGGTTCAGGTTCATAATTCAAGCTTTCTCACGTTTTGGAATGGACATAATTTTAGTTTATTTTTTTATACTTCAGCAATAGGGATGTTGACTACTTTTTGGAATTTATTTTATTTTATAGATAAACCCTATACAAACACGAAAAAATTACTTTTTCCTTAAAAATATAGTAGTTGCCAATAAAAATGAGTAAATGAAAAGACAATTCAAAATTCCCGCGGAAATGCTCAATTTTGTCACGTTCTGATGATTACGTCATAATACAGTGAACATAATTTGACTTCTGTCAAAGCGAACATGATTTTGCCCGATCCCTTGTGGAAAAGTTCAATCTAAGCCTACAAAATGAATACGTCGGTCTGTAAGTGCTTCTTTTATTTGTAATAATAAATATGAGTTAAAAGTCTGCTAAATACAAAGACAATTTCACGTTTTTAAGCTCCGCTGCACAAAAATCCTTGTTTTCAGCAAAGAAACTTGCGACCATAAGGGAATTTATCTTCGGTAAAAGTTACTACTATTACCCTTGATGAATCCTATCTCCATTATAAAGAAAATTGTAGATTATCGTTCTTGTAACGAACTAGTATTCTGTTCTCTTTCAGCTTTCAACTTCGTAAGTTCGAATCATAGATATGATATATTATATATTTACTATGGTTCAAGTCACAGAACAGTGGTTTGACAAAGCTTGATTGGCAATCAAATCGTTTATATTGAAGTAAGTCGATGTTTATGTCAAAAATGAACTGAAAATTGCAGAGAAATGATGACATTTCAATAATCAAGGTGATTGGAGTTTTGTGGAACCCGGCCTATGAATGTATTTTGTTGATCTGAGCACCGAACATTCGAATTTGCAATGACAATACGGATAGTTTGACGTCACTATACGGATTACCTCTGATTCGCGTTCGCAGTCACGTGATAGTTGATAATAAATAACATAATTTAAATCAGCTTCATTTAATTCAACGAGAATAATAAGATCACTAAAATGGTTTTTAGGATTGCAAAAATTTCCTTCTATGAGGAAAACCTCAATTTATATGAATTTGTAACATGAGTCAACATCCCTATTCTGTCGTGAAAATTAACTATTGATCTGATAAGAAGCTACTACCCATATACGATATTCCACAGCATGGTCTGGTCACCCAATTGTATAATAGAATCTCAATCAAACATTATAAAAGCATTGACACGAGCAATTTTTTCAAATTAACTAAGTATACATTTTTTAAGTTATGATGAATAAATACGCTGTATATCTGCATGTCTGTGAAATGCTACTATGATTAAAGTTATCATTTGTGATATTACCAAAATAAGCCAAAAACGCATCAAGTACATTTTCACAACAGGTAGGGAGTGGCTGCTAAAACAACACAATAATAACTCCCACAAATTCCAAATTGGAATGCTCTCGTCTGGTACTAACCTGAATAAGGTTAACCCTTTTTTCTCATACACACATATCTCGTTCCCTTATCAAGATCGCGGGGGTTTCACCGTTTCCTTGGCCGTCTGGCGGTCCCGTTTTAGCTCCATTAGACCAGACGCAAGTGCAGAAACCCGATAAATCGAACAACGATATGCAGCCTGATATCGTTAGTTATATCGGACGCCATATTTCTAGACGCCCAAACTTTGGACAACTGCATTTATAATGAAATATCTCGGTGGTTAAGGTTTACAGCAGACAGCAGGTTTCCATATCTGTAACTGTCTTGTCCGAGCATTATTTGTGTTATTGTAATTTCGAGTGCTGGTAACGAGGCGACTGATAAAGATATCGGGAGATTGCAGCGACGTAACACCCACAACAAACGAAGGACGTACAGGTATGGCGGTCGGTATCTTATCGGATCAAAGTTTCGACTTGTTTCGGTTATTGGGCGTTTTGTTTTCGACAGACAGATTTGTGGACCTGTTGGCAATTCAGGTTACGTATAACTCCATGTTAAGAAGGAAGTGGCTCATTCCTATTATATGGTGGATTTTTTAATAAATCGTTAGTTCAAACTACAGTTTTTCACCGTTACAACTCCATATTATTCTATCATTTTTCCAGACTGGTAAACAGGTTGTTGAAATTCCGGTGAAAGACCGTATTTTTTCCTGTAGTTTTGACATGAATGAAATCAATTTTTACATGATGTTTTCTACAACTACACTGACCGGCAAAATAATCGATCCACTCATCATCATTATTTCATCATCAGGATACATCTTCTCTCGACAATTCAATTCTTCATTCGTAACAAGAGCTCAATTTGTGTTGAGGATACAGGGTTTTCAGTAAAATATCGAATTTCGTCGAGGCTACAACAGAACTTAAAAAAATTGAACCTAATATTCTGACTTGATGAAAATAACCTGTAAACAAAGTCAAAAACATAACGTTTTCCGCCCAGACGCAGATAACAGGTGCAATAATTCGTTTCGGCATGTCCTCATTGAGGTTTTGAATCAATTATAGCATCACTGAGCTGCTGCAAATTTTCAGGAGTTGGTACGCGAGATCGAATTATCCTCCCAAGAGCATTCAAACATGCCCAATTGGGTTCAAATCTGGTCTTAAAGCAGGCCAATTGAATGCTTGGATATCAACCTCTGCTAATACTCCCTGGCAATCCTAGCCACATGCGGTTGATGCGGTCGGGCAATATAAAGCATAACCAAGAAATCGTCTCCAATAAATGGTGCATACCGAACAACATGTCGCACTGAAAATTCTCTTGTTTCATGTTTTCACTCAGTTTTCAGTTTATTTTAAATATGTGAAATTACTTTCATAGCCATAGCGAAATTGTTTAATGTTGCTCTGAAAACCCTGTATCTTTAAAACAAATTGAGTTATTGTTATAAATAAAGAATTAAATCGTCAAGTGAAGGTGTATCTTGATGATGAAATGAGAAATGATGATGAAACTGGAACACAGCAGGGGTGGTTCTAAAGTTTGGGTGAGAAAACAGTTTAACCCTGTATAAAATGACGTAGGCCAAGTTTTCTCGAAATTCAAAACTGGTGATCGATAAAGGATGACCATACCTACGATTGAAAATCTAACTCATACTTAGGACCTTGTCAACGATCAAAGAACATACAAGAAGTTGTTATAATCCAGAACATCCATAGATGGCTATTTCACCCTATCGGGGCTCATCCGTATGGAGCATAGCTCTGAATGAAAGAAGCGCCCTAGGACCCGTTTATTCTTGATCTGGCACTTGGCACTGCCTCGGGTATAATTTGTACGAATATCGAAACTGAACACCATCTCTGAGAATCCTAAGAGATTTTTTGTGTGAGACATCTTAACTAACTTTTATGGAGCGGAGGATCGTGGTGACCTCATCACTACTTATCGAGCGGTAAACGATCTTTTTGGTGTTACTCTGCGCAACCTCTTCACGTTGAACACGGATGGCCGTTTGCGGGGCCATGCTTTCAAGCTCCGCAAAGAAAACTTCAAGACAGTGCAAAGGCAACACTTTTTGTCAACCGGATATTCAGTGTGTGGAACGCGTTACCTCCTGTTGTGGTTGAGTCAGTGTCAGTGAACTCATTTAAAAACAATTTTGACAGTTGGCATTTAAGTGATAGGAACCCTAATTTGTAATATTTTTTTTTTCGCTCTTCAAGCATATTCATATTCAAGTTTTGATTTCTTCTGGATTTTTATGTTTCTTTTTTTTTCTGTGAGTTTATAGGCATTGCCTAACTCTTACCATTGTTAATAATAATAATAATAACTTATCACTTGCATGAAAATCAGAAACCAGCAAAATTTCGTATCTCGTTCGAGAAAATCAAGGTGTATTCAGAGTTAATTAATTTCAAACTAATAGTCAAGAAGCTTTATCGAACCATCCAGCGGAACGTTTGAATGTTCCATGGACTTCAGTGAGGCGCATAGTGCTCCTTTTTCTGGAAAATATTATTTTAGGAATTTTCACAACTGCAAAACCATGCGAACGATTTCGTTTTTAAATAATCTCAATCAACTAAGTCCATTCCTGTCTAACTTCTGGGAAATTTCAATGTTCTGCGTCCTTAATCAGTGATGTGATCTAGTCTCTCGAGGTCACTCAAACTCAATGTTGATGCTCTTGTGCATTCCATCAAAACTCTTGTTCGCATTCCGGAAAAATGTATACAAATTTGATTAGAAACCCAAATTCATAAACTGTAATCCCAAAGTGCTCTTTCTGATTCCAATCGATTTCCTCTGAGCACATTCTACTTTTATCTTGGACCACTAAATCACATCCAGTTTTTCGCCCGGAATATTTCATTAAACCTGATCTGATTACATTCCACGTTCACCTGCAAGATGTCTGGCCCTCTCCCTGGAGCTCTAGATCGGAAGTCGTATGCCGGAAGGTATTCTTCAGAATATTATTAGAATAATTTGGTGCGAGAGCGAGCTCTTGGGTCCAAGAGCGTTGCCACTGTTTTGCTTAATTCTGGCATTTGCATGTCTCAGTTATTACAGCCCCAGACGTTTGGATCCGAGATAATATCGTTTTAGTCATGGATCCCTGGGTTTCGGGTTAATAGCTAGAGGGTATAATTCGCCCAGGTGGAGGTTCCAATATGATGATTATATTCACGCTCCGTTTGTGCAGAATCCTTCGCCAGGTAAGATGAGGTTTCGAGAGAGTTATTGTTTCCGTATTAGATGCTTCTGCAGAGGTTTAGGATACACAAAGGTGTTTATCGGAGTGGGATGTGGATAACAAAAAGAATTATTGGTAAGCGTGCCTAGCAACCCATTATTATTAACATGAATATTTTATCCGAATACAATTAAGATGTGAATTTGCGACACGAATTCTGGAGTGAATCAATGCATGGGGAAAAAACAGTGTTCTTTTTTGTTTTCAATAGCTCGATCATGTAGAGTATGACACCTTATTATTAGGGCGGAGCTTGATGACTGGGAAAAGAGAATAACACTCTTACTGGATTAGCACACCAGGTTAAAGACAAAAAAGAGACTGATCTTCAAAAGAGAAGGCTCAACAAGCTTTGTCGTTGTTGAAAAACGATTTAAAGCTAGTTACTGGGGTTCTCATAGGTCATCGTTTCGTGAGATATGTGTACTCGTATTATGAAGGTCGGCCAACAAAAGAAACGAGTACATATTATGCCAATGCAAAATGGTACAAACCAGACTTTCCCCACTGAGTGGCGCGACTTCAACGATAGCTGACATAAAAGCGAAGTCTGCTAGCAAATAATCAACTTAACGAAGGAAGTTACATTTATGGACAGAATGTAGCTCTGGTGTGGTAATACACAAAAGACCTCATTGGTAGCAGTAGGGGCGTCGTCATCGACATCGGACTGTCGGATCGATCTGAACCGTTCGTTTATTACATCCGGATTGAGAGGCGTACACATCTGGAGCGTTCGTCATAAAAATCTGAGCAATCGGACGTCGATCTTTTCGCTCGGTCTATTTCGACGGAGCAAAGCGATTTTATCCATAGAGTTTTATGTTTTTTATATATTTTTTTTTGTTTTATGTTGAGTTTCCTGATCTGACAACCGATAGATTAAAAAATTTCTAACACTTTTATTCTTCTGTTTTCATTTATTCATTAAAAACTTGTAAGAGTGGATTGGCAAATACAGTTTTTTTGGACACTTTAATCGTTAATTGGACAAACTTGGAACACAAATATAAACAAAATGGAGGTTAGGTTTGCTTGCTTGAAGGTGTGACAAAAAATAGCTATCGTAGTTAGATGAATGGACTGGGGAGATTTTGCTTTCTCGTTTTTTTTTCGTGTAATTAATTAATTAATTGGGATCTTTTGGTACAGCTATCGCTGTATTGAACGACCAGTAGGGGATATTGCATTCGTCGTTTCCTTTGCATTCAGTGCCTTTGCACCTAATTATTTAATTGAGATTTTACGGAAGAGCTACGAAAAGGGTGAAAGTATCGTTAAAAGATGAGCATATTTCCCAAAATAGTGATATTTGAAATCTCATAATCTATAAAAGTAGAACATAGCAGTATGTTCTGTGGCAGATGCTCTGTACCGTTCCTTTTTTCCCAGATATTACAGATGAATCTGTACGATCTGTGGTCACGTGACTAAAAAAATCCGTCTGCTCGCGGAGGTCAATGCCGAACGGGCTTAGTGTAGCGCCAATAGACCATAATCTTATCGAATGGGTGGATAACATTGAGATACTTTACGAGCTGCTACTGAGCGAATTTAGAAGCGTGTGAATTAGCTTGTGAGATTATGATGATTACACATAAAACTGTCTACTCGCTAAGTAGCCAAAAATCGAACGATCCACGTCAGATTTATGTTTGTATCTTTGTCAAGGATCTGAGATGAATGTAAAATACGTTTTCAAATTTAAGAACCAGTAACCACCGAGTAGATGAGAACTCACATATTGTTAAGTAGCACTTGTGATTACACACGGCTTGTTTACATGCCAACAAGCGTGTAAAGTAACCCAGGTTTCAACTTAAGTCGCAGCTTTTTAACAATCAGATTGTTGGTTTGTGAACACGATTACACTAAGTGAATTCACAATTAGCTACTAAATTCGCTCAGTAGCACATCACACAGTATCTCAATGTAATCGACCCATAATCTACTAATTATTTTATCTGTAAAAATCCTTCACACTGTGAATATATGATCGAAATACCAGAGTAAAATCTTCCCCTATACCTTGCAAAGATAAGGAAGCTCACGAAACAAAATTGCTACAATTTCACACCCTATTGATACAATCCACCGAACATGTTTCCAGCGAAAATTAGGGCAAACTCAGCCACATCATTTCCAGCATACCGACCCGAATATTTCACCATGTCTCAACACAACAACAGCCATGAAAAACTGCTGTAATAACTCATTTCCCTTGTTTTTCCCTCTTTTCGCGAATTTACGAGCTAAGACCCCGCATAAATATTTCAATTTTCCCTCACTTCCCGAAAGACGACGAAATGAGAAACGAGCCTAGGACTCCTTCGAAAATTCATCGGTAATAAACGGCGGCTTCTAGGCACGAACTGAACGAATTGAAACGGCATTGTTTATATGCAGACGAAATGATAAATTTTACGATGTATCGCCCAGTTTCCACGCGATGTTTACGCCCTTTGTGTTCGCTTTTCGGGTTTTCGATATCCGACGTTGCCGTAAATAAAATTTTATGTCTATTTGGCGTAGTTTCTGAGCCGATGAATTCACCGTAATTTCTTGTAGTAGACGTAGCCAGAAAGTCGGGATAATATTTCATTTTCTTCCTTTCTTTAGCACAATTTCGCTCCAGAAAAATGTGTTTTTCTGCATTCCTAACGGCCATTGTCGCCTATATGCTGAAAAGTCCACCATCTTGATAAACATATTTTGTTGGGTTCTACACAATAGAGAGAAAATATCTTATTGTGACTTTTTTGACTTAATCATTACCTTACCCTTGGACTCAATTAAATAACTATTCAATTGATTAAGATATACTAAACTGTTAACAGTTGTTTAACACTTTAGTATCTCTGAACCCTTTAGCGTTCACCATTATATAGAGATAAGAATAAAATGTATAAATGCCTTTTTATTGGTGGAACTTTTTATTAATGACTGCAAATAACTTGCCTGCTCAACTAGTTTCGCCAAGTAACTAGACAAGATGTCATGCATTTCCAAACTGGCAATGCTGATGGCAAAAATTTCAAGAATTTGTGTATAACTTGACAACAGTGTCAGGGAAATTTTTTTCAGTAGGTCATACTGCGAATTTGGTATTGAATAAATAAAAATATAGATACAGTAAAAACCCCTCTAATCCGTCACCTACGGGACTGGGGGTATGGTCGGAACGCAAAAAAGGTCGAATTATCCAAAAATCCATATTTATTACATTAACATATACAGACATGTTTTACAGTGAAATAAGTGATCTTTGATCTTAGAAAATGTTTGTAAACATTGTTTCAACTGTACGAATCAAGAAGTAGATACTTAATAAGTAATAAATAAGTAATGAAAGAAGAATAAAGAAACAGAGCTTATAAAACTTAGTAAAAGCATTGTATAAGGATTATACAATGGTAAAAGTCAGAAAGAAACGTTAGGACGGCGCCTGGTCGGACTAACCGGAGTGACGGACCAGCTGAGGGCGGATTAGAGGGGTTCTACTGTAGTTCTATTCGAAATGAGAAAGTAGATATGCGTTGGATATAGACGTGGCGACACAATGACTTGAAAATATTTGCTTCATCCCCAAGGCTCCACCTTAAATTTCAGAACGAAATATTAACTAGCTCTCCAAAAATGTCTAATAGACCCACTTGAAAGGAAAACCCTGTATGTAGATACATCTGATTTTATCAATGCTTCATCATTTCAATAAAAATTTGAAATTTAGAATTCTGTGTAGAATTTTCAAATTTTTTATCGTCATGAAATTTTTCGACCCGATTAGGTTTTTTGATTTGAAAGAAGTCACATCATAAAATTTCAAATAATAACTCTTGAACCATTGCACCGAATCAATTTTTCGAGAACTATTTCATCCGTTAGTAATAGTTATTTTCATGAAACAGCACTGAAATTTTTCAACCATCGTCATCGAGATGAACTTTTTGCAGCTATTTCTACGTGGCTTTTTGTCTGAATGGCAAAATGAGTAAATGAAACTGCGACATCTTCCATATCACTCTGGCGCCTTCTCGTGAAACACATTCACTTACCTTATTTGTAGGGTTCTTGAGTCTCGCCAACTCATTGAATGAATTCAATTATTTCAAGTATTTGCTCAGTTTTAAGATGATGACTCAAACGGCATAATATTCCAAGAATCTTCATAATGAAAATGTGAAGATACCACAACTGTTCGGATTTTTTAACTGTTTCAACTTGCGTGTGGTCTTTGAAGAATGAGAGAAGCACACCATGATTATAGGATTATTCTTAAGTGATTCCTATCGTCATGAAATTCTTCACGAAGTTTCGTTGTTCAGTTGAAGTTTTTAAATCCATTTAACTTTTGGATTGAGTTGAACTCTGAGGAATGTGAATCCTATAATTCTCTAAATTATTCAATATTTCAGTTAACTCAATACAAGCTTGCACTCAAAAAAAAACCTTTTTATGAGTTGGTCGAATGCAATCGTTCGTAAACAGAACCATTTTGGCTTTAGGAATTCTAAACAAAAAACCTTATTTTTACAACTGTCGAAAAAACTTGACTCTTCTTCATCACTATGGATGCTTAAATGATCTCTTTTTTTCACCGTTAAAAAAAAGTAAAGATTACTTTTTTCACCGTTACAAAAGTAAGTTTCTATAGTAACGACACAGAAAGATCACTGGATTCATAGAAATATTGCATTTGAAGCATTATCTTCAATAATTATATTTCAGACGAAGTAAATTCACATTCACACTTGTACAGTGCATCCCATTTTGGGTGAGACAGCCAGGTTTCTCGCTTGATAGAGCCTTGCGGTTTTTATGTTCCTGTCCTACTTTTTCGTGAAACTCAAGTTGGTCAAATCAGATTTTGCATGGCTGTTTCCGTCCAAGAGATACAGGGCGATTTTGGAAATTGATACTTAACGGACCCCACCTTTATCTCCGAAGTTATTTGAAATGAAGCTGAGCTGAAAACTATGCTTGAATCAGAGTTCTGCGTAGAATCCAGTGGCTTACTAAAATATTTTTTCGGGGTATGTTTTGAAGATTCAACACACTGGCTGTCTCACCCAAAATGGGATGCACTGTACAAAAAATGTTGTTTGTATTTCGTGCGTATAAAATTCCTGTTTAATGACACATTTGAGTGAATTGACACTCTCATGTGCCATGAAAAAAACACTCATTTGACGCACATAATACAAAAATTACTATTTTAATGGTGAACTGAAAGCTTATCAATATTGAGTTTAGTCGCCAATATTTTTGAAGAATGGTTGATAAGAATATTGTGATTTCCTTATGTTTAATATTTATCCATTTTTAAAATGCTAGTGAAATGAAATGGATGGAGAAAGCCATATCCATTTTCAGTAATAATTTAACAAGAGACTGAGAATAAATTGAAAATAATTTGACAGATTTTTTGGAAACTTGTTGCCAGGCAATAGTAACGAGAGTCCACAGGGCTCAAGTAGCTATTTCCAAATGGCAACAAGTTTGAACAAAATCTGTCAAATTTTTTCTAATTTATGGAACTCGCTAGTTATATTTGACTAGATTATTTTTTGATTCACGAATTTTTACACTAAAAGAGACCAATAAAACTATAATAAAATTATTGAAAAATTGAATTTAATTAATCGTTGACACAATGTGAATATATTTAAAGGATTTACAATTTGAATTAGTACAATTAATACCGCAATTATTAAAAATATTTCGAGACTCATTATTTATTGAGAATTTGAAATTGCTTGTTATATTAAGTGTTTCCTCCTTCGTATTTCTCTAAAATTATATAATAAATTTGAATCATGTTCTTGGTTCAATTGTAAGTATGGTTTAATCTAACTTACAGAATTATGACCAGTGACCTTGATTAGTTCTTGTTCCCCTACATCAGCGCTCTTGAAAGGTTACTTACTGCATTTGATCTAGCAGTTTTTTTTTAGTTATTTTCTCAATAACTGTGTCTAGATCTACTTTTTCTGCGGATTCTTTCAAGCACTGGCATGAGTTCGTTAAACAATCGTATCGTAATAAACTATAGTAAAATTCGAATATTTCGAAAAAGTTACTTCCAACTTGTATTTAAAATTCATACAAAAACTCTGGATAAACAATTATTTCTTCTAAAGAAGTTATCGTTACTTCAATAAATTCTGAGACATCCCGAAGTAAACAACAATTAATCATAGAGGAGAAGAAAAAGAAAAGTATTCCACGCAGAATATCTAGGAGTTTCTCCCATTCCGATACAGGTGTGAAAGACTCATGTATTTCCTCTTCACAAACCGAACGCATTTTTTGTTCAGAGTGTTCTCGATCAGTATACAAAGAGTCTTAATTATTCTGAGCAGCAGAACAACAAATGGAGCGTGTAAAGATCTAACGAACGACGGGAAACATTAAGAAAGATATCGCACGAAGTCGGCTGTTCGTATTCAAAACTCATCGGGACTGCGCCCAAGACAAAGGGTTTTTTACTTCTTCCCTTCACGTCGAGAAACGATTCGGAAAATTATACAGAAAGGAAATAGCAGGAACTTTAGATAAGCCCAATACTTACCAAAACATTTTTCTTTCAAATGATATCATCTTTATTTTCATATTTTCTGAGACATCTTGAAGTGATCTATAACTAATTTTAGAGAAAGTGACAATAGTATACCTAGCCGTCGGCTAGTGGCCCAAATCTCCGAGTGAATAGAAGCATAATACACTTTATCCACGAATACTGAATACAGGTTTGGAAAGTCACATCTGAAACATACGATATACAATGCATTAGACAGATAATTCTTCCGTCCAGTTGCACAGATGAATAGTCGAGACGTGCTGTAACACACTGAATTCCGTTGTTTTATTGCAATATTAGTCTTTTCTCTCTCTTATCGTTGGGAGGAGCATAATTCACTCAGTATGGTAGGCAACAGTATATACTTGAATCGAGTATTACGGGCAGCCTCAAATTAAATATTTCTATACGTGTACTGCAGGTTCTCTACCATAGTGCGATAAGAGAGAGACAAGACTAGGTTATTGCAATAAGTCAACAGAATTCATTCAGGTTCAGCACGTGATTATCTCGACTATTCATCTGTGCGACTAGAAGGAAGAATTCTCTGTCTGATGCATTGTATATCGTATGTTTCAGATGTGAATCTCCAATTCTGTATATTTCTTGAACATTTTAACATTTGGCGACAGTGACAAGACCCTTCGATTACAAGTGTGATTAAGTCAAGTTGACTCATGAGTGATTTTTGGAGAACTTGTCATTGTATATTTTGTTCCTAATAAAAAAGTTTCAATTGATATAATGAAAGTAGATTTGGCCCTCGATTGACAAGGTATGCCCATGTTTGTTAGTTGGTGTACTTTAGAATACTAAGGAAACATCAATTTCAGAATATAATATCCAATCTAAATCTATGGAGCTGACAGCAGTGAATACTCATTATTCACTTGTGATTAATGGGTATAATTATGGCCGAGCAAACATACGTATAATGGGTGGATTATACAATAGTGGTGGATAAAGAAAGTTATTACCCTCAGAATATCGAAGGTTTCTCCCATTTCGATACAGGTGTGAACGACCCACGTATTCCCCCTTCACAAACCGAACGCATTTTCTTTTCACAGCGTTCCCGATCAGTATACAAAGAGCCTCAATTATTCTGAGCATCAGAAACAACAAATGGAACGTGAAACGATCTAACAAACGACGGGAAACATTAAGAAAGATATGGCACGAAGTCGTCTGTTTCATAACCTGCGTTCGTATTCAAAACTCATCGGGACTGCGCCCAAGACAAAGGGCCTTTTTACTCCTCCTCTTCACGTCAAGAAACGATTCGGAAGATTATAGAGAAAGGAAATAGCAGAAACTTTGGATTAGCCCAAAACTGACCAACACATTTTTTTTTCCAAAGGTAACATCGTTATGTTCATAATTCTCAGACATCTCGAAGTAAACTACAACTAATTATAGAGGAAATGACAATAGTATACCTTTTATGCAACAAACGATAATGATAGCTATTATTCACGAGGTTAGGTTTAGGCTACGAGCTTTAGGCAAGTGACTCAAATCGCCTAGTGAATAGATGCCATTATACGCGAGTAGCATACTATACTTTATCAACGACTACTGGATATATTTCTTGAACATTTCAACATTTGGCGACCGTGACAAAACCCTTCGATTGAAAGTGTGGAAAAGTCCAGTTGACACATAAAGGTTGACGCTCACTTGGACGAGACGAGACGAGACTAACGACGCGTTAGTTCGCCTGGGACCGCGCACTTGGACGAAGCGATGCAACGATCAGTCATGGGATGAAATTCCCCCTATTTTGGGCCGCAATAAATTTTTATTACCCATGCTGCATGCTGACTACCCGAATGAACAATGGTAGAGCTATTGTTCGAATCGTGTTTTCGGTCATAATCTTATTTTAATAGCTTCGTCGTCCCACCTTCATATAGAATGAAAAAAAAATATGTGACGTGGAAAAAATTCGACATTTTATCTCTGTTGGCAATTTACAAAATATAACTTTTCTTCTCGAAATTACTTTTTTTCCCCGGGAAAAAAGTGAATGTATATATGTATCCGGGAAAAAAGTACTCACTTTTCTGCCGGATTAATTTCGTGAAAAGTTATATTTCTTTCCATCGTCATTTTTCTAGTCACAGAAAAAAATTATGTATTATACAAGGGAAAAAAGTACTAGATTTTAGATCGAGGTTATGTTGTCTTCCAACGAGAAGCGGAGGGTGACAAAAACCGAGAGTTATTTTTTTTAAAACTATATATAAAATCATTGATACGAATGTTTATTTTCTCTTTACCGATTGAAAAAATTAAGTATTAATCTAATTCCTTCATTCTGGTGATTTCAGAAAAAAATACTTTTCCTACGACAATATCGAAAAATTTCCAGTAATAAGTTCTGGGAAGTTGCATTTTTTATTACCTTACTGCATACCGCTTACCTGTATAAGCTTCAAATCAGACTAATTTATATTCAATTTATTCTGAATATACTTTTGCCGGGGCGGTAAAACTCTGGCGCTGTCCCTGGTTATTTTTATATTTTATGGTCAGCCACAAGGCCGTAGCTAGAAAAAAATTTCGGGGGGTCCACCGAATGACAGAATGACAATTTTTCTAGTCCTGTACTTCAGAAAAATTTCGGGTCCAATGGGTCCGGACCCCCCCCCCCCTCTCACTACGGCCTTGGCCAGCCATGAAACATTTGTAAGAATCATGTTTTGGTCATGATCATGTTTTAATTGGGAATTTTCCAATGAAATCCTCGTAGTTCTTCATCCAGGAAAACAATTGAATATAAATAATTGATACGAAATGCTTATTTTCTCTTTAACCGATTAAAAAAAACAAAGCAAGTAGTAATCGAAAGTTCAATGTTTGCATATCATATATCCCTCAAAGGAATTATTCCACAGTTTTCCAATTCTATCAGATATTTTAATTTCTTCGGAAGAAGGGTTCCTCAATATTTTGTTGTATTTACATAATAAAATACCGATCCTTCAGACGATTTGAATTCACATTCACAGTTGTACAAAATACATGAATGTTGTTCGTTTTGTATATAAATTTCGTTTTTCCAGATCTAATCGAGAAAATTCTAACCAACACTCTCATGAGCCATTTAAAACAAACTCATTTCACACAAATTCAAAAATAACTGTGTATTTCCCCATTGACAAAATTCGAGTACAAAATTGGAAATACAGCGCGCCGAACTTCCCGGCCGTCGGATACCTACTTGCCGCCTCGAGAAATTTCGCTCACATGCCCCAAAGATCTTCCTGGCGACCAACGACTCGCCGCCTCGCTGATCGTCGCTTCGTTTCTCCTAGGTGCGTGTCTACCCATTTATTTCAATGCAAAAGATCCCAGCGGAAAACGACGCGTTCCTTCCGACCGCTTCGCTTCGTCTAAGTGCGCGTCTAATCTGCCTCGCGCCTAACGATTCTGATCTTCGCTTCGCGCCTCCCAAGTGAGCGTCTACCCATTTGATTCAGTGCAAATCGTGCCTGCGGAAAACAACTCTTCGCTTCGTTTCGTCTCGTCTCGTCCAAGTGAGCGTCAACCTCAAGAAATTTTGTGAGAACTTGCCATTGTATATTTTGTAATGAAAATTGCTTTAACTGATGTATTTTATAATAGTATGTTATGATAATCATAGCTATTATTCGCGAGGTGAAGTCGCCTACTGCTCGTGGCCTAAATCACCGAGTGAAAATAGCCATTATACGTGAGTAGCAAACATACGTATAATGGATGGATTATACAATAGTCGTGGATAAAGAAAATTATAACCCTCAGAATATCGGGGGTTTCTCCCATCTCGATACAGGTGTGAACGACCCACGCATTCCCCCATCACAAACCGAACGCATTTTCTTTTCACAACGTTCCCGATCAGTATACAAAGAGCCTCAATTATTCTGAGCATCAGAAACAACAAATGGAACGCGAAACGATCTAACAAACGACGGGAAACATTAAGAAAGATATCGCACGAAGTCGTCTGTTTCATAACCTGCGTTCGTATTCAAAACTCATCGGGACTGCGCCCAAGACAAAGGGCCTTTTCCTCTTCCCCTTCACGTCGAGAAACGATTCGGAAGATTCGAGAGAAAGGAAATAGCGGACACAAAGAGTTTCGAGGGAGTGGATGGAGGCTTTCGAGAGCGAATTCCGCATACGTATTTTTTTGACGAGCACTATTCCCGCTATCGAGTGGTTCGGTTCGTTAAAAATAATGAATTGCAGACGTGGAAGAATTTCAGGTTATCATAGCCAAATGATGAACATCGGGGCAATTCTTTGTGAATTATTTTGATTGGTTCGTTATCAGTCTTCGTAAACTGAGTTGGAAAAAATTTATATTAAATTCTCTTTTCCTCCGACCTCGAAATGAAAGGTAATTTTAATGTGTACGAAATTGAACATTAATGACCCTTTTTAATGCTCAATTTTTTACGATTTTTAATGTGCAAGTATTCAGAAACACTACGAGAAATATCAAAACTCTACTAGAACATAGATACATAGAAATAATAATTAATATCTTGACTATTAGTCGCTGTCTTTTATGACCTAACCTAAACTAACCTAACCTAATTGATTAAATAACTATTTCCGCCGACATCGAAATGAAAGGTGGTTTCAATGTGTACGAAATTGAACATTAATGACCCATTTTAAATCTGAAATTTTTGCTATTTTAATGTGCAATCCTCATGGCAACCGTACCCAGAGTATTCAAAAGCACTAGGGGAAATGTCAAAACACTACTGGGACATGAATTTTCTGCAAATTTGACAGGAATATGATCCCAATAAATAATTACGCACTTACCTTTAGTTTAATCTCTCCTGCGGTTCTGCTTCGACGAACCCTATAGGGTAATTGTTCCCGACAGAGACCTATGGTCTTCATCAAACAGGCTTCTTAGTCCAGAAGGTCCCACCTGGTTCACTGATGGCTCTGTCACAGCAACAGGGTCTGGGGCCGGAATCGTGGGTCCTCACTTCAATCAGGCTATCCCTCTGGGGAAGGACTGTTCCATTGTGCAGGCTGAGCTATTTGCGGTTCTTGCATGCGCACTAGAAAACATTCGCAGGGGATACTCTGGCCAGCACATTATATATGTTGCGACAGCCAGGGAACTCTGAAATCTCTATCTGTGTTAGAAGTTTTTCTTTTGGTAGAAGAATGCAGGAAAGCTCTGCGTGGGCTGGGCTCTGATAACTTTTGAAAGTAATCTGGTGTCCGGCTCATGCGGATATACCTGGTAACGTCAAGGCAGATGAACTGGCTAGGCGGGGAGCCGGATTAGCATTTGTTGGTCCGGAGCATTCGCTGCCAATCTGTCGCACATCTGTCAGAAGTTTCTTCAGGAACTGGCTGAACAGGGAATTTTCCTCGGAATGGAGCGCAGGGGTGGGCCTGAGGTGGTCGAGGATTCTCATTGAGAGACCGTCCTCGCGATCTGAGGTCAATAGGCTTCTGCTGCTGGAGAGGAAACAACTCGGTCTGGTGACTGGTGCATTGACTGGTCACCTGTTTAACAAGCATTTGAAGAGAATGGGATTGACGAGCTGCTCCCTATGCCGGTGGTGCAGGAGTACTGATGAAACGGTTGAGCATATTTTGTTCAACTGTGGAACCTTACTGAGTTAAGGTCAACACACCTAGGAAATCCAACACCTTCTATTCCTATGGTGAGAGGGACCACTCCTGGCAGGCTCGCGACATTTCTGTCTTCGTGTCTGAGGAGCTGAGTCTCTATAGAACGATGCGGATGAACAATAGGCCACTAGGCCTCAGTTCGGCCGGTAAGGCACCGCACAGAGAAGAAGAAGAAGAAGAATCTCTCCTGCAGTAATAATGGACGCATCATATTCACTTTATTGAATACCCAACTTAGTCGAAATCTTAATGAAACTCAATTATGACGGACTAATTCACTCATCTCTGCGTATCGGACTGCATTAGGTACGTCACGTCATGTGATTTGAATTGCATAATATTTTGTGTTTCTACATAATCCATCGGAAAATTATATTTTCCGCCGATCTCGTGGTTTTAATGTGTACGAAATTGAACATTAATGACCCATTTTAATGCTCAATTTATGCTCTATTTTAATGAAATTCCATTGTGTCAAATGTATGTTTTGTAAAAAGTGAGATTGTATTTCAATCAAGAATTGATACACAATTCATGTTGAGATCGTCGGAAAAATCTTGTAATCAACTCGGTTATTAATCGAGCGACTAATAGTCTCGAACTATTAACGCGTTTGCTCCGCTCACGCATTAAAATATCTTGACCATTAGTCGCTGTCTTTAATAACCTTGTTGATTAAATAACTATATATGGTTGAATTTTTCATAGGAATGTGTGAATTTACGTTTCCTCAGTTGTACCTTCGGATAAATACCTGAAATATAGTAATAATCATACATAAAATTTCATGCAAATATTCGGTTACTCACTTATTACATAAAAAAAGCTGTAAAACTACATATAATTTTGTGCGAAACCCATGTAAAATTACCCCCATTTTTCGCATTGTGGCTGTAGGTATACAGAAAACCGCTTTCATCGCGAGATCAAAACCTCATATTCTTAGACAGTCTCACTTCTTCATAAAACTGAAAAACTCCTGAACAACGTTCCTCAAAAGTCATTCAACATAGTTGAAATCATAAATATTCACTTCAGCTTGCGAAAGGAAATGGGTACAAATTGGTGAATGCGCCGGGTCAAAATTGAAAGGCGCAGAAATAAAAATAAATTCCCAACTGTTCATCAAGATATGATGCAGTATCAAACATATCTGTGTGAAATCACACGGTTTTCGGTACACCGCATCTGTCACATCAATATTCATGTAATGTTTAATTATATGAGTATAAAATAATTTCGCGCTCTGTCGAAAACCAACTGGTGGACATTGAATGCAAAAATATTCATGGCTAGCGGACAAAATAGCAATACACAAATTCATGCAGCCAATATTGGGGGGCGTAATATATGGAAAACAATTTCGTGTTTGTCACTGGTGGCTTCGATTGTGGTGGAATACCATAGTGGGATTTTCTATCAAGCGCAACAGTTGTATGGGGTTTTTCGCATTGATAATTTTCAGAATATTTTCAACCAGTAGAAATTGAGACCGTATTTATCTTGCCTTACTACATTTGGTTTAAAAAATAATAGTTTGCTTTCAGTACATCGTTCTAGCTTGGTGTTCAACACAAATGAAGGGTGAATCACAATAATCATTTCTGTGATTGAAGGATTTTTATGATTATTTTCATCACACAAACAAATTCTGAATGGAAAGTCCTTTTTTGTTTCAGAGGAGCGCCATGTCTCATGAACAACTTTAATTCATTTATAAATGGATTAGTTCAAATTTGAATGATCGTTTTCCCAATATGAACAAGAGCGCAAATGCATCAAACTTTACATCATAGTTTTCTTCAATGATTTCGAGATGACAATAATCGAATAAAAATATATTATCCACGACTTTTGTATAATTCACCCATTATAAATCTGTTCGCTCACCCTTATTAATACCCATTAATCACAAGTGAATATTAAGTTATTATTCACTGTTCTGTCTGATGCTTCATAGATTTAGTTTTAATATTATATTCTTCGAATGGATATTTCTTCAGTACTCTAAAGTAATCCAACTAAAAAATATGGATAGACCTTTTTAATACCTATACATCAATGAAAGCAATTTTCATTCCAAAATATACAATGATAATTTTTCCAATTTTTCTCACAGTGGGCAAAATTTATTTGGAACCCAATTTGTCGCTGAATAATTAGTTTCTAATCTGCCGGATTTTGTTTGAATATTAGGCAGACCTTTTCTCAATTGCAGAAAAATTATCCAATAATATGTACAGGGAAGCCAAGTAAAAATCAATATTTTTAGTCATTGCTTTTGGGACTGTGGTAAAATTAAGTTATTACTCTAAAACTACAGATATTATTTGAAAATAATAATAAACTTCCGGAAAAGAACCTATGTATGAAAAATGTTTCCAAATATTTTAGGTTTTATATTCAGAAAGTATTTCTTCGAAAACTCTCTTGAATATAACATTACAGCACGGCGTAAATGGGTTTTATTAAACAAGAAATTAACAGAGCAAGATTATGAAATAAAAATATTTTTAAATAATTTTACAAGAATTTATCATCAACAGATTGAAGTCTTCGGCGCCATTGTCCAATTGACCAATTTATAATTTCTTTAATATTTTTACTCCAGAATCAACTTTCAGTGTGTTCCAGTGATATTTACGATTCGACCTGTTGTGTTAATTTCATTCAATGAAATCCTATTAGGCTGTATGCTAGTATTATATTGAATAGAGTTTTCGAATAAAATGCTTTTTGAATACAAAAGTTTTTCGAAACATTTTTTTCGGCTTTTTTTATAGTTTTTTAATAACTTCAAATAATATTTGTAGTTTTAAAGTAAAAAACTCAATTTTGCAACAGCTCTGAAAGCAATGTATAAAAATATTGCTTCTTACCTCGCTCCCCCTGTTTTTTTGATTAGATAATTTTTCTACCATTAAGGGAAGGTATCCCTAATATTCACACAAAATTTCACCAAAATCCGTCAGATTCAAAAATAATTATCCACAGACAAATTGGGTTCCAAATAAATTTGGCCCACAGTGTATATTAATCTTCAGGATCTTACAATATTACAATAATAGTAATTTGTTATTGTTGAAGGGTAACGTCCATGATAATAAATATTGAATGAATTGTTTACAGGAATTTGGACTAGATTTTATTTGGATTTCTTAAATACTTGCCAACGTTTCGAATCTTTTGTGATTCTTCCTCAAGGCTCGATATTCATTTCAATCTAAATATCGTCATATATTTTTTCCGTTCGTTTCTCTTCGAAAGTCAATTCTGATGTAGAGAAACGAAGGAAAGAAATATATGACGATATTTTGATTGAAATGAATATCGAGCCTTGAGGAAGAATCACAAAAGATTCGAAACGTTGGCAAGTATTTAAGAAATCAAAATAAAATCTAGTCCAAATTCCTGTAAATAATTCATTCAATAATAATAGTAATATTGATAGTATTGTATTTCGTATCAATTACTGATAGGTTGAATTCTTTAATGAATGAACTGAGAACGACAAACGATTCGAATAAGAATTATTATTTACACAATATTTACTAGTCCGAAAAAGCTCCTATCAGTGTATTAAAAAAACCTTGCTACCTCCGTAAATAATATATCAAAACTTAGCAAACTCAACAACCCCAATACGCCCAAAGCCTACCTCTCCCCTAACTCAACAACTGCCGTATCTCTTCCTGTCTACCGTGTTTTACACGGAAAATCACACGAATAAAAGAACGGCAGACTAAGTCAACGCAACGCGCTCACTTTTAATTTTGCAGCCGATCACGCCATCCCGTTATGAAAATGCCCCATTGTGCCGCTCTTTCTAATTAATTACTTTAATCAAACTATGTAAATTTAATTTGGTCGCGCTTCGGTCCACTAATCCTGCACAGGGGTGGCTTGAAAGGGTTGCGCAAACGCTTTGTTGGCGTTTTCGAACCGGTATTTACCTGCGGCGCGGAACGATATGCCGGCATTACGCTTTTATTGTGGGAGTAATTGAAACTTTTTGCTTTGAATTAATTATCAGTTATTGAAACACCATAAATTGGATATGGTTGCATTCATTTGATTCAAGGTTATGATGTTCACGTAGACATTTATTAATTTAAATCAAATTATGCGATATGAAAATGGAGAATAATACCTCGGATATGAAAAATCAACAAATATCAATTTCATCATTCCGAGCTAGTCTCGTCCATGTTCAAAGAAGGTAATAATATCATCTAGCTAGAACATCCGTAGAGAGCCTCACCGCCCTATTGAGGATCATTAGTGCAATAGTTTGCTCAGAGCTCCTCGCTAGTTATATTGTGGGGGAGTTATCACGAACAGAAAAGTGACTGGGGAAGTATGAAAATGAAATATTAATTGTAGGTGAATATATACGACCTGGCGTATTGCTACTGGTACTATGACAGAAACAACGCCATCTAAGAGATTTCTTACTTATAACCCCCTTCCCGTTGCATGATCTTAGAACGAAGTTTTCCTTTTTGTCGTTCGGATAAACGCTAGACTGCTATCTGTAGTTATTTAAGAGTCGAATGACTACAGTCTTGTCCGAACGACAAGGTTTGAGGCATAGATTATAGAGTATAGAGAGATAGGAAACGGCCCTGCATTCGTAGTACTAAAAAAAAACGACTACATTTTTTAGTTCACATTTGACCCAGAGATGGCACTGAAGATCAATTTTTATATAAAATCTGTAATTTTGATTAGAAATTATATAAAGAAAACTGTAATAAGAATTGATACGAAATTCGTATTCCCTTCAGGATGTTTCATTTTTATATCTTAAATCCATAATTTTCAAAAAAATTCAGTATTCCATGTGTAATATTTTTATTATGCATTTATAGAAGATATTACAGAAATATTAGGGTATTATTGTAAGATTTATACATGGATTGAATATGAATATACTTAGTGCGTCTGTGGAATTCCAGTTTCTGGCTCAGCTCAATTGCAGCTTCGTTGTCCACCATCACTGCTTGAATTGACGGAAAACTTTTCCTGAATAGTCACTTTAACCATTTCATTTTCCGTGCAGCTTCACTATCAGCCACTATTTCTGCCTCTATCGTGGAAATAGCAACAGATGTTTGACGTTGATCAAGCCAAGATATAGCTTTACCTGCATACATCCATAAAACACCAGTTTCACTATCTCGTTCGTAATCTGCATTACTGAAGGGTACAAACCTCGGTACAAACTCATCCTTTTTCCACTTTTTTCGAGACGACACTAACGGCAAAGGCCGTTCGAAGTGAAATAATATTTGTGCAAACGAATTGATTGGCACTTTTTTATAACAATGACATTTCCCATGTATATTGATTTCGAAACTTATAATCATAGAACCAGAATTTTAACCCTTCTATAGTGACATTAGTTCACATTTGACCCAGAGATGGCGCTCATACACTGTAGTCGCGTCGTTTCCGATCTTTAAACTATATAATCTGTGGTTTGAGGCTTATAAATAGGAGGAGGTTAATCCGAAGTATTCTGTGAGATGGCGCTATTTCTGATATAGTACCAGTAAAAATACGCCATATCCTATGTATTCACTTACAATTCATATTTTACCTGTCAATATACCTACTGTTTGTGACAATGTGACATCTCGCCATACAATGTAATCAGTGAGATGCTCTGTACAAATTTTGCTCATTATTGGATGGAGTCTGATGTTAGTTTCTTTGCTTACCGTTGGAAGGACAACCGGCCGAAAAACCCAATCGTGAAGAGGTACTTGAAGCCTTTAAAACGTGTCGTTTCTCTTCCCTGTCCATTGAAGGGGTTCCGGAAAATATTTTTCAATCTTTGGAAGAATTTTTTTTATGAAAATAAAATGTTTTTTAATTGTACCACGCAGACAAAAATTACGAATTATTTGCCCAAATAATCGTGAATAGCTATGTATTGTATAAGTACCTACAGAAAATACCTATAAGGCTTATAGTATAAGCTATTAGAAATGCACTTACACACCTTTTTGAGTAGGCATGTATATGAATTCACAATGAAAAATGAAATTGCCCATTCGATACTTTATACTATGATTATAATAATAATGATATAAATTTCTGTATGAGGATTTTTTTGCGGCTTTAGCGATTTCGTTATAGGAACTTAGGTACTTAGAATTTGTCCAAATTTATTTCTGTTATTTCCTGTTCATCATGGAATCATCATCTTTGTTTGCTAAGATATGTTCGCATCCTGTTGTCGTGAAACAATTATGTTAATCCAACCCCATGAAAGGCGTGGAACACTAAAATTCGCATGCAAAAATTCTACATGTGCATTAATATTCAAACCTCGCGAAAAACTTCCATATTTCCGACGAATTGGAATGATTTCTGCTGTCAGACATTTTAAACGGAAGTTATTTTCGGCGATGACTAACAGCATTCCTGCGACCGCAGTTTGCATAAGTGATTTCATTACTTGAAGTTGTCGTTTCCTGAATTCGACGTCTCATACCGGTGATTTTTTACCGACAGCGACAGAGTCTAGACTACTCGTTCAGGACGTCAGGATTTGGGAGCATTTATCATAAATTTCACGACCGGAGGATCGCCCTCTAGGTCCTTCCTCGTACACACCATTTAACAATTTTTCTCCTGCTTAAATGTCTGAGGCAGATACGGTCGTGAATAATGCTGGAAGTTCCGGAGACATATCGGGATAAAGTCCCTCGCCATCTGTATAACGCTGTTGGAATGGAATTAATCATTTTATATAGGAAACATGAGCAATATCTGAGAGAATGGTCAAACTGGCAGATCTCTGGTGGGCAATTCTTCGCTTTTTTCCGGTCTAGAAATTGGGCTTACCTAACCCATGCCATGCTTCCCTGGTGAAAACATTCTTCAGCATTTTGTAATTAAAATGGCTTTTTCCGCCGACCTCAAAATAAAAGGTGATTTCAATGTGCACGAAATTGAACATTAATGACACATTTTAATGTTCAATTTATGCAATATTTCAATGTGCAATCCCCATGGCAACGGTACACAAAGTTTTCAGAAGAACTACGAGAAATGTCAAAACTCTACATAGAAATTCCATTATGTCATGTATGTCTTATGCAAAATGAGAATGTATTTCAATCAAGCATTTATAAACAATTCATGTTGAGATCGTCGGAAAAAACTTGTAATCAACTCGATTATTAATCAAGCGACTCATGGTCTCGACCGTTCGCTCCGCTCACACGTTAAAATACGAGTATCTTGACCATTAGTCGCTGTCTTCAATAAACTAGTTGATTGAATAACTATAATTGATGTAATAAAAGAGATTTGGCCCTCGATTGACCCATATTTGTTAGTTGGAGTACGTTAGAATACTGAAGAAATATGAATTTAAAGAATATTATACTAAAGCTAAATTTGACAGCAGTGAATAATGACTCATTATTCACCTGTGTTTAATGGTTATTCATTATTATGGCCGAGCAAACAGACTTAGAATGGACGAATTTCACAATAGTCGTGGATAAACCATAAAATTCACGTTATTTTCGAAAAACACTCTTCACAGAATGCTGGTTTTCATGAAATAATTCAGCAATTTGAACGCATTGTTGTATCGTGTACGAAGCCATTATCATAAATTTCATAACCTCATACTTCTTCGATGTCAAAAAAATTCAACTTTATGTCTATATTTTATTCATTCTCAAAAACTCCCCGTAATTTAACACACTCCTTAGGTTTCATACCATGGATCGCCTAGATATTAGGACATTCAATTCTAAATTCATCATAAAATTCTCCATATGAAATGTGTTGTCATTCAGAGAATCATATTTTTTCATCGGATGAATTTTTCATAACTTTGAGTGTGAGTTTCATACTTTAACTACTCAAATGTGACTGTCGAAGAAAAGAGACGAAAACATGAGCAACACTTAGTTTATTATTTATTGGCTCGATGAGTTTCTGCAACTAATTTTATTGTCTGAAGACTTACTGACAGTTTTGCACACCCAGAAAGTTTCAAAATTATCGACAATCGTGAAATCGCTAAATCTACGGAAATTTCTCCCAAATTACGGAATGACAAACAAGATCACGGTAGCTCTCTCAATTATCCTTCTCATTTTCCTCGAACCGGTCGTAGAAAAAACATGATGGATTAATGATTTACCAAGCTCAGCGTTCAGTCGAATACTTCACCTCCATTAATTTGCGATCAATCAATTTCGAGAACGATTTGTTCGAGCGTCCATCTGATGGAAATTACTTTCGTTCGATCACGCGAGGAAAACTCCAATAACTTTGATTTATTATTTTATAAATAACATGGTCGGTGACGTGGACCGTTCGTTATTATTTCTTGGTTTTCGATGAAGGCGCAATTGGACAAACGATCGGAGAAATTGTGACTTGATTGTTAGCCTATGATGTTGAATGAGACGACGAAGAAGTGCGCAGAAACGACTTCGTTTCCGGTGATACTCGATCATATAGACAGGATTATAATATTGTTGTGTACTTATGAAATCAAGAGCTAACGTAATACAATACATAAAACAAAAACAAAAATTCCTAACTGAGGTTAGTGCAAAACGGGGTACCATAATATTTTTTGGTATGATACCAGAGCTCAGATAAAAACCTCGGTAGAAAAAACCCTGTCTCGCCGATCCAATAAAAATTAAACTTACAAATTATTTGAATGTTGAAAGATTTCTTCATAGTTGAGTCAAATCGAAAACCCTCTCCAAGATGACTTCGGAATTCTGAATCTGAAACGAAAAAATCGAAGCAGAAAAAAGGAACATAAAAATAAAATGATTGAAACTCTATTAAATCGATTTAAAATTAACAACCCAATTCAAAAACGACTCGGTAACTTCATTGGAGGGAGAGGGATCAGTCATTAAATCTTTGTTTTGAATACGAGTATTACATGTGTTCCACTCGAATTGCCAAATTGCTTTATCGCTTCCATTCGAAGTCAGAAAATAGTTGAACCACTTGACTTCAATCGAGAAATCTTATTATCTGGAATTTAAAATAATTGTGGTTTAATTCTTTCGATGAAATGTGTTGTTTTTCAACCGAATTTGTTTCCAAGTAGTCAGAGTTAATCACCGAATGAAAGTATATAGTTACTTATTGCCTCAACAGTTATTGAAATATTATTGGGGCCATTTCCATGACATTTGATTTTTCTGTTCAACGTTTCAGTTAACATTCGCCGTCGCGTTGTCAGGAAAGGCTCTTCAGACTATTAATGACAAAAGAGCACCAGCTCGAAATACTTGTCTATACGTAGTTTTGTTGTATAACAAAGCTCCTGAGTTATTCAATTACTATATTAATTTTGTTCACATCGTTTAGATCGAAAAAATTTCTTCATTTCTATGGAATCAAAACTGTTGACTCAATAAAATCGAAAACGTTTGCTTTAAATTGAACAGTTAAAACCATTAAGCGAATTTTAGAAACACTAAACTCTAATAACGTTACAGTGTGTTTGGTAATTCGACTTGATCCTTCGAAGGAGATATGCAAGACGTCATTTGCAGCAAATGGCGTCGAGTGAACCATGGTCCGAAAATCTATGGTTAGGAATATACATATATATATGTCGATTTTTCAACTCATTTTTAATGCTTCGTTATCGAAAATACTTAGTCGTGTGAAAACTACTTGACTCTAAAAAATCAATGAAAATTATCAACGAAGCTGAGGAGATGGTACTCATTTCTAGCTATTCATTGAAAATTTGGATAATCCATGAATGATTGCTTTTGTTTTCCTAATAAAATCTTGATGATAGAATTGTGAGTTACTCGAAAAAATTATTACTAACTGGGTATATAATAGGTACAGGGTCACTATAAATGATTATAACAACCTAATCGGCGTTGAACTATTATAAATATTTATTTGCTGATATGAACTTTAATTTAAACAAACGATACTGTGAGTTAAGGCTAGTCATAGTGAAAGAAATCGAATAATATGACAGAAATTAAAAATTTGTATACTTTGCATAAAAAGACGAAGATGAAAAATTTCTAAAGCAACCTAAGATTATTTATAAAGACCCTGTACAAATGTAAGGAAAAACTCTCTTTCCTGTTTTGTTAGATATTCGAGAGGTACATATGTCAATAATAAGTTTTTTCTCACATTTGTACACCAAGTTCATAATACTTTTTCGAGTAATTCTCAATTCTAGAATAAGGATTTTATGAGGAAAACAGGTGCATCTTAATTTATATATCTGAACTTTAGTGAATAGTTTTCAGGAAGTAATGAGGACCATCTCCTCAGCTTTGAAAAAATGACTATTTACAGTCGGGTAGTTTTCACGCCATTAATTATTCTCGATAACGAAACTGAAAATTCCATACTCTTCATGGCGGGATCTGCAAAGACTCACAACAAACGTTAGGATGAAGATTAGTTCATTTCGGAAACGAGATCATACAATGTTTATGCATTCTAACCTTAAAACGACCTATACGATCACTTCCTTATTCATTTGAAAATCAGATCTGGGGCTGTCTTCTTCTATATCATATATTATGATCTTAGTTGCAGTTTTTACAGAACTCGGAGTAGCAAGACCTAGCCGATTCACTAATACCTATACCCGAATCACCGATCGTGTCCGAAAGTTTGATCCGTTTTATGATTAAACCAGAGATATCTATATCTCTGGGTTAAACGATGATAACATAGGTCACATATTGAAGCTGAATTGAATTTAACTAAATTTAGGAGCACAGTACACAGACAGGAACTTTTGCTAAGTGATGCGCCCTCTGGTGATGGAAATTTGAATCCTCCTGAGCCAGTACAACAAACAGACATTCATGCCCCGTATTCTCGACAAGTGATCTTTCAAAGCGAATACGAACTTCATTGCGCGTTGTGCATTTTTGCAGGTAAAAGAGGGATTCGCGCAATGAAGTTCGTATTGGCATATTCCATGACGATATCAGCGCTAAGGTGGCGAGAATCCGAACTGAACTAAAATCCTGTTTTGGACAGATAAGTCATCCTGTAGAATTGGAACTCGAAAAAGCTCACAATAAACGTTAGGATGAAGATAGTTCATTTCGGAAACGAGATCATACAATGTTATGCATTCTAACCTTAAAACGACCACGTATGATATGTGAACCTACGATCACTTCCTTATTCATTTGAAAATCAGACCTGGGGCTGTCGATCGCATGATCGACACTCATGCCAAGCAAAGGCCGGTCGATAAATTTATGAGAACGTTGACTAACTATTAGGCCTAATTGAGCCTGACAAATGTTGTTCTTCCGTCCTGCGCAATTAGAACGATCGTGTCTAAGTTACTCCTAATCAGTTTCAATAAAATGACGGCTTACTAGTCACTGCTGGAAGTGACTAAGTGACTGTCGGAGAGAGTATGAACTTCTTGCAGGTACTGCGGATAACTGTTGATTGCAGTTTTTCCGAAGATAATTCATAGTTCGTGTTTATTGCTTTTGCATTTCGAGCAGTAGGTCGGTATTTATTCCACGCGATGGTCTTTGTGGAATACAGTTTCGATATACCTATTGGATGCATAATGGCCAGATGGTGTTGAAATGCGGTTTTAGATAGCCCAAAACGGTTTCGATCTATTGAATCACACTCATTTATAGTATTCGTTGCAAGAGTTTCGTGCTCTTGAGCTGTTCCAGAACTTTGTGTTCCTGAGTGGCGCTAAACTGTGGTTACTGTTCGATTTGAAACATATGTTTTTGACAGATGGTAAATAAACAACAATTAAAATGAAACGAGAAGCTCGGGGAGGATGAAAGTCACAGTTATTCATTAATTTGCGATTTTATTGAGTTAACATCTTTGATATAATCGAAATATTCACAACCTGAACGAATATTAACATGACGCTAACACAAATAAAAATCATATGTTAATTGAGTAATTCGAGAGCACCGTGCTCATCCAACACCTAACTAGTAATTCGAGCCTTTGAGTTGCTCAGGAGCAACTCACCGATCGAAAAGAATAGACCTATGATGTGGAAAAAAAAACTAATCCAATATGATCATTGGAGACATCATTTTTTTGACTCAGTGTCAGGGTGCCTGATGATCATGAAAAATGACAACACATCTCTATCAGTTGATCATTTACATACGGTTTAGCTATGTATTCTGTAGAGCGATTCCGTTTGGATAACTAAAGGGTTTATACCTATCGCACCTTTATTAATTTTTTTATGGAAATTGGAACATGTGATTTCGAGACGTTTGTCATTTGATATACCGATAACGAATCAAGAATGAGATCTTTCAGATGATGTTCAACTTCTTCAATGAAGTAGTCTGTTGCTAAAGGCCTAAAGCGCAATTTGATGCTTGTTGAGCATTACAAGATGTATAACTGTGTACTGTACTGAAAGGGTTTTTCAATAAGAGGTGTTATTTTGATATTCAAAGAAAAATGTCATTTTTCAATATGAATGATCGGATCTTTATTTCATTATAAAGAAGAAGCTATGCGGTTTATATCGGAGAATAATAACATCAGGCAAATGACAACCACGACCACGCTTACAGAACCATATCCTTTTAATGAATTTTTCCATGACCATGGCCAATTGTGATCACTTCTTTGAAAGATAACACGATTCGGAAACTTTTCCCGCAAAAGATCAATGGTTTCGTTGCTTGTGTGGCACGTAGCGCCGTCTCGTTGAAAGTGAACGTTGTCTAGATCAATACTATCAAACTTCGGCCATAAAAAATCATTAATCGTCTCTCGATAGCGCAATCCATTCACCGTGACGTTGCTTCAGCCTCATTTTGAAAAAGTAAGGTCCAATGACTCCGCCGGACCATAAACCGCACAAAAAAGTCACACGTTGAGAATAGAGAGGCTTTTCAAAAATAACTCTTGGGTTTTCCGAGCACCAGATGCGACAATTGTGCTTGTTGACGAAGCCACCGAGGTGGAAATGGACCTCATCACTCAAGATAATTTTTCGATAGAATTCCGGATCATTTTCAGGCATTTCAACGACCAGCGGCAGAGACACGACATTGTTGATGATCGGCCGGCTTGAGTTCTTGTGTTAACTGAACTTTATGAGTTTTATGACCCAAATCTTTATGCAAAATTGTGGTGTAATGACGTTTGTGTAATCCCTTATTCCAAAGAACGACGAGGAATGGACAAACCTAGGTTTTACTTCAACATTTTCGGCTACAGCAGCAATATTCTCGGCTGTTCTCGAGCGACGTGCACGGGTTTTATTCTTCACATCACTAGCTGGCCTCAACAGCTCGAATTTTTCCACCAATTTTTTTGTTGCGGTTCGACAAGGTGCTTCACGACTACCCTTAAATGTTCGAGTTTCACGAACCGTCTCTGCCAAATTTTCACCATTTATAGTGAATTTTATAATTTCATGCGTTCTTGAAACGTGTATCGCTCCATTTTTATTAATGGCGTAATTTCTACTTGTCAAATGTCAAAAAATGACAGTTTCAAACGTGACATCTACCGAAATAGCGGGCTAAAAATAACACCTCTTTTTGGAAAACCCTTCAGTACTGCCACGAATAAGTTACAACCTTGTTGGTGATGATGGAACGATGTGAGCTTAAGTTATTCTTAACTCTGGAACTATCGGTTCGATTTGGTTCACTTGATCAAATCATACACCTATTCAGTAAAAGTTTCAAATACATATCTTGCTCATTCTGGTCAGTAGTAATCGTGCTTACTTCAGACCTCTAACTTCGAATCAAACCTACTATAAGTCGTTTTAGACCATTCGAAAATGTCGAATAACAGACTTAATGCCCATACAGAATGTCTCTCGCTACAAGCGAACAAAAGCTCACATATTGACTATTAAAAAATGTTAAAAATAAAAAAAATAAAGTCCAAATAAATACATCATCCATCAATCACGGGTAAAAAGAAAATACCACCACCTCTTGACCTGCTAAATATGCTTTATGTCATACAACTTCGGCAAGGTTCGTCTTAGTCGAAATTTTCCTTTGTCCAAAACCGCAGGCGTCTTACATCGAAAATATGAATACAACCAAACAACTTGACGTACTCCATCGTAAGGCCGATTCCCTTTTCGCTGTCTGGTGGAGAGCACAATCGAAATCCTACACGCATAAATTATTCGTCGGGTTCTGGAGGGTACAATGAACCATTAATTTGGTAGTATAAAATGTTTATATATAGTATTTTGTATTTCTTTTTTCCAGGCGCACAGCGTTGTTCAATACGAAATCAAGAGAAGATTCAGACCTTCTCATAATGCTTTGGAGTAACCCATTTGCATTGTGATGTCTCGTTTGTGCGTCATTATGTACATTTTTGATGATGTCCCCTCGACATTTGACGCCCAGTATGAATAAATATGTTTATAATGAGAATAAGAATGGTTGCTTTCATCTTGGGTGTCGTTGGAATTATTTCATTGGAAAAATTGTGTCGACTGTAATATTATACAAATATACCTACCTTCCATGTTCGTGTCATATAATGGAATACATACTGATCGTGTTAAAACTAAGTTGATCAGATTTAACTGTGGGAGATAAACAAATCATTAACAGATAAGCAAACAATTTGAAAAATGTGACGTTACACTACTGAAGTATACCTTTTTCTCTAATCAGCACCCTGAGAGTAATCTATGACATGGTGACTGAGACTTTGAGTAATAAGAGTGTAAAATGTCATACTCCACCCATTAGGTTTTACAGCATAGTGATAAAAGTTCAGAGTCGTACTGAAAATTTGGTAGATCCTTTCAATTCAGGAACTGAACTGTCCTATTATGTATACAGGGTGTCTACTTTTAAAGTGGCCAAACTTCAAAGGGGACTAATACTAATGATTTGAAACAAGAAATGTCATATAACACATGGCCGAAAAGTTGACGGTTATTCTTCAATTTAACATTTCTTGATCTCACGAAATATTTCGAGTTTTTTTTGATTGATCATTATTAAGTTTTTCTTGTAGTCTCATCAAATTTGACCACATATTCAGAAACGGCAATAAATTTTTTACAAGATAAGAGAATTTGTGTGCAGAAAAAACAAAATTAGTCCTATTTTTCCGATGGTGTTTTCGATGAAATATCAATTATTATGCATACGTTTTCTTTTCAGTAAAAAATACCTTATTCAGTGTACTTTCTAATGACATATCCACTTTTGATCTGGCTGTTCATCCTTCACCATGGCTACCATGATAACAAGGAAAGAGTCTGAAAATTCCAATCCTAAATTTGCTCTATTTCGAAGCTCTTCGTGATTGAATTTCAATTTAATTTCATGGAAATTATCAAAAATAGGACTAATTTTGTTAACTTCAGAATCGTGACAGGTATTCATCTCCTTACCACGCCCGATGTAAGAGTTTTTCTACACACATTATCTCTTTTCTTGTAGGAAATTTATCGCTCTTTCCGAATATGTAGTCAAATTTGATGAAACTATAAGGAAAACTGATTAATGAGCATTTTAGAGAAAAAACTCGACATAGGTATTTCATGAAATCAAGAAGTGTATGAATAACCGTCAACATTTCGACCATTTTTTGTTGCAAATCACTGGTATATTTCCCACTTGAGGTTTGGCCACTTCAAAAGTAGACACCCTGTATATTTCACATAACATTTCAAATTTTGCAATAGAAAAGGTTTTTTCAATTTGAGTTCTCCTAATATAGAAAAATGATGTATTTGATTAATGGAAAATAGTTCAGCATTTTTTTTCGATTTATGACTTTGTGATAGAGTGGTATTGGCATTAAAGTACTATTGAGGCCAAATTTGAAGATGAGTCACAATTATATTGATATCTCGACGAAAATATAAACACGTTCAGACGAAATAAACGACATATTAGAGGAAAGTGGTGTCAATACAAATTTAGCCATAGTAGCCATATGCCGATACCACTCACTTACAAAGTCATATTATATCGAAGAAAAATGGTGAACTATTCTCAACTTATCTAATACGTTCATTTCACCCCTTTTCCATGTAGACGAAATAACGCAATATAAACAATGTAAAAAAATAATGGCAATACTGTACAACTCCTGCCTCAAAGCTTCTAGAAGAGTTCCCATATAAGATTGAATATCTAATTTCTATTTTTTTTTCAGGTAAGATTCCTTCGAACTACCAGAAGAAGCCAGATGGTGAACAAAAGTAGAGTTTCCTCTACAAAACATATATTTTGCTTTGTCGTGAGTAATGGACTTTTTCAATAAATAAAATACTGGCAATAAAGCGGTGAATTATCATAGAGATTTCTGTGCGTAGCTTATTATTAGATATGTCTTCTAGTTTGCAAATCAAGTCAATACAAGGTAACGGATTGACTACTTCTCTAACCGTTCTAAATGATATTCTTCTAATGAATCTTTTATGTGAAATACATTTATGCAGTATCATATTCATTATGTATAAATATATCGCTTCCATATATGAATATAGGCTGTGCATTTGCAGTTTTTGCGAAAATAAAAACAATAATGGGCAGTATTCAAGTTATTTTTCTTCAGTGACTGCTAATTTTACCCGTTTTGTTGTGAATATAAATTGGTTCCTGAACTTTTTGTATTATTTCGTTTTTCGGTAATGATACTATTGACCATGAAAAGAAGTAACTGTGTTTTATGACTTTTTCGAGATAAGTTTTCAGTTGGTACTTTGATGATATAACCAGTTTCGCGATCTCAATCTCGACATTGGAAGGTTATATAAGGTATCCCGAAATATTAGCAAAGTTTGAAAAGTCAACCGGACATTCTTGAAGAAAATTAAGGGTACCTCTAGTTTTCATTTATTTGAAATAGGCTTCAATTACGTAGTTTTAAACCTCTGAATTTCGCACCTCAGAATCTTTCTATATCAATATCTCAGAATATTGTTAGATATTACAAATCATGTTCTACATACTGGAGTCCTGAAATATGATGATCTGACAGTCTTACCTCTTTTTGGCATGGAGCACTCTTGAGACACTTATCTTTGCGCCATCTTGTCTTTGTTACTTTATTTCCATTTTTCTAGTTTGTAGTCTGTCGTGGGAGCCACAGATTTAATATCTGTTCATTTTCAATTATGCATTCTTAGAATCAAACCTCCATCTCAAGAAGATTTGGAAGTCAGATGTTAGATCTTTTTTTCTGAAGATTCTCATCCACCACATAATAATCATGCAATATCACAATCTACGAAAAAAAGGCACCAGACAAAAATATTACAACCAACTGGTGCTTTCTAATAAAATAATGAATTTGGAGAAATAGGAATGAAATAACATACAGGGTGTCCCGTAATTACACCTACAAACTTCTAGTGGACATATGTAATAGATCGTATTTTAGAAAGATTCGACCCAAATCATATAATGCAAAATTGCTTCGTTAAGGAGCTAGTGCCCTTTGTCCACACTTTTTGCCACATATTCGCAAATCGGAGTTAAATAGAGTGCTGAAATTTTACACATTGACTAATATCAAAAATACGCATCGATTAGATTGAGTGCATTTCTTTCATGTCAAGCACAATCGTATCATTTGGGGGGGCGAAGGGTATTTTTAGTTGAAACTCTTGAAACTTTCATTATTTCGCGAGATTTACATCATATTCATAAACTCTGATGTTTTTTCTGAAGAAAGATGCTCCTGTATAATAACGCCCAGATGCACCATTTCTGAAAAAATAGATGAATAGATTGAAATTTTCTCTCTTTTCACTAAGTACCCAATGTTCACTTTTGTTTTGAATTTATTTTCACTTGATAATGGTTAGGCATCATTTTTCAAGAAAAAACATCAGAGTTAATGAATATGATGTAAATCTTGCGAAATAATGAAAGTTGAAAAGTTTCAACCAAAAATACCCTTCGCCCCCCCCCCCCCCCCAAATGATACGATTGTGTTTGACATGAAAGAAATGTACTCAACCTCATCGATGCGTATTCTTCATATTAGCCAATGTGTAAACTTTCAGCACTTTATGTAACTCCGTTTTGCGAATATGTGTCAAAAAGTGTGGTCAGGACGTCATCCTCAAAGGGCACTAGCTCCTTAACGAAGCAATTTTGCATTATATGATTTGGGTCGAATCTGTCTAAAATATGATCTATAATGTCCACTCGGTCTAATTACGGGACACCCTGTATATTTCTTGCAAATACAAGGGGGTCTAAGGAAAAGTGGTGCACAATGCCAAAAAAGGTGTCAGATTCATAATATTGCAGAACCCTAGTGCATGTTCTGAGATATGGACATTGAACCATTTGGGAGGCCAAATTCAGAGGTCTGTAATTCAGAAATGGGGGTTTAGTTCACAAAATAAAAAAGAAGGGGCACCTTGAATTTTCAGTGAGGATCGCCTGTTAAATTTTGTTGCATATATTTTAGGATAACCTGTACCTATAGTTCATCGCCGGACAACACAAAGCTCTTCACGTCGTGTACCTATATGCGAGGCATTCATACACGAACAAGCACAATTTGTTCGCCTGTTCTCATCATAAATACACATACAGTCCGGCGATAAGCCCGATCTCAAATCGTCTTACCTAGACCTCTTCACCAGGTTATTCACGATATTCGAGCAATATCAGACGGTCGAGGTAGAGATCCACATCACGCAAAATAAAAAGACTAAAAACGATTTATTTTCATGGGATATACGTACGTTGATCTTCAATGGAACGTATGAATCATAACTTAAGAAATTCATGTCGCAATTTCGTTTCCATGGACGAGATCGAGAAATTTATACTGTTTGGTATTCCAAGTTTTGTGCACATCGGTTTCGGAATTGTTCTATATTTAGGATGTATTTTATCGACAGCACTCGGGGGCAAGTGTGTGACCAGGATGAACAAGAAGTTTCAATCGAGTTCTATGTGTCTTATTTTGCAAGGTTTATTCGTTTCTTATTTCGGAATTTGGCAACGTTATCATCGTAGATGTTTCAAATATGCAGGGTCATGAGGTCAGGGAATTTGTATCATTTTGTTTTGATATATTATATGAATTGATTCGGGTTTATCAAAATAAAAGATCTATAATACTGTATTCAAGATCTTCTGCATGGACGTGAGCAAGATGCAAAGAATCCATGGTGTGGACAAAATTGAATGAAGTAATTTTGGTTTCTTTGATGCTTACTTTCTATCGATAGCGTTATTTCGTAATCCATTTTATGATATAAAAGTTTATTAAATATATATTTTCAGAATTTTGTAGAAATTAATTGATGGCATAGAAATAATGAGATTGACAGAAGGAGACTGCTCTTGTTATAGGAAGCTCCATTTTTTGAGCCCATCAACAGTTGAAACCATAGAAAATATTGAGACTCAGATGAAAATAATTTTTCGATCATTTTCTATACTCATATTGATACAAACCATACAATGTTATATATTTTTGAAATCAGAAAAAATCAAGATTTCAGAAAATGGCACAAAAATCTAGTATTCCCATTCAAAAAAACATAAATTTGGGTCATAGCTTCATAATTAGACATGTTGTAAAAAAGGCGAGTACGCCAGTGGTTTCTACGTAAAAAAGTGCCCTTATAATGTTTAAATTTCAGAGCTCTATCATCAGTATTAGCGGAGATATAAATTTTTTTCGATATCTCCACTTTTCTAATTTTCGCTCATAACTCGAAAACAAAAGAAGGTAGCCAAATATGAATACTAATATTGTTAGTTTCTCAGAAAAAGAGATCGAGAAGTGGGTATCAGATTTTGTCTATCTCCTCTGGTTTAGAAGTTGTAGTGCTAAAACATCAAAATATGCCCACCCTGTACAGTAGTGTCAACGTAATGAAAAAATTTACTAGTTTTTTCATATATCACTGCGGATTTTCTTTAACTTAGTTTTTAAACAAAAGTCCTGATAAGGTTTCGATCATCCAGGAAATAAAACCGTGAACACAATAACCAATACTTCACAGAATGGGTCAGATGAATTTGCGGAAATTCAAACAGAACATCAAACAAAAACTTATGCAAAAATCGATTTGATTTTGTTTCCTTGATCAAGTACTACAACATCCAAAGATAATATTTAGACAATTTCAAAGATGATATCAATCAAATGGTGTCCATTATTGAAAATGTTGGCAACTCTTTCCAGCATTTCGTTGACCATGTTGTCGATAGTCAAAAGAATGTAGTTCTTCAAGTTGGCCTCCGGAGGTTTTTTTGGCGTTCTCTGAGGTTCTCAGTGCTCCAGCACATTCGTTTGATTCAGCCCCCTCCGATTTTTTACAGAGATCGAGATATCCAAAATCACATGTTTATAACACTTATAACACTCGTTTGGCTATCGTCTACATACCCAACAAAATCGATTCACCGTGGTTTTCACAAAGCTTCATTGGGCAATCAAATCGCTGATTTTGAATTGAATCGATGGTTTATGTACAAAAAAGAACTGAAAATTGCACAGAAATTATGACATTTCAATAATCAAGCTGATCGGAGTTTTGTGAAACCCGGCTTCAGTGTATTGACAATAATGGAAACCATTTGCCAGAAATCATCTCTACAGCTTTCTAACAAAAACTTTAAATGCTGTACTTGATTATGGAAAAATTAATTGCATTGGTATTCGCATGATACATATCATGTTTTCCGTAACTTTTCATCAAGACAATTCATGGCGATGAAAATAATTATTTTTTCTGGCTGATAAAGTTTTGAGCTTTTCATTACCTTCGATAAGAAGTTCCGCTTCTATTATTCATACATATTTGAAAGTATTTTGACAGTATTTATAAGCGCGAACAAACAAACTTATGGAAATCAAGCGAATTCAAAAACTCAAATCAATAACTTCACATATAAAATATCCTCTGAAAAATGCCTTCATTTTCAGCTGGAACTGCGTGATTCAGTTACGTGTGAATATACACCTACTGAAAGAAAAAAATTCCCATACCTGAAGAAACTTTAAAAAAATTATAAACGAAAACTTAACATCCCATATAAAACATTTTATAGCCCTAGTTTTATAATCTTTGCTCCTCATCCCACATCATCAAGAACCTAACCCGAAGGTGAACAATCTCAAGAGACCTTGAGTAATTGGCTGAACATAATGGAAAGGTCATCGATCGATACTTAACGATATCGAATAAAAATCCACAATCATTGCACAGCAGCATAAATACAATGGCAATGGGATGATTAAACTACCGGAATGTGCTCCTTGTCTTCGATGTGAGATACCGATATATCCCCAGCCTTGTCGTCTCCTCTTTTTTTTATCAGAAGTCCACATACCATGCGTTAGTGCGTTTTTCGGCAGATAATCGTTACGTCTTAATAGGTCTCCCCATTATCGCTACTGTCCCGTAATAGGTTTGGTGGGTGGAGATTGTGAACTACTGTATTGTAATCCACGGAGTGGAGGTGCGCCCTAACGTGTTACGTGCACTTTTTATGCCATAGGCGTACGATTTTTAATTTTATGATACAGTTTTCACCGGAGGATCAATCATGTTTAGACCTTTCTTAATAATGTTACATGAAGGTTAAAATAGTATATTATGCAACGAGCGTATAATGATAGCTATCATTCGCGAATTACCGAGTGAATAACAGCCTTTATACGCGAGTAGCATACTGTACTTTATCCAGGACTACTGAATATATTTCTTGAAGATTTTAACATTTGGCGACCGGGACAAGACCGTTCTATGAGAAGCGTGGAAAAAGTCAAGCTGACACAGAAATTTTTGGAGAACTGGCCATTGCATATTTTGTATTAAAAAAAGCTTTAATTGATATAATGAAAGTAGATTTGACCCTCGATTGACAAGATATACTTTAGAATACTGAACGAAATACCAATTTAAAAAATATTATATCAAAGTTAAATCTATGAAGCATCTGACAGCAATGAATTATAATCTCATTATTCCCTTGTGATTAAAGGGTATTTTTAAGGCTGAGCACAGAGACGGACAATGGACGGATTTTACGATAGTCGTGAATAGATGATATAAATCGATATAATCAACAAATATAAAACTCATATTTTCGATGTTACCTCAAAGAAAATTTTAGTAGGTAATATCATCATATTCAAACATTTGCTAAGCAATATTTGGGCTCATTAGTGGATATCTCTGAATAATATAAGGCACGCTAGGACTAACTTCGGTACTATAACAGGAACAATGCCACCTTTGAGAATTACCATCTTACATTGCATGAACTTTGGACGACGTTTTGTGATGTTTTTCCTATTGTCCATCTAAGAAACGGTAGACGGCCGAACAAAACAAGGAAAAACGTCTCGATACTTTATTCATGTAATGGATGGGGATTAGTCTTAAGAATTCTCCGAGATGTCATTGTGTCTGTTATAGTGCCAGAAGCAATACGCCAGATAGCAATCCTAGAGTGCCTTATATCAGTCAGAACTGTCTGTGGATGACCTGGATGATATCACGTACATGTAAATTATTTGTTGACGATGTTAACTTCGAAGTATGAGTTGAATATTTATGGATTTTTACCGATTGAAACAGTTTTGAAATTGAGCTTCAAGTTCACATCAGCTCTATTGGTACCTGTGATTTACAGAATGAAAAAACAGTTCTATCCGGAACTCACCACATATAACTTGCAACAAAATATAAAAACTACTTTATACTTATAGTGAAAACAAATAGACACAGTTAATGAAAGAACAAAAAAACTTCTTGGAGAGAATAATTCAACACGGAATCAATGCATTTTAACACAAACATGCAGTAACTTAATCCCAAAATAATTATGCAACGACTACAGTGGAGTAAATGTACACACGATAGTTAAATCCTTTATTTTTTTCTCATTTGTAAACGTCAGTTTCCAAAAACACAATATTAATCAAGAAAATTCATTTTACCAAGTCACTAACTTATAAAACTGACAGTTAACTTGTAAAATTTTTTCAAGTTAGTAGTATTATTTACGTTGACAGTTGCCAAGTACTTGCTTCTAATTTCAGAGTTCCTGGAACAAATGTATTTCTCAATAAACGTTCTCAAACTATTCAAAAACGTTATTCGAACCTTGTTTTATTCGTATCTATTTGTTTTCCATTTCAAAATTGCAAATATCCTAGAGGTTTTTTGACCTGTAAACTCACTGATAGTTGTCACGTGCTTAATGCTTCTAATTTTATTCATCCTTCTAATTTCATCGTTCCTGGAACAAATATTTTCGGTAATAAACGTTATGAAAGTATTAAAAAACGATATTCATACTTTGTTTTATTTGGATCTGGCCTTTTTCGTCAGAAATGAGCAAATATTCTCGAAGGACCCTCTCGTAAAGCCACTGACAGTTGTCATAATTTTCCGATGTCATTAATAATCATAAATAGCTTACGACATTTACGACAAATTATTGAGATTTTTTTGGAATTCATATAACCCTTTTTACAAATGAGAAACAAATAAAATATAAAACAATACACGCAAGGTAACGGTTTTTACTGACTCAAGGAGGTAACTGACTCGCCTGCGGCTCGTCAATTATATCTTCCATTCGCCAATAAAAACCTTTTACCTTGCTAGTAATGTTATATACTATTCTGCTCTACAAAGGGTTGATGATAGTCAAAATAAATCAGTTGAGGAAGAATACTATTTGGACTATTTGATATATGTTCAGCCGATGGTTGAACTTGGTCTGTTGCTAGAAGATATCCATGCCAATTATACCTTGAAGTATGATGCTTTCAGCAATTTTGACTAGTGGTTAGCTAGCTAATATATCCAACTTTAACCCTTTAAGCCTATCAAAATACCCGAATTCATCCTATTGTAATTAAATAACCTCCTCGCTCAGAAATCTGCGATAACTGTAAGCGTTCCCGCTTTAGGGTCACTGCAGGATTAACCCTCAATACCTAATCCGCTACGCCACTGACTCGCTGCTCATTTCGATGATGAACTCCAGAAAGTCGATTACGGTCAGATAGGTCTAGTGGCCAGTGCACCGCGAACCTCTATGGTCCTTCGGGCCGGATGAGCGACCTTCGTTCCGCGGTTCTCCCTATTACTCTGTGTCGTTCGCTATTCGTGACCCATTGTCGCATACGAAGCCTTCTCAGATGACCAATCGAGATGAATCGTTCTCCTCCGTCGACGACCTGTTCCCTACCGATGCTGTTTGATGTTGTTCTGTGGTTTCGAACTGCACTAACCCGACGAGAATTGCGGTGTGCAGTGTCGCGTTCGACCACGGTCAATTGAAGAACAAAGTGGTTCGATGGGTTGTTGATTTAATGTTTAAAGCGCATTTATTTCGGAATTGTGCAACCATAAACTGAGGTGTTTCGGTTACGGCTCTGTGGTTTTTGTGACTTTATCCCTGAGAATTCGTACTATACGTTATGAAAGGTAAAGCAAACACCTGTGCCTTTCGGGTCAGTTCATGACAGAAATCTAGATGGTGTATTAATCCCACTGCAATAAAATAATATAATGTTAATAAACTTTTAATCTGAGTATTTGGCAGAAATAATGAAAATCGGCTTTCAATCAGTCATTTGGCAGATTGAATCCGCGAATGAAACTTTTTAATCTAATAATTGACAGATTCTATCTGGAAGTTAACGGAAAGTTGAAAGCACCAATTCTGAAACTTCAGTGAAACTTCCCTATCACGAACGTATGTATAACAAATTTCACTGTATAACGAATTTCGTACATTGTATCTTGAATTCAAATTCCATGTTGGAAACACCCTCTAAAACGAAGTGAAATTCTCTCTACAACGAAATATTCAAAGAACACCACTCTTTCAATGGGTATTGGTATGAGGTATAAGGGTGGTTTTTTCCGGACGTACTTAATAAATCCAGACCTTAAACTAAATCATTACGGCGGGCAGAGAGATCCTTCTGAAATAGTTTAAAATGCACCCCTGGCTGTTTGGTTTCAATCTAACCATTACGCTAGTGTGAAAAATTGTGTGAAAATGGCTGAAAGCAAGTGCTTTAGTTTGAATGATAATAAATTTATAAGTGAAGTCGACCGCGGCATTGCCGATTATAGAAACAAATATTTCGTTATAATTTTCTTTATAACGATTTTTTGCGGATTTATCGCTTTCGTTGTAGGGAAGTTTTACTGTCCAATTAATTAATTCCCTATAAATGGCGGATCTTTATCCTGGTATTGTACCATTAGAGTTTTCGATTAATAAACAATAAAAGTTTTTGGTGCTGACTTCAGGCAATTACTGTGAAATAAATATACCATTATTTGGTTATTGGTGCCTATTTGTGCTCTTGACCAATGGAACAGAAGAACCTTCTTCATAATATCAGAAATTATTTAATTTGGAGCTGACTTCATAGACCGAAAAACATCCAAATTCACTTCCCTTTTTCATGAAATAAATCAACTTCTATTCGATAGCTTGTAACTCAATGAGAATATCCTGAAAATGTAAGATGTTATGAAGGCCACTATAGATCGGAATAATTTCTTGAATCTTATTTTTTCACGTTCATGTCATGTCGAAACTTAGGAATGTAATCTAAAAAATGTAAACATAACCTCTTGAGGTGAGTTCAATGCCAATAGTAGAAACATAAGAATAAAAAAATTATCGCAATGCCCCCAGCCTTCGGTACATCTTATACAGGGTCTTTCACGAGGAACCTCACCCATATTTATACGGGAAACTACTCAACGTATTTTCATGAAATTCAGCACTTTTAAGTATTTCACGATGCTGATGAAATCTAAAATATATTCAATGCATGAGCTCCTCCGGTTTTTTCCGGAAATGACGTCAACTTCCGTTTTTCAAATTAAACACCATTTTTTTATTGCAGAAATAGATTCCTTAGAAAATTTCAAGTTATTTTGATGTAACATTTTTCAGTTTTGGTGGAAAATTCTCTCTGAGCGGGAAAATACGAAAAAAAAATCGAAAATAGAGCTCCGCTGAAACAAGAATAACTTCGAGGTTTTGGATGGAAAATTTTAATTTTTGTAATTTTTCAAGATGTAAGATTGATGTATTCACTTGAAATTGCGATTCATGATACAGGGGGTGAAAAAATCGCTTTCTAAGTAGGGATGAAAATCGTGAAAAATCAATTTTTTCAAATTAGAACCCCCATTTTTTTATGGCAGACATTGAATCTACGTTGAAAAATAATGTGAGTGTGTGCATCACACCCTTGCCCTACAGTGAATTGATTTTTCACGATTTTGTCATCCCTAACTTAGAAAGCGATTTTTTCACCCCTGTATCATGAATCGCAATTTAAAGTGAATACATCAATCTTACATCTTGAAAAATTCCCAAATGAAAATTTTCCATCCAAAAACCTCGAAGTTATTCTTGTTTCAGCGGAGCTCTATTTCCGATTTTTTTTCGTATTTTCCCGCTCAGAGAGAATTTTCCAACCAAAACTGAAAAATGTTACATCAAAATAACTTGAAATTTTCTAAAAATCTATTTCTGCAATAAAAAAATGGTGTCTAATTTGAAAAACGGAGTTGACGTCATTTCCGGAAAAACCGGAGGTGTTCATGCCTTAAAATATTTTAGATTTCATCAGCATCGTGAAATACTTATAAGTGCTGAATTTCATGAAAATACGTTCAGTAGTTTCCCGTAAAATATTGGTGAGGTTCCTCTGAAAGACCCTGTATTTCCAGTATATGCTCATTTTGTTTTGAGCTGTCGTCTAAAAATTGATTATTTGCATAAAGAGGAAAGTGACCTACGGTGTTTTTTAAGCAGTTTGCAACTATTATAGTACTCCTCTATAATTCTATTCAAATATGGTTTTTAAAAGAAGAGAATCTATTCATTCCCCCAAGCTTAGACATAAAAGAAATATTGCGGTTATTCAAAGTTGAACATTGTCGATTTGCTAGATTCTATCAATTGACAGATTTGAAGTTCCAATTTACGGATTGAAAGTGTCAATGTTTAGGTCTAACCTGTCAATTGACAGATTCTTATTTCATCGCAGTGGCACTAATACGCAATACGTCGTCGTAAGAAATGAAGGCATATGGGAACTTGAAATTACTTGAATTCAGGTTGAATTGATGATTATTAAAGTTAATTCGGTTTTACCCTCGTTAGCACTGCAGGTGAAAAATATCAGACAGCCTTAAATCGGATTGAGTTCGCGATAAGAACGTTTGCTATGCATGCGCTCATTGGATTCCAATAATTTCAAAGTACACTTTGTAACAAAGGGCAACGTCCTCTGAACGATCAGGTAGCTTAGAACATGTTTCATTTAGGAAATACACTGATTCCGGGTAAATTTAGACTCGTTCTGTTTTTGTCAGATGTCTCCTGCACTCAAGAGTCGGGATTGACAGTATGACGAATCCTTATTACTTTTCCACATATCAGTTACTTCAGTTTCTGAGGGGGAATATAACTTGCGTTCAATAAGAGATCCCTCGAGATGCAGTTAGGTGCATTTCAATTTCACCAGACATGTCTTGTAATGGCTCATAGGGAAAAAAACTAATATTATTTTGAAACCCATTATCAGATATAACTACTCTAGGTTAATAATGTTTTCCTTGATGAAATAGTATATGATACTAGTATGCGCCCAGATCCGCCTTTCGGGTAGATTCGCCTTTTCGCCCAGATCTACCTTTCGGGTAGATTCGCCTTTTCGCCCAGATACGCCTAAAACAGTTTAAAGAACCCATAGAAAAAAACCGGGTCAGAAAAAACTCAAATATAATATAGCTCTATGGTCCGTAAACCCAATAACTTCCTAAAGGGACAACTTGAATGATTCTACTGAAAGCTACCTGTTATATCGCGGAAATTCAACTTTTCGACTCGCCCCTGTATAAATCCGAAGCATATCATCTATATTTAAACTCCCACCTCATATAACAAATCATTCGAAATTCAAAAGCACCTTCAATTTAATTGAAAGCTTCCTGCTATAACGTAAAAATTGAAAATTTTTGACTCACCCCTGTATAAATCAGAAACAGACGAAATTCAAATTAATACTCAACATGTTTCAGAAACTTTACCCAATTCATTAAAGCTACATGTAATAACGCAGATATCAATAATTTTTGACTCACCCCTGTATAAATCAAAATAATATTCGAGACATTTCTGGAAAAACAAACGAAATTCAAAGGAATACTCAACATGTTTCAAAAACTTCACCGATCCCACTGAAAGCTACCCATTATAAAGCAAAAATTAAAGATTTTTGACTCACCCCTGTATAAATCAAAATAATATTCGAGACATTTCTGGAAAAACAAACGAAATTCAAAGGAATACTCAACATGTTTCAAAAACTTCACCGATTCCACTGAAAGCTACCTGTTATAACGCAAAAATTAAAGATTTTTGACTCACCCCTGTATAAATCAGAAACATATTTTCGAAATTCTTAGGAAAATGGATGAAATTCAAATTAAATGAATACTTTACTCGATTCAATAATTCCACCGATTTCATTGAAAGCTACGCAAAACTTGAAAATTTTTGACTCACCCCGGTACTACTGGATCCACATATCACGTATGCAATGGTGTGACGTCACCACTGTTTATATCAGACTTCAACGGGTTTTATTAGGAATCGAAAGACATGTAAAACATATCAGGATATCGAAAAAATGTATTGAAATATCGATAATTATCAAAATACATACAGTTTATATCATTTCCTTGCGTATTCCGATTCAAATAACGCAATAATATTCAAATTCCTTCAAACACGAAGCATTCTTGACCTCTAAATCACCTTGACAGATATCACGTACTGGCTTCAATGATTTCATACATTTTTCAAATTTTGGAGTTCCTATAACAGATGTATTACTCAATAAACGTTCTCAAACTATTCAAAAACGATATTCGTACCTTGCTTATTTGGATCTCTTCGTATTCCGCTTGAAAATTGCATTTTCCTTAAGCCTTTCTGACTTGAAAACTGGCTCGACAGTTGTAATCTTTTTTGCTTATCCTTTCAATTCAATCGTTCCTGGAACGTAAACCTTTAGTGATAAACGTTTAAAACGATTAAAAAACGATATTCGTACCTTTTTTCATTTGTATCTGGCCTTTTTCCTTCTCAAATGAGCAAAAATTCTCCAAACACTTCCGTCTCCAGAACAGATCTGACAGTTCTCGTAATTATTCGATGTATTATTTCTGTGCTCTTCCCCTTGTCAAACCCGGTTTTTCAAAATTCCTGATTTTCTCGATCTTTTTTCGCCAATTTCCGTTTGGATCTCGGAAAAGAAAATATGCCTATGCAACGTGTCGCTTCTTCGGCTTTCTTTATACACCGCTCTTGTTCCTCTCCCGAAGCGGTTCTCCCTAATAAGGCGAGATAGTGAGGTCACTTTTTGCAAAAATCGCGAAAAAGGGTTTCTTCTAGCGCAATTTTCGGGCACTCCCGACGGAAAAAGCACGATCTCGACGTCTACGTGTAGCTCGATCTTTGCTCTAGAATTTGACACCACTCCCGTTGCCAGATCGCCCCCGCCGCCCCCTCCAGCTCCATTTTCCCGAACCCCTTTTTCCCGATTTTTCAATACCCCTCCCCCTTCTCCGGTCACATCTATGGTCCTTATTTTTTTAGTATTATAGACTAGTATGCGCCCAGATCCGCTTTCGGGTAGATTCGCCTTTTCGCCCAGATCTACCTTTCGGGTAGATTCGCCTTTTCGCCCAGATACGCCTAAAACAGTTTAAAGAACCCATAGAAAAAAACCGGGTCAAAAAAAACTCAAATATAATATAGCTCTATGGTCCGTAAACCCAATAACTTCCTAAAGGAACAACTTGAATGATTCTACTGAAAGCTACCTGTTATATCGCGAAAATTCAACTTTTTGACTCGCCCCTGTATAAATCCGAAGCATATCATCTATATTTAAACTCCCACCTCCTATAACAAATCATTCGAAATTCGAAAGCCCCTTCAATTTAATTGAAAGCTTTCTGTTATAACGTAAAAATTGAAAATTTTTGACTCACCCCTGTATAAATCAGAAACAGACGAAATTCAAATTAATACTCAACATGTTTCAAAAACTTTACCCATTTCATTAAAGCTACATGTAATAACGCAGATATCAATAATATTTGACTCACCCCTGTATAAATCAAAATAATATTCGAGACATTTCTGGAAAAACGAACGAAATTCAAAGGAATATCAACATGTTCAAAAAACTTCACCGATTTCAATGAAAGCTTCCTGTTATAACGTAAAAATTGAAAATTTTTGACTCACCCCTGTATAAATCAGAAACATATTTTCGACATTCTTAGGAAAATAGATGAAATTAAAATTAAATGAATACTTTACTCGATTCAATAATTTCATCGATTCCACTGAAAGCTACGCAGAAATTCAACTTTTTGACTCGCCCCTGTATAAATCCGAAGCATATCATCTATATTTAAACTCCCACCTCCTATAACAAATCATTCGAAATTCAAAAGCCCCTTCAATTTGATTGAAAGCTTCCTGCTTTAACGTAAAAATTGAAAATTTTTGACTCACCCCTGTATAAATCAGAAACATATTTTCGACATTCTTAGGCAAATAGATGAAATTCAAATTAAATGAATACTTTACTCGATTCAATAATTTCACCGATTTCATTGAAAGCAGAACATGAAAATTTTTGACTCACCCCGGTACTACTGGATCCACATATCACGTATGCAATGGTGTGACGTCACCACTGTTTATATCAGACTTCAACGGGTTTTATTAGGAATCGAAAGACATGTAAAACATATCAGGATATCGAAAAAATGTATTGAAATATCGATAATTATCAAAATACATACAGTTTATATCATTTCCTTGCGTAATCCGATTCAAATAACGCAATAATATTCAAATTCCTTCAAACACGAACCAATTCCTGACCTCTAAATCACCTTGACAGAAATCACGTACTGGCTTCAATGATTTCATTCATATTTTTCAAAGTTTGGAGTTGCTGGAACACATGTATTACTCAATAAACGTTCTCAAACTATTCAAAAACGATATTCGTACCTTGTTTTATTTGGATCTCTTCGTATTCCGCTTGAAAATTGCATTTTCTGAGGCCCTCTGACTTGAAAACTGGTTCGACAGTTGTAATCGTTTTTGCTTATCCTTTCAATTCAATCGTACCTGGAACGAAAACCTTTAGTGATAAACGTTATAAAACGATTAAAAAACGATATTCGTACCTTTTTTCATTTGTATCTGGCCTTTTTCCTTCTCAATGAGCAAAAATTCTCCAAACACTTCCGTCCCCGGAACAGATCTGACAGTTGTCATCTAGATAAATAATTTAGGGTCGATGGTCTGGGAAGATTTCGAGAAACGTCAGATTTTGGCTATTTTCATCAGCTTTTTTCGGTACTTTCCGATGGGGCTCCGGAACCAAACGTTACTTTACGCCGTGCCCACGTATTTCGAGCTTCGATCCCGACCGTAAGCAAAACTCGAGACGCTAAGGTCGCCGAAATCATTCGCGCACTCTGGAGCTCCACGGGTCGAAAATTGCGATTTTTCCCCGAGTTTGCGATCTTTTTTCGGCAACTTCCGGAGGGGCAGCACGACGATCGACCCCTCTACGGAAACGTCCAACTTTCCTCTTTCGACCGCTCGCTTCGCTCGCGGAAAACTGCGCTCGCTACGCTCGCTAGGGGCCCGCTACGCGGGCGTTAAAATTGTCACTACTTATTTTCTCTGGTCCTTATTTTTTTAGTATAGTTAACGAGTAACGCCCAGATCTACCTTTCGGGTAGATTCGCCTTTTCGCCCAGATACGCCTAAAACAGTTTAAAGAACCATAGAAAAAAACCGGGTCAGAAAAAACTCAAATATAATATAGCTCTATGGTCCGTAAACCCAATAACTTCCTAAAGGAACAACTTCAATGATTCTACTGAAAGCTACCTGTTATATCGCGGAAATTCAACTTTTTGACTCGCCCCTGTATAAATCCGAAGCATATCATATATATTTAAACTCCCACCTCCTATAACAAATCATTCGAAATTCAAAAGCCCCTTCAATTTAATTGAAAGCTTTCTGTTATAACGTAGAAATGTGAAATAATTGATAGATTTAAAGAAGCACCCTGTATATATCCAAAACGTACCTATATAAAACATTCATATACAAATTTTCAATCATTTTCATCAACTTATTGTGAACCTGCAAAAAAAACTTTTTATTCGCAAAAAACGGAACACGCCACCATTGGGATACGAACCCTGGACACCACTGGTATCAATCGGTGAACCGAGTCTCTTAACCGTTGGACCACTCGCCTTGTCACATATAATTGTGAAAATATCAGACTTCAATGGATTTTCTTAGCAATCAGTACGAAAATTGATCTATATTACTTGAATTATAAGAGAAAAAATCTATGCTGATATAATAAATCACACATTTCACTTCAATCTTGAGAAATAGCACGCTTTTCAATCGAAATGAATAAGATTAACTCGAGAATTTATCGTTTTTGAAAACTTTCAAGGTCATTCTTCCGTGGTATGAAATGTCAAACAAAGCAAGAAAGGATTTGAAAACGTATCGGGAAATAGAAAAAATGTATTGAATTATCGATAATTATTATCATAATACATACAGTTCAATATCGTTTCCTGTATTTTTCCCTAAAAAACGAATAATCTTCGAATTTTGTTCGCCTTACGTTATTTGTCAATGGGAAGGGAGGTAAAAGTTTGTTGTTCCTAGTTATTTTAAAGTTCCTAAAACAAAAATTCTTATTGATAAACGTTCTAAAACTATTCAAAATTGATATTCATACCTTATTTCATTCAGTTCTGTTCGTTTTCAGTAACAAATTTGCAAAATTCCTAGGATATTCATCACTCGTAAGCTGATCTGACAGTTCTCGTAATTATTCGATGTATTATTTCTGTGCTCTTCCCCTTGTCAAACCGGTTTTTCAAAATTCCCGATTTTCTCGATCTTTTTTCGCCAATTTCCGTTTGGATCTCGAAAAAGAGAATATGCCTATGCAACGTGTCGCTTCTTCGGCTTTCTTTATACACCGCTCGCGTTCCTCTCCCCGTAGCGGTTCTCCCTAATAAGGCGACATAGTGAGGGTACTTTTTGCCGAAATCGCGAAAAAGGGTTTCTTCTAGCGCAATTTTCGGGCACTTCCCGTAGGAATAAAAACGCGATCTCGACGTCTACGCGTAGCTCGATCTTTGCGCTAGAGTTCTATACCTCCTCATTTCCCAGATCGCGCCGGTGGCCCCCCCGTCAGCTCCCTTTCCCGAACCCCTTTTCCCCGATTTTACGGTACCCCTGCCCCCCTACCGGTCACAACTGTGGTCCTTATCACTTTAGTATTATAGACTAGTATGCGCCCAGATCCGCCTTTCGGGTAGATTCGCCTTTTCGCCCAGATCTACCTTCGGGTAGATTCGCCTTTTCGCCCAGATACGCCTAAAACAGTTTAAAGAACCCATAGAAAAAAACCGGGTCAAAAAAAACTCAAATATAATATAGCTCTATGGTCCGTAAACCCAATAACTTCCTAAAGGAACAACTTGAATGATTCTACTGAAAGCTACCTGTTATATCGCGGAAATTCAACTTTTTGACTCGCCCCTGTATAAATCCGAAGCATATCATCTATATTTAAGCTCCCACCTCCTATAACAAATCATTCGAAATTCGAAAGCCCCTTCAATTTAATTGAAAGCTTTCTGTTATAACGTAAAAATTGAAAATTTTTGACTCACCCCTGTATAAATCAGAAACAGACGAAATTCAAATAATACTCACATGTTTCAAAAACTTTACCCATTTCATTAAAGCTACATGTAATAACGCGCAGATATCAATAATTTTTGACTCACCCCTGTATAAATCAAAATAATATTCGAGACATTTCTGGAAAAACGAACGAAATTCAAAGGAATACTCAACATGTTTCAAAAACTTCACCGATTTCATTGAAAGCTTCCTGTTATAACGTAAAAATTGAAAATTTTTGACTCACCCCTGTATAAATCAGAAACATATTTTCGACATTCTTAGGAAAATAGATGAAATTCAAATAAATGAATACTTTACTCGATTCAATAATTTCATCGATTCCACTGAAAGCTACGCAGAAATTCAACTTTTTGACTCGCCCCTGTATAAATCCGAAGCATATCATCTATATTTAAACTCCCACCTCCTATAACAAATCATTCGAAATTCAAAAGCCCCTTCAATTTGATTGAAAGCTTCCTGTATAACGTAAAAATTGAAAATTTTTGACTCACCCCTGTATAAATCAGAAACATATTTTCGACATTCTTAGGCAAATAGATGAAATTCAAATTAAATGAATACTTTACTCGATTCAATAATTTCACCGATTTCATTGAAAGCAGAACATGAAAATTTTTGACTCACCCCGGTACTACTGGATCCACATATCACGTATGCAATGGTGTGACGTCACCACTGTTTATATCAGACTTCAACGGGTTTTATTAGGAATCGAAATACATGTAAAACATATCAGGATATCGAAAAAATGTATTGAAATATCGATAATTATCAAAATACATACAGTTTATATCATTTCCTTGCGTATTCCGATTCAAATAACGCAATAATATTCAAATTCCTTCAAACACGAACCAATTCCTGACCTCTAAATCACCTTGACAGAAATCACGTACTGGCTTCAATGATTTCATTCATATTTTTCAAAGTTTGGAGTTGCTGGAACACATGTATTACTCAATAAACGTTCTCAAACTATTCAAAAACGATATTCGTACCTTGTTTTATTTGGATCTCTTCGTATTCCGCTTGAAAATTGCATTTTCCTGAGGCTTTCTGACTTGAAAACTGGCTCGACAGTTGTAATCGTTTTTGCTTATCCTTTCAATTCAATCGTACCTGGAACGAAAACCTTTAGTGATAAACGTTATTAAAACGATTAAAAAACGATATTCGTACCTTTTTTCATTTGTATCTGGCCTTTTTCCTTCTCAAATGAGCAAAAATTCTCCAAACACTTCCGTCCCCGGAACAGATCTGACAGTTGTCATCTAGATAAATAATTTAGGGTCGATGGTCTGGGAAGATTTCGAGAAACGTCAGATTTTGGCTATTTTCATCAGCTTTTTCGGTACTTTCCGATGGGGCTCCGGAACCAAACGTTACTTTACGCCGTGCCCACGTATTTCGAGCTTCGATTACGACCGTAAGCAAAACTCGAGACGCTAAGATGACGGAATCATTCGCGCACTCTGAAGCTCCACGGGTCGAAAATTGCGATTTTTCCCCGAGTTTGCGATCTTTTTTCGGCAACTTCCCGGGGGCGCAGCCCGACGATCGACCCCTCTACGGAAACGTCCAACTTTCCTCTTTCGATCGCTCGCTTCGCTCGCGAAAAACTGCGCTCGCTTCGCTCGCTAGGGGCCGCTACGCGGGCATTAAAATTGTCACGACTTAATTTTCTGGTCCTTATTTTTTTAGTATAGTTAACTAGTATGCGCCCAGATCCGCCTTTCGGGTAGATTCGCCTTTTTGCCCAGATCTACCTTTCGGGTAGATTCGCCTTTTCGCCCAGATACGCCTAAAACAGTTTAAAGAACCCATAGAAAAAAAACGGGTCAAAAAAAACTCAAATATAATATAGCTCTATGGTCCGTAAACCCAATAACTTCCTAAAGGAACAACTTGAATGATTCTACTGAAAGCTACCTGTTATATCGCGGAAATTCAACTTTTTGACTCGCCCCTGTATAAATCCGAAGCATATCATCTATATTTAAACTCCCACCTCCTATAACAAATCATTCGAAATTCGAAAGCCCCTTCAATTTAATTGAAAGCTTTCTGTTATAACGTAAAAATTGAAAATTTTTGACTCACCCCTGTATAAATCAGAAACAGACGAAATTCAAATTAATACTCAACATGTTTCAAAAACTTTACCCATTTCATTAAAGCTACATGTAATAACGCAGATATCAATAATTTTTGACTCACCCCTGTATAAATCAAAATAATATTCGAGACATTTCTGGAACAACGAACGAAATTCAAAGGAATACTCAACATGTTTCAAAAACTTCACCGATTTCATTGAAAGCTTCCTGTTATAACGTAAAAATTGAAAATTTTTGACTCACCCCTGTATAAATCAGAAACATATTTTCGACATTCTTAGGAAAATAGATGAAATTCAAATTAAATGAATACTTTACTCGATTCAATAATTCATCGATTCCACTGAAAGCTACGCAGAAATTCAACTTTTTGACTCGCCCCTGTATAAATCCGAAGCATATCATCTATATTTAAACTCCCACCTCCTATAACAAATCATTCGAAATTCAAAAGCCCCTTCAATTTGATTGAAAGCTTTCTGCTATAACGTAAAAATTGAAAATTTTTGACTCACCCCTGTATAAATCAGAAACATATTTTCGACATTCTTAGGAAAATAGATGAAATTCAAATTAAATGAATACTTTACTCGATTCAATAATTCACCGATTTCATTGAAAGCAGAACATGAAAATTTTTGACTCACCCCGGTACTACTGGATCCACATATCACGTATGCAATGGTGTGACGTCACCACTGTTTATATCAGACTTCAACGGGTTTTATTAGGAATCGAAATACATGTAAAACATATCAGGATATCGAAAAAATGTATTGAAATATCGATAATTATCAAAAATATACAGTTTATATCATTTCCTTGCGTATTCCGATTCAAATAACGCAATAATATTCAAATTCCTTCAAACACGAACCAATTCCTGACCTCTAAATCACCTTGACAGAAATCACGTACTGGCTTCAATGATTTCATTCATATTTTTCAAAGTTTGGAGTTGCTGGAACACATGTATTACTCAATAAACGTTCTCAAACTATTCAAAAACGATATTCGTACCTTGTTTTATTTGGATCTCTTCGTATTCCGCTTGAAAATTGCATTTTCCTGAGGCCTTTCTGACTTGAAAACTGGCTCGACAGTTGTAATCGTTTTTGCTTATCCTTTCAATTCAATCGTACCTGGAACGAAAACCTTTAGTGATAAACGTTATAAAACGATTAAAAAACGATATTCGTACTTTTTTCATTTGTATCTGGCCTTTTTCCTTCTCAAATGAGCAAAAATTCTCCAAACACTTCCGTCCCCGGAACAGATCTGACAGTTGTCATCTAGATGAATAATTTAGGGTCGATGGTCTGGGAAGATTTCGAGAAACGTCAGATTTTGGCTATTTTCATCAGCTTTTTTCGGTACTTTCCGATGGGGCTCCGGAAACAAACAATACTTTAATAAGTGGCCACATCCTTCGAGCTTCGATCCCGACCGTAAGCGAATCTCAATACGCTACCCACCGAAATCATTCGCGCACTCTGGAGCTCCACAGGTCGAAAATCGCGATTTTCCCCGAGTTCGCGATCTTTTTTCGGCAACTCCCGGGGGCGCAGCACGACGATCGACCCCTCTACGGAAACGTCCAACTTTCCTCTTCGACCGCTCGCTACGCTCGCGGAAAACGGTGCTCGCTTCGCTCGCTAGGGGCCCGCTTCGCGGGCATTAAAATTGTCAAAATTACAAAATACCATTTCTATGATCATTCTTATTTTTTTAGTATAGTTAACTAGTATGCGCCCAGATCCGCCTTTCGGGTAGATTCGCCTTTTCGCCCAGATCTACCTTTCGGGTAGATTCGCCTTTTCGCCCAGATACGCCTAAAACAGTTTAAAGAACCCATAGAAAAAAACCGGGTCAAAAAAAACTCAAATATAATATAGCTCTATGGTCCGTAAAACCAATAACTTCCTAAAGGAACAACTTGAATGATTCTACTGAAAGCTACCTGTTATATCGCGGAAATTCAACTTTTTGACTCGCCCCTGTATAAATCCGAAGCATATCATCTATATTTAAGCTCCCACCTCCTATAACAAATCATTCGAAATTCGAAAGCCCCTTCAATTTAATTGAAAGCTTTCTGTTATAACGTAAAAATTGAAAATTTTTGACTCACCCCTGTATAAATCAGAAACAGACGAAATTCAAATAATACTCAACATGTTTCAAAAACTTTACCCATTTCATTAAAGCTACATGTAATAACGCAGATATCAATAATTTTTGACTCACCCCTGTATAAATCAAAATAATATTCGAGACATTTCTGGAAAAACGAACGAAATTCAAAGGAATACTCAACATGTTTCAAAAACTTCACCGATTTCATGAAAGCTTCCTGTGTTATAACGTAAAAATTGAAAATTTTTGACTCACCCCTGTATAAATCAGAAACATATTTTCGACATTCTTAGGAAAATAGATGAAATTCAAATTAAATGAATACTTTACTCGATTCAATAATTTCATCGATTCCACTGAAAGCTACGCAGAAATTCAACTTTTTGACTCGCCCCTGTATAAATCCGAAGCATATCATCTATATTTAAACTCCCACCTCCTATAACAAATCATTCGAAATTCAAAAGCCCCTTCAATTTGATTGAAAGCTTCCTGCTATAACGTAAAAATTGAAAATTTTTGACTCACCCCTGTATAAATCAGAAACATATTTTCGACATTCTTAGGCAAATAGATGAAATTCAAATTAAATGAATACTTTACTCGATTCAATAATTTCACCGATTTCATTGAAAGCAGAACATGAAAATTTTTGACTCACCCCGGTACTACTGGATCCACATATCACGTATGCAATGGTGTGACGTCACCACTGTTTATATCAGACTTCAACGGGTTATTAGGAATCGAAATACATGTAAAACATATCAGGATATCGAAAAAATGTATTGAAATATCGATAATTATCAAAATATACAGTTTATATCATTTCCTTGCGTATTCCGATTCAAATAACGCAATAATATTCAAATTCCTTCAAACACGAACCAATTCCTGACCTCTAAATCACCTTGACAGAAATCACGTACTGGCTTCAATGATTTCATTCATATTTTTCAAAGTTTGGAGTTGCTGGAACACATGTATTACTCAATAAACGTTCTCAAACTATTCAAAAACGATATTCGTACCTTGTTTTATTTGGATCTCTTCGTATTCCGCTTGAAAATTGCATTTTCCTGAGGCCTTTCTGACTTGAAAACTGGCTCGACAGTTGTAATCGTTTTTGCTTATCCTTTCAATTCAATCGTACCTGGAACGAAAACCTTTAGTGATAAACGTTATAAAACGATTAAAAAACGATATTCGTACCTTTTTTCATTTGTATCTGGCCTTTTTCCTTCTCAAATGAGCAAAAATTCTCCAAACACTTCCGTCCCCGGAACAGATCTGACAGTTGTCATCTAGATAAATAATTTAGGGTCGATGGTCTGGGAAGATTTCGAGAAACGTCAGATTTTGGCTATTTTCATCAGCTTTTTTCGGTACTTTCCGATGGGGCTCCGGAACCAAACGTTACTTTACGCCGTGCCCACGTATTTCGAGCTTCGATTACGACCGTAAGCAAAACTCGAGACGCTAAGATGACGGAAATCATTCGCGCACTCTGAAGCTCCACGGGTCGAAAATTGCGATTTTTCCCCGAGTTTGCGATCTTTTTTCGGCAACTTCCCGGGGGCGCAGCCCGACGATCGACCCCTCTACGGAAACGTCCAACTTTCCTCTTTCGATCGCTCGCTTCGCTCGCGAAAAACTGCGCTCGCTTCGCTCGCTAGGGGCCGCTACGCGGGCATTAAAATTGTCACGACTTAATTTTCTCTGGTCCTTATTTTTTTAGTATAGTTAATAATAATAATTAATAATTAATTAATTAATTATAAGGATTAAAAGTGCATCTTTTTTTTACGAGCAATATTTGCAGTTGCGAGGCGTAGCCGAGCGAATGCAAAATTGCAAGTTAAAATAAGCACTTTAAGTCCGAATAATATATACTATTTTTTCTCCAACCAAGTCAAAATTACAATAAAATTGGTTTTAGTGAAAAATCGTTCATAATTTGGTTATGAATTTGAACACAGAATCATGACAGTGATTGTCAAGTAGACTTCGAATGCATTTACTTTTAATCGAAGGATTAAAAGTAATTTACTTTTAATCCAAGGATTAAAAGTAGCGTTTTTAATCCTAGGATTAAAGTGTTGCTAAGTAACGAGTGAATTTTTGTACGGTAAGGAAATTTATGACTTTTGCACCTGAAAATGTTACAAAAATGTCAACATTTTTTTATGGTTGGAGAAAAAAACATTTTTTAGGCCATGATCTGATGAGGAACAAAAACAATTAATTAATGGTTATTTAATGAACTAGTTCATTGATGACAGCCATTAATGATCGAGACCACTAATCGCTACATTAATAGAAGAGTTAATTACAGGCTTTTGTGTTAAGTTTTATAAATGGACTAAAATTATAAATTTAAATACATCTTTATTTTGCATAACGAATACTTTTGACAATATATAAATTTATTTGATTCTATGTTTCAGTACACTTGTAACATAACTAGTATTGCATTTTAGGTTTTCCATGACAATTATACATTAAGATGGAAGAAATCATGCATTAAAAGGGATAATAATTAGTCAATTTCGTGTAGGTTAAACTGAAGTTTTATTTCGAGGTCGACAGACAATAGAAATTATTTAAGGTATATGATTGGACTACAAAGGAAGGGTTCTACACGCAATGACAATCAATACAAAATCTTTTTTAGACACCGAATACAGAAAAAAGTAGAAGTAGAGTGATAACATTGCCATCCTCTTCGAATCAATTCAGACATGCAATTTTTTCTGTTCAAGAAAAAATAATATTTCCATATTATTATTCTGCATGAAAAATGATGGCATTATGCACTTCAACTTTGTCCGGAAATGTTGCGTTTTTCGGTAGTTGGGGTCAGGGTTTAACTCAAAAACTGACCCAAAAAAATGGTACGCCACTGAGATATTTCTTACTAACAATCATTTTTGGATTTTTCGGTCACTTCAAGACGAAAATCTTTCTTGTTTCTATGCAAGAATGAATAGAACGCATAGTTGTTGTTACTCCAACATGTAGTAGAGATGCTACATTAAGATGTTTTATTTTCTCAAATGAGGACGGCGCACCATTTTTGTTTAATTATGATCATTACATGTAGTGGCGCCAAGGATGGACACAAAATTCTCAAATGCATGTCAGAAAATTCGTAATAAGTACCTCTTCAAACCAACTAAATTTAATTCGCATATCTGAACCGATTTTAGAGTAATGATTGCAAAGTTAGTTTTCAAGTGAAACTGTAACAGCCCGTATCTCGAAAAAAAAGCATTCACGAACAAAAGTTACATAGCATGTCATTATATTTTTTCGAGCATAATCACCTGAAGTATGTCGCACTTATTCTCTAACACCCTGTAAATATAGTACTCGTGGAATATGCGCCACTATAATAAATACCAAGAACTATAACAATTTATTATAAATTAACTATTTAGTCGACCTGAATGCTCGACAAAGCCATTTCATCGACTTTACGACGAATTTCAACGGTGAAATAACTACCGGTAATCTACATAAAACGAAATTCTTCAGATTTCAAGCTAAATACTGCGAAATGCCTTGGGTATTTATCGCCAAACCATGCGTAAAATTGAGATTAGCTTCCGTATTTGAAGTATCTTTATGTCAACTATAAAATCAAATGAGGCAAACGGTACAGTGGCTACCAGCTCACAAAACAAGTCTATCGAAACAGTTTGCATACACCACGTGATTCCTTTGTTTCTCCTGAATACAACACTAAACGGAGATTTGTATGTAGATCGATGTAAAAAGGGAATTGTGTAGTCTATAGTCGAATCGAATCAGCTCCAGCTACAGAATGAAAACATTCGTTACCTACTCAAATATTTTTTTGATAATTTTTACATTAAATTGCAATGTAAGTCAGATGTAGAATTGCATGACTTGAAAATTCTTGATAAATAGTAGTCCATATAAGAATAATTGACTTTCTGAGGAGCTATGAAAAATAAATAAAGTTGATGGTAGATATATTCGACTTTTGATCGGACATAATAATTTTATCTAATTCAAACACTTGCAAATTTAGATTGAAATATAATCTGGGAGGATTCTGCATTTCTAAAAAACTTTATAGGTTTTCGTTTCCAGTCTCTGAAACAGAAATAATAAAAAAAATTGATTAAAATGAAGTGCTCCTGCGAAAATCTTTGCACTTATTTGTCACGAGCAAATTGGTTTCGAAAAAAATTGTTGCATAACAGTAAAACTAAAAAAGGAAATGAATGAAAAGGATAATGTAACGTTTCGGTGTCTATTTCAGACTCCTTCTTCAGACAAACTTGTAAAATCTTCAGAATTGCGTGTTTTTTCATTTGCAGTCTAATTGACATTCAAAATTGTCAACACATAGAGATGTTGATTTATTTAATTTTGAATTTTTCTGATGTCATTTCCTTCTTCAATAAATCAATCCAAATACGATCTATTCCAACAAAACAATTGTCCTAATTATCTACTTTAATCCAACAAAATACATGTGGATTCCTCAATTTTCCTTTTATAATTATCAGGTTCCGTCATTAGGAACATACATGATCAGCACTTTGTGACCTTGTAATGTCTCTATTTTTGATGTTGTTCTTATGTTTCCGTTTTCTTATCTCTAAAGGTCTTGATGTTTCTCCTCTGTAAGATTTTCCACATATACAGGGAATATTGTAAACACAATTTTTGAAACCAATGACTAAGATACTAAAATCAAAAAATTGTGTTTACAATATTCCCTGCATATGTGGAAAAACCTTATACAGGAGAGACATCAAGACAAGGTCACAAAGTGCTGATCATGTATTTTCGAATAGTGGAGATCATATGATAAACTGGAACAACTCAAAGATCCTGATGACTGAACCTGATAATTATAAAAGTTATAGTATTTTTTTCCTACCACGGCTGGTGAATGCTGGTCGAAACGTTGAACAAACGAAAGAAATATAGAAATAGCCCAAATAAAATTTAAATGACCCTTTAATCATCATGTACTTCACGACAACAACTCAAAAGTCTTGTGAACACGATGGTAACTTTCCCATCTGCGAATCTCCCTAGTGATGCAATGATCAAGAAAGTAATCACTGAGAAAAACTTCATGACATTGCTAAGTAAAAGAGATGATTGGAAACACCGACTATAATCTCAAAGAAAATACCGTGAAATGGTATACAGATGGTTCCAAACCTCTACAGGAGCAGGCGCTGGGATATACGGGCCAAGCACCAAGTGTGCACTGTCGCTAGGCTCCTATATGACCGTCTTTCAAGCGGAAATCTTAGCTATTGAAAGATGTCTAGATATAAATCTAGAAAGAAACTATCAGAAGTGTGATATAGCCATACCACTCAGATAGTCAACCTGCTATTAAAGCACTGAGCTCCTACGTCATCGATTCTAAGATGATCTGGGAGACGAGGTAGGCAAGGAAAATAAGGTCTTTTTAATCTGGGTTCCCGGCCACACGAAAGAAACGAAAAGGCCAATACACTTGCCAAAGAGGGCGCACAAATGTCACTCTTTGGCCCAGAACCCTTCTGTGGTATATCTAAATGTACCTATTAGGTGTACAAATAAGTTTCCGCGGTTTTTCATTTGAGCTCGTCATCCCTCTCGAATTTCTTTCCCTAGAACTATCTCTTCAAGTTTAGAAATAGATAATAATCACTTGGGGTTGAATCTGCAGAATGTGGGGGATGAGGAAGCAATTCGAGGCGTAATTCTATCATTTTGCCATCGTCTTTATTGATTTGTGAGCTGCAGCATTGTCTTGGAGGAAGAACCCTTTTTCTTTGATAAATTTGGGAGATGATTCCTCGATCAAAAAAGCAGCCTCAGCTGCAGATTTTTTCACATTAAAGAAGTAAATCAAAAGTTCCCGCAAATAAAACTTGACATTTTTGCACGAAAAAAATTACGTGATGCTGATACGGAATCACTAGTACTTTAAGGTTATGGTGTTGCCAGATGACTAAACTTGGGATATTACGTTTTACATCTGACAATTTCTCCATAACCTTCTGGTGGGGCCATCTTTTGACAAACCGCGGAAACTTATTTGTACACCTAATATAGAGAGGAGTTTCTGGAGAAGGAGAAAGCCGAGAGGGAAAAGCTCTGGCGGAATCTCCCAGGGATGGATCATTCCACTGAGTTCCTTCGGAACTTCGAGACAGCGGGATCCAAAGATATCTGGATCTTGGTAAGAAGCAATTGCACCTCCTCACTGGCTTTCTTACAGGACATTGTCGCCTCAGGAAGCACTTGTTGAGGATGGGATTGTCGGACACTGACGAGTGTAGGTTCTGTGGGGAGGAGGAAGAAACCCCCATTCACCTAGTCACGGAATGCCTTGGCATTACGAGCCTGAGGAGGAAATGCCTCGGACAAGAAACTTGCAAGAGTGAGGAACTAGCCTCGTTGAAGCCTTCACAGTTCACTAGATTTCATTAGATCTCTGGAACTGGAAGGCGAGCTGTGAAGGTTTTTGGCCAGAACAACTCTGTAAGGGGGCACAATAGACCTTAAGGTCGCAGTGAACTGTAACCCCTCTGTAAATATCAACTATCAACTATGGTAACTTTCTGTAGTGTTAATTTTCTCTGAAATCGCGTATTCCAACTTATAATCGTTTGAAACCCAAGCCGTCCTTGGTTTTAAGTCAATCGCGAATTCAACTTCATGATCGTTTCAATCTCAAATCGTCGATGACCAAACCACAGAAATGCGTTTCCCATGCGAATATTTCCTTCCTATTTATATTCTGCTGTCGTTTACTTCGATTCCAGTAATTTTACGTGTATCGGTCTCACAGAATAGAGTTTAGCTCATTGTCAAAGCGAGAAGCATGTGGGTGTTCTTGAGATAGGCGGTTAAGGTAAGATCAGACGTTTTGAATCAGAACTTATTTCTATGCAGATTTCAATTATGTCGTATTTGTGAGGCAGGTTCGAGAAACTGGAAACTGTTATTTTATGGAGGTAGCCTGGGAAGAATTCGTAATTATTCGATTAAATTGTAGCCGACAGTTGGATGGTGGGCATTGTAATGAAGTTCAATTTTATAACTGACTTACTGAGTAATTGAACTTCATTTTAAAATAATTTATTCGAGTTTTCATTTTAAATTCGTGAATTTTTATTCCGTTCAGAATTAATTCACAACAATCGGGAAAAACCGTGGTCTTCATTTTAAAATAATTTATCCGAGTTTCATTTTAAATTCGTGAATTTTTATTCCGTTCAGAATTAATTCAAAACAATCGAAAAACCGAACATTTAGCGATTGATTTTGTTTTCATACAGAAAAAATCGTAGAACCGTCCGCAAGAACAACGCCGATCGCCGATAACGCCGTTTTTTGCATACACGTACGATAAGCCAGTTTTAAGATGTTTTTACGAGGTACTTCCTGCAAATTTTAACGTTTCTGCGCCTACCTTTTCCACCCCCCTCCGGAAGATTATAAAAGGCGGGTTTTCCCTACATGGGTAATTAGTTCCGAATTATTCGCTGATCTGAACGTTTTCTGGATTTTTCTGAGCTTCCGAATTTTTCTCATTTTTTTACTTTTTCTCGAAGTGAGTGCTAGTGCAGTTGAATTGTGAGTACCGAGCCGATTTATTGCAGTCCTATTTTTATTCCTCGTTGAGTCTACCTAAATAGCCGTTCCGTCAGATTCCTTAACAATACCTTTCCTAGTTTGTCCAGGTGCCCGTAGTTAGTCTGCTATAGTACGTTTGTCCGTATAACCGGTGCCCGTAGTTAGTCTGTCCTTCATGGCGTGTCAACTCATGGTCAGACGGAGGGCTGATGCAAACCAATGCTATAGTACGTTCAACCGAATACCTTTCCTGCTTTGTCCTGCTCCTTAGTGCCCGTAGTTAGTCTGTCCTTCATGGCGTGTTAACTCATGGTCAGACCGGAGGGCATAACCGAACCATGCTGTAGCAAGTTCGACATATCCTTTTCAACAACCCTCTAATTTCACCTGGCCAAACCCAACCTGTTTATACGAGAAACAAGCAAAGTGGTAGACTACGTGGTGAATTCTAGGACTGAAAGAATATCGGAGAAGTATAACCGTTGTGCACTCTTATACTGACCCCTTTTTTTCCTGTTATCCTGATATTATCATATATTTGAATTCACCGTTTAAATTTAACTTACTTTCTATTCTGGCTGACTCGTACCGGGAAAATATTTGTTTCTTATATGAAAGTGCTCGCAGTCAGACAAAACTGACCAATCTTATATTTTGTATTGATTTCATATAGCGTCTTATTTCACTGTATTTTTGTATAACTATTTTTCGCTATTTGAATAAACTGTATAAATTACTCTATTTCTGATTTTCTCTGTTATCGCTAATATCTTAGATAACGAAGAACTCTGTCTCTGACTAGCAGCTGCCCTGGTAGGTTTGCTATTCTCCCTTATTAGAAAAAAAGAATAGCTGGCGCTCGAGGTAAGTTTCACCGAGAAAACCACGTTACAGCATGCGTAGCAGTTTTGTGGCCTCAGAATGAGAAAATCAAAGAACTTCAAGGTTTTCATTTCGATCGGTTACGTTCAATAAGAGTTCACCTATAAATTTAGACCAAACATCTATATAAAACTTTATTATTTTTTTCTATTATACTAAACAGCGTACTATCATTTCGCCCAAATGTCCTTACCTCTCGAATTTTGGGCCAGGAGTGGTCTCAAACTGATGAAGAATCTGTGGTAAATGAAAATTCTGTCCGGCCGAGAACACAATAACGCTGAAACAGATTATGTTAGAGTTCTGAAATGTTGATAGTTGGTATTCGGGTTCTTAATGTCGCGGTTGAGTGCATTAATGGGCCAGATCGTTCCAGTAGTTTCGAAGTTATTAACATTTGAAATTTCTTATTATTTTCCCAACTTTCCGAGACCACACATCCGATCACTTTGAATTTTATATTACAAAGGAGAACAATAACGCGCAAACAAAATGTTTTGTCTGTGCGTGATGAACCGATAAATTTCTGGTCATTGATTCAGCAATGCAAGAAGTCAGCATAATGTTTACAGAAAAAATCTGGGACGTATTATGTCATATTCAGCGTATTTATTTTAGCTCCTGCATTAATTTATGACCAGTCGTTTCTGGTTTGGCAAAAAAAATCAGAAAATGCGACGAATAGGCTCGGAATTCTTGTGAACCTTTTTTTCGCCAATGTGAGCTATCATCCTCAACAAAACCTTAAGAGACCTTACCTGAAATTTTCAATTGATCTTCGCGAAATTGGTTTACATTCGAATATTAAATAACAATAGTTACTAAGATATTGATGAACAGTTTCAATGAAACCGTACCTCTGGAACTATTAAACCCATTTGTCCCGTTAACCGAGATATTCAGAACATTAGAAAGAATAAATCAATAAACGAAAATGTCAATAGAATTCAACTTCTATTTTAAACTTGAGGTCATTTACAGCTTGCTATATAAAGGCTCATAAAAGCATTTCATATCAGGAATGTAAGTGTTGAGGCTACTCATTGAAATACAATACCTAGGCTTTTGAACGACCATTTCGTTATACGAGTATTATCGATCAATAACTTTTATTATCCGGAGTTTTCAATTGTTCTTTGCATTGCACTAGTTTTTTTCAATATGAATAATGCTTGTCTAAACTGTCATCAAAATTTGGACACCAGATGCTCTGGGTTTTTTAAAAATAGGGCTTACTTCTCAGAAAAAAAATTCAAAATAAACAATTGCCTAGTTTCAACTGACTGTATTGAAAAAAAAATGTACTACGTATGTTTGGCATGTTTTTTCAAAAGTTGGCGCATTTAGTAAGGATTCCAAAATGGTATAATACTTGTTTAATTGTAGCTGCCGTATTTCAAATTTATTTTCGATTGCCTTTGAATACACTTTTTCGTTAACTGCTTCCCAGTAATAAAGTCCAATGGATTCAAGTCGGTGAACGGGCCGGCCACGAGATTGGACCAGAACGTCCGATCCATCTTCCGGAAAAAAAATTTATCAGAAAAAAAATTTCCAGAGAAAATAATTTTTCCAGAAAAAAATTTTCCGGAGAAATTCCTCTGAAAATTTTTTTCTGGTAAATTTTTTCCCGGAAGATGGATCGGACGTTCTGGTCCAATCTCGTGGCCGGCCCGTTCACCGGACTTGAATCCATTGGACTTTATTACTGGGAAGCAGTTAACGAAAGTTGTATTCAAAGGCAATCGAAAATAAATTGAAATACGGCAGCTACAATTAAACAAGTATTATACCATTTTGGAATCCTTACTAAATGCGCCAACTTTTGGAAAAAAACATGCCAAAATACGTAGTACATTTTTTTTTCAATACAGTCAGTTGAAACTAGGCAATTGTTTTTTTGAGTTTTTTTTCTGAGAAGTAAGCCCTATTTTTAAAAAACCCAGAGCATCTGGTGTCCAAATTTTGATTACAGTTTAGACAAGCATTATTCAAGGTACACAGCAAAGAAAAAAGTTGAAAAAAGTTGATATCCATTGGACTTCATTACTGGGAAGCAGTTAACGAAAAAGTGTATTCAAAGCAATCGAAAATAAATTTGAACTACGGCAGCTACAATTAAACAAGTATTATACCATTTTGGAATCCTTACTAAATGCGCCAACTTTTGAAAAAACATGCCAAACATACGTAGTACATTTTTTTTTCAATACAGTCAGGTTGAAACTAGGCAATTGTTTATTTTGAATTTTTTTTCTGAGAAGTAAGCCCTATTTTTATGAAACCTAGAGCAGCTGGTGTCCAGTTTAGACAAGCATTATTCAAGGTTACACAGCAAAGAAAAAAGTTGGAAAAAAAGTTGATATTTGTGGCAACAGGGCGAAAAGACTGTCACATGGTGTGGAATTTTGCGTGTTTTTAAATGCGCATTATTTTGAAATCATGCAACTTAGATTTTTTTAAAATTTTTTGACAACCAGCATTACTTGCCTTTTCACCCGGTTCCGGGTTGACGTCGAGTAATGGGACACCCTGTATATAGGCTTATCCATCGTTTTAGGGACACCCTATATAAACAGCCATTATCTTCGTCTGTAAAATAGAGGGTTCACTTCCCAGGACTTCAGTGGTCCTCAGTTTAGGTTCTTATACCGCAATGCCTGATTTTGATACATCGGTAAACTAATTACACCAGGACGGTCAAATATGACCGTTTCAAAGGGCATGTCGAAATAGAAGATTGGTGGCATAACATTAGACGATTTTGCCAAGAGATTTGAATCCAACTGATTCCATATCCTCATGTGTACAACCGAGTTTCCAAGTAACAGCTTCCCGTGCTTAGTTGATTCCTTGTATTTCTTCTTCTCTGTGCGGTGCCTTACCGGCCGAACTGAGGCCTAGTGGCCCATTGTTCACCCGCATCGTTCTATAGAGACTCAGCTCCTTAGACACGAAGACAGAAATGTCGCGGCCTGCCATGAGTGGTCCCTCTCACCATAGGAATAGAAGGTGTGGATTTCCTAGGTGTGTTGACCTTAATCAGTAAGGTTTCCACAATTGAACAGAATATGCTCAACCGTTTCATCTGTACTCCTGCACCACCGGCATAGGGAGCAGCTCGTCAATCCCATTCTCTTCAAATGCTTGTTAAACAGGTGACCAGTCAATGCACCAGTCACCCCAGACCGAGTTGTTTTCTCTCCAGCAACAGAAGCCTATTGACCTCAGATCGCGAGGACGGTCTCTCAATGAGAATCCTCGACCACCTTAGGCCCCTCCTGCGCTCCATTCTGAGGAAAATTCCCTGTTCAGCCAGTTCTGAAGAGACTTCTGACAGATGTGCGACAGATTGGCAGCGAAGGCTCCGGACGAACAAATGCTAATCCGGCTCCCCGCCTAGCCAGTTCATCTGCCTTGACGTTACCAGGTATATCCGCATGAGCCGAACACCAGATTACTTTCAAAAAGTTATCAGAGCCCAGCCACGCAGAGCTTTCCTGCATTCTTCTACCAAAAGAGAATCAACTCTGACATCGGATAGAGATTTCAGAGTTCCCTGGCTGTCGCAACATATATAAATGTGCTGGCCAGAGTATCCCCTGCGAATATTTTCTAGTGCGCATGCAAGAACCGCAAAAGCTCAGCCTGCACAATGGAACAGTATTTCCCCAGAGGGATAGCCTGATTGAAGTGAGGACCCACGATTCCGGCCCCAGACCCTGTTGCTGTGACAGAGCCATCAGTGAACCAGGTGGGACCCTCTGGACTAAGAAGCCTGTTTGATGAAGACCATAGGTCTCTGTCTGGAACAATTGCCCTGTAGGGTTCGTCGAAGTAGAACTTAGTGCCCGCGCGGTCACCTCTTTGGAGAAGGGGAGCGTGAGCATCCTTAACCATTTTGAGGGCCCTCGCGTGCCCAGTGGAAGAGTCCTCCATCGCGCCATTGTCCCCGTTCCTAGATTCCTAGAGCTGTCTTCATAGCCACCTCCTTCACAACTAGGTGCAAAGAAGGAGACCCAGCAGACATTCCATCGCTGCTGTAGGGGTGTTGTTATTTAAAGATTAACCCAACGGAACGAATAAAATGAACGAAAAGCGTTGTCGTTGTGCGGATTCGCTTAAAAAAACTCCGTCCCGCATCAATTTCCCAAAGAATCTGTTAAAGCCCAGACGCCGTAAATCAGAAAACGGTCTTACATCTTGCTTTACTCTAATTATTTTCACTTTCGAAACGTAATCCGCCATTTCGCCCACCTGTTTCAATAAAGTCGAAATTCTTTCGTCTCGCACGCCATCAATTACCTATGATTAATGCCCGATTTACGGTTGCCGCCGTCGTTTTTCAATATTCGACATGACCGATCGATCGGTCCGAAAAGAAGCGAAATAATCAGGCTGTGTAAACGTTCTAACTGATATTAATTGACTCGTGATTGTTACTTATGGCCGGCTGAAGGAAAAACGCGAAAGAGTGGATATTACGGCGATTTTATCTGCAAGCGATTTTGTATGTTAATTGTTGTGTTGAAAGTGCGAGCTAAGAAATAGTGCTCCATTTGTCGGTCATGGATTGATTGAGATTTACTGACTTTGATGATTATCAACAAATATATGTCATATTTAAACTTGGGCTTTCAATGAAGAGTTCTTGAGGTTTGGCCAGTGGCCAAAAAGACTTTCGCTCGTTCCAATACTCTTGGGTTTGCTATAAAAGAATTTCGCCATAAAATTCGGTATTTTCTTGGGGACTTAAAATATTTATCTAATATTTTTTATTTCACCTAGATAATAAAACACAATATTTTTTGGATGCCTTGTATTTTTATTGACTGTGAAAAAAGATGTATAAAGGGTGTTTGTGATTAAGTACGACAAACTTTAGGAGGTGATTCTGTAAAGAAAACATACTGACATTAGTCCTTATAACTTTTGTCTGCAAATGCTTCGTTTTACTTGATATTGAAATTTGGTGGGTTTCAAGAGGTAGTTGTCACGCATTTTCTTACGTGAAATTAAGAATATTATCTTAATCATTGGCGCACACCTCATTTTTTGAGGAAAATGGTACGCCACTGAGATATAACAAACTAACAAGCATTTTTGAATTCTTCGTTCAATGTATGACGAACATTTTTTCCTCTCTTTTTGTTTTATATTGTATGGGACGCCGTTTTTATGTAAGAAATAGAACATCTTAACTTAGCGTCTCTACTACATAGTGTGTAAAAGTAACGACAAATACGCGTTAAGATGTTCAATTTTTTTACATAAATACATAGTCTCAATAAATGGGAGAATTTTGTTGTCCCCAATTGAACAAAGAATTAGAAAAATATTGTTAGTTTGAAATATCTCATTGGCGAACTATTGTTTTTAGTTAGTTTTCAAGTAAAACAAGCAAATAGTATAAAGCATAATGTCATTATTCTTCATGCAGACCTCCAGAAGTTTGTTGCACTTATGCACTAACAACCTCAAAAAACCCGCCTACCGAGCGCATTCATATCAATTTCGGCGCCCTTCGCATCCGCCATTTAGTTCCCAAATTTTCTATCCTTGGTACAAGAAATAAAAATAATTCCAATTTTGAGTATATTAAGGAGGTGATTTTTGGGCTCCTTTTAAGGAATAAATTTCATATGAACATATGTTCTAAACGTCTTACCTTTTGAGTTACAGGGTGGTGAAGTTTTCAAAAATACTTAAATCATTTTTTATTAATCTCTGCAATACAACTTCAAATATTTCAATGAAATTTGTCATACATGTACTATGAATCAAGTGGCATTTTTAATGTATCGTTTATTTTAATTTTCACCAGTGGCGTTCGTACGTAATTTGACTTGCCTCTTTTGGAAGACATTGATGGCACGCCACAGATTTTTCCTAAAAAAAATTATTTATGAAATTCCCAATAATTTCTCACCAAAGTTGATCTCTTGAATTTTTTTAATCCGATGCACGGTTTTCGCTTAAAAAAATAAAAACCGTTCCTATGTATGTAAGTAGGAAAAAACTTATCTTAGTACGATGGTGCCAAGAATTGATACTTATGTTGTCAAAGCAGTTGTCATTACCTCGTGTATCAGTTCATCAGTCTTTCATCTTAAAATTCAGTTCTTCCAGTCCTGTTCATTTTTGAAAACCTTACCACCCTGTTACTCAAAAGGGAAGACGTTTAGGACATATGTTTATATGAAGTTTTTTTCTTGAAATGGGCACAAAAATCACCCCCATAAATATTGACATTCGATTAGGAAGCACCCTGTATATAATAAATCGAGTATACCTAAATGCAGACGAATTGCAACAAAAAAGAAAGGTTAATGAAATCGATGAATCAATACGCAAGAACATAGAGATAGTATAGAGTTGCCATCATTGAAATAAACGTGGTATTAGATCCGCCATATTACTACCACCTCAAGGTCAAATTTGACAATCGTTGAATTTTCTGGAGGAATTGTGATTTTTGCGCCGTTTTATAGTTAAATTGTGATTTTTCTGCTCAATAATACACAATAAAGTGGTATCGTGTTCTGCGTGGAACAGATCCGCATTCGAAATTTTTGCTAGTCTGTCTTGGTAATCTGATATCATTTTATATGTGTATATTATCGCCTGAAGAAAAATTGTTTCTTTGATATTCAATTGACCTTGTTTGAACAGGTTTCCTACAGACCCAACACGTCGTATTTTTTGCGTGAAATTTGTGAACATAGAAAACTGGCAACTTAATTCAACCCTGAAGTTTCCGCCATATTGGTCCCCGTCTCAGATCCGCCCAGTGGTACTATTTTTCCTTACTCAATTGTATGTCATAGCGTCTCTTCTCTCTTATATCTCGATGCGCAAGAAGAATTGAAGATTCAGCTATTATGTCGTCTATGAAGGGCAAAAGAAATTCAATTAACACATAAAAATCATATCAAAGTATGAACCCCCTGCGGTGTAAAGCCTGAATTCACATGAAATTAGCTGACTTTCACTAATATCAATCATGCTCCAATTCCAACCGTATACTAAAATCCTCAGATAAACCTCCCCCATTTCACCGTTCTCAGTCGTAAACTCTCCAACAACCCCCCCGCCGCTACCAATCTCCAAGCCATCTCCAAATAATTAAAACCCGAAAGAAACGACCTTCAGGATCAGCGTTAACGGAATGAAAAGTTCAGATATTAGCACGGCATCAATCCCCGGAGTACAAATTAATTTCGGGCCGTGAGAGGGCGCTGAGCGCAATAAGATACTTATTACCGGCGTACAAACGTACGATAAAATATTTAACGAGGAGGATCGGCGTCAGAAATGGCGGTTACTCCGTGTCTTGGCCTGTTAATTGTCGTAGACGACTGTAACGAGAAACGAAGGACGGCGATGAAAGGAATTATGGAAAAATTTCGGATGTGACTGCCCGTTTAGCGAAATGATTGGTGGAGAATGAGAAAAGTAAAATGGTGGATTTGTGTTCATGCTGGAATAAGTTATTATCATTATATTGAAGGAAAGTACTATTATTTCAATGTGGTAATTTTGACTCTCTAAGGAGATTGGTTTCTGGTCTTTATGAGACTGTGTGAGTTGATTCATCTTTGATTATTAAGGGTTTTCCAATAAGAGGTGTTATTTTGATATTCAAAGAAAATTTCCATTTTTCAGTATAAATGATCGGACGTTTATCTCATTATAAAGAAGAAGCTATGCCGTTAATAGTGGAAATTAACATCAGGCAAATGATCACCACGACCACGCTTACAGGATCATATCCTTTTAATGAAATTTTCCATAACCAAATCGCAAAGTGGCTGCCCTCATGTCTTCGATAGCCTCACGAATTCCATCTTTGAAGTCTTCAATCGACGATGGGATATTGGCGTAGACCTTATCTTTCACGTGGCCCCAAAGGAAGAAGTCGCGAGGTGTTGAATCACAAGATCTCGTTGGCCAATTGTGATCACCTCTTCGAGAGATAACACGGTCCGGAAACTTTTCGCGCTAAAGATCAATGGTTTCGTTGCTTGTGTGGCACGTAGCGCCGTCTTGTTGGAAGTAAGCTTTATCCAGATCAATACTATCCAATTTCAGCCAAAAAAATCATTAATCATCTCTAGATAGCGCAATCCATTCACCGTAACTGTTGCTTCAGCCTCATTTTCAGAAAAGTAAGGTCCAATGACTCCGCCGGACCATAAACCGTACCAAACAGTCACACGTTGAGGATAGAGAGGCTTTTCAACAATAACTCTTGGGTTTTTTCTTTATTGCGGTCCGACAAGGTGCTCCACGACGACCCAAAATGTTCGAGTTTTACGAACCGTCCCTGCCAAATTTTCACCATTTTTATAGCGAATTTTAATAATTCCAATGCGTTCTTGAAGCGTGTATAGTTCCCTTTTTATTAATGGCGTATTTTCTTCTTGTTAAATGTCAAAAAATGACAGCTTCAAGCGTGTCATCTACCGAAATAGCGGGCTATTCAAAATATTACCTCTTATTGAAAAACCTTTATGACGTTAAGAAGCTTAAAAGGAAATTGAGGGTTATATTAGAAATTTGACTTTTAGCTAATGATATGTTGGATAATATTGATTTCAGAAAACTTCATCCATAAATCGAATTTAATTTGTAATTAGCAGGATATTATTTCACATTCACTACCTACTTAAAAAATGTCTTGATTGCTTTTTTGGTTAATTCTTAGACATCATTTGAATTAAACTTTCAATGGTGCAAACATATATCAATCTACTAGTGAAAAAAGTTATATCCTTCTAATCCAGTCGAAGTTATAATTGGATAATACACACTTTTCATCCTGAAAGTTTTCAAATGCAAGTTTTCTAGATTTTTTGCCTTCGCCAAGTAAGTTTGATTAATTCAAATGCAAATGTGGTAGGATTGCATATTTGTCAAATCAGAATTAAATTTGCTAGCTTTTAACTTTATTAAAACCTATTATTTTCAAGTATTCAACAGAAATTCAGATTCATATTATGTTCATTCAACCTACTATAATCGTATTAACTAACCTATCATATCTTCAGAATGGTAGAACACTCAGTTATGAAATAAAGCAGTTCGAATTTCAAACGTCAATAAAAAAGAACGAATTTTACTTCAGATTCATAGAAAAAAACATTTATATAAAGAATGAGAAATAACACCTGATGACTTAAGTATAGGGTAGGAATAAGTGTTGAAACTTGAAACAAAAGATTGTTATGTATGCAATTTGTCGTGTATCAAAAAGAGACAGATTAATTTGTGTTGTCCGCGTTATGCAACAAATATGCCTCCAATAAATTCATTAGCACTTTTTATCCTTGTCTTACGGTTAACTTCAGGACCACGTGTCATATTTCCTTCATAACGCTGCAAGGAATTACTGCGATTTCTGCTTAGTGCTCTAGTTCGCAGCATGTCGTTATTAAGTTTACGAACTCCGCATTCGTAATAAGTAAATGCGTTATGAATATTAAGATTAATAAACGAATCCTGCCGTTTTATTGAAGATCGTATCGTGAATCTTACAATGTAAACGATCTGTAAAGTTCTTCCTATCATTTACGATCGTATATGTATACGATTGCTCGAGATATCATCAACACGCTTGAAATTGATCGTTTCATTACTTGGGGTTACCTACATCAGTCCTGTTGCTGGCATGTGCAGTTTATTTTGCGGGTGCATATCATTTGCAACTTTCACTTTAAGGATTCTGAAGAAATCTTCATTAATCAGTAATTGATACTTCCTATCACTTCGTCATCCACCATGTTTGATTGAGACGAAATAATTCTATTCAGCTTTTTATTATGACGATATCTGAAATATCAAATTGAAAATTATATTGGTACCGAATCTAATGAAAAAAATGTGAAAATTATTTCTTTGTTGCCACTTAATGGTGTATTATTGTCTTTCATTTTATGTTAATTCATTTTTTCAAACCTCATTCAGCCGAATAGTGTATAATATACACATATCGTCAAAAGTCTTGGGTCCTCCATGTACCACGATGGCGAAAAGAACTTTTGTCTGGCGAGTGACGACTAGGTTTACAGAGCGATAGTCGACGAGAAAGGCTTTGCTGAGGTTCAGGCAGACAAGAGAGACTCAGTTTCGCCCTGGAAGTGTGCTCTTTCGAGGTGGATCATAATGTGCTGGGTAATTATAATATTTGGTCTCCGTGCCTCTCTTATTATAATTGGTGCCATCTACGCAGAAAACATCATTATTCCTCTGCGCTTCGAATTTGGGGATAATTTCTACGACAACGAACATGGAAGAATTTTTTTCTGTCTGTTAGATAGCGTACCATAATTTTGCCCGAATGTCTGCAATATTCGAATTTTGAGCCAGGAGTGGTCTTCAACGATTCAGTTGTTCTCATTTATGATGAAGAATTCGAAGTCAGAAGTAATTCTGACCGATCGTCCATCTGTGAACTACCTATCGGAGGAACAAAAAATTGTTTGAAATACGGGGTGTCTAAATTTCATCATCATTTCTTTATGCCGTTATTGGACACTTTATGAACAAAAATATAATTACGTCTTCAATTTTATTTTTTCAATAAAGAGACTGTCAAGTGCTGGACAAATATGTCAAGCACTTGAAAGCGAGAAAGTTCACCTTAACTTTTCAAGACTGAAGACTGTGTCTACGCAACAATGGGAGGCTGGTACTTCTCACAAATATAATTAATTCTATCCCTGCAACTGTTTCCGTCTCACCCTGTAAGTACTTTACACTGTTTCGTCCACCGGAAACTATCCCTTCCGAAATCGCTTCTTAACCTTCAACTTTCCGAAAGGCCATACCTTCCGTGCATTTTATAGCCTTTCGTCGAACCTATTGTAGCTTTATATTTTTATAGGGCAAACAGCATTGAAAGTCGGTCATAACATAAATCATGCTTTGCCATTATATCGGTCTAATGTCTGGTCGTATGAATTCAGCGTAAACCGGGCACCAGAGCAAAGTAAACAGGTGGGCGAATTCCTTCTCCGTGGTTTTGTCCGGTCACAAATACATGTAGGTTTCGGCCAAGAAGTCGAGATGAAAAGACAAGAGAACCTTATTTGGTTACAGCGTTTATGTTGACTCTCATGTACTATCCGTAGAAATAGTGTAGTGATAATAATAATATATTTTATTATGTTGAGAGTACTAGTGCTGAAAGAGTTTAAATATGTGCATGGTCGATTTAACCTTCAATGTGGTCGATATTAAGCTACCGGTCGAAATTACCCGATTTTGTTCTTATTTTTTATAGACTGTTCTATGGAAAAATTATACATATTTTTGCAGAACAATTTCAAACAATTTGTCTGTTTTGATCATATTAATACAAATATTAGAGGGTGATATTCTGATTAGAGCTTAAGTTGTCGATATTCCCCCGCTCTTCCCTATTCCACATGACGGGATCATTTCTTTTGTGATAAATGTTCGAAGTAATGTTTTTGGAGAAACGCCTGAAATGACGGTATTACAATTAAAAAAATTCATACCCACGGCTCCCTTTCTGAAATAAGCCACTGGAAAAGTGACATATGCTCATTATGACTCTGCTTCTTAAAATCAAAAATCGACCTGTCTCGGCCTTTTCTTCGAAAATCGAATTTATCGCTGTTATTATCAATATTCCGGACTTATTCGCGATAGATTTGCCGAATTCACTTAATTCGATCATATTCTAGCCGAAGAACTAAAATGCATGTCCTGAATTCAGAAGTTTCACCTCATAGTAAGAAATAAACATAGAGATGGTCCTACGGGTGAATATAGTACTGCATTGTAATCAATCGAGCATTAGAGTGAAATATAAAGCATTACACTGCCACACTGGGGTGAAAAGTAAACAATTGGTTAGATTTGCATTTCTCCAATTCCTGAATATAATACAACAGTTTCGTAATTGTTTCCTAGCTATAATAAACGGAATAGCCTTAAGCAACAATAAACTGCTACCAAATCATTGTAATAATTCAGTTTATGACCGTCAAATCGAAATGAAAATGAAGACACATCGCATCAAGAAACTAAACACTAACAGACAATGTTGTCAAACTGACAGAATTATCTGTAACGGACGCAAGCGGTTAGTATCAGAGTAGGGGAGCGGTAAACCAATTATCCCAATACGGAATAAACATACGGCACGATTTCGCAACGCCGGAAGTATTTTCGCGCGTATAAACAGATTCTACTTGTTGTGAACGGGAAATTCTTGATAATGGCTCATTAGTCGAAAGATTATTCAGGCTGTTTTCATTTATCTTGGAATGTTTTATCCAACGTTTCGGCAAGCATTCACCAGCCGTCTTCAGGGAAAAAAATTCGAAATTGAACTTAAAATTCAGCAAAATGAATGCGACTAGCTTCTGACATTAGCTGTCAGATTCTACTTGGCTGCATAAGGAATGCGTGAAGGCAACTCTAGGTTTACTTTTTAAGGTTGATTCACATTATCAGACATGCAACGACACGGCACGGAACGACAAAGACCAGATAGTTGCGGCAGCAATTCACATTTTATACGATACGTATTCGACATCTCGACGGGTTGTTTGTAATGAATTAGTTTTTGCTAAACAAAATTAGAAGCGTAGTGCTACAAAGTGAGCAACCCTCGTGTGTCATGTTTAGAAATTTTACTAATAAAGATCTAGCCATAATGGCTGTATTGCTTGATGAAGATGACGAAGCCGTAAAGAAGAATCAAAAACGATTATGGGTGCATAAAATGTTACAAAAACGTAAAACTGAAGAAGAATATCATACTTTATACACTTTATACACTTGATATACTGTATAAAGAACTGGTAGACGACGAAAGAAAATTTCACCAATATTTCGCGAAAATCCAAATAAACTGTTCACACTCTCCAGCAAGTACGCGTCACGTACAGGCACAGACACGAAAAACATTCTTGCCAAGAATGTCGGTCCGCTTCGTCGCTGCCTTTACGTGTCGTTGCTGCGTCGTTGTCTGTTAGTGTGTACATCAGTATTTATTTATATAGAAAGAATGGTTGTCGTGTCTTTGTCGTTCCGTGCCGTGTCGTTGCATGTCTGATAATGTGAATCATCCTTTACTCTGAGAGTTTCACCCATAAACGAAGTCGCTGCATTACGAGATGCGGTTACCTACGCTCGTATCTCAATGTCGGAACCGCAAGATTCAACTTCAGTCGACGTTCGGTGCCCGGTACGCCGTTCAGTCTCGCCTCCGAGTGCAGGGCGCATATGATCGGTCTTTGGTCGTTAGAAGACAAAGCGTTAGACGGAAGTTGAGTGCGATTTTTGGCGCGGTCCCATGTAGGGTGAAATTGTTTATTGTGATTTTGCGCGAGGTTTCTGGTGCGATTTCGAGATGGTTTCATTGTTTAAGGGTATATTTCTTCATACTTTTATTTGTGTACGTTTGCGGTTGTTGTGTTAGTGGTTTTTTGGTTATTGTGGGCGAAATTATTTATGGATTGCCTGTTTCACTACTTGCTGGTAAGTAAGTAACTGATATCTATCTGACAGATATCGTCGAAATAAATTCATCTGTATTCATATGGAAATACTTTCAGGTTTTTGAGATGAAATATCATGAATTCCATACAAGAAAAAGAATATTTCACCTACTGAAAAATCTGGATGTCTTTAATTTTAATGAATAGAGATATATTATATGTATAATCATTTCGATGATTTCTGCTAGATAGCTATTGGTTACTTCGCTACTTATCAGCAAGTGGTGAAATAGACCCTTAGTCTTTCGTAGAGGTGGTTGGGAAGATATTATTTTTAGGGGTAGATAGGTAAATAGTTCAATTAGTCCTATATCAGGAATTTTAGACAACTCATGACATGTCAATAAATCGAAGAAAGATTAATTAAGGATTTGAATTTTTCATTGAATGATTGTATTTCTAAAGAGTCAAGATAGTCTGAGAGATTATCTCACTTAATCTGAGTTTAGTTGTTTAATCCGAGTCATATCCAACTCATAAACTTTCAAGAAAAATTGAATAAATGCTTACCAGACAAAACATGATCGCTGCATTTCATTCAGGCAGGTTCGAAATGTGATACAATCTCGCATACTTTCAACTCAAATTACAAGAAATCTTGATTAACTTGGATATTCTGAAATGCATAAATATATTCGTTCTTTACTTTATAACTTAATTAACAAAATTAAATGACCCAAAACTGCAGTAATCACTTAACATTTATTATGACATTCTCATTCAAGAGAAGGTACAAACCTAAATGAACTATGAAGTTGTACTAAGAATAGAAGAGAAGTGGAATATGCTGATCATCTTTATCTTTGCACGAGTCTATGCATTATTTTGTACAGAGGATACAGCTGCAGTCGTAAGCATTGATTCGTATTTTATCATTGAAGAGTGTCTTTGAATGACCTCGTTCTAGTTCTTATAGATTGAAGTAACGCGTTTTTGAATCTTATTACTTATAGTAAGAGAGTATGGAAAAATATTCTATACCTAATCTGAAAGGTTCGAAAAGTAGGAAAACACAGCTTTTCAATCTTCCAAGTAGTGCTATAATATTTCAGATACGTACAGTATACTCATGGTTATATTTCGAGATATACAGTGAAACTTCCCTATAACGAAAGCGCTAAATCCGCAAAAAAAAATCGTTATACAGAAATTTCGTTATACAGAAAAATTTGTTTCTATAGTCAGCAATGTCGCGGTTGACTTCACTGATAAATTTAAGGTTATCATTCAAACTTGAGCACTTCCTTTTAGACATTTTCGCACAACTTTTTCACACTAGCGTAATGGTTAGATTGAAACCAAACAGTCAGGTGTGTATTAAAAACTGTTTCAGAAGGATATCTGTGCCCGCAGTAATGATTTAGTTTGAGGTCGGGATTTATTACGTACGTCCGGAAAAAGCCCATCCTTATACCTTCTTACAAATACCCATTCAAAGAGTGATGTTCTTTGAATATTTCGTTATAGAGAGAATTTACTTCGTTTTAGAGGGTGTTTTATCATGGAATTTGGATTCAAGGTGCAATGTCTTGTACGAAATTCGTTATACAGAGAAATTCGTTTTACAGACGTTCGTTATAGGGAAGTTCCACTGTATTTCATTATTATGTGTTGATACTCGAAGCGGAACTCTTCTTTCAGGAATGGGCATATCCAACGATTCACTTGAACTTTCTAGTAATCAATTTCAAATAAATATTGAAAATGCGGTTTCTTTACTGAGTTCAAACCTCGCACTATGAGCAAGAATAATAAGTGGTGCTAACTATTCACAACACATTGGCCTGTTGGCATCGGTGTAAAACGAGGTTCGATATTCAAACAATTAAAGGTATGCTATAACCTGTTCGTCACACTCAACCTCCAATTCTGATAGTTTGAATTCGCTGGCTTATATTTAGGTTATTTCAATACTTATTTCTCGAAAACCTGACAACGAAACAGAAAACAGATCATCGTTATAAATTTCCGACTTCTGAGAATAGATCAATCTCAAATCATTTTTTCTGGAAATCACAGGAAATGCTCATTCAGGAAACCGTTCTGCCAAACAATATTATTCAATGCAAAAATCAAAAAGCGATATTCACTAATGAATGTCGATGAATTCCGAAAAAAATCAGTAAATTTGAGAAATAAAGTATAATACTCGTATAGAATCCCGTTCTTACACTCGTTCAAAAACTCGTGAGGGTGTGTCAACTGTATGTATCATAAGAAGGTAACTATAAAGTACACGCCTCAATGGACTTATTGTTATTTCAAGTTCGACTTTATGCGATTTGCAAGTATTCAGAATGCTGGTTTCCAAAGTCCCTAGACTATCATCGGTTGTCGCTCGTAAAAGCCAATGGTCTGTCAAAGGTAGCAATCTAAATTCGATACAATAATCCCCAAAAGAACAAACTCAAACCTCATCAGGACTCGATCATCGCTCCAACAACTCGGAATATCCTCATCTTATTTTGTAAACAAGACCGTACCTAGTTATTTATAGCGGGAAAAACTCTTAAAGCTAGTTGCGGGCCAGATTTATAGCGGAGACACCATTACTCTCCTCATTTTCGAGGCTTTACCGTCACTTTATTTTTGTCATCTAATACGAGAATCGATTTATACTGGACGTCTTTATGGGGACATTAGTTCGTTCAATCTCTAATAGAATCTCAGCAACGTCGAGAAACTTGGTTGTTTCGTTTTTCCTCCATAAGTCAGGTTCTTCTTTTCAGCAAGATTCAATCTGGTCAGTGTTCTTAATTGAAATGTTGGACTTGTATTAAACGAGTATATTACTTTTTATATTTTGTAGAGTTCAGTTAGAAATTGCTCCTGAATATTTTTAATATAAGGTGTTGAATTTCACATATTTATATTTCATATTACTTAATATTCTTCTAGTTTCTTTACCTCCCGTCATCTCATTATTTGGAAATAGTCTTTCCCTCGATCATTCCTTAGATGTTCGTCGATTTAGGAAGAATTTCAATATGATCAGATCAGTTTTGCAACGTCACTGCTTGCAGCCATAAAAAAGTTACTTGATCTTTTTAGAAATAGACCGTGGTCTACAATACATTTCCTTTCATCGAAGGATTTTTTGGAAGCTATTTGAGAATCATTGGCTTCATAAATAAATAAACCTTAAAAATTATCTAAATGAAAAAGGTCTTAGCTGAATTGAGATGATTCATTGAATTAAATTGTTCAAAACTCACAGAAAATTAATCTGAGTTTCTGTACTTTGCTGATCTTCTAAGATGCACATTCCTCAAAAATGAGGTGAATTCATAGATGAAACCGAGTAGAAAACATTTAAAATGAATTCAGTTTGGAGTCGGACCAGATAAATAAACACATATTTCAAGAAGTTATGGAAAATTCAAAATGAATTAACTCTGCAAGAAAATGAAAAATAATGGGTGAATAATTAGATATGTACATATTCAATATTACACCTAATATTGTCATGAAAAAAACCTCATATTTCAACATACTGGAAGCCCTTTAGAAATAATATATTATCTTTCAATATAATTTTTCCCCCGAGCATTTTGTCAATATAAATGCAAAATTCAAATAGATATAAATTTCAAACGAGAAATTTTATGACCAAACATAGTTTCTATGACGATTCTATTATTTCACCGGATATCGGACAAATCATACTTCGTAGAAACATTAATCTTCATCGCTGGTGTCTAACAATAACAAATAGCTCTAAGTGAAATTATTATTATGCGCTTTCAAATTAACTTTTGTTTCACACCATGATTGCATTGATGATTCATCGATTACATAGTTTTCAAGTATATAGATATGTCAACACTTTTATTAGCAAATGAATTCAATATAGTTAATCGAAAAACAGTATACTGAAGATAAGTACCGTTTTGTTGAGTTTAGTATGGGCTGAAACGTTTTAAAAAGTATGATGCCGAAGTACTCAGTCGAATTTTGTATAACTTCACGGGTGATAACTTTTGTTCTCAGAGAGGATAAATCTTTATGGCCTGCAATAAAATTCGAGAATAAGCTATTATTCCAGGAATTGTTAACGCCGAACTGGTTTTTATCGCGTCATCTCTGGAGTCTGGAGTGATGGCGGCGACAGTTTTTTAAGTCTATGAGAAACCGTTGTGGGAAGTTATAATCTTTATAGATGTTCAATTCTTTTTGCTGAAGTGTTCCTTTATAGACAACCTCAAAATAAAAGTATTATTTGCTAGTTATCATTATACAACACCTAGAGAAAAAAATTTGCCGGCAAAATTTCCCGATTGTCATGTAAGATTCAGTTTACAATCTCGTGATTTTGGAAAGAAGAGTCGTTAGCAAAAGTGCCGCAAAGCAATTTACTTGAAAATAACAACCAACAACAACACTGAAATTTTCCCTAGACAAATTTTATCTCCAGTAGTATTTAACATGACCGAAGACATGACTTTCACGGAGAATTGTTTGCCAAAAAGTATTACTTATTTGATAATGCGTGATGAACATGAAAAAAGAATCGCTTCTAGGAAAAATATAAAGTTTTTTTTTATTTGAAGGACGTCTTTATTGAAATATACTAACTGAATCTCAAACGAATGGAATTCACAAAATGAATTAACAATATTTATCTCTCCCTTCAAACAAGGTAGATATTTAAAACATAAAGTATTTTGAATGGCAACAGAAACTCTATCAGAATCGTCGGTAAAATTCTGTTTTGACTACCACCCCTAAAAAAACTTCCCTTATAGTTTTTTTTTCGTTAAACGATTCCCTTCAAAAATAAAGTTATGTTCAAATAATTTTTCATCGTTTTACTAAGATTTAATCCTTAAAAATTATAATTATGAATTTAAGCATATATCCACTTTGTTTTATTTTGACACTTCATTTAATTTAATTGTTTTAATTATTATGTTGTGGTTTTTTGTTTCAAGGTGTCTTTTGTGTCAATTGTTTCTGTATTGAATATCTTGGGATACCAAAATCTTTTCATCATAAATCTTAAAATTGTGAATGTGCCACAATTTATGGTAATTATTGGACAAAAATTTAACGACGGATTGTGATAGAGTTATTGCTGTCATTTGAAATACTTTTTGTTGGAACTTTCTACCTTTTCTGAGAGCCGAGATATCAGCTGTTACGTCTTGGGACACCCTGTATATTCAAGTTTTTTGCGTTTTCATTATGTTCGATATTTTTCATATAATTATTTTCTTTCAACGAAAAAAGTGATAAATTTAACTAATTTTCCTGTAAAATTATTTATCTCATTTATGTAGTTCTTTTCAACTGAGCCTTCATTATTGAAGGTTACAGTGTTGTGAACATGGGTTACTCACAAAACAAAACAATCCCTGAACATATCAAGTTTTATCATCGTATTCAAACCTTTATACCTAAGATCATAAATAATACTTTAATATCGAAGTTGAACTCTAAATATCTTCTTCACAATTCCTCTAAAAATTTATATCGATTGAAACACTAACTCGACATATACAACGTTAATAAAAATGTCAATAATCGGGGTACACATAAATGTTTCACTCTTGAGATAGCCCTATCTTTATGATTACATCACTGTGTATGCTCTATCGATGATTTATAACTCAGAAAGCCGTTACACCTGAGATATTATTACCCAAGTACTTCTGTGTGACTCATGACTATCATATCGACTTCGACTGTGACCCGATTATTATGAAACAAGATCATCTCTGTTGCTCAACTTCAACGTTCTGGAAATAATTTTGCCGAGAAACTTGGAAATGAAAATTATATTCGTGATATTTCATCAGTGTCCCACATCAATAAGAATAAAACTAGCGAGGGTATGAATTATTCAAGTAAAAGAATTCTCGATAAAAAAAATCTGCTTGGTACTATCTCAAAAATAATTAGTGTTCCTTCGAATTCTATGAATATTTCCTTAAAACGCTATTATGTACGAATTAAAGACATTATATATTTTTTTATTCCTCTCGATATTCGCAAAAGAGAAAATCGTTAAAAATTAATACTTTTCGTCGATCTCAAAGTGTGTTCAACGTATACGATGTTGAACATTAATCACCCATTTTAATGTTCAATTTCTGTCATTTTAATGTGCAATTGTCATAGGCAACCGAACACAAAGTATTCAGAAGCAATACTTAATGTCTCAACTCTACTGGAACATTGATGTGTAAATCTTGTGCCGAATGGGAAAGTATTTCAATCAAGAATTTATGCTCAATGCATAATGCGCTCAATGGAAAAATCTTGTAATTAATTTGATTACAAGAATTTTGACCGCATTAGGAATAGAGTAAAAATTCATGATTGAAATGAATTTTCATTTGGCATAAGAGATACATAAATTTTTCTATTTCTATATTTTTGTAGAATTGTGGCATAACTCGTATTGCTTCTGAATACTTTGTGTTCCGTTGCCTAGGACAAATGCACATTCAAATGGCTTAAATTGAACATTGAAATGGGTCATTATTATTACTTTTTCATATACGTTAAACCCACCTTACATTATGAAATAATGGAAATAACCATTATTATGTATGTGTTAATAGGAAAGTCAAAATAGAATGAAGATTTTGTTCGAAAATTTGTATTTACAACAAAATTCTTGTTTTATTGTTACATAAATCATAGTTTTGAAAACGGCAAGCAATATTTCTGTTCGATGTCTAATAGTTAGAATATAATATTATAGTATAGTAATAGTTAGAATAAATAATATAGTTCAAAAATTTTTTACAAAATATAAAACTTTCGAAATGACCCTCAATATGTTATGGCATCAGAGATTTCAGCATTTTCGTAATGTTTCCTAGCGAAATGTTTGTATCTACTTCACTTTGATATCTCATGTCGTAAACAATTCATCATCACATTCCTAAAACATAAAGTTTGGTCTATATTGACGATGATGTTTGTTTGTTACAAAAATTTTGAGTGATGGTAGTAAGACTTTGACATAAGCTTCTCCTAGTTCATTTTTAAAGATACTTCCAGACATCCTCGCTGAATGAAATATTTCTTAAAACAACGACAGCATCCAACATCATCATAAACCGTAAAAACCTCTTGTTTCTTCAAATAAACACGGGTATCTACCTGTCCTTAAGACCCGACTGTCTGGCCCTCTTCAAACGTTCATCGTACATAATTCGTCAAGTATAAGTTGCTTGTCTCTCTGTCTCTACCAGCTCGTTCTCTTCTCTTTATTGAACATCATCGTTGAAGGACAAACAGGAATATGTAAGGGGAACAGCAATACAGATGCGTTCATAAGCAAACAGCCCGCTTCTTTATTTATAATTTGAACATAAATATATCGACGAGGTACTCAAAACAGTTCTTTATTAAAGAGGGAGCAATCTGCTGTGCTACTCCTTTCTAGCCAGAACGATGGAAGAAATTTTCACGAAAAAGAATTTTTTTAAATACTTAAGATTATAACTGAAGCGCAGTGTTTCACACATTCTAATTTTTCACGTGAGGGGGTGGAAAGTTGTACATGAGTAAAACTGTGAGAATGGTTGACTTTCATTTGGTGACAATTTTATCAGGTACCATCGTCTCAAAGTAAATGAGCCTTGACCAAACCACCCACTTTCCCTACTAAAAAAAATTAGAAGTTTGATGGGGATGGCCCCAGGGTGCAACGCAAATCCTTAAAAAATGCATAAAAATTGGTAAAAGAAAAAAAAATTGACCTGTTTCAGGATTTTGTTGCCAAATATGAGTTCTGAATTTGTTCCATAATTTTGACGCGCAATAACCTTTATTGTTGATTATCTTCGAAATGATTGATTATAAGTGGAAAACTGTTGAGAAACCTGTAATCTTTCAATAACAAAATGAAATCGTTTGGTTTAGAATAACTTTGGATGAATAATTCATAAAGGCATAACTAGAAAATCAATTAATATAATAGGCAAATGGATCGAAAAATAGAAAACCAATATTCGAATAACGCCGTGAGAGAACGGATTTCTCATTTCGTTTTTATGTGGGTTCAATTTGAGGAGTTTTATAAAAAGTGTTTCAATTCATAACAGTGGATTATGACAAAAATTCTGTAAAAACTGAAGAAAATTATGCATTTGAGTTTCTAGAAACAATTATTCCTGAAGAATGAACCTAACCGAAATTTCAATGAGTATCTTTTCTTTCATTACTACACCGAAAAAATGTAGAGATATGATAGTCTGCAATGTTCTTTGAATTTAATGTGAGAAATATAAAGGTCTATCAAACATAAAATTAACATAAACTATAACTGCTGATTCACTAATAATCTGAAAAAACAATGTAGTTAATGAAAATCATCATATTGAAATAACCGTTCGACCGTTTACGACTGAAAAATCAGGCCTTACAGGTTTCCAAGATCCTTTTTATGGCGTTAAGATACAGCTTTCCAGGCAAGAAGAGTGTTATTAGAGTTTGACGGCATATCGGTATGTGATTGAGGCTATATACGACTTTAATTGTGGGGCTTTTGAATCACTAATAGGGGGTAATTATACTGGGTGTACCATGAATCAGGATGCCTGCGAGACGCATATGAGATGTCGGCTTAGGATTATTCAATGCATTGTCTATTGTATAAGAACAATACCTTTAATGCCTTCGCTTCACGTGCGGCTATGATTTTTATTTTATTGTTATTTTTTATGGCTCCGAAAGAATTACGATATTCGAGTATTCAAATATCCTGGGGATGTCGTAGCACACTTGAATAATCTCAGATTTTGTCCACGTATGGGTAGGCTACTCTGAATGGGTTTTTAATTTCTTTTTTATTGTAGTCGATTTGGGTACGTTGACCGTGAATGAATAATTATTAATGTGTATAGGTATTTAAAAGTTTTTTCAGTTTCAATTGTGAGTACCTAATGTGGCAACTTTGTTATTATTCATTTGAAAACTTCGAATTTTGATGAGCATGTATTGAAACTCCATGCTCGATCAATTTTGAAGCAAAATAATCACAGATAAAATGTATGTTTCCATCAATAAACTACAATATACAATATCGAATACTATGAAAAACCTGTACTAGCATTTTTCTTCGAAAAAACATACAGGTTAATTAATGAATAATCATTTCCATTAATTCGATCACTGTACTTTCAAAGGGTAACAAACGCAGGATGAGTTAGTTATGTGTTACATTTCCAAAGGCAATTTATGTCAGTCTCGTCAAATAATAAATGAAATCATGGAAGATTCGTGGAATCCACTATTTCAATTGGAAATCAAATAATTGATACTGATAATAGTGAAAATTCTTCGAAATAAGCATAAACTAGGTCAGGTCCTAAATTACGAGGTGAATGTGTGGCACTTGTATAGTGGTGTTTGCGTACGTGAAATTTCACGCTTGCGTAATAATATGTTTCACGTACAGGGTGATTCACTAATTTTTCTCGAAGAGGGATGAACGTTTTTTCATTCTGTTGGCGGTATTTAGTACAAGTAAATGTTGACTTGAGATGTGCGAAATAGTCGTAGAAAAGAATTAAGACGGCAGGCGTCACGGCGCTATCAAATTTTGTTTCTCCAGGAACATACCCTTTTTATTGTGTCATTTGGAAGATAATTTAATTCTATGGCATGTTAAACAAGCTTTGGCTCATCAGTATCTACCTGTTTTATTGTTTGAAGGCAACTGCAATTTCTTCATCATATGTTTTAAAATACGTGAAGATTTATATCACTACGCTTCTTAAGGATTCAGCACACATGTAGCAGCCCATTTATCAGATATGTTTTTTTTGTTTTCCCTTCAAATCCAAAAGTTAACGCCACCAATCACATTTTAGATGCGACTAGTATTCATAGAAAACTGATTCACTAGTTCACTACTAGTCCCAAACCAGTTACAATCACGATGAATTACACTTAATTCTCCTCCATTCATAACCGTAATTTCGGCGATTCAGGTGTTCAATAGACCGGATAGAAATTTTCTCTGCTCAATTTTCAAACACAATTTACACACATCAAATAAGAGTTACCAGATTCGAATCTAGTTCTAACGGCATTCGATGACGAGCACCGAGAGCAGGTAGCTATTTTAGAGATCCGAGCTTCAACAATGTGTCCTTGAATATTCGAAACATACGTGATGTGGTTTTTGAAGTTAACTTATATTGAGTGACCGTACAAAGCGTAAAAACCTGCAACCCATTCATCCAAAATATGATTTATCTTCTAACCCAGAAATTACCGCCAAAAAATACAAACGAACGCATTCTCAATACGACTGGTATTCATAGAGAACCGATTGACTTGTTCACTACTAGTCCCAAACCAATTACAATCACGATAAATTACACTTAATTCTCCTCCATTCATAACCGTAATTTCGGCGATTCAGGTGTTCAATAGACCGGATAGAAATTTTCTCCGCTCAATTTTCAAACACAATTTACACATATTAAATAAGAGTTACCAGATTCGAATCTGGTTCTGACGACCTTCGATGACGATCTCCGCGAGCAGGTAACTATTATAGAGATCCGAGGATCAACATTGTGTCCTTGAATATTCAGAACATACGTGATGTGATTTTTGCAGTTAACTTATATTAAGTGACCGTACAAAGCGTAAAAACCTGCAACCTATTCATCCAAAATATGGTTTCACTTCGAACCTAGAAATTACCGCCAAAAATACAAACGAACACATTCTCAATACGACTTGTATTCACAGAGAACTGATTGACTAGTTCACTACTAGTACAATCACGATAAATTACACTTAATTCTCCTCCATTCATAACCGTAATTTCGGCGATTCAGGTGTTCAATAGTACCGGATAGAAATTTTCTCCGCTCAATTTTCAAACACAATTTACACACATTAAATAAGAGTTACCAGATTCGAATCTGGTTCTGACGACTTCGATGACGATCTCCGAGATCAGGTAATTATTATAGAGATCCGAGCATCAATATTGTGTCCTTGAATATTCAAAACATACGTGATGTGATTTATGAAGTTAACTTATATTAAGTGACCGTACAATGCGTAAAAACCTGCAACCTATTCATCCAAAACATGGTTTGACTTCAAACCTAGAAATTACTGCCAAAAATACAAATGAACTCATTCTCAATACGACTTGTATTCACAGAGAACTGATTGACTAGTTCACTACTAGTTACAATCACGATAAATTACACTTAATTCTCCTCCATTCATAACCGTAATTTCGGCGATTCAGGTGTTCAATAGACCGGATAGAAATTTTCTCCGCTCAATTTTCAAACACAATTTACACATATTAAATAAGAGTTACCAGATTCGAATCTGGTTCTGACGACCTTCGATGACGATCTCCGAGAGCAGGTACCTATTATAGAGATCCGAGCATCAACATTGTGTCCTTGAATATTCAGAACATACGTGATGTGATTTTTGAAGTTAACTTATATTAAGTGACCGTACAAAGCGTAAAAACCTGCAACCTATTCATCCAAAATATGGTTTCACTTGGAACCTAGAAATTACCGCCAAAAATACAAATGAACTCATTCTCAATACGACTTGTATTCACAGAGAACTGATTGACTCGTTCACTACTAGTTACAATCACGATAAATTACACTTAATTCTCCTCCATTCATAACCGTAATTTCGGCGATTCAGGTGTTCAATAGTACGGATAGAAATTTTCTCCGCTCAATTTTCAAACACAATTTACACACATTAAATAAGAGTTACCAGATTCGAATCTGGTTCTGACGACCTTCGATGACGATCTCCGAGAGCAGGTACCTATTATAGAGATCCGAGCATCAACATTGTGTCCTTGAATATTCAGAACATACGTGATGTGATTTTTGAAGTTAACTTATATTAAGTGACCGTACAAAGCGTAAAAACCTGCAACCTATTCATCCAAAATATGGTTTCACTTCGAACCTAGAAATTACCGCCAAAAATACAAATGAACTCATTCTCAATACGACTTGTATTCACAGAGAACTGATTGACTTGTTCACTACTAGTTACAATCACGATAAATTACACTTAATTCTCCTCCATTCATAACCGTAATTTCGGCGATTCAGGTGTTCAATAGTACCGGATAGAAATTTTCTCCGCTCAATTTTCAAAACACATTTACACACATTAAATAAGAGTTACCAGATTCGAATCTGGTTCTGACGACCTTCGATGACGATCTCCGAGAGCAGCTACCTATTATAGAGATCCGGGCATCAACATTGTGTCCTTGAATATTCAGAACATACGTGATGTGTTTTTGAAGTAAACTTATATTAAGTGACCGTACAAAGCGTAAAAACCTGCAACCTATTCATCCAAAATATGGTTTCACTTCGAACCTAGAAATTACCGCCAAAAATACAAATGAACTCATTCTCAATACGACTTGTATTCACAGAGAACTGATTGACTAGTTCACTACTAGTTACAATCACGATAAATTACACTTAATTCTCCTCCATTCATAACCGTAATTTCGGCGATTCAGGTGTTCAATAGACCGGATAGAAATTTTCTCCGCTCAATTTTCAAACACAATTTACACACATTAAATAAGAGTTACCAGATTCGAATCTGGTTCTGACGACCTTCGATGACGATCTCCGCGAGCAGGTAACTATTATAGAGATCCGAGGATCAACATTGTGTCCTTGAATATTCAGAACATACGTGATGTGATTTTTGAATTTAACTTATATTAAGTGACCGTACAAAGCGTAAAAACCTGCAACCTATTCATCGAAAATATGGTTTCACTTCGAACCTAGAAATTACCGCCAAAAATACAAATGAACTCATTCTCAATACGACTTGTATTCACAGAGAACTGATTGACTTGTTCACTACTAGTTACAATCACGATAAATTACACTTAATTCTCCTCCATTCATAACCGTAATTTCGGCGATTCAGGTGTTCAATAGTACCGGATAGAAATTTTCTCCACTCAATTTTCAAACACAATTTACAGATATTAAATAAGAGTTACCAGATTCGAATCTGGTTCTGACGACCTTCGATGACGATCTCCGCGAGCAGGTAACTATTATAGAGATCCGAGGATCTACATTGTGTCCTTGAATATTCAGAACATACGTGATGTGATTTTTGAATTTAACTTATATTAAGTGACCGTACAAAGCGTAAAAACCTGCAACCTATTCATCGAAAATATGGTTTCACTTCGAACCTAGAAATTACCGCCAAAAATACAAATGAACTCATTCTCAATACGACTTGTATTCACAGAGAACTGATTGACTGTTCACTACTAGTTACAATCACGATAAATTACACTTAATGCTCCTCCATTCATAACCGTAATTTCGGCGATTCAGGTGTTCAATAGACCGGATAGAAATTTTCTCCGCTCAATTTTCTAACACAATTTACACACATTAAATAAATAAAAGTTACCAGATTCGAATCAGGTTCTGACGACCTTCGATGACGATCTCCGCGAGCAGGTAACTATTATAGAGATCCGAGGATCAACATTGTGTCCTTGAATATTCAGAACATACGTGATGTGATTTTTGAAGTTAACTTATATTAAGTGACCGTACAAAGCGTAAAAAACTGCAACTCATTCATTCGAAATATGGTTTCACTTCGAACCTAGAAATTACCGCCAAAAATACAAATGAACTCATTCTCAATACGACTTGTATTCACAGAGAACTGATTGACTAGTTCACTACTAGTTACAATCACGATAAATTACACTTAATTCTCCTCCATTCATAACCGTAATTTCGGCGATTCAGGTGTTCAATAGACCGGATAGAAATTTTCTCCGCTCAATTTTCAAACACAATTTACACACATTAAATAAGAGTTAACAGATTCGAATCTCGTTCTGGCGACCTTCGATGACGATCTCCGAGAGCAGGTACCTATTATAGAGATCCGAGCATCAACATTGTGTCCTTGAATATTCAGAACATACGTGATGTGATTTTTGAAGTTAACTTATATTAAGTGACCGTACAAAGCGTAAAAACCTGCAACCTATTCATCCAAAATATGGTTTCACTTCGAACCCAGAAATTACCGCCAAAAATACAGATGAACTCATTCTCAATACGACTTGTATTCACAGAGAACTGATTGACTAGTTCACTACTAGTTACAATCACGATAAATTACACTTAATTCTCCTCCATTCATAACCGTAATTTCGGCGATTCATGTGTTCAATAGTACCGGATAGAAATTTTCTCCGCTCAATTTTCAAACACAATTTACACACATTAAATAAGAGTTACCAGATTCGAATCTGGTTCTGGCGACCTTCGATGACGATCTCCGAGAGCAGGTACCTATTATAGAGATCCGAGCATCAACATTGTGTCCTTGACGCCCTGTAGTCATCTCCATCCAGGTTGATTCTCCTGTGCTCTCGTCTTTATGCAAATGAGCACTTTGTGTTCGGGGCCTTAAACGTATGCGGGGTGCGTTGTTTCATGGAATACGGGAAACAATGAACTTTTAACATTCATTGTTCACACAGTGTCGTATCGAAGAAGTAGGTAATTTGTATACGAATGTTCGGTTGTCATATATTTCTTACTGTGGCTTGATGACATTCTTGAAGTTGTTATTGGCGAATGCAGAGTTTCGTGAAAACCTCTTGGGGTTTATCTGAAAAATATCGATTTTCATTGTGACTGGCTTTTCTTGTACGGAAATTTTCTTGACTTGGGATCAGAAGTTTCAGCTTGTTTGTTTATGTCGAAAAAATATTAATCAATCAAATTTTAAAATCAATTCCTGGTGTCATTGCTGATGTCTTATAAATTCTTCTATCCTATTCAGGTCCCCTGAGAATTAAAAGACTTCAATTCATTTGTAAACGCTCATTCTATTTAAACTATGCTATATCGTTTTGCCCAAATGTCTGTAATTTCAGAAATATGAGCCAAAAATCTTCTCAAACGATAGGGTTAGACTCCCTGATGACGAATTCGTGATCAAATTCAATTCTGTCCGTGAGGCTGTCCAGCCATCCAGCACAATAACTTTCGAAGGGATGGTCCTAGAGACTTGAAATCTTCAGGATGAGTTAGGGTTCCAAATGGCTCGGTTAAGTTCGTCAACCAGCTGTACAGGCTGTTCCATAAAATATGGCCATTCAAAATTTTTGTTCCTCAATATCTCAGAAAAACGAAACCAATCGGAATGAAATGTTACGGCCAAATGCAAGATACTGATAACAAGCCCCATGCAAAATTTTGTGGACATAGAAAATTCAATAGGAATATTGAAAAAAGGAACTTCATATTGCTTTAAAAGATATCCGATTCGAGTGAATTTTTTTTGGGAATGGAGATCGATATTCTGAATGTTCATCAAAAATTTCGTAGCCATAATTTTAACAGAACCATTGAAAATTCAATTGGAATATTGAAAAAAAATCTTATATTTCCATAATAGGATATCTGATTCGAATGAAATTTTTTTCTGTTAATAAAGATTGATATACTGAATCTGCAAGCAAAATTTTGTGTCCATAGTGTTCACAGAACCATAGAAAATTCCATTGGATTATCGAAAGAAGAATCTTTATATTTCCATAAAAGAATATCTGATTCGAGTGAAATTTATTTTGAGAATGAAAACTACTATACTGAATGTTCGTGCAAAATTTCAAGGGGATCGCATCATCAGAACCATCGAATTTTGTTTTTGTAATTATGTCTTTTTTAGATATTTCATTTTATGAATAATTTTCAGAATATAGTTCGGATTGTAATGAGATTCTGCATTATATATTTGGTATCAATCTCAAACCCCATATAAAATTTTGAGGTATTGGTCTTATTGTTCCACCAAAGAACGAGCGCTCAAAAGTTCCTGCTCAGAGCTTTTCTTGATTTTTTTTCAAGTATTCTTGACGCTAAATACGCCCAGTGCGCCACTGGTATCTTGCTCCCAATAAGGGATTCGAACTCGAAATACCTTCCATGATATTATTCAGAATTCGATTATGAATGCTGAGCAGCGATATGTAGATACTCCATAGTTTTGAAATGGTTATTGTTGGTGGAATCCATTGTAGAGCTCATTTGTTTCATTCCAAGGTAATTTCTGTAATGCTACCCCTTTGAATCCCTTGAAACGTATCGTAGACAAAGCAGATAGAAATTTACGTTATGAGTTTAGGTATGAGAAGGGGATAGCTTGGTGGAAAATTCGAAATTCACGAAAATGATTCTCATTTTGTTATATTGCGGTGAAACTCTTTCATTATTATGTCATAGTTAAAGTTATAGGGCAACTGCCGTCATTCTTGATTATCGTTCCATACAGAATGAAATATTCATCAGCTTTGGAGGTATGCAAATGCGATGAGAATGTAAAATTTGAAAATATTTTTTCGAAAACCGTATGGGATTTACCCACTTCCCGAACGCTTTTTCTTCGAGAATGAGGCCTTTCTCAATTCCCAGGAAGTACGTACTTTCCGGACTAGGCCAGGAAAATCCTTGTTGCAGTTGATCATTACCATAGCAACGCAATAATGGCTGGCAGTTCATATAAAATTATTTGGCAAAAATTTGCTTGTTCTTTATCTCAATTCGCAATAAAAATAGAAAGCAGCGATTGTGTTTTTTATCTAGAGCAGAAAGTTGTACTTATGCGCACGAAAATGCCGTTCACTTGAGTGCGGGAAAAATACTTTACGCCCGAGATATCAACAATATTTTTCCTACAACCGTATTTCAAAATAATGAAAAATTCGAGCATTCATTCTAAGCTATTCGTTTCTACAAATTTATTAACTGGGTGAACCAGTTGCTATGACCAATGGTAGGCTATGGCGTGAAAATATATCATATCCTTGGGCGCTATGGATAATTTTCAAAGTATGTCATGTAAATAATTTCCGAAAATTCCATCATATTGAAATGAAAATTTGCATTATTATGCTCACTTAGTTGAAATTGCATTATAATTAATAATTATGAACTAATTATATAAGTAAGCATTCATCTCATTTAAAAGGCATCATACACATATTCAATAAATATTTATTCATCCGAAAAGTATGCGGGAAAGTTATACTATAGTGCGGAAAAGTAGTTGTGTAAACCGCCAGTTCATCTGTTGACTTATTTTCATCGAATAAATCAGTTGAGCATGCCATTTATTTTCCTTCTCTTCACATAAATCCTACTTCTCCAAGCAGAGGCAGTAGATTCATCGCGTCGATGAAAGATGAATAAACTAACTGTTATTGGAGTACTAATTAACATAAGCACTCCTGTTTTTTGCTATCCCAATAAATCCATAGTTCGTCACGGAACTCGCATCACCCAATAAATTGATCCGTTTTGGTTCAAACGACGAAAAACATTCACTTCCGGTTATTTATCACACCGGCCTGGCTCGGTGAATCGAGCCAGCTGTTCAGAGGCAACACCGGCAGTGCCGTCTGAAAAGCTACTGGAATAGCTATTAATTGCGGCCTGTACTAAGTATAACTGCGTCTAAACACGGAAAACTGAGATGAAGAAGCAATTTACGCCTGTCGTCGTGACCTTTTTGGTCTTCAAAACTGGAGATCAAATACACCTTTGCGATGCACATGGAGACAGCTCGCACTTGTACACGTGATAAACTCAAACAGAACAGAAATAGATTTCTGAGATTCTGTGTAATAATTTCCTGTCTGTTCACCATAATTGAAGGAATTATGACATTTTATAGATTTGGTAGATATCCTGATAGGTTTGATTGATCATTAGCATAAGGAATGTTTTTCATTCATTGGAATATTTCTAGTTATTGATGATAAAACTGTGTGAAAAGCTACTGAAATAGCTCTATTATTTGCGGCATGTACTAAGTATAACTGCGCCTGAATACGGAAAACTGAGAGGAAGAAGCAATTTACGCCTGTTGTCGAGACCTTTTTGGTCTTCAAAATTGGAGATCAAATACACCTTTGCGATGCATTTGGAGACAGATCGCACTTGTGATAAACTTAAAAAGAACAGAAATAGATTTCTGACATTCTGTGTAATAATCTCCTGTCTTTCTACCATAATTGAAGGAATTATAACATTTTAATATTTGGTATACATCCTGATATTTTTGATTAATCATTAGCAAAGGATTGCTTTCCATTCTTTGGAATATTTCTAGTATTTGATGATAAAACTGTTATGAAAAGCTACTGGAATAGCTATTGATTGCGGCCTGTACTAAGTATAACTCTCCGTCTAAACACGGAAAACTGAGATGAAGAAGCAATTTATGCCTGTCGTCGTAACCTTTTTGGTCTTCAAAACTGGAGATCAAATACACCTTTGCGATGCATAAGAAGACAGGTTGCACTTGCATATGTGATAAACTTGAACAGAACAGAAATAGATTTCTGTGATCCTGTATAATATCCCCTGTCTTTCCACCAGAAGTTAAAATTATGACGGTATACAGGGACCAAAGTCAAGCGGATTATTGTACAGGGTGGGCATATTTCGATGTTTTTGCACTACAACTTTAAACCAGAGGAGATAGACAAAATCTGATACCCACTTCTCGATCTCTTTTTCTGAGAAACTAACGAGAGTAGTATTCATTTTTGCTACCTTCTTTTGTTTTCGAGGAATAAGCGATAATTGAAAAAGTGGCAATATCAAAAAAAATTAATATCTCCGCTAATACTGATGATAGAGCTCTGAAATTAAAACGTTATTCAGGCACTTTTTTACGTAAAATCCAGTGGCGTACTCGCCTTTTTTGCACCATTTCTAATTACGTAGCTATGACTCAAAGTTATGTTTTTTAAATCTAAATACTAGATTTTTGTGGCATTTTCTGAAAGCCTAATTTTTTCTGATTTCAAAAATATATAACATTGTATGGTTTGTATCATATGAGTATAGAAAATGATCAAAAACCTATTTCATCTGAGTCTCAATATTTTCTATGGTTTCAACTGTTGATGAGAACAGAAAAATTAGCATCGTATAATTACCCACAATATCTTTCCAGTATTCTTTTCATTTCTATGCTCTTCACTCAATTTCTCCAAGATGAACTGATGTGAAACTTGATCCCTCATTTAAGTTATAACTAAGATGTCTAAAATAAAACATCTCTAGTTAAACCTACTGACCTTTTATTGTAATCACTATTAGGTATTGAAAAACATTTTTCCTTTATTACTTTTCTGATTGAATTGATAACTTCAATCATATCTATATGCGTTATTTCATATGCGATTTGAAATAGACTACTAAGCACTTGTGCGTATTTATTTTGGAGTGCAATAAAAATATTCTCTTGCATCCATCTCATTATAACTAAGTATATCGATTGAAACGGAGGATCATGTGGATCTTTTTGTTATTTCCAAATCCATTTCAAGATATAAGTTTTCTATAAAATATATCCATGTTCGAATTTTTGGGAGAAATTAGTTGAAAGCATAGAAATAATGAGATTGACGGAAGGAGACTGCTTTTGTTATAGGAAGCTCCATTTTTCTGTGCTCGTCAACCATAGAAAATATTGCGACTCAAATGAAATGTTTTGACCATTTTCTATACTCATCGATACAAATCATACAATGTTATATATTTTCGAAATCAGAAAAAATTAGCTTTGAGAAAATGCCACAAAAATCTAGTATTTCCATTTAAAAAAACATGACTTTGGGTCATAGCTCCGTAATTAGAAATGGTGCAAAAAAGGCGAATACGCCACTGGATTCTACGTAAAAAAGTGCCTGTATAACGTTTTAATTTCAGAGCTCTATCATCAGTATTAGCGGAGATATTAATTTTTTTTGATATTGCCACTTTTCCAATTATTGCTTATTCCTCGAAAACAAAAGAAGGTAGCCAAAAATGAATACTACTCTCGTTAGTTTCTCAGAAAAAGAGATCGAGAAGTGGGTATCAGATTTTGTCTATCTCCTCTGGTTTAAAAGTTGTAGTGCTAAAACATCGAAATATGCCCACCCTCTACACGTACACAATAATTGAAAAAACTCAAATGTTCTTATTCGATTTTCATTTGTTTTCGAGATAGAGTGTTTTTTTCTTTATATGTAGTAGATACCCACACAAGATGTTCAACTGAAATTTGACTTAATTTTTGAACTATTCTCTAGAAGACTTCAGAAAAATCCAAATTGTCATGAAAAATCCTGTTAGTAGGATGTGGTAAATAAATTCTTTATTTGTTGTTATGGTTATTCTTATTATTTGTTTCCATGTTATTTCGCGTCAATATAATATTTTTCGTCTCGAATGTTTCCTCAAGCCGCGTGTCCGTATAACCATAAGATTTACCTATTAGGGGATTCAAAGTAGACAGTTTGCAGAAAATTCCTTAGATATCACTAAGGAGCTTCAGAAATGAGTTTGACAAGGGAATTATCCTACTAGGTATTCTGAATTCAATGCCTCGGACACCCCACAAGTATGCACATCCGTATGCACTATTTGCGCTTTCTTTGAATCCACATCGTATTCAACATTGTCCGCAATCACTTTCCAGCCATAATCTAACCAAACCATCGAATTCCTCCTAACTCGTACATCATAAAATTCCCATAGCAGTCCTGTAACTCCTCCATTACTCAACGTGTCCAGAACCCCGGCTGACATATCGCGAACATGCCTCATTCCAACGTTTACACGAACAGTTCCTACGTTTTTTCCTCGCAATCCGCATCTCCGCGAAATAATATTAACTCTCGACATTAATCTTGAAATAATACCCCCTGATTATGAAATTTATTCGCATCCCCGCGTGTACAGGCGCGCGCGCGAGATTGTTTGTCATGTCGCGTCGCCCGATTAATAGGGCGCCATTAATGAATGTCACGGTTAATGTCTGCGAAAAGTAAATAAAATGTCACGGAGGATTTTAATATTCCCGTATAATACGGGTCGGTTGTTGCCTTACCGGAGAGTAGGTCGGAATTAGGATCGATGCAGAAATGTGGCAACACCGCCGATAAGCCGGATGCCGGATGGATCTGTTGAGTTGATTTCGATCAGTTTTTTTGGGGGTGCGATTAGAGCGGGTCGTGTGCAGATGGTTATTGTTCCGGGTTGCAAACGGGGTGTCGATGTACGATGTGATCCTTTGGATGTATTGATAATCTCAATTTCCATCAGGTTGGAGGCATTTTTAGAAATATGTGTTTTCTACTTATTCCGGTAAATTGTGGAACTTTTTCAAGAGTTTTTTATCTTCTTTTATTATTCAATTCATCATGTTTCACCAAGGGTTATGTGAGGAATCAATTTCGATTATTCCGGTAGTGTGAAATCAACAAGCACAATTCTAGTATAAACTTTAGGTAGATTGGTAGACAGCTAATTACTTTATGAATAAAAAATATTAATTATTTATTTGAGGAAAAAAAATTCTTCGTCTTGATATTAATGGCTGTCTTCTTTTGGAAGTTCCGCACTTCGAAGATCATACAATTATTTGCAAGAAAAAATTCTATATGACACATTATTGAAATTTTGAAGGTTATTCTTCAATATAACATGATTTCCAAAAAAGAAAAATATCAAGTTTTTCGATCAAATCAATCATACTTCAGTTATCCTTGCAGGTTTATCGATTTTGACCACATATCTGGAAAATCTGCCATAATATCATAGCGATGTGAAAATGTATTATACAAAGCAGTAAGTACGGACATTTTGAACAATAATTGTTATGGAAGGTTTTGTCTATTTTCTTTAAATGTTTTGCTAAAATCTGTATTATTCAACTTCTCGTTATTCTTGTTTCCCATCACATCATCTTCAGAAGCAACCTCCACTTAAGCTGTCCATAATTAATGATTCTTCTCTGGAACCATTGGGAAAAATATGTCTGATTTTGTGTTCAGAATATATACCACAGCCCTTATAAAATTACTGTCACTCGATTCACCTTGAAGCAAATTTAATGTTTTCAAATATGTGTTTAAATTCGATTAGGGTACAAGTATAATTGATTTAAAAAAAATCAAATATGTATATCATGAAACCAAGAATTATCGAATTGAATAATAACAATCAACATTTCGACTATGACATTTTTTGTTGAAAATAACTTATCATCTCTTCTTGACGTTTGGCTCCTTCATAAGAGACACCCTCTATCAAAGCAAACAATATTTGCTTCCTTCAGATAACGAGTATAGTACGCACCTTAGAATCATGACAAACAACAAGAGCTTTGAATTCACTTCAAATGCTTAGATATCTTACTTCAAGATAAAAACATAACCCAGAAATCAACAGAGTGTAGAATTTCTTGAGTTATTTCCTTTCAACAATAGCTAATAAGAAAGCATACCCCTTTCATGAATTTTCATCGTAAACTACAAAATAGAATAGTGTCATAACATAACGTTCGTAAACATTAATCATTTGATTTAGCATATTGACCGTCATAGTTATTCATCCTCAAATTTCCACCTCATAATCTAATATAATATCGCAATAATTGTCGAAGATAAACATTCGCTGTTTATCGATTAATGCTATTCCAAACGTTTATCTATTGGATTTGCTGAAGATAACCCAAGAATAATCTTCAAAACCAAATATTTTCATATCATCAGTACCCACAACCGATTTTTTATTGACTTTAATACTGATAAAATATGTCTTTAACTTTGTAGAGATAGCAGTACATCGTCCTAATCGAAAAGAAAATAAACACACTGATATAAATATGAATTTATTGGTTATAAAATATTTTCCACGTATGTTGTTTGATACTCGATACCTTTGGTATTAAGAATTTCGAGGAATTCGAATTTTTAAGGGACAAATACGAATCAACAATTATTCTTTTGTCAGTCTGTATCTACAAGATAATGCAAGTTACTCAAAGCTGATTTATGACATTCATTTCTCAGGTTGATACCTTTGTACCTCATAATTAATATCGACATTTCCAGAGGAATAAAAAGCATTGCCAATTGTTATACAAAGAATAAACTTGTGAAATGTCACAAATGAATGAAATAGGTCACTCACAATAAATTGGTATGCTTTATCTCAGCTCGATATTTACTTCACGGCATGTTATTGATGCAGTTAAACAAAACACGACAGTTATATCGAATTGATTAATACATAATCATATACAACACGTTTTTCTTGCCTTGTTTTGAAGAATTGGTTGTTTATTTGACAAAAGCTGCCTTACCAAAAAGGGAAATATGTAAAATTGAAATGAATTGTCTTATGTTTATTTAACCTTTATCAGTCATTAGGTATAAGTTGAATTTATAGTTGAGCCTTATTTAATGAACATTCGATCTGTCGCTATTCCTTCAGATTTGGGTGAAATTATTGAATGAAATAATACATTTATGTGCCTTGCGTACACCTTTTAATACCGGGTGTTAAAAAACACGGTATCAATATTTTTTGTATATTAACATCAATAAATGAACATGTTATTTCTGTCAATATCAATAACAATAACAACAAATCAAAACTATATAAGGCGCCCGACACTATTTAATTCGTAATTCATTACAGTGTTTTAAAAAACATCATCCCCTTAACCGAAGAGTGGAATGACTGATAAACTCAAAAAATCCGAACAATCCTAACGTAATCTGTGTCTATAAAAAACTGTGACGTTCTCAGTGATCAAACATGGCGACCATCTGCTTCCGCCCGCCGCCCCTTCCGCCGAACAAAAAACCGGAAACGGCCATCTCGCGAACATTTCCCGATCCCGGAAAAACAGCAACGGATCGCTCTCGTCCACCTATATGAGTTTCCGGGATCCCAGCGAGGATTGTGATATTTCAATGTCCGGCGAAGAGATTGAGATGGCCAATATGGGCAAGAACAACACGAAGAAATTCGTTAAAATCGGTCATAAGAATTCTCTATGTCGCGGCGACAACTCACTGATAAAAATATCAATTTATTGGATATTAAATATTTTCCTCGTATGTTGTTTGACACTCTATACCTCTGGTATTAAGAATTCGAATTTTTAACGGACAAATACGAATCAAGAATTCTTCTGTCAGTCTGTATCTACAAGATAATGCAAGTTACTCAAAGCTGATTTATGACATTCATTTCTCTGGTTGATATATTTGTACCTCATAATTAATATCGACATTTATAGAGGAATAAAAAGCATTGTCAATTGTTATATAAAGAATTAACTTGTGAAATGTCACAAATGAATGAAAAAGGTCACTCACTATAAATTGGTATGCTTTATCTTAGCTCGATATTTACTTCACGGCATGTTATTGATGCAGTTAAATAAAACACGACACCATAGTTATATCGAATTGATTAATACAAAATAATATATAACACGTTTTTCGTGCCTTGTATAGGTTGTTCATTTGACAAAAGCTGCCTCACCAAAAAGGGAAATATGTAAATTGAACTAATATATCGGTCAAATTGTTCTGTTTATTCAACCACTATGTATTAGTTGAATTTATAGTTGAGCCTTATTGAAAATACATTATTTCTGTCGCTATTCCTTCAGATTTGGGTGAAAATATGGTATCAAATAATACACTTTTGTGCATTCTGTACATCTTACCTCATAATACCGGGTGTTACAAAACACGTTATCAATATTTTCTGTGAATAATAATTACACAATATGATTAACATTCATAAATAAACAAGTTATTTCTGTTAAAAAAATCAAAAATCGATATTGAACGCCGAACACCATTTAATTCGTAATTCATTGCAGTGTTTCAAAAAAACATCATCCCCTAAACCGAAGAGTGGAATGACTGATAAACCCAAAAAATCCGAACAATCCTAACGTAATCTGTGTCCATAAAAAACTGTGACGTTCTCAGTGATCAAACATGGCGACCATCTGCTTCCGCCCGCCGCCCCTTCCGCCGAACAAAAAAAACGGAAACGGCCATTTCGCGAACATTTCCCGGTCCCGGAAAAACAGCAACGGATCGCTCTCATCTACCTATATGAGTTTCCGGGATCCCAGCGAGGATTGCGATATTCCGCTGGCCGGCGAAGAGATTGAGATGGCCGATATGACCAAGAACAACGCGAAGAGATTCGCTAAGATCGGTCATACGAATTCTCTATGTCGCGGCGGCAACAAGGCGAAAGTGACGTTGGTTCGGAGTCGATCGGATGGGAATTTGGACAAGAAGGGGTTGGATCAGCCCCTGACCATCAACAGATACATGAGGGTGTTAAGCGGTAGCTGGAAGAACTTGTTGAACTGTGAGTATGAGCTGGTTATTGGGAGGATGGGGGCTTCTTACTAACTAGTTTGTTGAAGAATATGATGCGGTTCTCATGATGTAATATTTTGTGACTAATCAATTTAATCCTTATGGTGTTAAAGTTTTACTTGAAGTCTGACTGAAAACTAGCACGCCACTGAGAAATTTCAAACTAATCATTCTTGAATTCTTCGTTCAATTGTGACATAAAATAGAGGCGCCTTTTTTATGTGCGAAAATAAAACATCTTTACGTATCGTCGATACTACATAATGCGTTAAAGTAACGGCAAATAAGTGTTAAGATGTGTATTTTTTGCATTAAAACGGCACCTCATACAAAAAAAAAGGCTAGAGAGATTTTCAGTACGAATTGAATGAAGAATTTAAAAATGATGTCGGTTTGAAAAATCCCATCGGCGTACCTTTTTAGCGAGTTTTCAAGTGTAACTTCAACACAATGTGTCTCGAAAACAATGCAGCTCTGCACCTACATACATATACGGGTATACTGCCCATCTTCAACCCCAGTTTCAAGTGGTACTTGAGAGGGTAGTGCATTAGTTCTTAGAGTTATTGTACAACTAAGCGCATTCAAATGTTACCAACGCATCACTAACTCAAAGTTGCGGGTTCTAGTGATCAAGGCAATAGGTGTTAATGAAATAGCCTTCACTCAGTAAACAGCAGTCAAGTTCAAAGATCAACAGTTGCAAAACTCTTTGCTTGTTGAGAATCTCATTTGTAGGTTTTATACAAAAGCGGAAGTACAAATAACAAAGAACAACACTACCAAGCATTTCAAACCTGATTAAATTAGATGACTCGATAAATTATAGTATTCTCGATCATATTACTCATTTTTCAATTGTTAATAGAATATACTACCTACCATACTTGTACCACCACGGAATTTTTGGAACCATAAATCTGAAACTTACATTGCCTTTGCATAATAATCTCAAGTTTATCAAATACCCGTAGTGAATTTCAATAAACAGGAAATTTATCTTTCGGCGATGTAGATTTTTCTAATCGTCCTATATTCAAATGTATATTTCAATTTCAAAGATTATCCGTAGATGCAATCGCAGCCCAGAACTTGACCATATTTCCTCAGAATTCGTGTAGGTAAATCGGTTCTCGGTTTTTGCTTCGATTCTCGATAACGCGTGGGACGCTTTTAGCACAGGCAATATATCCCAAGAACACATTTGCGGTTTTACCTACTACTACCATGCTTCTTCTCTTATTGATCCGGTTTTTTTTTCTCCGAAACTCAGCCTGGGTTCCATTCGCACAGGAAGAGTCTCGCATACCGACCATAAATTTGCGAAGAATAAATTAACGGCTAATATAATTGTTATTTAGTGATTAGTTGTGCGCTAATCCTTATTGACGGAATAGCCGCTCAACTGGTATCGCTTTATCTGCGTTAATTTATACGTCTTGCCTCGTTTGACTACAAAGAAATACCGTTCAGGATGCGTTTTGATTCGCGATCGAACTGTGATAAAAGTTTGTTCAGTCCCGGTTTTCACTTTAAGTTATGAATATTACGAAACCTGTATTTTGAAATTCAAATTGTAGGTAATGATAAGTTTCGGTCTTGTTTGACACGCCTAGTATCGCTGTGGGGTCCGTATTATCGAGGACCAAAAAAATTTTGTGTAAGTCGTTCAAACTCACATGAAGCTAATTGTGAAGTCGAATGCTGATAGGAACATTGTAGAATTTCGCAAGATAAATTATACTTTAGTGTGATAATAGCTAGGTTAATAAACGAATTAATTACAAGATTGATCACTTAATTCTGATTGGTTCTGAAAATTTTTACTGGCAGAAAAACTGATCTAGTTGAGTTATTTGTACCTGGATATGTGTGAAGATTATTGAAGAAGGCCACAAAAAGAATTAGAATCATATTAATGAACTGAAGTCGTATTTCAATTTCTCATTTCAAATTCATAGGATCATCCCGAAGATCTCCCACACTGGAGGTTTCAGTACGGCGCACCACAACGGTAGCACGGCAAACAAGCCATTGTTGGAATTTTAGAAACCTCTGGTGAAATGATTCCACAACTTGAATGGTTGTACCTGCATATAATTCAGCATTCAGTAACAATAAATTCCAAGTTTGTCACCAATATAATATAACGAACAAATAAATTTTCTGCAGTGGTAGTTCATGTACTATCACATTCATTCTAATTGCGGTAACAAATGGAAGTATCGTGAAATACCCATTTCTCTATCCCCAACTTAAAACTTCGGCAAATTGGAGGACGTTATTTTCTACCCACAAAGCACCTTATTGCCCATTTGCAACTCAAGTGCATTTTTTCTCGTGCCAGGAACATGTTCTCTTGACGAAGCATCCACCATGAACACTTCTAACCCATGTGACACATAATAAGCCAATGAAAACTGGGATTATGTCCCATTATTTCTCGGCTCACTAAACCGGACATCGCAATTATAATGTTTTTACCCGGTTAAAACCCAAACACCTCGATCTCGAACGATCGAACCGATGTAAATCAATATTATTTAGTGGCCATCGACGCGATTTTATTGGTTTTCGACGTCTGGAAATCGCAGGAGACACAACAGTCTCGAAACACCGGTTTGTAAATATATCGACCATAATTTTTGTTGGTAAGAATGCGAACAAGACTACATACGTACTTAGCCGTTGTTGAGGTGGCTCATCTGGGACCTTGAACGAACAGATGTGATATATTTATATGTATTTTTGCCAGGCACCCGGTTGAGAACGCAGCTTCCTGGTGTGGATATGGGAGTTGAGTTTTATTGTATGTTTTATGATGTAAAGTGGTACACACATTGCGTGCATCATTTCAGCTCGATACCTTGAAAAAATCCTTTTGTGATTTAAGTTTCAAAGAATTCCTTCATGTCAGTATGGCAGCAGACTGGTACCGGGTACGTATATTGGGTGTCTGTGAACAAATGGTAGGGACTTTGGAGGATGATTCCTCGATGAAAATAAGCAGGGGTAGTAAATAATTTTTTTTCGAAATCGACCCCCCTTCCAAGATACAGCCTCTGGAAGGCGATGACGAGTTGACAGTTATTCATTTTTGTACGGCTTCTTAAAAACAGTCATAAAACCATACATAATATGAAGCACTAAGTAGATGTTACTAACACACAAACACACACAAATTTTTTAGATCTTATAACTTTATTATTAGGGGTTGAAAATAACAACACCCTTGATTTATTTTCAAAAATTATTTTCTTGGGATAAATTTTCGAAAAATAAAATTCTCACATGGTTTCCCATTCAATTCTGGGGAAAAAAGTCCTTTGCAAAATTTCGATACAGTCGATACTTTTCTCGGAAAAAATAAAAACTTACTAGCATGATCACTGTTCATTCTGTCAAAACCAATTATGAGCATAAACAATATCTCAGAATATTCATTGTATGGAACATACGATGAAATAGAATGAACAGTGATCTTAACTGCTCGTAAGTTTTAATTTTTTCCGAGAAAAGTATCGACTGTATCGAAATTTTGCAAAAAACTTTTTTCTCCAGAATTGAATGGAAAACCATAAGGGAATTTTATTTTTCAAAAATCTCTCCCACGAAAACAATTTTCGAAGGAAAATAATAAGGAGTGGTTATTTTCAACCCCTAATAATAAAGTAATGGGATCAAAAAAAATTGTGTAAGTAGTATCTACTTAATGAATCATATTATGTATAGTTTTTAGTGTTTTTTAGGACTCCAACGGTACAGCCATTGGAATGCGAAAGGGAGGTCGATTTCGAAAAAAAATTATATGAACTACCCCTGCTCATTTTCTTCGAGGAATCATCTCTCTAAGTCTCTCGCATTTGTTTACAGACACCCTGTATATACATTCTCCGAAATCGATTGGCCTGAAAAATGAGTATTCACTGGAATTCAATAGAAATATAGGTTTTATATTTTTCAAACTGTCATCCATAAAAAAGCATAGGTGCCGAAATAGGCGGAGAGCAAAAAGCAAAAGATACAAATACAAGAAAAAACAGAAAAGTTATTTCATTGTTCAAAAAATTTTAGTTTCTATTCAGATTTGATTGTTATGATGATTGTCGCTAACCCACATATGCAAAGGACACTGAAAATTTTTTGATTGACATCAAATTTTAGAGATGGCACTCATGGTATATGTTTGAATTTCTGATAATAATGGTAATTAAATGCTGAACCAGTAACATATTACTGCTAGACAATCATTAATACTTTTGATAATTAGGGCTCCAAATAATCATTATATTATTTCATATTTTATACTGCAGAAGCACTCTTCTAATAACAGATTCCAAATCTTTATATTGAAACCCAATAGTCTGTAATTATTATCATTATTACAGATAGATTATTCAAAAGTTTAATACCAATGAATGATCACAAGGGACCGCTCGATTGTGGATGTTCTATGAGCATTGATGCATATATGGTATTTTAATATCTGAATATTTTTTGGAATTCACATTGATTAATCAAGGAGAACACTTCATACACATAAATACAACTATTCGAAAATAATCTGCAAACAAAATTCGAAAGAACACGTGGAGAAATATGAAACGATTCAGAATTTAATTGGACAAAATAATCATAAACGCTTTCTGAATAAAATATAATACATGATAGGTATTTTGGTATTTTGTTATTGAGAAAAAATTGGTAGAGTCTTATACCCAATACAACCATTGCCATGTGAATTAGATATATCAATCGCATCATTCATTCAGATTTTGTCGTTGATTGATTCTCTTCATTCAGATGGTAATCTGGTAGATGCTGATCGTATTGTGCAACTATGATTGACAGAACAAACAGGAAATATTTCTATGCCTTTTACAAATCGAACTTACATTTACCATTACAGCCTCCAAGTATCTCCTCGTATCCTATGTTCCTCCTTAAATGGTTCCTGAGGTTACAGAAAAAGTAAAAATGGAGGTAAATGCCTTATTTAGATCGAGCATAATTAACGGTAATATGCAATCAGTGAGTTAGAGGCCATTCACCATATGTGTCAATAAATACGCATAATTGAAATTTTTACTGAACCCTTGCCTTCGAAAAATTTAAATCAGGATCTGAACTCTTGAAAATTGCCTGAAATTAAACTCTTCAACGCTGAATTTTGAGTAAGGTAGAAATAATACGAAAGAATAATGCACATGAACAGAACTACACTATTACCGTTAGGAATATCTCTTTACATTTTCAATTTCAATTCAGATTTTATCCTAGATATATCGTGCACAATCTAATTCAATTCGACTATTTCCACCATCTCCCATTTTTTCCACTTTTCGAAGACCATTCATCAGCCGTTTTCAAGAATCATCGAAAACATATGTTCTTCAGAAAGAAATACTATTTTCCAATTTCAATCTTCTTCGAATTGCTTCCATTCATGAGATACGCATCAGATCCATTCAACGTCTGCTCTGGGAGTATTTTATTGTTTTTTAAGGTGATTTTAATAATCCTTTTCCGAATACGATCTAATTCTTGAAGACCACATGTTTTTTAGATCCACAATTCTGGGTACATGGATATAAAAGCTGCTTCTTTCCTTCATTTGGTAATTTTTCTTATGGCTTCATCCAACTTCATGATATCGTGAGCAATTCAAGCACGTTGTATGAATCTAAATTTTCCTCAGTTTCTCTATTTTGAGATTGTTCGAGGTGCACTTTATTTCGTATTTCTAAAGGGCGTTGAGTTTCTCTGATACGAGCTCTTCTATATTCGCATAGTAGGTAGATCATAGGATTCAATGGATTGAAGTAATCGATAATTGTTTTTCAAAAACTCTCAAAAGTGACGAACATTTTCAAAAAGTAAACTGAGGTTGCTTTTGTAAAGTTAAAAGTTTTGAATATGTTTCCTGAAGACTGCTGACCAATGAATGCCGGAGCGTTGAACAGAAGAGGTGAAAATGGTGGAAATTGGTGAATGTTCGTAAGCGATACTAACCCTGGTAGATATTTTTGTAACGGGAGGAACGATCAAAAACTGACTGCAAAAAGTGGTACGCCACTGAAATATTAAAAAAATAACAATTATGTTTTAATTCTCCGTTCAGTTTGTGACAAAAATCTATATTTCCTTTTTTGATGTGGGGCGTCGTTTTTATGTAAAAAATAAAAACTTCTTCACTAAGTGTCTCTACTACATAAAGTGTCAAAGTAACGTAAAATGCGCGTTGAGATGATTTTCTTTCTAACATAAAAACGGTGCCCCACACGAGAAAAAAGAAGAGTTTTTTCGTCACAAATTGAACGAAGAATTCAAAAATAAATGTGAGTTTAAAATATCTCAGTGGCGTACAACTTCTTTTATTCAGTTTTGAAGTAAAACTCTGTATCTTAGAAATAATGCATTTAGGTACCTACATTTATGGGAGCTATTTTTCATAAAATGATCTGAGGAATTTCCCCCCTAAAATCTTTCGCATCAATTCAGAAACACCCTGTATATACAGTAGTCGTGGATAAAGTATAGTATGCTACTCGAGTATAAAGGCTGTTATTCGCTGAGAGAAACTTCAACTCGTGAATAGTGACTATCATTATACGCTCGTTGCATACTATTATTGTTTGAAAGAAATAAAGTGATGTTCATGATTTAATTTTGTTTTCATTATTCGTCACATCAGTAATTATCGTAATTTAAGTAATAAAATGAAAGTGTAATGGACAATGATAAGACTTCATTTTGTCAGCTATTTTTAAGGTCACTAGATTAACTTTGTCATAACTGACCGAATGAGTTAATAAAATTCTAGCAACTCCTCGATATCAGTTTCTTCGAAGAAAATCTGCAGAAACAATATAGTCCGTTCACGAAAGTTTGAGCCGTCGGTTGGCCATGACAATTTGGCATATTCCACTGTGTATATTAAAATTTTAGGTTACGTTATTTATTTTCTTGTCAGATTGATACGCATTGTTGTCAATATTGCATAGAGTTCGCTGATAACTAGCAAGCTCGTCGGACGAGGCCGGGTACATTCGGCAACGTTGACTTTATTTTACGTTATTACAGCAAATACTGCCAACTTCAGATAATTAAACAAACGCTTACTATGCGCTCAAACTTTCGTGAACGGACTATAGGTGTAGAATCCATACGAACATCTGAAGGGGTCAGATTCTAAGAGCCCAAATATTATTCCAATAAATTCTTCATCGTCAACAATTCGGATGTACTGTTAAAGATGTTCCATATACTTCTTTCCTCGTTGACTGGCTTCCACGCCCGCAGAGCGTTATCAGATGATTACGCCAGATGTCAGCGACCCAATCAACGGACTGTGGTCCTTCAATCAAACTGGCAGCAATAACCGGAAAGGCCCCAATTACAGCACGTTCAACACCTTAGACCAGACCCAGTAATTTATCGCCTTTCCCTCTCCGATGTGTTCTTGTAGGACGAGATTCGAGAATTCTAACGTTGCTGTAGCTTCTTTTTGCTGCCAGCGGGGTTGTGGAACGGAAAAACTTCACACTACGACCATGGGAATGCTTTAATTAAGCCCGCGTATCTTTGGAATTTTCTGGTAATTTGTAGAACAGTCTTGTTCGGTTCGGGTAACGTCGTTTCGGATAGTTTGGTTATTTGTTTACGGGCTGTCAAGAATGAGGTATTTGTAGAGAGGTTAGAATTGGGATAGGATGAATGATAAGGTTTTTGTAAGGTAATTGTACGTCTTCAGGATGGTAGGAAACAACGTAAATCGTCTGGACCTAGAAAACTATTTGTAAACGTTCACAATTAAATATTGTTCCAAGGGTTCAATTGTTTACTTTTGTCTTCGATCATTTTGAATGTTTTTGTATGTGGAAAAGGGTCACTCCACATCCGCGGACGTAACTTGTGAGAATTTGAACCTTGGTGCTATGTTTTCCCCTATAGTTTCAGGTAAAACTTCTGCCGTCGTATTAATAAAACTCTCGATAAGAGATAAATCGTCGAAACCTGGATTTCCTTTCAATATCTTTTCAAACTTTTCTTGAAGTTTATTTTGAAATGCCCATGGTAACGTGGAGTTCATTTTTAATCGATTGAAATCAACCTCATACTTCGGAGATAATCTCGTCCTCGTTCAAGACAAAATGTAAGGAAGTGGTATCAAACATTCTTATTATATACCATAAGACCTGCACGTGTGGCGAATAAGGGTCGTAAATTGCTAAATTTCGCAGAGAAAAACCGAACTACTTGCACTGTAGGTGGATAACTAAAAACGGTTCAGCGGCTTTTTGCAAAGGGTATCGTGATTGCCGCTTATTGCCCAACGGTACGCAGTAAATCAAGGTGGCCGAGGAAGAAAAAAGTCGAGTATTTCGGTGAAGCCGTGCACGCAACTGAGTCCTCAAACTTTCGAGGTCAGAAAAACTCGACTGAGCTGAGTGTTACGGTTATAAAATGGGGTATCGTTAACAACGATAAAAGTTTGGAGATCAGTGGAAAGTTTATAGGTGTTGGTTTATAGCCGGAGGGTTTTGCCTTAAATTGTAGCTTGTTTGTTTTCGATTTCGACACAATGTGATTACTGTCGTTCAAACTGCCGATTATTCAGTTCAAAAAGTGAGATGCTGCCGTTGTTACGAGACAGATATTTGATCGCGATAAGTTGATTCGGTTTTTTAGAGATATTATGTGGAAAGTAATTATTTTAACATTACCTTTCTCGAAGTTGGTTGAATACGAGAATAGTTATTTTTCTGTAAGGCATGGATGAAAGTATAGATCAAGATTCATACTTGAAAAATTTTCCTTTCCAATACGCTACTGGTCTTGTCAGAAACTCACTATTTTATAATGCATTCATAGCAGACAATTTCCATTCTGTGACAGAAATAGTCTCAAACGACACGCTCACTACTACTGATGAATTAGCTTAGGCTAAAAGTGAACACTTTGACTACGCTACGAGTAGAGGTTTCAAAGTTGGCTCAATATAATTTCCATATTTTTCCCAAATGTTTCGAAAACTGAATATTATATAACAAATGCAATTGATAGTTAATCAATACAAGTGCAGAAGCGATTTCTGTTTTTTCACATGTTCAAAATCGAAAAACAAAGCATAAAGGAGCTTTTGAATGAATGAGTGAAAAATAACTTTCTGTATGAGTGTCACATATTACTTTGTCTAATTCGCGGAACTCCATTGAAACTCGAAATTTCCATTATATTATTATTATATAAAAGGTGGGTTGAATTTATATGAAATTGGACAATAATGACTCCTTTTATTGCTTAATCGCTACTACACTCACCGGCAAAATTCATTCATAATTAATTCATAAATATGTTATTTCAAGTCCGATTCGATTGAATTTTTTGTCAATTGTAGGTAAGGTTAAGTGGGGTAAATGTGATAATGGGGCAATTGTGATAACGGACTATATATTCAGATCAAATTCATTAATACTGCTGCCATCTATCTAACACGTCTTCAAAATTGCAAGCGAACCACCAAAACACTAGAACGAACGAAATTACTTGTCAGTATGGTTGTAAGGCACGTGAATATTATTTCTCATAACGTAACCTTAAATTTCAGGTAGGTACGTCTCTACTTTATTTGGTGTAAATTTTTTAATTGATGAGTTAAGTCTGTTTTATTATTTCCAGACTTATTATGAACAGTTTTATAATGTGTTTTTAAATACTTTTAACTCATAAATTGCGCTGGTGATTTCTTTTTGTATATATCACATTTGCCCCGCACGAAATGCTTTTTGGGGTAAATGTGACATATACATTTGAGGCAATTGTGATAATATGAATAGGCGTGGTTCTTTCATATTTGAAGTGTCTTTTGACGGATATAATTTATCTTAATGATGGAAAAATAAAGTTTAATTAAAATATAACGTTTATTTTTATATAGTTACTTCCTTTTTGTTCAGAAGCTGAAGTTAATTTCACATTTTTTGGCGTCGACTGAAATAAGGTCATCAATTTTTCATTAAGTGAAATATTTTATTTTTGTAAAAAACAAAGTATTCAATAATGTAAGATTTTTGTACATTTACCCCAATCCTTTCCAAATAACTTAGTCATAGGAATCTGAAAGCTTTTATCACATTTACCCCAAATTCTGGGGCAATTGTGATTGACCGGCATCATTTTTTTTTAAATTACCCAACATTTCTCAGAAAAGATTTCGGAGAGTAACCAGAATACAATCAATAGAGAACTATATTGTGATCATGCTTGCATTTTTTGGAATGTTCAGCTTTATTCAAACTGTTACTTATAACCCTTTGTTTATGAACTAATCAAATACTATATCACATTTACCCCACTTCACCTTATGTTCATCCTTAATTACCAGTTTTAAATTTCAAGAAAACTTGGCAAACGTCCTTTTATACAGGGTGAAACAAAATCTGGTTTTTTACCCTAACTTTAGAATCACCCCTGGTTGTGTTACAGTTGTTCCACCGTGTGATTTCTTATTTCATCATCAAGACACATCTCCTCTTGACAATTTAATTCTTCATTCATAACAACAGTTCAGTTTTTGTCAAAGATACGGGGTTTTTAGTAAAACCTTGAATTTCCCTAAGGCTACAACAGTACTTTAACAAATTCAACCTAAAATACTGGTCTACTGAAAACAAACTGAAAACTAATTCAAAAACATAACGTGTTTTCGCCCAGACGCAGATAACAAGTGCAATTCATCTCGGCATGTCCTCATTAAGGTTTTGACTCAATTAGAGCATCACTGAGCTGCTGAAAATTTTCAGGAGTTGGTACGCGAGATCGAATTTTCCTCCCAAGAGCATTCAAATCTGGGCTTAGAGCAGGCCAGTTTAATTCTTGGATATCAACCTCTGCTAAATTCTCCCTGGCAATCCTAGCCACATGCGGTTGATTCGGTCGGACATTATAAAGCATTAGCAAGAAATAAACGGTGCATACGGAACAGCATGTCGCACTAAAACTTCTCTCCTTTTATGTTATCACTTTCAGTTTTTTTTTCATAATGTTCGGATTTAAGGTTAAATCTGTAAAGGTACTTTCACAGCCATAGCGAATATATGGAGTCTCTTTAACAAAAATTGAGCTGATTTTAATTAAAGAATTAAATTGTCAAGAGAAAATGTGACTTGATGATGAAATGAGAAATCGCACGGTGAAACAACTGGAACACATCAGGGGTGGTTCTAAAGTTAGGGTAAAAAAACATATTTGTTTCACCCTGTAGAAATGACGTTCGCCGAGTTTTCTTGAAATTCGAAATTGATGATTGATTTAGAATGAACATGCCTACAATTGAAAAAAATTCAAGCGAATCGGTCTTGAAATAGCATATTTATGAACTTCATCGATTTTTTGAGTGGATCGATTATTTTGCCGGTGAGTGTATTTTAATGTGCATTTGTCATTGGCTTACGAACATAAAGTATTCAGAAGCAATACGACTAATGTTACAATAATTTTAGTGATGCATAGAAATTTATATTATGTCGAATGTTTGTCTTATGCAATATAATTGTATCTCAATCAATAATTTATACTAATTTTATTATGCAGTCGGCGGAAAAATCTTGTAATCAGCGTGTTGAATATATAGCTATTGGTGATTTCTACAGTTCAAAACATTGATTGGCAGAACAGATTTCTGGATCACATAACACAAAATGAAGAAATGTAACCATGAAACTGCTTTCCAAGGTATTATATGATGAACTCAATCACAGAATTGGAATTGATGTTATTTGATTATCTCGAATAATATCATTATAAATCGGTGACAACTGACAACAATGACAAAGTTCAAATTATTTGAATTTATTTTGGGTTCTCTATCCTGGGACAATTGAATTATTGATGTATAAATCATTCACTTGATACAAAAGGAATGATCAATACATCTTCATCGTTATAGTTGATAAATTCATCAATGAAAACATTGAATGTTGAAGAAGTAAAGAGAATTACTGATATGAAAATTGTAGCTTTTGCGTGCCTGTTAATAGTGAAAGTAACAATTCACATCAATAAATTTCTAGTTCTCTTGAATATCCATTCTGTCCTTCCAAAAATTTAACTTATGTCCTCAACCTTGATCTCAAATCGAAATTAAAAGACAGCTTCAAAAAATAACGCCCTGAAGGATGTTTCTTTATTCTTTATACGACTTGTTATTTCTTAACTCATAAACCAATTATCAAATCCTTTCACACATCCTGCTTCATATTCATTTGAATGTCATCATGACATTACGTCACATCTAACAAGAATATTCTTTGATCTCAAAAAAATACCAAGCGTTTTACTTTGTTCTCACGTATATTGCTATAATAAATCTTCAAATCCCTTTCAACTTTTCTATTCAAAAGAAGCACCTGAGGACACTACCTGAAGAGGTTTCTAATTATACCGAGAATGCTTTTATTTTCAAAATTACATTGGGTTCCGTCAATTGTTACCTGAATCGTTTAGTCGGAGGTGAAATAAAATAATAATCTTTATTGAATTTCGTCGGATAATACAACAATAGACGAAGTTGAATTTTGTTTATATGGTGATAAAATAAAGCATTAACCTACAAGGACAATAGTGGATTTGCTGTTTACGACTCCACCAGTATAGGGATAAAACAGTAATTTTGTACTTCATGTTTTGGATTTTTTGCCTTTTTGTTGAAGTTAATTACTTGGATGTTTTAACAAAAAAGTTAAATTGTGTATGGTGCTGCCTAATTGCTTCTAGGGATTCACGTGGCTGAGAACATCTTGCTATTAGGATTTCCTTCTCATCAACTCTGATAAATATTTTGCAACCTTAACACTTGACCCCCTTATGGGTCTTATCTGCTACATGTATACGAATTATGCTTTTGTTCGATAAGAGACAGTTGGTCTACGTGTATTTAATAGTGAAGTGGTGAAAGGAAAACTGAATGTTTTTTCCTAAGATTAGGGGTACGTCGTCGTTTTCATTTTTATTTCAAACCAGTGTATGATGTTCTGTTCAGTTTTCACGTCTTGTTATGGATGTCTTCAGATAAATTACATTGATGAATTATTTGCTAAGAAGTCAACAAATCGTGAAAATTAGTGCCTTAATGTTAAGAGCTTTTGTGTCCTTGTTCATCAATCATTTAACGGAGTTAATCTACCTAGTGAGCACCAACCAGGTACTAACCTAGCAGACGTCACTTGACTACAGACTACACTATTTTGTTTACATCTCCAACTGGTCCAACTTCCAAAATTCTGAAAAGTACTTTGAATCTATCTTCTTTCTATTCGATCGGATTTTTAGTTCAGTTTCAACCAAACACACTTTCAGAATTAATGTTAATGTTTAAATTAATTTCTGTGGTTCAGATGATGCGATCCTCTTGAAATTTTGCATGAACATTCAGTATATCAGTTTTGATTCATGAAATAAATTGCACATGAATGGGTTATCCTCTTATGGAAATATAGGGATTCTTCTTTGCAATATTCCAATTGAATTTTCGATGGTTTTTTTACAATGTGACCACAAAATTTTGCATGAAAAATAAGTATAACAGTATTCATTCATCAAGAAAAATTCACTTCAATCGGATATCCTGTTATGGAAATATAAAGATTCTCCTTTTCAATTTTCCAATTGAATTTTCTATGGTTCTGTTGACACTATGGCCACAAAAATCTGCATGAACATTCAGTGTATCAATCTTTATTTATAAAATAAATGTCATCCGAATCGGATATTTTTTAATAGAAATATGGAGTTTCTTCCTTCCAATATTGCAACACAATACAATACTGTTTACACTATGGCCACAAAATTTTGTATGAAGCTTATTATGACCATCTTGCATATGGCCGCAGCATTAAATTTTGATGGGTTTCGTTTATCTGAGATATTGAGAAACAAAAATTTTGAATGGCCATATTTGATGGAACATCCTCTACGATTTGGCTGGTTACCGAACTTAGCCGAGCCACATGGGAGCCGAACTCACCCTGGAAACTTCAAGTCTCTAGGACAATCCTTTCGAAAGTTATTGTGATAATTTGACCACGAATTCGTCATCAGGGAGTCTTACTCCATCGTTTGAGACCATTTTCGGCTAAAAAATTCAAAAATTACAGACATTTGGGCAAAATTATATAGCACTCGTTTAAGTAGAACGAACGCTCAAAAAGAGGTTTGAAATCGACAGAATAGATACCTAGGGTGAAGTGTCATATCGCATTCACTCAAAATGAATTGAATGTTTTCAATCTTTTCTCGTGCTTGTTGTATAAATAGTCTCGAAAATTTTGAAATTATGGCAAGTTTTTTGCAATCAGAACAGCAGACAAAGAATTTCCATAGTTCAAAATCAGCAACGCAGTTAATAATAATTATTTGATCATCTCTCAAATTACCAAATGAGGATGATTTATCTAACACTCATTAGCACTATCGCCAACACAATGCCGCAAACATATTTTTTCGCAGAATCGGTGTTATTAAAGTGGCTCAATATCAGCTCTACATTACTTTTCCTCTTCGGCAAAATAAAACCGACAGAATTGGGTTATCGTTTCGAAAGGGTCAGCAGATCGCACACATTCTGTTCCTTCTTGGGTCGGTCGACATTGCTGCGATATGTCAATATTGATCAACAATAAATTACGTTTCATACGAGAACATTTCAGCTAGACGCCTGCCGTTGACATGGAGTTATTTCTGCGTGTTCATCATTGAAAGTACAGTGTGATTCACTTATCTTGGTAACCTAATTTTTCTCGAAAAGGGATGAGTATTTTTTTATTCTGATGACGGTATTTGGTACAAGTCAATGTTGACTTGAGATGTGCATAAAAATCGGAGAAAAGAATTAAGACGCCAGGCATCACGGCGCTATCAATTTTTGTTTCTCTACGAACATACCTTTTTAATTGTGTCTTTCGAAATATGATTCAATTCTGAATACTATTTTTTTATTTCTTACCGTCACCGACCTGCAGTGTGTTTTATGTTAATTCTATTTCATTTATTCTTTTCTGCATTGTGACAGTATGCCTTGATTTAGAGACATAGATATGATTGTGTCTCTTAAAATCAATGGGACTTTGTAGCAAACAATTTCTCAATCATTATATTCATCAAATATTATATTAGCCAATAGCAGGTGTTGGATAGAACAGCTTGTGTTCATCGGACGTATAAATTTAAGCTCAAGTGTGAACTAAGAGAAGTATTTAAAAAAACAATTTATCAATTCTAAATACAATTTGACCCTGTAATAATGTTCTCGTGATTTTTGCTTTTTATTAAGCCGAAGACTGCAAAACGGTAACAAGGCAAAAAATACAAAAAAGTCCAATAGGATTTATTTTTCATTCAAATATTATTTCCTAAGACTCTTTCCATCATGGTCGTCAAAAAACAGACTTGGAACCACTTTCTCAATAAGTCATCAATAATTGAAATCAAGTTCAGTCAGGTTTGACTTCAGTTAGATTACCTCTGAGTTTTTAAGGCTGTTCTCACGTTATTTCAAATTCTTCTAATCTTTTCAGATCACCCTTTTATACATATGGAATTAGGTAAAGGGTTTTCCAATAAGAAGTGTTATTTTGAATAGCCCGCTATTTTGGTGGATGTCACGTTTGAAGCTTTCATTTTCTGACATTTGACTAGTAGAAACTACTTCATTAATAAAAATGGAACGATACGCGCTTCAAGAACGCATTGAAATTATTAAAATTATATACTATAAAACTATAAAAACCTTGTCGGACCGCAATAAAGCAATTGGTGGAAAAAATCGAGCTGTTGGGGCAAGTGATGTGAAGAATAAAACCCGTGCACGTCGATCAAGAACTTTTTCGAAAAGGAGGTTGGAGCAACAATTACGGTGAATGGATTGCGCTATCGAGAGATGATTAATGATTTTTTTTGCCGAAATTGGATAATATTGATCTGGACAACGCAACGTTTACTTTCAACAAGACGGCGCTTCGAGCCATCAAGCAACGAGACCATTGATTTTTTGCGGGAAAAAATTACGGACCGTGTTATCTCGAAGAGGTGATCACAATTGGCCACCGATCTTGTGATTTAACACCTTTGGACTTCTTCCTTTGGGGCCACGTTAAAGAGAAGGTCTACACCAATAGCCCAGCGTCGATTCAAGACCTCAAAGATGGAATTCGTGATGCTATCGAGGACATAGGGCAGCCACTTTGCGATTGGGTTATGAAAAATTTCATTGAAAGGATATGGTCCTGTAAGCGTGGTGGTCATTTGCCTGATGTAATTTTCCACTATTAACGGCATAGCTTCTTCTTAATAATGAAATAAACATCCGATCATTTATTTTGAAAAATAGCATATTTCTTTGAATATCAAAATAACAACTCTTATTGGAAAAATCCTATACATTGTGGCTAACATTTCTGTGGGACAGCCATTTTTCTCAAGAATTTCATCTTTTTAATGAGAGCAACTCTTTTTATTATATCGTATACCTTGACTTTCGTCCATTCCCAATTTTGTGTTGAAATTTATACTCTACCCTACTCATTCTTGGAAACCCAAGGAGATAATCAATGCATGGCGTTGATAAGTCATCTTATTTTCTATTACTTATTTGTTTCTTGAAGTGTGTTAAGTATGACCGAAGTTAAATATAGATTCAATGTAATTGAAATTAGAATTCATTCCAATTGAAGCACTAAGTAGGTAACTTTAATATTTATTCTTCTTTCGAAGTATGTACTTACTATGTAAGCTCTGGCTGCTTCTCTCTCGTCGTGTGGTTCGACCTTCATATAATTAGCTCTCGGGCGTCCCTAATGGTGAGAAATTCGACAATTAACTGGAGAAACATTTGGTCATGTTTACATTCGTAAAAACTTTGCGGTTAGCAGTCACATTACGCTCCAAACGCGAAACTTAGCAGCTAAACTACGTCAGCTCCAGATTCAAGTCCCTTGGAACCGCTATAAAATTCGCCAATTCAGTCGATTCCCGGTTTTGGTTGGCGTACGCTCGATTCGCCATAGAGAGTAGTTGATAAAGACTTAATAAGAGCCTGTGTTCAGCTCGAAACGAGGCGATGTGTTTTGTGATTAAAATGTTCTAGTTCGTTTGTAGTTCGAGAAGTTGTGAGTGCTTTCGTTTGTTCGTTCAGCTCGGCTTTTGTTTGGCCATGATGGAGGTCTTAATTGAGGAATTGTATTTGGGTAATTCATATCAGCTTTGTTTCGATCGATATCATTCATTATTTTCACTTCTTCGTTTACTATTTATCTTTTAAATTGAGTTAGACATAGTTGAATACGAATTTTCGCGAACAACTGGGATAAATTATGAATCAATGCTAGTTTACGGCGCAAAAAAGTTTCTTTCGAACGTAATTTTGACATTTCACAGCGCTACCTTGATTTACAAACACATTTTGTAAGACGTTTATTAGGCCCTCTAATTGTATAAATGCCCAAAACCAATTGAGAAATAATACAAAACTCTTTATATGGATTGAACATTTTATCATTTTCAATGCACAAATATTCTTCTAATGCATTTAAGAGTAATTTTATTTTTTCAATACTGATTTTATTTCTGATGGAATCAGATCACATTTTTCCATGGAGAGTATTTGATCAAGACTCAATAACAGCCTGTGTTCAGCTCGAAATGAGGCGATGTGTTTTGAGATTAAAATGTTCTAGTTCGTTTGTAGTTCGAGAAGTTGTAAGTGCTTTCGTTTGTTCGTTCAGCTCGGCCTTTGTTTGGCCATGATGGAGTTCTTAATTGAGGAATTGTATTTGGGTAATTCATATCAGCTTTGTTTCGATCGATATCATTCATTATTTTCACTTCTTCGTTTACTATTTATCTTTTATATTGAGTTAGACATAGTTGAGTACGAATTTTCGGGAACAACTGGGATAAATTATTAATCAATTCTGGTTGACGGCGCAAAAAAGTTTCTGTCGAACTTATTTTTGACATTTCACAGCGTTACCTTGATCTACAAATTAATTTTGTAAACGTTTGGGCCCTCTAATTGTTCAAATGCACCAAACCAATTGAGAAATAATAACAAACTGTTTATATGGATTCAACCTCAGATTAAAAAGTAAACCTAGGGGTGCCTCCGCGCATTTGACATGCAGCCAAGAAGAATCTGTCCAAGCATGCGAACAATATTTCGGCGTTGCGAACTCGTGCCGTATGTTCATACCTTATTGGTATAATTGGTCTTGATACTAACGGCTTGCGTCTGTTACAGACAATTCTGTCAGTTGGGCATCATCGTCTGTTAGTGTTTAGTCTCTTGATGCGATGTGTTTACATTTTTACTTCGATTTGATGACGATGGAAGCGTCATTTGAAATGTAACGGTGATAAATCAAGTTTTCCGAATCGCATTTAAATAAAATGGTCAATATCTCAGTTACTGAAATTATCGCCAGTCAGATCAGTTTTCACGTATAAATGATTCCACCTTTATTTATAAACATTTCCATATTAGCATATAATTATGGAAGACTATGTCAATTCCTGTTGGCTGGTATTCCCAAAACTGAGTTGTCCATAAACATTCTCACTCCTGCCCAGTGTGCTTCTCAATTTAAGGATGAATAACTTTTCCGACCTCAAGCAACTTAATCAGGAAAGATTGGTAACTCGAAGTGCCACAAAATTTCAACCAAAAAAATTTCTCCGAAACATTCCTATGCGAGGCATACGCATAAATCTATCTCTTTATATCTTTTCCCATCTATTGCGGTCATTCTCATGGCTCATTAGCAGCACTGAGAAACCATCCGATATTTCGTTCGGTCTCAATTCGGAGGAACATAATATAAGAAAGAAACGAATGAATTGGTCGACACGTTTCGTTGATTTCGAATACGAATAACTCTGGACTACGTACCGTGAATGTCACAGGCATTATTTCTCGTTTTTTCATGTTATATGCCGATAATGATATGGTGAGACCAGAAGTCTGAGAAGACGTGCTTTTTGTAGAAATAATTTTCTCTATTTGGTTCTCTGTTGAGACCATTTGTAGTTGTTTCGTGTTATTTGATATGGATTTGAACTTTTATGGCGACTTCTACATGTAGATAGTTATATTAAATGGGATGATTTAATGATCTCTATTTTAAAAGCGATGAGGTAGAATAGCTACAGAAATTTATAAAATTTTTGTTTTGTTTACTGATGTACTTTTTTTGTTGCAGGTGAGTTATCCACTGAATGAAATTTGGTCAAAGGATGTTGGTAATGTACACAATTTAATATTTCTGCCATATGAAAATTAAACCTTGATAAATGCTATCGATACACCAAACTTTGAAGGAGATTTCTCCGAGAAATCAGCAATGAATGAACAATTCATTTGATCAGTTTTCATTTTGGATTCATTTTAAAAATTCATCATTACGATGACAACTCGCTGGACTGGAAATAGGTTCTAGTTGGTGGAGTTGGCTACGAACATTATTTATGTGATCAAATTGTTATTTATGAAGAAAGTGCTGAACGCATTGATATTTTTCGAGTTCATGCTTCAAAAACTAGCTCTGAAGCGACGATTTTTTTCTTCTCACTAGTAAAGGATGCGCTTTCTGTATGAGTATCATACATTATCTTCTCAAGTTCACAGAATGTTCATTAATATTATTTCAATCTTTCATAAATATCGATTTGATTTTTGCTTTGTGAAATGTTGGTTAGGACAACTGGTTTCTATATCAATCGTGAAATCCATGAATTATACTTTTTCTAAATTTGTTAGATTAGATATCAATGGTTTTCAATAAATTGTCTGAAAAGATGATTCTTATATACAGTAATGTTTACAAGGCATATTTCTAGTATTCTTTATTAATAGTTATTTAATGAACTAGGTTATTGAAGATAGCGACTAATAGTCAAGAAATTTTATCGCGAAGGCGTTAATAGTTCGAGACCAATAGTCGCTCGATTAATAACCGAGTTGATTACAAAATTTTTCCGACTATCTCTATATGAATTCTGTATGAATTCTTGATTGAAATACATTCTCATTTTGCACAAGACTTACATTTGACATAATGAAATTTCTATGTATCTATGTTCCAGTAGAGTTTTGACATTTTTCGTAGTGCTTCTGAATACTTTGTGTACGGTTGCATTGAGAATTGCACATTAGAATAGTAGAAATTGAGCATTTAAATGGGTCATTAATGATCAATTTCGTACACATTAAAATCACCTTTTATTTTGAGATCGCCGGAAAACGAAATTAAATATACGTATCCTGTCAAATTCGACATTTTTGCATGGGAAGTCCGATTTCTAATAAAGAGTTCCATTTAAATGGGAAAATTTAATTATAAATCTGATGAAATGTCGATTTCCGGAAAACATATCTCAGTTATAAATATGACTTCCCATTCAAAAGTGTCGAATTTGACCTAGCCGGTTCATATTTGTTTCCATAATCGACAATTTTCGAAGGATATATTGAATCATTAAACATTTTTTCATTTCTTGAAAAATCGAACTGGTGAAATTTTCACAACATGAGACCCTTTTGAACATCATCCGCATTTCTATCATATAATTGAATAATAATGTTACACTTACAACCAGACCATATCAAGATTATTTCAAAAAGTTGTACCTTTTTCATATAACCATATAAGTAAAGTAGCTTAAAATAACGGTATTTAGCGAAACTCCCAGCAATAAAATTAAAAGCAATATACTGGAAAGTTGAATAAATGACGAATATCGTTCGAATCTAAAACCATTATATTTCAACGCTTTGTTATTGCTATTTAATATTGTTTTCCAATGAACGTGAATAATAATTCGCAACAAATGCCCGATGGGTTGAATCACGAAAGTTCGCTATGATATGTGAGAAAGCCATTACCTTTTTTCAATCTACTTATATCAGGCGTGACCACCCGATTTCCCAGAAATATCGATATAGCTGGCTGATTCACGAGAACACAGCAATAATTGCTCGTTAGGAATTTATATATTCAGTTATCTCAAGAAAGTGTTATTTTGCATTCGAGTTGGGGCTACGCCGGGTCATCATAGAATATGATCTCTGGCTTCATTACTCATCGGTGGCCTAAGACGTTGGAGGTATCAGCCAGCCTTCTTAAGCCAAGTAAACACGAAAGAAGCAGTACTGAATAGATTTGAATAACTTCCGTGTAATGCGTAGATATTAAAATTGCTACATTATTGATCTGAAACGTCAGTTTGAATCGTTACCTGCCAAAACAATGAAATATTCGAAATATTTTTCGGTCCTTTTTCATAATTTTTGCTTCTTTCTTTCAACGTTTCGGCCAGCATACTTCAAACTCGCAACTTTCAAAGCTGCTTCCTTCGATTTTTCACGTTTCATGTTTCCCTATCTTGATATTATGGAAAGTTAATCTCATGAACAAGATCTTGTTCAACTTCCTCTGAATGAAGACCGTGGAATTTTATGGGGTAAAGCTTCCATAATATTCAAAGAAGAAAAATTTAAGGAAAGCCCCGTGCAGGAGCTTTGGAGCACTCATTCATTGGTGGATCAATAAGACCATTTCCTCTATTTTATATGAGACTCGAGGTTGATACCAAATACATAATTGCAGAATCTTAGAACAATCGAAATTTTATTCTGGAAATTATTCAAAATAATGGAATATGTAAGAAATTAATAATTAAAAAAAATTAAATTCTATGGTTCTGATGAATTGAAATTTTGCATGAACATAAGTATATCAGTCCACATTCACAAAATGAGTCTCACCCTAATCGGATATCCTATTCTAGAAATATAAAGATTCTTATTCCAATTGAATTTATTATTTATGGTTCTGTGTACACTATGGACACAAAATTTTGAATGAGGCTTGTTATGAGCATCTTGCATATGGATGCAACATTTCACTACGATTGGTTTCGTTTTGTCTGATATATTGAGGAACAAAATTTTGAATGGCCATATTTTATGGAACACCCTGAAAATCTCATGTCTCTTGGACAATTCCGAAAATTATCGTGCTAACGGACGAACGGACAGCCCCACGGATAGAATCTAATTTGATCATGAATTCGTTATCAGGGAGTCGAACCTTATTGTTTGAGACCATTTTCGGATCAAAATTTGAAAATTACAGACATTTGGGCAAACGATATAAGTAGCACTCGTTTAAGTTGAACGAGAGCTCAAAAAACTGAACAGTAGAAAATTAAAAGTAGCAGCTCTCATGACAGTTACCGAAAACCCTATCAGTCAATCGTCTGTTGATCTGAAAAACTTCTGGGTTCCAATGATAAGATCCAGCTCAAAATAGATCAAATGAATTGTTTGACAATTTTTGAAGACGAAAGTTGCAGGTTTTAAGTGTTTACCTGGCGACGCCAACGGTTGGCAATTGCTGGCCGAAACTAAGAATACCAGAAGCAGAAATAAGGAAATACCCGAATAAAAATTGAGTGAAACACATGAAATAATGTGTGATTCTCGCTCGCTACTTTGTGACTCGTTACTGATATGAATTTAGAACACTCTGAAGAATATCAGTGCATTCTGCATTTTTGAGCGCTCGTTTTCCTTAAACGAGTGCTATATTGTTTTGCTCAAATGTCTGTAATTTTCGGATTTTGAGCGGAAAATGGTCTCAAACGATAAGGTTTTACTCCCTGATGACGAATTCGTGGTCAAATTCAATTCTGTCCGTGGGGCCATCCGTCCTGCCATAAGTACAATAACTTTCGAAGGGATTGTCCTAGAGAGAATTTTCAGGGTGAGTTCGGTTCCCAAATGCCTCGGTTAAGTTCGTTAACTAACCAAATCGCACAGGATGTTCCATAAAATTGCCATTCAAAATTTTGTTCCTCAATATCTCAGACAAAAGGAAACCCATCGAAATGGAATGTTGTTGTCATATGCAAGATGCTCACAATAAGCATCATAAAAAAAATAAAAAAAATTGTGGCCATAGTGTAAACAGAACCATACAAAATTGAATTGCAATATTGGGACGGAGAAACTCCATATTTCCATAAAAAATATCCGATTCGAATGAAATTTTCTTATAAATAAAGATTGATACACTGAATGTTTATGCAGAATTTTGTTGCCATAGTGTTAACAGAACCATAGAAAATTCAATTGGAATATTGGAAAGAAGAATTTTTATATTTCCATAACAGGATAACCGATTCAAGTGAAATATATTTTGTGAATCAAAACTGATGTACCGAATTTTCTTGCAAAATTTCATTTTTTAAATAATTTTCAGTATATAATGTTGAGATCTCAAATCCCATATAAAATTGAGGTAAATAGTCTATTTGCTCCACCACAGAACGATCGCTCAAAAGCTCCTGCTCAGGGCTTCTCTTAAATTATTCGTATTATAACTATTTGGTTTTGATTTTCATCTCTACTACTTAATAGTATTCATTAATAAACTTTTGAAAACCTCAATTACATTTTCGAAACCAATTTTGTTGCTTCATCGCCTAACAACGAACCACACGTTTACATATTATGAGTAACATGGTTGTCCGTGTGTGAAAGACTTTAGAATCCTCCATTCTCGTTAATCGCGCTATCTAACTGAAATGCTATTGTTATCTCCCAGAATGATGGATGGTCTCTAAAGTTCGTAGTCCGCTTTTATGAGCAAAGAGGGATTCCATAATGATTATAACGACCCGCATTTTTATGTTCATTCGAACAGGGATAATTAGAAACGTCAACAGGAATCGATTGTAGTTAGATTGAGTTTGAATGGCTCAGATGACCGATAAGTCAATCGAATAACCCTTTGGGAGGGTGACTTGATTGGATACAACGCCTGTCAATATTTGAGGACTGTATAACGATCAATAATGAAGATAGACAGTTCTCGAGGTGACTCTTCACGACTGATGCTATTCTTGTTGGGTTATTGAATTTTGAATGTTTTTGAAAGCTAGAATATCGAATTTGTTATAATGAATAGACTAGCATAATTCACCCTCTTACAGAATATAATAGGCCGGTCTCATGAAGCGATTCTAACTTTTATAGATAGAAGAGTTATTGAAAGGACTTTTATTGAATGAATCTTAGTTACTTTACAGTGATTGAGTTCACCAGAAGTAAATGAGGTAGATTATCACAGTTAATTACTTTCAGAATAGGATTTGACGTTAGCAAGTTTTTTCGAAATTTGTTTATATTCTCACCTAAGTAGGTATTTGAAATTTGGATAAATTGTAATTGTATATTTTATTTTGCAATGGGTTGTGGTATAATGAAAGGTAATTCGATAACCTTTACAGTGCTATATCGTTTTGCCCAAACGTCGGTAATTTCCGCATTTTGAGCTGAAAATGGTCTCAAACGATAGGCTTCTACTCCCTAATGACGAATTCGTGGTCATAAGGTTTGGTAACCAGCCAAATCGTACAGGGTGTTCCATAAAAAAAATTTTTGTTCCTCAATATGTCAGATAAAAACGGAACCCATCGAAACGAAATGTTGCGGCCATATGCAAGAGGGTCATAGTAGGCTCCATGCAAAATTTCGTGGCCATAGTGTAAACAAAACCATAGAAAATTCAATTGGAATACTGAAAAGAAGAAACTTCATATTTCCTGAAAAAATATCCGGATGAAATTCATTTTATAAATAGAGATTAATACACTCAATTTTCATGCAGAATTTTGTGGCCATAGTGTCAAAAGAACCATAGAAATTTCAATTGGAATATTGAAAAAAAGAATCTCTATATTTTCATAACAGGATAACCGATTCAAGTGAAATTTACTTTTTGAATCAAAACTGATATACTGAATGTTCATGCAAAATTTCTAAAGGATCGCATCATCAGAACCATAGAAATTAATTTAATTTTTTGAATAATTTCCATAGAATAATTTCGATTGTAACGGGATTCATTTATATTGCTCCACCAAAGAACGAGCGCCCAAAAGCTCCTGCTCAGGGCTTTTCTCACATTTTTCCATTAAAATTAGGATATAATTCACAATTTGTGTACTTTTTTTCAAATAGGGACATTTCGAAAAAAAATTCTGATAAGAATATTTGGATTGTGTTCTATCAAAGGAAAGGTAATTTGATTCCCTACCCATTGATACGTCACAATCCATTTATTTCTATCTGAAGAAAAAGGTGTGGCGCGTTGACACTTCAAATTCAAACAAGCTTAGGAAGATCTGCTCTTGAAATTACAAACCCATGGACTCGTGAATTTCTCTCTGTAATCATTCGTAAAAGAATAATGGTCTGATTCCAATACACTCCAATCGAAAATTTCGAAGTGTTTCCTAATTTTTCATTAAACCAGTACAACCGATTATTCTCCAAGCCACATCGCTGAATATAGGTAATCAAATTACTTTTTGATGTATTACAACCCATATATTACCATTCGAAAAAATAAAAGAAGGGGTGAGAAATATAAAAATTCAAAAGAGCATAAGATAAATTGTTGCTCAAATTAAGAATCGACGGGTGCAAATGTTGACGAGGTACATAACTTTATTGGCTTCTGTATATGTAAAATTTCGACTGTTCGAAAGTTCTTCACATCAGCATAGAACTTAACTTTCTGCCTACCTCACCTGAAATGGAATACTTCATTCCGTTGTCTCTAAGAGCAATTTATCTTAGAAAAAATATCTCCTAGCGACAAAACTATCTAGTTTCATTTCCTGAAATATTCAAGCAGTTCCATATCATAGCATAATAACGGAATTGAATTCGATCAGCTATTCATTGAAGGAAAATGGGGGCAAGAAAATCAATACAGGAAATGCATACATGCATTAGGGAAATTCCCGACAAATGTTAACATGGATTCCGTATTTTTGTACGAAACTTCCCTGAGATTATTCCGTATGTTTCCTGCTACTATTCCCCATTTTCCCCCGAGGCTATCTGAAACTGCTGTAATTTCATGCAAGACTGTGGGCGAGTCATGTTGAAAATTCTGCTTCTCCCTAATATCCCGACTTAAAAGTCGGGTATACTCCATTTGCTTATAATTCCGAAATTATGCAAACGCTATTCTGGAAAACGGTTTCTGAGAAAATGGTGCAGGGTCGGGATACATCCTATTCCGATAATTTACATAAAGTCGCTTGTTTGAAATTGTTTCAATTAATGCTGAATCTCCGCAGGACACGAGCTCGAATTCATTCGCACCGACTTTTTTTATTCATTACTATTATGACCTAAATCGAATACAAGCAGGAAATGAAAGAATTGTTGAGAAATGCCTCGCCTTTTTCAACTAAAAACAGAATTCACGGCCACAAAATAGTTATTCATTATATAAGGGAAAAAACTATTAGATTTTAGCTCGAGGTTATGTTGTCCCCCGACGCGAAGCGAAGGAGACAAAAAAACGAGAGCTAAAATCTGATGTAACACTGAAAGAGACGTGCGTTACTCATGTTGAAAAAGCCCCTAGCAGGAGCTGTTGAGCGCTCGTTCTTTGGTGGAGCAATAAGACTATTACCTCAAAATTTTATATGGGTTTTGAGATTGATACCAAATATATAAATGCAGTATCTCAGCACAATCTGAATCATATTCTGAAAATTATTCAAAAATGAAATATGTAAAAAATAAATAATCACAAAAATTGAATTCTATGCTTCTGGTAATGCGATCCCATTGAAATTTTGCATGATTTAGTATATTTTCATTAACAAAAAAATTCACTCGAATCGGATACCCTGTTATGGAAATATAAAGATGTTCTTTTTCAATATTCTAATTGATTTTTTTATGGCTCTGTTCACACTATGGCCACAAAGTTTTGCATGAAGCTTGCTATCAGCATCTTGCATATGGCCGTAACATTTCATTCCGATTGGTTTCACATTTTCTGAGATATTGAGGAACAAAAATTTTGAATGGTCATATTTTATGGAACACCCTGGACGATTTGGCTGGTTAACTAAGTTGAGCTATTAGGGACCCGAATTCATCCTGAAAATTTCAAGTCTATAGGACAATCCCATCGAAAGTTATAATGCTAACGGGCGGGCGGACGGACGGACGGCCCCACGGACAGAATTGAATTTGACCACAAATTCGTCATCAGGGTGTCTAATCCTATCGTTTGAGACCACTTTCGGCTCATAATTCGTAAATCACAGACATTTGGGCAAAACGATATAGCCCTGGTTTAAGTAGAACTAGCGCTCAAAAAAGGAGTCTTGTATTTTCTGTTTATGTTGTTCTCATGTTTCTAAATTACTGAGGCATCCATATTGATTATTGGATAATAGCTGTAAACATGGAAATATCCTGTGATACAATTTTTTTCCAAAATGAAGAAATATCAATAAATGCATATAGTTAATATGGAAACACAAAGCAAAACACTTTTATTGTTCTTAATCACTACACTACTACGAACAAAATAATCATGAAGAGAAGATGATCAACCAATCAGCAAAGTAAATACTGGCAGTAAAAATACCATCACTTATCATTTTTGCAGTGTGTTTTCATAAGTTATCGCTTCTGTTACCGAGAAATCTTTACTTTTCAGAGTATCGTCTCCGGAAATGACTTCAGTACCAAGTTGATTTCTAGAAACTTGATATTTTCTTTCAATATCATCAATTGGAATTGTCTATTTACCATTCTGTTCATAAATATTTCAATTTATAGTCCAATAAGTTTATTAATAGTATCAAAAACATAAATAGCAAACCAGCAAAAGTATTCAGATAAACGATCATCAGTCATGAGATAAGGATTATTAACAACTTAAAGAAAAGCTATTAGTAAGGAGTCTAACGCCTTCAGTTATATTCATTCAGTCGAAACGACTTCCTCCAATGTGAATTTTAATGATCTAATTGCTGAACAATGACTTCAGTATAAACATACTAATTACTTCACGCTGTTCACATTATGTCCAGCTTGTCATTGCATGAAACTTAGCTGCACATTCTGATTGCAGGAATGAATAGTTTGTTACTCTCTACTTCACGACTTCGCATAGATGTTCTGTAGATATTGAATTCAATACACATAAACTCGTTTACCTGATGGTGAATTATTCTATGTTAGCACGTAATCACTGGACTTTTTGCTGTGAAATATCTTTTTTATCTCATGTTATTCAACTGGTGTACACTTGAAGAACATCCCGATGATTTATGATTTCGAAATTATGATGAATGTTTTTCCCATTCGAAAAAAAATATTAATTGAATCGAAAAGCTGTGCACTACACAACATTGCAAATTTCCTACGATGTAAATTTCATACTATGGAGATGCTTGTTAATGTTGCAATTTTTTTGAGTGTCAAGAGTGATGAGTGAAAAACGCACGATGTGGATCTGAATCTAAAATTCACCATTCTTAAGTTTGTTCAATGATGTTCAATGAAAATGCTTCATGTTGTGCTTATGAAATCGAAGTGTTCAAAGCTTGTTGGAAGACAACATGAACTGTGAATAAACGAATTGAAATTCAAATCCATTTCCCAATTGAGTGATAGGGAAGTAACAATGAAGTACTTTAATTACGCACAATTATTCAGTGTTGCGATATTTTGGGGAAGTGTAATTTGTGAGCAAAGCCTATAGGTAGACTTTATACGTAGCATGACGTCTGTGTCGCGTCGTCTATACTATAGGGGTAGTACCGCTGTGTTACTGTTACAGCGGCATTAGTGTTTCAATAGTACTTTTAGATCTGTCTCGTCTAAACATCTGAAGAGCTTTAGTCGCCATAATATGTGCGGTTTTCCTATGTAAAGTTGTCCCGAACTATCGATTCGGCCTCGGTATTCGGTCGCTTCGGCCCACTTATCAACTATTCGGTTTTGACCACAGCTGTCGTTCGATTTGGCAGTAGCATTCTACTTAATTGATTGAAATTATTTAAAAATAAACCAATGAAATTTGAAACTTTGATTCATTCAATGTTTTTTCGCGTTGATTTTGTTTACTAACAATGGTGTTCGCTTGTTCCATATACGCCCTTAACATATAATAATAATAACAATGAAAATAGAGTTTATTGAATAGTTTTTACAACTATGGCAAATAAACTGTGAGTTATTCGCTCAAAGAGACGATAACTGTGTTTGTTACATATTAAAAGTCCCATTCTAACAGCAAAAACTAAACTCTCACATACTCTTATAAAGGACTAACTATACACTTAATTTACACAAAATATTAGGAAAAGTCCTTGGAGAAATTATTGTCTTCATCGGTATTATTTGTCTACATCGGTAACGTGCGTTGAATTGTCAAGGTCGGAAAAAATCCAGTAAATACTTAGGTTCATATATTACTGCTATCGGTATTCTTGCTGGTCTTCTATGTGGAATTTATTATTTTATGGGTTAAGGTTTGATCTCCTTCAATTAACCATTTTTCACTTTCATTTTAATTTGTTCTTATTTCTTATATCAAGGCCATCGATTCGGTGACCGCTTCGGCCGAAGTTTTTGCTGACTCATCGAGAAATTCGTTATCAGGCTTAAACGCCACTTCGCGGTAGCACTACTCCTACCTTAAAATTTACCAACAACATTGTACAAAAATTGTCTCCAAGAGTCTCTGTCTCTATAGGGATTCAATACTGGAGATTTTCCCGCTACAGAATCCAAGAATGGCGTAATCGAGAAACGCCATATTCTAATCCCGACCCGATAATTGCCCGCTTAACGGCTGTACGCGATTCCCGGAAACGAAACGCGAAATCTGAGAACAACGCTCATTACCATATTCATTATGCCCCAAGATTCGAGCTCGCAGAAGAACCCGTCTGTGATCGGGCGCCAGAATAATCGATGGTCGTACATACTAAATTGTAATTTATTCATTTTACTTTCACCGTAAATCGATACAGTGTGTTCGCCCACAGCCCGTCTGCTAGATTGGTGGCGCCGATCTTTTTTCCGATTGCCGGGAAAGGGATAGGAAAAACGAGCAAAAATCTAAGCAGGTATATCGATAGATACGTGTGGCACGAAAATGCCCACGTATCGAAATATTTGTGTGGGTTTTCCTGTATTATTGGTTATTTAAGTGGAGCTAGATTGCAAACTACGATCGCGTTTTTCTATGGGGAAATGAGAGTATGGCTATTGTTCGAGAATCGTACATCGAAGGGGTTGCCATCTGGTCGAGATTTCCCACGGTAGGAAAACAGGAAAACTGAACTGAGATATATCCTATAATGTACCTTTGCTATAGTTAGTTTCCCAAACTCATGCTATATCCGCCAAATTTCTCATTGCTTTACTGAAATCAATTCATTTTTTTGTTGCAAGTATTTTACAGCACTGCATTTCAATTAACATTAACCTAGTACACATTGAAAGGCGTAGGTGCTAGGCTAGAAGGTTTTTGTTGCCAATCCACTACAGATCGAAGTTTTCCTTACCAATCTTGTGCAGGGGATATTGATATATCAGGAACCAATAATCTGTGAGAAGACAAGTAAGCAGCCTTAACTCGTTTTTTGACAACGATAGAGCTTGTTGAGAATTTTTGCCTTCGACCTTTGATCAGTAGGGGTGGTAGTCAACATGAGGGTACATGCGTTTAATTCCAATATAAAATTTCAATATCTAGAACAATCACTCACTTGCTCTATACTTTCTCACTGCATAATATGGAAATTCTACATTTGCCTACCAAAAAGCAAAAAAATGGAATCGGTGGTAAACGCGTCGTATTCACAAGTTATTTGCATCACTTTCGCATGCGAAATCAAGTCGATTTCGATCGAGATTCACTGAATATTGATCCATTTCGCATACGAAATTGTATCGAATGGCTCGAATACAAGACCCCAGGACGCGTGAGAACTTCCAAGACCTCGCAAGGACGAGAAAGGACCCATTAAACGAACGGAAAGTAACAGCGGCCTTAAATTTCGAGCGAATGAATTCGTTCGAAGCAATAAAGAACGAAACTTAAGTATATTCGCCTCGTTTATCGAGTGCAATTTGAATCGCACTTGCTTCTTGGCTGTCGCGCTTCTCAAAAAATCGGCTGACATTTAACGACGTCTAGTGGCGTTATACTGGGAGATACATTGTTCCATCTTAGGCGCACGTTAATTAAAGTCACTCGATTTGGTCGAGTTGATCGCTGAGAAATTGCTGGGATTGGACAGGGACATAAGTCAAAACGAAAGGTTAAATAAACGGATTCTACTTTCGGATCGAACGAAAAAAGATCCATTTTGATGAGGGTTATTCAGGTCAGAGCTACTTCATGTTTCACTCAAAATAGAGAAGTAATATAGGATAAAGTGACGTTTATGTCTCTTTAGACAATTTAATCTCGAGATTGAATTACGACTAAGACAAATGAGCATGTAAACTCTATTTCGAAATTGTTAATATCGAAACAACTTGAAACTTCTATTTCGAACAATAAAACATGTATTATTCACGGTATCAGTGAAGGAAAATGGAAACAGGGTACCATACATTTTTGCTTATGATTCAAGAGCATGAAGAAAAACCTCAGTGAAGACTCTGTCTTCTTGTTTAAGCGAGTGTTTAAGTGTGGAGATTGGATTGTTTGAAGATAGAGCTGAAATATTCATATCGAATGGCTTCTATTCAATGCAACCAATTTTTTCTTTCTTTCATGTTAATTTTATTTTGAAATTACATTAAAAAAAACAGAAACAGAAGAACTACGTTTAAGTTATTTCATCAAAATCCTTTGATATTCAAAAAGAGCATAAGGGTTATGATATATTTGATTCACACTGCCCAAAATACCCTTTTGAATCATTAGAATTCGTAGCAATGGAAGTAAACGACTAAATGCAACGTGTAGGAGCGTGACTTTATCTACATAATATAGTTTAAGATTATTAATATAGAATAAAAATCATTTGAGAATAATACTTCTTCCAATTTGGACATTGACCCTAACCAGAACCAATATTCTTATTAAAGAGAAAAGATTTCACGGCAATTGCCAAGGAAGCATGCATAAACTGCATTGGATATCTTGAGAGAATTAATTAATGACTGCTAATATATTAGGTATGTTAAACGGTATTGTGCACCTACAAGTATTCTTCACGCATAAGTTATGGGAAATACTTCGTGAGATGACTAACCTAACAATTTCTATCATAAGTGTTGTCACTATATTCATGATTGACATAGACAGAAAACAATTGTACAAACCAACAATTTTCAATGCAAATATAATTGGACGATATTTAAGAATTATTTTAATTACTTTAATAAATATCAGGGGAATTGAGAAAATGTTGTAAAATATTCTTATCACAGAAACCTCATTCTTCCACCCGCCAATTGCTGGATCATTCTCAAATTCTCACTCATGAAAAAATATGATGTCTTTTGTAGTTGTATATTGTATATTGAAAAAGCCAATATTCAAATATATGATATCATGTTTTATTGAAACAAAAAATTGATAATAGTTCTCTTGAATTTCACAAATCCGAATAATTATTCGAGTATAATTTAATAGCAAAAATATCTGGTTTCCAAATAATCGTATAAAAGCTGACTCTTTTCATTTATGTATCTCATTATTCGAAGATGTTTTCGAGTGATAAATCTCCCAAAATGCATACATTTCTTTTTTATGACCGCCCTACTTTTCAGTTGTTCATGGTCAAACCAACTATCACTTTTCAGGAAATTCAATTAACGCACTCAATTTCGAACGTGGTTCAATAACGCCATCTAAGGAAACCAGCAAAATCAATCAGGTTCCAAGAATGCCGTTAATAACAGCAATTTCGTCTTAATTTTTCTCAGCTCATTATGAGGAAAGATTTCTTACTGTCGATAGACAATCTGGGTTGCTCAAATTGAATCTAAACTGTACCGGGAATGCCCTGGAGATATATTTTACGAGATAACAAATAAGATGATGTACCTGGTCAGTCACACAATCAAACCCACCATTTGACATTGTTACAGATAAAAATACAAACTAAAATTTGTTCCCAGACATTGTTTGAAATCAAGTAATTTTTCGAAAATGATTTCATAATATATGGCTGGTGTACCAGGGATACTACTATACTCTGTTCATGTTAAAGACGGAGTGATGTAAACAAAGTGAAACAAATAGTTTGCTCATTTAGGTACTCTAATACTAATAATAATAGGGTTTTTTCATGGTAAGCATTAATAGTAATGTTTAATACACCAGTTCAAGTAATTAAGTGAATAGTGAAAATGTTTATTTCAAATAATCATGAGTTTAAACGTTGTAATAAGTGGACATGATGACTCAGAACAGAGTTGCCAGTTGGCCGCGTTGTAAACTGAGATTGAACCAATGAAATGAATGCTAACGCGTACGTCACACTTAATTGACAATTCTGATCGTCTAATTTGCCAGCTTATTCGAAACGCGAAAAAAATTTGAATACTCGCTATGATTTTCTGAGGGTCCATTATTTCTCGAATTAGTGGGAGAAGAGAGAGAAAAGAACTTTTTTGACTCACATCAAAAAGCTAACGATCATAGTCTTCCAGCCAGTTATGAAAATTTTCATGTTAATAATGTAAGTATGTATGTAATAGTTGTAAAGAAATTTGTTAGTTTAGAGATAGTGAATGTTCCATTAAAGGTAGTGCTGGTGAAATTGTCTTTTCGATTGTTCTTCTGTCTTCTCAAATTATTTTTTCTGTAAATGCCTATTGGTTGAACTGTGATAAATACTGTCGCTTACAGACTGGCACCATTACGCTAGAATGTTGATTTCTAGATAAATATGAAATACATAGTAGGATTATATGAATTGTCTTAAAATTAATATTAATTTTCACTAATAACGACCACAGCTTTGTGTCCTTGAGTATGAAACACTTACCGGCAAAAAAAACGTAAACCTAAAATTTTTCTGAAGTTCGTTGTCCAAAAAACTTCGTAATTTTTCTTTGATTTCAGTGGTTTCCACGCCAAATTGTAGATAAATTCTTTGGTTTTGGAGCAAACTCCAAAAAAGTCTCCCAAAAATGTTGATAGCATATTTATACAGGGTAAAAAGACACCATGTATTTGTGGCCTAATTTCCCAACACCCTTTGGAATTTGTAGAGTTTACGCCCATTCTATTAAAAAACCATTCTTTTTGCCATCTTTCAGTTTTTATTTCACCTTGATATCTTGATTTCTTTTGAAATTGAGATTTCCTGTCGAAAATTCAGTACGGGCATATCGAGATGTTCTTTAGCTTTATTTCAAAACGAAAATCAAGTTTTTACGTAAAATAGCAGAAAATAATCAAGATGTCATGGTAAAATGAGAACAGAAAGATGGTCTTTGTGATAAACTGGGATTAAGCTCTACAAATTTCACAAACTGTTAAGAAATTAGGTCACAAATACATGTTTTTTCACTCTTTATGAATATGCTATCAACATTTTTGAAAAAGTTTTCTGAGGTATTGTTCTAATACCAAAGAATTTATCTAAAATTCGACGTAGAAACAATTGAAATCAGTGAAGAATCTCAAAAATTCTTGTATAACAAACTCCAGCAAAATTTAAGGTGATCTTAATTAGAATTGTAATTTAATTTCATTCAAATACTTGATATAAAAAGCATAACTGGACTGAAATCTCGGGAATTTATGTTGTAAATATGAGTAAGTCGAATACTTGGAAGTGGCAATTTCTGGTATAATAAGTTATGTACCACTTTCACGTAAATATGTCGAAAGTTGTACTACTAATACATATACTTTGCCAATTTTCGCGGAATCAACAGACTGCGGGTAAACCCAAATACTCTTCAAACAAAATTCCTTATCTTACAATGAACAACGATCTCTCTTGATGAAAGCAATAATATTCATATTCGTATAGGGAGTGTATACATGAACGAGATTGTCGTGAGGTGACAAAAATAAATACAAAGAACATGGTATTGACGAAGAACCCACGACGGAAATAGTTGTGTGGGATCACGAAGCTTTATAACTAACATATGGCGCGAAAAATACACACATTAACATAAAATGTATACCACAATACCATTTGGGACCAGCTTCTCCAACAATATGATAATCAAGTTAAATTATCGAAGAGGATTTTGTGGTAGGATTTATGTTCTCTAAGCTCATCAATTTGATACCAGGCAGAGAGCACATGTTGTAATCTTGAGGAATTTGTTGACACTTTTTCCGATCTGGTCGTTGTGATGCAAATTTCTGTTGTAAATCATTATGAAATTTGTCCTGGCGCCAGATGAATGGAATTAATTGTGCGACCAACACGTTTTTAACGATTTGATATATTTAGATCCATTTGTTGGTTAGAACAGGTACTGAAGGTGGTATCGAGAAGGTCAGTTTCAACGCCCAACATAAATTTTTATTACATTTTACAATCACTTTATTATTTCCAATAAAAATTTGCTGGGCGACGAGATTGTTATCTGCTCTGACGCTACCTCTTTGAGAATTTAGAAGAACTTTAAAGCCACTTTGTGCTTTCATGGTTTTACTGCTGACCGTAAACACAATAACTTTAAAATTCGAAATATTCAAGATTTTACGAGGAGAGTTACTTATTCAATTATTTCCTTAACATGAACAAGCTTTTGACTTTTATAATTTCAGCTGACACTTTTTCCCGATGGAATTAATTGTGTGACCAACACGTTTTTAACGATTTGATCAACGCTCACCATAAATTTTGAATACATTTTACAATCACATTATTATTTCCAATAAAAACCTGCTGGGCGACGAGATTGTTATCTGTTTTGACGCTGGGTGATCTTTCAGCATTCATCAGAAAGGTTTATGTCACTTTTCTCTATCCCGGTCTGACTGCAGATAGTAAATATGATAACATTCGAAGAGAACAATTTCGAAAATTGAAATTTTTAAGGCAGGCTTATGTTTTAAACAGGAGAGTTTAATTCATAAAAAATTAAAATAGGACAGACAGTTCTGAGTATATTCAAATTTAATTTATTGTTTTTCCAAAATGTACCTACAGGGTGTCCCAAATTCGATGATCACTGAAAGCATCTTGAGAGCCATAAGGGTTTGAGAAAAAAATTTCAAGGACTACCAATCTCTTTTTTTTAAGATATAATCAATTGTCAGCAAACAGATACCAGATATCTGAATTGAAAAGTTGCTGTTTTAAATATTTCGCTATATCTCGTTTTCTGTTGGAGATATCACAGAAATTCCAAAACGTTTTCTTGCCTATACAGCCTTATGCGAATCCTAGAATTTTGTCTGTTCGTCCAAAGAAACCCTTTTTTCTGGACTTGTTACATGAATTACTGTTTTCGCTTATATGTAATTGCATTCTCTATAGTTATAACGAAAATGATCTTGAAATTATACATCCTCTTTCTTTCTTATCTTGACTGAATGTACGATTTTCTAGTAAAAAGAAAAACCGAATTTCTTCTCTGGAAAACAAGCCAAAAAGTTGTGAGTGTATCGAAATGTGGTATTTTTGTCCACTATTCTAAGAATCTTTATGTTATTATGCATAAGTCGTTGTATCATCATTGAGCAGATTAATATAATTTAGAGAACAATCCAATTTAAAATTTGGAGAATCTTAAAAAAATATAGTTACTCTAGAAATATCAAGTCCATTAAGGACCCTAGCGGAGAGCTACTAGCTCATGCCGACCAAAGATTTGAGGTTTTAGGATGTCGTTGGCTCGTCATCGAGCAGCTGAGTAAATATATCAACTGACTCTTTCGTTCTTAAAATGTTCGAGGAATGAAATTTCATCTCAGTGCGCTAGTATCAACAAACTCCAACTAGTAATTCCGTCCCCACACCTACCATGAAAATTTTAAAAAATCTAGCTCATTCCCATTAAAAGTTAGAGCGTTTAAGAACGAACAGCCTACTTTAGACCTCTGGTTTTCCATCAACCGAATCGTTTAAGACCTCTTTCGGCCGAAAATTCGAAATTCACAGATATTTGGACGGAACTGTCGAATGAGTTCTCCTACGAACAATCACACAAAAGTAATATAATATATCGATAACTCTCGGGCTCTAAAAAATAAATGATGAATTCTATCAAAATTGCTACATGATACACTAAAAGAGATGAAACACATCATGAGAAATCGTGTAATTTCTCCAAATTTTTCATAGATCATGGACAGGCATTTCTAGCAAAGATATATGATTATATTGCCAAGATTTATTCGAACGTAAATCATGATTCTTCCTCAAGCACTCATACATTATAGTCACCTTAAATCAATCTGAAGAGGCATTAAACGCTGAATCCTCAAGTCTACAATTATTTTCTAATAATAAAATTAGAATCCTCAAACTAATTATCACACCCATTTTTTCCACTGGGGATAATTTTGATTTATATGTAACGTAGACCAACCCTTCTTCACGTATGAATGTGAGCGGCGGTCCTCTTTTCGGAAACTCATTAACATTCTTAATTTAACCCAACACACGGTAGCTACCAACTGGGTGGTTGAAATGACATCATCGAGAGGCATTCTACCCGAACGAACGGAGGTTTCGTGTGTGAAGTGACACTGACGTATTGAATTTCAGTAGTGTTCGTTAGAAACATCTGTTGTTTGTTGCATATTCATATTTTCGTGATGTCATACCGGAAAACTCAGTTTCGTTTTCAGGACGTTGCTGAGTATGCAAACATTGCGAATTCAACATAAATATACAATGAGATTCGCTTCACACTAGGAGATCGTTTATTATTTCATAACGGGTTGACCGATTTTCATCAGTTTCTTTGGCGCGCGTTTCTTTCTCTGAAAAGCTTGTCATAGTTTCGCCCAAATCTCTGTAAGTTAAGAAATTTCAGGTGGAAATTGTCTTGAATGATTCGGTTGTACTCGACCGTCGGAAAATACTCTAACTTTCGAGGTTTCTTGCCCCCCAATATCTCAGACAGAACGAAACAAATCGATATGAAAATTTGCTTCCACATGCAACATACTCATAATAATGAGCCTCTTGCAAAAAATTTTTGGCAATAGTGATAACAGAACCATAGAAATTCAATTGGAACTGTCAAGTTTTTACATATTTTAGTTTTTAAATAATTTCCCAGAATATTATTCCGATCGTGCTCAAATTTTGCTTATACAGTGTGTTTGGTCATGACTTAGCGATAATTTAAGGTCATCAAATATACCTAACATTTTCGACAAAAACACACAAACTTGGAAGTTTACCCCCTTAGTTTTGGAGTAGCCCCCATTTTAAATTTACTTTTTTATTTTCTTTGACCCTTCCAAATAATATCGATTTCTTTGGACATAAAGGAAATACAGATGTGAAAAAAATATTTTTTGAAAGATTATACTACCATTTTTCATTGAAGTATAACAATATAAAAACATTTAACTTGAAAACGCCATAAAAAAATTCTTTAATAATGTTCATAGTTTAAATATGTACTGATTTTCTCAGTAAATCCGCAATATAACAAGAACTAGCACATTGAAGTATAATTTTTTTCAATGATTTAACACGCAAGGATATTAGCTACAAAACAACACTCACATCATATCTGTAAGTTACATAATTTGATAGTTATTGCTGCTCGAATATGATCACTACGCAAGCAGCAAAAGACCAAGACAGGTCGTCATGAGGGCACTGCCTGTCTACAGAGCATAGGCGGCCATTTTGAGCAATTTTCATGATAAATTTGTTGTTTGATCATTGAAAATTATCGGAAGTACAGTACTGAGTGTTTTTTTATTTTATCAATTTTCATGAGGGTCATGTTCGAACAGCAATAACTCTCAAATTATGTAACTTACAGAAATGATGTGGTTGTTGTTTTGTATCTTGTATCCTTGCGTGTTAAATCATTGAAAAAAAGTTAAACTTCACTGTGCTAGTTCTTGTCCTATTGCGTATTTACTGAGAAAATCAGTACATATTTTCAAAATGAACTTTTTTAAAGAATTTTTTATGACGTTTTCAAGTTCAATGTTTTTTTATTGTTATACTTCAATGAATGGTGGTAGTATCATCTTTCAAAAAACATTTTTTTCACATCCTTTATGTTCAAAGAAAACGATATTATCTGAAAGGATCAACGAAAAAAAAAGGTGAATTTAAAATGGGGGCTACTCCAAAACTAAGGGGGTAAACTTCCAAGTTTGGGTGTTTTTGTCGATAATATTTTTTTTTGAGGATAGCTTCATTGCTCCACCAATGAACTAACTTTCAAGAGCAAATTAATATCTAAAATTGTTTTTAATCACAGGAATAAAATTTTATTCGAAAATTTTCCTTATTTAGTTAAAAAAACCGATTTTCCCAATTATAAATGGAATTTCAATTAGTTAATACAAATAAATGTATGTGGTTGTTTTAAATTGAATCAATGCGATTAGAACAAATATCGAAAAATAAACGGTATCTAATTCATATTCAGTTTCCTACATCTATCAGAGGCGTTAAAAACTAGAATCATAAATGCAATTATTTACATCGGCGTTGAATTATTTCCAACAATAGAAAGGCCGAAACAGTTTATCACATTTCAATTCCCGACAGTTGACAGTGAATCAATTTCACCAGGTGAGACATTTTTCGACCACCTCCATATTTCATATTCAAGCACAATGCACGATTTGTAATTTAAACCATTGTTTTCTTTCCGTGACAAAGAATAATATCGACATTACATCTTGTCCCACTGCTACATTCAAATATAAAACACGAATCTAACGACGATTGAGCAAGTTTCGCTGGTCAAGGATCCAGGTAGGCCGAAAATAAGGATAGGTTTAGCCCACCTTACACCTTACACGGAGCCCACATGCTTGCCGATTTTTTGTCGGCCTCTGGATGTTTATCTCTAGTTTTAACTCATTATCGTAGTTATGAATGGCGTCGGTATTTCATTATTTCATGTTCGAATGAAAATTTCTTACGAGCACGCAGTTGTAGTAATAATTGCATTCATTATACTGCTCCATGTCTCAAGGATCCAAGGCAGTCAATGCGACAACCGGTATTTATAGTCTACGAAATCCGGATTTCAGAATTAAATGGGTTTTATGAAAATTGGCTGTTTCGACTTTGGTTCTGGTGTCATGGACGGATTGGATTCAATTAGGATTCATTCAGAGTTTGCGTAATTGAATGTGAGCATTTGGCGAACTCGTTGTTAGTTTGCGAATATTAATTTATGAATTATGAAAACATGACTAACTACATCATTTCGTTATTGAAACCGTCGTAAATTATGAATTCAGATCGGTCTTAGAATTGCGAAAACTAGCGATATGTCTTAATCCCTAAGTAGCGGTTTTGGTGTTTTTGGAGTTGTTATATGACTGTCTTCGTGTAATGGTTCCTAATATATGTGATGTCATTTTGAACGAAATTCGCAATAATTGAACATTCTTCTTTTATCCACAGTCTTGAAACTATCAATTTCTTTCAGTTTGGTATCTCTAGGTACTCGTTCGGAACAATAATTCGTTGAGAATACGAATCAGCTGCTTTTCTGGTTTCTTTGAAGTATCCCACCATCTCAGTTAATGTCTCATTGATCTACGAAATCAAAAAATTTAAGAAAATCCCTGAGCATGAGCTATTGAGCTCTCGTTCATTGGTGGAGTAATAATGCTATCACCTCAAAATTTTGTATAGGACTTGAGATGAGATTCATGCTAAATACAATGAATGCAAAATGTCAGCACGATCGGAATTATACTCCGGAAGTTATTCAGAAATGAAATATGTTGAAAATCAATAAGTAAAATAAAATAAATTTTATGGTTCTGATGATGCCATCCTCTTGAAATTTTGCATGAAAATTCAGTATATCTATTTTCATTCACAAAATAGATTATACTCAAATCTAATATCGTGTTATGGAAATATAAAGATTGTTCTTTTCAATATTCCATTTGCTTTTTTTTAAGCTTTTGTGAACACTAATGCCACGAAGTTTTGCATGAGGTTTATTACGAGCATCAAGATTTCCTTTCGATTGGTTTCGTTTTGTCTGAGATATTATTTCGAGATCTTTAGAATTAGCTTCCATAATACAGTGTACCTACAGTGTGTTTGGAATGATAATTTTCGGTTCGTTCCACAATTTATAGGACCGAACCAACCTAATTATCTTCGATAATAGCTTCCTATATCCCAGAAATTCTGATGATAAGCTGGAAACATATTGATTATCTTTGATTATTTTATTGTACATTTCTTTGATGTTGTTTTTCATTTTTCAGTGGGCGGCATGTCGCGGCCCCCGAAGCCGGCGGCCACCGCGAAGAAAGTCGCCCCTCCAGCAGTGCCACACGAGTTTCGCCACTCAGGAAGCTCCTTCGGATCAGCAGGATACGCTTCCTCTGAAGATGCCGGCTTCTTAGCTCCCTCAGAAACACCTGGTGTGCCTAGAGGTAAGTTTTAAACAGAATTATGTATTTGATACAATAATCAGATGAATGCCTTCTGTCAGTTTTCGTTTGTTATATGCCCCCATCAGTACTGCCAATAGCTGATTTCAAATATTAAGTGATGTTGCGCATGTGAATATATTCATGAATTTATTTTATTTCTCTAGCAATTCAATTCTGGAGAATAGCATCACTACCTTCGCTCATTTTTCGATCTCGAATCGATCATTCCTTGAGGGACATTTTCACTTATGATACATATGTGTGCTTCAACTTAAAATGACTTGTGTGTTCTGCTACCCGTTATCAAATTATGTTCGATAAAATCGAAAACGTCCATAAGATAGACAGGCACTCCTTTGAGTCCTTCGAAGTACCGTCAACGCCTCGAATAGCTTCAGCTTTGCTACTCAAAATCATGTGTGAGATGTATTCATTCACAGAACAATACTACATCAACCTGAGTAAGGCCACCCTGTAGCATTCCGATAGCCATATTAGCTTCAGCGTTTGTTAATTTACATCTTGGCATTTTCAGAAAACTCGTTTCAAATCGAAGCCGTTGATAAAATGAACCCTTTTCAAAATAAGAAGAAAATACAAAGAACCAAACTTAAAAAAAAGCGCGAATTGACGAAATGTCTCATACTGATTTTATTGGATCGATTCAAGTGTTATTGAGTTATAAATGATTTTACAGCTATTTTCTCGAAGATTACATTCTTTTCAAAATGATTGAATTCGATATCTCCAACTCTTGTGGATACTGCTCCGCAATGCAATGCTCATGAATATAGAAAATGTAAGCAGAGCTATAAAAAATCAGGTTGATTTCCAAACTTCCGCTGCCTTATATCAATGACAACGCGCGCGACAAATTGTTTTGACGAATCGAAGTTTTCTATCAGTTCCACTACGCTTCATAGTAAAAAAATCTAAATTCTCATAAAGCAAAAACTTTCAACTCCGTTCATCTTTGTGGAACATCAATTTTATTGATTTGTAATGGTTTTATTTCTATGATAAGGTTGCAGCAAAGAAATCTATAGTAGTAAGGGAAGAGTTTTATGGGACAATTGAGTGTAATATTTCTAGGTTCCAAATATAATTCATTCAAAATAACCAATTAAAAGCTACAAAGGAAGAACTATTTTTTATGTTCTTGCCGAATGTAAATGGAAATTAATGTAAACAGTTAAACAGTCATTAATTGATAGGTAGCCTTGGCTGAAATTAATGTACTAATGTTCATCAGTTGTCTCTTCCACAATTTTGGCAATTTATTTTTTACACATTCCTCAGAGTGAGATCATAGTCTCTGTTTCCTCTGTAGATTCTTTCTCAAGATCTGATGATTCAATGAGTTCAAAAATGTGTTTCCGAATGAACACTTTTATTTAAAAATTGTTGTTCCTAGAAGGTTACTAATGTGCTAACTGAAATAAATGTTGCAACAAACAACGGCAGTTTCATATTAAGTTTTTTTAGAAATCGATCATATCTACATTATGCAATGAGGAGTTCATGGACTACGATCTCGATTGAATGCAAATGTTACAGCAAGAACTTCGAATACGGATCTGCGTTCTCAGACCTTCATCTCTAGTCTAATATTATTTATCAAACCTAATATTTATTCAATTCCCTCAATTAAAAGTTATGTCCAAATTATGGTCATCAACTACCTTTTTTCTACTTCCGCTCAAGAATTTATTTCGACAGAATCATTTTTGGGATCAAAACGCACACCTGGTTAATTCGGACCGGAAACTCGAATTATCTATCCCACAGATACCTGTTCAAAATGAGATGCATACCGCTCATCTCAAAAAATGATCAAGTCCGGAATCTACGACCAGTTTGTGTCAATTGCTAACAAAAAAATTAAATGATCGAGTAGGGAATCCACGACCAATTTATGTCAATTGCCAACAAAAATTTTTCCGTCGACCACGAAATAAAAGGTTTGTTTAACGTATACGAAATTGATCAATAACGTCCCAGTTTGTTGGCCAATTTATGCTAATTTAATGTGCAATTGTCATGTGCAAACGAACAAGGAGTATTCATAAGGAATACGAGTTATGTTACCACTCTACTGAAATTCATACAGGGTGTTCCATCTCAGTATATTGCTTATTATTCCTCAGCGATTGGAAAATTTCCCTAAATACATCGAATGATTTAAATTGGGGGACTGGAACTATTAAGGGCTTGAACGTCATCAACCCCTCAATATTGAATAGGGAAGAGACCTTTCAAAAAAAGTATCATTTGAAAGATCGTGAAACTTTTCGTACAAGGGTGTATGAAAAACGTAAATTTGATGAATCGCTTTCGCCAAAAACCATTTTCTAGCTCAAATAATCCACCTTGAATAAGTTGATTGTCTCCAAAAATTGAATTGCAATTTATTCTCTCAAACAATGAATGAAAAAAATTAAAACATTTCCGTGTTTTGCCTTCTGTTTTTGTTCTTAGAATGTATTCATCTGGTTATTATAATACGTTATTATCTGTTGAGTTGCTTCCTCCGAAATTTGTTTAAAATTTCAAAAATAATTATGGTGTATACATTGTAAGAACGTGTTAATTTGATTAGCCTTGTATTGCATTGTAACACCAAAATCAAAATTCAATTTGTGGAACGAAAAATATTAAAATATGTATAATATAGTCCACGTGGCTCATTTGAGCTAAAAAATAGATTTTTTCTGCGAAAAAGATTAATCAAAGTTATGTTTTTCCTACACCGTTGTAAAGAGGCTCTCATAACCTTTCAAATTAAGTATCCTTCAATCCATCTTCGGCCACTTCCTTGTTTAATTTGAAGGGGTTGAAGCGCCCCTGTTAGGGGGTTGCTCGTTCAAGAGTCAAATATACGTTAAAAATCACCAACAACAAAATCATAGAAATATTACTTGTCTGAAATGGACCACTTTGTGTCAATTGCTAACAAAAAATAAAAATGATCAAATCGGTAATCTACGACCACTTTATGCCAATTGCTTACAAAAATTAAAATGATCAACTCAGGAATCTACAACCAGTCTGTGCCAATTGTCAACAAAAATACCATCCGTATCGACCTCTCCCCTTTACTCCAAGGCCAGATTTTTTCTTAGCTTACGCCATAAATCAAGTCCTATATCGCCATGTAGGCAGAATCTTGTAGATTCGTGGGTCACACCAACGAGTTCTTCATGATTGTCTAGAGACCACACACATTTCCGTAAACGATGATTCACATACGGACTGCACCAAGAAAACACAAAGTGATTTATTATTAGCGACAGGATGTTTGGAAGTAGGTACAATATGCACATCGGTCTGTTGGAAATTAATTCCGCAATTGCGACATCAATCGGTTGCTGCATGTGAATGTGAAAAGTTGCTGAAGTGGGAGGAATACTGTTGAAAAGTACAGGCTGTTGAGATTTACTGCTTGAAGCAAGAACCATTTCGAGCCACTGTTGAATGCTTTAGGAATAAAGTGATTAAGTGATCGTTTTGCTCGGTAATTTTTCAGTGTTATTGAATTTTCACGATGGTTTTTCGATTCGAAAAAGTTCTGCAAGGTTCGCGGATTAGAACTAGGCCCATTGAGATGACCTTCTGGGGCGTGCTTGAAGAATCATTCGAAAGAATTTCAACATTCTAATTTTTCATAATTCGCTTTTGACGATGGTTTATTCATAATGATATCTCTATTATGCAGTAATCTATTTCGACATTCATGGTTTTGATCTATTCTCGATTTATTCAGTTGTCAAAAATTCATTTGATCTTATCATTAGTTGCTGTATGATATCAACCGAAGGTTTACTGATGGGGTTTTCTGTTACTGATTTACTGATATGAAAGCTGCTCCTTTCAATTTTCTACGTCTCAGTTTATGGAAGTTTCACCTCATAAAATAAAATCCTGTGGTCTTCATTCAAATTATGTTGGACAAGCTTTGACTTATCAGTATATCTCCAAGTTGAGCAGGTTTTGTATGTTCTTTGTTTCGAAAATTTTGGGTACGTTTGGTTTTTCGAATATTGGCTCTACCGCACTCACATGGTTCTTCATATATGCAGTTTTTGGTTAGTTGATTTTCAAGATCAGGTTTTACTTTAGTTAGATTAGACCTTGGGCCTTTTGCACCAAAATACTTTGCAACTTTTCACTTTGCACTTTGCATTCTGACAAATTTCAAAAGTGAAAATTAATTATATTGCTTAACACTTCTACCAATATTTAATTTCTGCGGATTGATAATCACTTTGCACTTGACTTTTCACACTGCACTTTTCAATTATGACTGCGTTTCGTGCAATGTAACTCATTTGAAAAGTGATAAGTTGCAAAGTATTTGGTGCAATAGGCCCCTGATAGTATGTTGAGTCTTCAATGCTGTTTTCACATTGTACTCATTTCCAATTCTTTCAATCTTTCCAGATAACTCTTTAATATTCTAGTAACCTACGAGTTCTCGCTTTATCAAGTATTTTTACGCCAGAAACACACACGGAAATTCCTCAAAAAACAAAGGTACACAAAGAAAAACATGCAAAGTATCATAAGATTCCAACTTTGCACTATCCAGATGTAGTACCAATTCGCTCTTTTTCTTGTACAAAATTACTTTTGACGAGACTTGTCTATATAAAATGTTGCTCATGGAATAATCTTCATGTTTGGAATTTGTCGCAACCCTTAATTCCTGCTCAAACGGAATTCCTTTTCCTTGAAAAGCAATATTTTACCAACTCGCAATTTCATTATCCGATAAACATGTGAAATCATATTTTGAAGATTCCATCCAATGCTTGAATCCCCTCCAAATGTTATTTTGTCGAAGGTAATGTACTTTGTGATTCTACAAAACCTTCGACTGAAGTAAATTTTTTTTGATGATGTTTATGTGATTTGTTCAAATTGATTCTTTCATAAGGATCACATTTATCTTACATTTCCTGTCGATGAATGGTCAGCAGGACAGCAGGACAAGTCTTGTCGTCGCCTCACAGGAAATCATCTTCTATCCTTCGTAATCTATGACCATCGGCCTCATCAATTATAGCGGACACTAACGACATAACCGTGACGTATTGTGATCGCTAAACGATCTCTGGAGGCTTTTATGAATTTGTCTTTTGCACGTATGGACATGGGATATGTCTAGACAGCGTCAGGGCCGGGTCAAGCTGGGAAAACTGCGTTTTCTCATTAGAACAGAAAGTCTGGTATAAGGCAGTGAGTACAATCCAGAGGCCATTTTGAGCGCTCGTTCTATTTAAACGAGTGCTATATCGTTCTGCCAAAATGTCTGTCATTTTCTAATTTTTGGTCGAATTCAATTCCGTGAAAACGTCCGTTAGCACAAAATGTTTCGAAGGGATTGTCCTAGAGACTTGAGATTTTCAGGGTGAGTTCGGTTCGCGAATGCGCGGTTAAGTTCGTTAACCAGCCAAATCGTACAAGGTGTCTCAAAATTTTTGTTCCTCAATATCTCAGACAAAACGAAACCAATCGAAATGAAATTTTGCTGCCACATGCAAGATGCTCATAATAAACTTCACGCTAAATTTTGTGGCCATAGTGTTAACAAAACCATACAAAATTCTATTTAAATATTGAAAAGAAGAATTATTTCCATATCAAGATATCAGATTCGAGTGAAATTTTGTGAATGAAGATTGATATACTGAATGTTCATGCAAAATTTTAAGAGGATCGCTTCATCAGAACAACAAAATTTAATTTTTCTAATTATTGAATTTTAACATATCTCATTTTTTTTTTAAATTTCCAGAATATAAATTCTATTAGATTTGAGTATAATCTATTTTGTGAATGAAAATAGATATACTGAATTTTCATGCAAAATTTCAAGAGGACGGCATCATCAGACCATAATATTATTTTATTTTACTTATTGATTTTCAACATATCATTTCTGAATAACTTCCGGAGTATAATTCCGATCGTGCTGAGATTTTGCTTTCATATAAGTATTTAGCATGAATCTCAAGTCCTATGAAAATTTTTGAGATAATAGCATTATTGCTCCAACAATGTGAATTAGCGGTCAAAAGCGCCTGCTCAAGGCTTTTCGTAATTTTTTATTATTTAGACGGGAAACAAGGCAATATACAGGGTGAGGCAGAGGAACTCGCTGTTTTAGAAATTCGATCAAACAAAAACTTGAGCAAATATCGATTTGATTATATTTCCATCATCAAGTAATATATTCAAAGTTATGTTTAGACAGTTTTAAGGATGATATCTGGCAAATGGTGTCCATTATTGTCAATACATTGCGTGAATCGATTTCGGAAATGTCGGACATTGACGATAGCCAAATCAATGTTATTTTTCAAGTGTGCAAGAGCCCTTGGGCGATCGCTATGAAAATTTGATTGAGTGCTAAAAACCAGAGAAAATGTTAGGAGCGGCTTCAACGTTTCACTGTTTGATTAGCACTATTGCGAGTTGGGATAGTTGGCCCATTTTTCGCAAATGAATAGTTTCAGTGATTTCTGACCGTTAGGTCCATATAATTCTGGAGTTCTCTAGGGTTTTCAGCGTTCTAGCAAATTCGCCTGATTTAGCCCCTGCAACATTTTTTATGGAGTTTTCTGAAATCATGTTTGTAGCGATCGTACCTGGACTCTGGCACACTTGAAGAACAACATTCGTTCGGCCATACCCAATAAACCCAACCAAATTGTTGACAAACTTGTCCGACATTTCCGAAATAGATTAACGCAGTGTAAGGACAATAATGGACACCATTTACCAGATATCATCCTTAAAACTGTCTAACGTAAACTTTGAATATTTTACTTGATGATGGAAAATATAATCAAATCGATATTTGCTCAAGTTTTTGTTTGATCGAATTTCTAAATCAGCGAGTTTCTCTGCCTCACCCTGTATATTGCCTTGTATCCCGTCTATATAATAAAAAATTACGAAAAGCCTTGAGCAGGCGCTTTTGACCGCTAGTTCATTGTGGAGCAATATCTTCAAAATTGATGATTTATTTCTAGGGTGGTCAAATCCCAAAATCTTGATGGCCAACTTGCCTTTGTAAATTTTTAATGAAGCTTGAGTAACTAGAAGTACCAAATTTAAGTTTGTTTTCGTTTCCTTCAATGATAATAACATTAATAACTCCTGTTATGTCCAAGACGAGAACGGCCCTGTTAGATGTCAATCGCATAATCATACATAGCCACCGATATCCGAAGGAGGGGTTGTGATTGATGACTTGCAGATCTGGCCTTGTTTTTGCGTCCTCCTTTTTTCACCAATACCCGTCTTGTCATATTGCCGGATGATTCTTCTCGTTCTGTTTATCTGCCAGTGGTCAGTCGGCTAGATCTGTTTATCTCGTAGCTGAGGCGTCGAAGATGTTGCGGTTAGAAACGTGTTGAGTTATCGTAGAGGTGCTCTTGTGGATTACTTTCTGGAAAGAAATGCAGGGTGAGCGATATAGGTTATTTCATTCGTAGGTTTATTCTATTCGTTCTAGAATTTCTTGTAAACTTTTTCAGTTGATGTCCCTATCAAAGTATCGGCAGCCGAACGATCTGTCACGATCAGCTCTTCAATATTTATTTATTTATTCACTAATCTACAATAAGATGATAAATAAGTTTTTGACCCATCAAATTCACATGGGGAGTCAGCAAAATATAAAACACCAACAAATTATGAAACATAAGTATTAAAAAGGTCACATCATTTCCACAACATTGAGAAAAATAACATATACAGGGGTTTATCAAAAATGAACAAACAATATATTTTCGTTTCTGTGTGAGGACATACAATATACATATCCCGTTTTCTGAGCATAAGCGAGATACAGGGTGTCAAACGTCATTTTTGAGCAAGTTTATGAGTGTGGTCAGTTTGTATAACACTTAAAGTAACGGTTTTTGGTCAAATCTCAGTATTTTTGGGTCCTCTATTCAGAAAAGTTGACGAACTCCGAAAAATAATTTACAAAATGGCGGAAGACCTGCAATGTTCTTATTTTTTTTTGCGGTTGTCAAATTGACTTTTTTTTCTGAATGAACACAATTTTCTAAGAATTCTGTGAAATTTTTTCTTCAAAAATCGAAACACGGTTTCACTCGAAATGGACGAAATTTTGTACAATTGTACTTCTTGAGTTATCAATCACGAATATGAAAACAGAATAGTAAAATATCGAACGGTTTCGTTACTACAGTCATTCAAATGTTTCGTTCAGACCTCTGAAATAATGAAAAAAAAAGTTGTTCTGAGTTCTAGATTCAAAATAATTTAATTATTGGCATGTAACATTCTAGATGAATTCATAAAAAAAAATATGTGAAACTTAGTTGGGACTCGAACCGACGTAGGTATTGAATAGGGAAATAGCACTGTTCAAAGAATATAATATTCGTTGCCAGGCAACGTTAGTTCGTAGTTCATAGAGTAGTATAACCCTTTCAATAAATATAGTAGAATTTCAGGAACTCCAAACAACACGTGTAATAACTCAACAGACACAATATTCTGAAATACTGCCTGAAAATACTTCGGACAACATGTACAGGGTATCCCATTTTGGGCACTTTTACGGGATATCTCCGTTATTTTTAACGTTAGCGGGATGCGGTTTTCGCGACAGTGTGCTACTTTTTTGTGAAACTAAAGATGGCGCAATCAGTTTTTGCATAGCTCTCTTAGTTTTGCTATACAGGGCGGAAATGAAAAGTATCACTTTTAATCACCTCCCGTATCTCAGTTGTGCTTAAACTTGGAGAAATGGTTGAAACGCATTCCTATAGATTTTTTTCCGTAGAATCCAGTGGCGTAGTCAGTTTTTCAATTAAACTTTCCGTTTTTGAGTTATTGAGCAAACATATGTTTTTTAAATTGGACACCCTATATATTATTTTTTATTCTTATTAAGCACAATCTCAGCTTTTCAAAAACATATTATTTTATGCATTTATTTTTAAAACCAAGCTCAGAATTCAAGATTTTGTAATTCAATTGTGAATAACTGAGTAGTAGGCTCTATGACTGTTTATTAAAAACAAAAAAAATGTCAAAGCTTTGTCGGTTGGTTTAAAAGTTTACAGTTCTCTCAGTTTTTATTATTTATTATATCATATTCAATCATATTCAATGATTCAGTTTTAAGTTTTTCTCATTACGGCTGCTCACGAAAATTACGAGAAATATGACATGCTTGTTGTGATCTAGATATTATGTTAACATTATTTTCGATTTCTAACGAAATCTTGACATTTATTTTTTGTTTTTAATAAACAGTCATAGCCTACTACTTAGTTATTGACAATTTAATTACAAAATCTTGCATTCTGAGCTTGGTTTTGAAAATAAATGCATAAAGTAATAAGTTTTTGAAAAGCTGAGATTGTGCTTGATAAGAATGAAAAATAATATACAGGGTGTCCAATTTAAAAAACATATGTTTGCTCAATAACTCAAAAACGGAAAGTTTTAATTGAAAAACTGACTACGCCACTGGATTCTACGGAAAAAAATCTATAGGAATGCGTTTCAACCATTTCTCCAAGTTCAAGCACAACTGAGATACGGGAGGTGATTAAAAAGTGATACTTTTCATTTCCGCCCTGTAGAGCAAAAACTAAGAGAGCTATGCAAAAACTGATTGGCGCCATCTTTAGCTTCACAAAAAAAAAGCACACTGTCGCGAAAACCGCATCCCGCTAACGTTAAAAATAACGGAGATATCCCGTAAAAGTGCCCAAAATGGGATACCCTGTACACCAATGCATCTAAAAGATACATCGCCAATAACAATTTTACATCCTGCAAAGAAAAACTTCGTAATACCCCATAAAATTCGAAACCCATCTTCTTGAGACGTGTATCCCTTGTAACTATCGGGTAAACCACAATATAAAGTCCAATTCCCTTCGAAAATTACCCCATAAACACTAATCATCCATCACTCCAATCTTCATAGCTCGGGAATAACACCTCGGCCATACCTATGTGCATCCATTAACCTTGAAAGTGTCGAAGATGATTTACGAGCAACTCCGACAAGAAGCATAGACATAGTAAATGGTCTCGTTGCATTTCGTTTTACCCAGCCATAGTACGATTTGTCATGGGCTATTCGCGCATTCTGCCGATGGCTACTCCTTTCGAAAGAGTGAAGCTGTTATTAACTTCATCATCTGACAAGGACGAGCTGGGAGTACTGGCTGCTAGGATAATTGTTATTTATTATAGTACGGAGGAGTTGCGTTGGTCAGGTGAGGAAGACTGATATAAGAAGGAAAAGTAGCAAGCGAGCTCTAAGGACCAATTAGATTTTATCTAAATATTTTTCCCTGTTACTCCTCATATTTATTTTGCAACTGGGTTATTTTTCGAAGTGCTGATATGTATCATTTCATTAAAGTTGGAGGAGGAAATCAATATGGCCGTTGGGTATACATAGACCAACTCGATGTGGCTGCAACATACTAGTCTTGCTTTAATGTTACTTAAGGTGAGTGAACAACTTCAGGAAATCGAAATGAATTGAAAATTATTCCATGAGTGATGAGCTGCGTTTGATGGTTGTGAACGATTTCCTACTACAAGAGCATGAAGATTATCTCAAGAATGACATAGACAATTCAAAACAGCATACTGCGTATGAGATATGTTCAGCTTCATTCAAACAAACCACCTTACAGTTCAATCTCCTTATTCTGTGAAGAATGGTAAATCCAAGAGCTCTCACTTCTTGCTTTACAACTGGTTATTGCTTTCAAATTCTGTTCTTCGTTTTTATCGCTGGTAGTCGGACGTACCGGGTTTTTCACTATAATTTGACCCCCCCCTTTAACTTTGTTACCGAAGGAGATACAAAAAAATGTTTCGTACAAAAGTTTCACGAAATCAACTGAGGGTTTTTGATATGTATTCAGAAACTGAAATATATACAGGGTGGCCAACATATTGATGGCAACTTCATTTTTTCAAATGGAACACCCTGTATATTTTTCCATGTTTGGCTAGTTCATTTTCCCCTGATTTCAAATATGTAACACATGTTGGTCTATCTTTTATTCTGAGAATCACAGAGTTTCAAATTTCGAGAAACACCGGCGAAGATCTGTAATCATTTTACAAGTGCGTTACTGAAAATGTTCATTTTTGGAGTTATAATAACGTCAATGGGAAGATATACAGGGTGAACAACATTGAATACAACTACATATAGTTTTTCAAATGGGACACCCTGTCCTGTATATTTTTCCTTTTTTGATAGGCTATTTCCTCCTGATCTCGAAAATAAATGCGTATGTGGATGTGTCTCTTCAATTTCTAGAGTTTCAAAGTTTTGAAATGATGACACCGAATAAAAAATATGTGAAATACCTATGAAATTCTTATATCCAAACAAGTAAAGAAATTTCTTAAAATGATCACCTCCATTCACATAGTTCATATAGTTGTCTCAAGTTGTTTAGACTATTTTTGATAGCATTATTAGGCTCTGATTCAAGTCAGAAATTAAAGTTCAAAATTTGTTCTGATCATTACAATATTATCATTATTCTTGTGCGTTGACGGGATTAGTTCCGAATGATAGGGTTAAATTTGGTTGATTTTATTTCATTAATAATATTCTCCACTTTCATTGATTGTCATTATTGCTGAAGTAAATTTTTTCCTTCAGGAACGGCTATAAAAACTTGTCCAACGGTGTTAAATCGGGACTATTTGGAGGCCATAAAATGGGTGCCATTACCAATCCAAAGATCAAATTGGCCACTTAAATATTCACGAACTTCCAAAACGCTGTGCCGGATGGTTATTGAAATTTGAAAACTCTGTGGTGCTCAGAATGATATAGATAGACCAACATATGTTACATATTCGAAATCAGGGGAAAAAAAAGAGCTAACCAAATAAGGAAAAATATGCAGGGTGTTCATTTGAAAAAATAAAGTTGCTATCAATATGTTGGTCACCCTGTATATATTTCAGTTTCTGGACTTATATCAAAAACCTCAGTTTATTTCGTGAAACTTTTATACGAAACATTTTTTTGTATCTCCTTCAGTAACAAAGTTAAAGGGGGGGTCAAATTATAGTGAAAAACCCGGTACATACCTTTGCACTATTCTAATTTCTATAATATTATCGAACCTTTATAAATAAACGAGACACGGTTTGTTGTTAAGTTATGATTGTCCCATACATGTTATAGTAGATTGATCCTCTTTGCAATATATTTCGAAAGTTTTATGTGTTTTAATATTTCGCCAAGTTTGTATCTTTGGATGTTTTCGCCCTTTCCAGTGCTCTAGTAGAATCGAAAGGACCTTTCTATCGTCATTTTTTCAGTCTGTAAAATTCCCATTGTTCTTCTCAGTCTACTGCAACAATCATCCTTGCTAGTGTTCACTTAGCAGAGCATGCTTATCTTTTAAAATGAGAAATTATCATCTTCACCTTCTATACACAACAATACCTTCAAGAGTGTTACTTCAATCAAATTAGCACTTGAATTTACGTAAAACTCATATAATTGAAGTGACCTTCCAGAAACGCTTCTTCCAAGAAAAGTCGAACCAGTGGTAACACACAGTTACAGTTGTTCTCCATCGAAGTGAAAAATCAGGTGGTGATAGGTGTGTTTCATGAATTCAACTCACTATGCAAAAGTTTTATTGACAACCCCAGCATTAGTACTGATAAAATAGTATATTATGCAACGAGCGTATTATGATAGCTATTATAACCGAGCGAATAACAGTTATTATACGTGAGTAGCATACCATACTTTATCCACGACTACTGAATATTATATTCCTTGAAAATTTTTTCATTTGGCGATCGTGCTAAGACCATTCTATCACAAGCATAGAGAAAGGAAAGTATATTACATCTCGATGATCGCAAGTTTCGAAAAAGTCAAGTCTATATATGGGAAATTTTTGGTGAACTTGTCATGGTATATTTTGTAATAAAAATTGCTTTGATTGATGTGATAAAAGTAGATTTGTTCCTCGATTGACAACGTATACCCATATTTGTTAGTTGGAGTACTTTGGAATACTGAAGAAATATCAATTCAATTTAAAGAAAATAATTTTAGAGCTAAATCTATGAAGCATCTTACAGGAGTGTAATAACTCATTATTCATTTGTGATTAATGGGTATTATTATGGCCATTGGCCAAGCAAACAGACTTATGATGGGTAGATTATACGATAGTCGTGGATAAAATCAATTTTATATCCATGGTAACATCCACCTATTTCTCCTTGTGGATACTGGGTGTTTTCCTAATAGGTTTTTAATGCCATCAACTCAATAACAAAATCGTGTCTTTCTGTTACGAACAAAGAAGAAAAAGAAGTCATTTTCGTTACGTTTATTTATTTAATAGAGATATTCTTTAGAGCACTCAAATTTGAAACCATATGGACTTAACATCGATAATGGGCATCATATTCATAAACTTCGAAGAATCCAGAGCTCGAAAAACAAAAAACTTCCGCTGTTACAACAGTCACAAATAACTTAATGTGACCTTTATTGTTGGTGGACTTTCGGCGCCTTTTATTATAACATATCGCTCAATGCCTAGAACTACGAGTGTAAGCTCCTTCCCCCCCTGGGCAAGTTGAATGCAGCTACGGATATCATATTTCTTGATTCTGGATAAGTAGATGGGAACATATAAAGTTGTTTGTTGGAATGGCTTAACGTCGTTTCCTGGAATGTCTTCACCTGGGATGCGGATAACAATAGCTGTTCAGGGGAAATGATCAGTTTGCAGTTCTTGGATTTCCCTGAAGTGCTAGTAATATAAATGTTATATTTGGAATTCGTTATAAAACTGCAATGGTTTGAATGAAACTGCGTATCATTATTGGTTATACTTAACCTTTTAAATACAAAATGCTGGTATTGTTGAGATAATTTTTTTTAAGTACTCGCTTTGATCTCAGTTGAATTTCCACTTTTGGAAAATGTTTTTCTGGGGTTGAAGTGCGTATCTTTATGAAACAGTTTCTTCAAATTTGGTTTGAATATTTCGATCATACAGGGTGTCCAGTTCCTCAGACTTGCGGCTATCCAAAAATACCCCATGTACATTATGCGATTTTTTGTAGTTCTTGAGTCTGAAATTTCAGAAGCGGACAGAAAAATAAATCAAGAATATTCGAGTAGCTTCATACAATTGACACGTCACTTTTTAGCACGTTGTCGATAATGTATTCAAATTGGAGGCACAGATGTTGAAAATTCATTGAAGTTAAGAGTAATTTTTGGTATTATGGTCTTTCATTTTCTATGCCAAAACAATTAATTTCACGAGCTAGAGTTGTTCCGCAGAAATTCATTTAAAATCATATTCAAAATTCCATTTTAAGGTTAATTTCAATTCAATTAATGATAAAAGGAGAAAAAACAACTTTCATCGGGTTATAATGATTTTTAGCCATCTGCCTTTCACGGCAGATTACAACAAAAAAAGTCGGATCAAGAACCTTTTTTTTCCCCGACTTTTGTAGCTCAGAATTAGGCAAAGTTTTAAACTTAGCCAAAAACTAGAAAAACGCCTTTTTGTATTTATAAATCAAAAATGAATGAGTATATCCTACTAAAAACTACCTTGAACAACCTTCAAAAGACGTTTTGTTTTTAGAAAAATGGTTTTTCTTGATAATTTCATCAATTGATAATTTATTGACCTTCAAGTATAAGAAATTAAAATTACCAGGGACGTCAGAACACATTTGAATTGAAATAAAAAAACTTTCAATCTTCTGGAAATACAATTTTAGGCAGGTGTAAGTGATACCCATTTTGTTCCTCTTCAGACGATGATGTTCGATTTTCATTGTTTTCAAAGTTTTCCTTCGATTCTCGAATATAAAATCATAAAGTTGTGACTCATTTCCAGAGATTGCATGCAAATCAGCTGAAGAGTCATTTCAAAGTGTAGTATTTATAATAATTCAAGAGATATATCATATCACGGACTTTGCCCACTGATGATTAAACTGATTCAACCAACAACCTCGTAAAGCAAAAAATGGCACGCCCATCATTACATGGTGTCGACTGCGCCGAAAAAAATCATCCAATTGGCTTCATTCTGTGTGGTCTTCTAATTATTCAGCTGTAAAACCTGATTCATTAAACGTAAATCATCATCGATTCCCTTAATAACTCTGCATAGCTATGGTACGAACGAAACGACTGGGATAGAAGAAGATTGAAAAGGCTGTCTCTGCGAAATAATGAGACTTGCAAGCCACAATTCCACTCCTAATAACAATTTTGCTGTTACTCTTGGATTGATGCTTAGATCTGGTTAATGAAGAAGAAGAGGAGGGAATGACTCCACTGCCTGTGGGCAGTACCAACTTGAGAAAAAGTGCGTAATTATGTATGTTTGCCATTGGAATGAAAACCGCAGGGGGGCAAACACTTCGTAGTGTATAAACTAGTCTTCAGGTACTTCTCGCTCTGTGTTTTGACACCTGGGAAACGACACTGCAATAGAAAATAAATTACTGATGGTGGTTTCTCAAGAACAGGTAGCAATTTGGTTATTTATCGTAGTTGCAAACAAAGTATTTGAAGAATTATGCTTATAAAAGAATTTTAATATCAAAATAATTTTGAGGATATAAGATAGAATTTGAAGGTACGGGACGAAACGGCAGAGATATAGAAGAAGACTGAAAACGCTGTCTCTGCCAAATAATGAGACTTGAAGAAGAAAAGGAGGGAATTACTCCACTGCCTTTGGGCAGTACCAACTTGAGAAAAAGTGCGTAATTATGTATGTTTGCCATTAGAATGAAAACCGCAGAGGGGAAAAACACTTCGTAGTGTATAAACTAGTCTTCAGGTACTTCTCGCTCGTGTTTTGACACCTGAAGCACGACACTTCCAATAGAAAAAAAAACTGGTAGTGAAAGAGGTAGCGATTTGGTTATTTATTGGAATTGCGAATAACCTCAGTATTTCAGAAAATATATTTAGAAAAACTTTATCCACAAAATTCATTTGTGGATTATATTTGTGCTGTGGTTTCACATGCTGCGTGAAGAAAAGACTGGGATAGAAGAAGATTGAAAAGGCTGTCTCTGCAAAATTATGAGACTCTCAAGCCACAATTCCACTCCTAATGAAAATTTCGCTGTCACACTTGGATTGATGCTTAGACGAGGGGTCTATCACTGGCAGTTTTTTTGTACACTAAAATTCCAATTTGATAAATAATTCCACTAAATTCACAAAAATTCTTTTCAATATTCCGCATAATTCCATTCAGTTCCTCACAATTCTGTAAAATTCCCCATAATTCCATTAAATTTCCCATAATTCCGTTAAATTCATCATAATTCCGTTAATTCATCATAATTCCGTTAAATTCTCTACAATGCCGTTCAATTCCTCACAATTCTGTTCAATTCTGCGCATTTTCAATTCCATTCAATGCTAACAGAATACCGTTCAATTCCATTGAAATTCCTTCAATTCTTCTCAATTCCAAACAATTCCGTTATAATGCCGTCAAATTCCATGCAATTCCATCAAATTCCATGCAATTCCATCTAATTCCGTGTAATTCATTCCCAATTCCGTCATTTTGTACACTAAAATTCCGCAGTGATAGGCCCCTCGTGCTTAGATCTAGTTAATAAAGAAGAACAGGAGAGATTGACTCCACGCGGTATAATGTCTATGGGCAGTACCGACTTGAAAAAAAGTGCGTAATTATGTATGTTTGCCATTGGAATGGAAACCGCAGGGAAGCAAACACTTCGTAGTGAACAAACCAATCTTCAGGTACTTCTCGCTCTGTGTTTTGACACCTAGGGAACGACATTCAATGGAAAATAAATAACTAAAGATTTCACGAGAACAGGTAGCGATTTGGTTATTTGTCGAAGTTGTAAGTAACATCAGTATTTGAAAAATTATATCTTAAAAGAATTTCAATATTAAAATTATTTTGAGGATAGATTTCGAAGGTACAGGATAGTAGAAAATTGAAAAAGCTATCTCTGGGAAATAATGAGTCTGGCAAACCACTCCTAATAACAATTTCGCTGTTAGTCTCGAATTGATGCTTGATCTGGTTAATGAAGAAGAAAAGGAAGTAATGAATACACGAGGTATAATGCCTGTGGGCAGTACCAACTTGAAAAAAAGTGCGTAACTGTGTAATTATGTGTGTTTGCCATTGGAATGGAAACCGCAGGGGGGCAAACACTTCGTTGTGAATAAACTAGTCTTCAGGTATTTCTCGTTCTGTGTTTTGACACCTGCGGAACGACACTTTCAATAGAAAATAAATAACTGGAGGTTTCATGAGAACAGGTTGCGATTTGGTTATTTGTCGGAGTTGCAATTAACTTTAGTATTTCAAAGAAAATATACATGAATAGTTTAACTACTTTATTGATCGCTAGATTATTAATTAATTAATTTAACAAGATTTTTCCTTCGACCGTATTATAAATTGAGTATAAATTATTTTGCACAAAAGATACATTTGACGTAATTCAAGTTTCTATGTTTCAGTAGATTTGTAACATTACTCATATTGCTCCTGAATACTTGATGTTCGGTGGCCCTGGATAATAATACTTCAGAACAGATAAAATCATGCATTAAAATGAGTCATTATGGTTCATTTTGGTGTATGTTAAACTGAGGTTTCATTATAAGGTCGAAGGATTATTCAATCGCTGGATTAATTAACGAGTTGATTACAATATTTTCGGTGTATTTTTCAACTCTTCGCGCTACAGCAGCGATATTCCGTGAAATGGATGAAGTGATTTACGAAAAGAACAATTTTTTCAAACAAATTTCCACATTTAAGAAGCGTTGTTCTGGCTTTGAATGATTCATGATGAATTTTCAAAACTTACTAATCAGAAATGCATACAGTTTAACTTTCACAATTCTTACAATACACACGAAATTTCGCAAAAATAGTCGTATTAATGCCTCATAAATTGATATAAATTGATCTGTATCTGTTGTTCAACGTAGAATATGAACGCCCTAATGATATAATAAAATGTACATCATAATGAATCTCATGTCTGCGTTGAGGATAAAGAAATCAAGACAAGTAGATAAGACTCAAACAGCAAAGAAAATGTATATTATTTGCGGATAATCTCACCATAACATTCATTTGACATATTTTCTTCAAAGACTGACAAAATCTTCCATCCTTCAATTTCAAATAATAATAGTAATAGTGAAGAAAAATATGTCAATACCAGCAATGTAATTAACATAATGAACTCAGCCAAGCGTTACGCACAATATCAGCACTATCATACTTCATTAATTACCGAAGATAAAATACTACAGATTTATTCGCGGAATATGTATGATTAATCAGAAGAAAATAAGTGGGTATAATTCCGGATTATCTCTCATTAAATGTCAATTAATTAGGCAAAAATGTCATAAGTGATTTAAACTGTTTTAGCGTTTGATTCTGCGCTACTTCAGAATGATAAATAATATGATATGGAGAGATAAAGGGTTTTCTACTAAAAGGTGTTATTCTGTATAGCTCACTATTCCGGTAGATGTCATTTTTTGACATTTGACAAGTAGAAACTACGGAATTAATAAAATGGAACTATACACGCTTCAAGAACGCATTGAAATGATCAAAATTCACTATAAAAATGGTGAAAATTTGGCAGAGACGGTTCGTGAAACTCGAACATTTTTGGGTCGTCGTGAAGCACCTTGTCGTACCGCAATAAAGAAATAGGTGCAAAAATTCGAGCTGTTGGGACAAGTTAGTGATGTGAAGAATAAAACCCGTGCACGTCGCTCAAGAACAGCCGAGAATATTGCTGCTGTAAAGTGTTGAAGAAAACCCAGGTTTGTCCATTCCTCGTCGTTCGTCTAGAATTAAGATTTTTTTATGGCCAAAATTGGATAGTATTGATCTGGACAAAGTTTACTTTCAACAAGACAGCTCTACGTGCCATACAATCAACGAAACTATTGATCTATTGCTGAAAAATTTCTGGACCGTGTTATCTCTCGAAGAGATGATCACCATTGGCCACCGAGATCTTGTGATTTAACACCTTGCGACTTCTTCCTTTGGGACCACGAGAAAGAGGAGGTCTACGTCAATAGCCCAGCGTCGATTCAAGACCTCAACGATGGAATTCGTGAGGCTATCGAGGACATAGGGCAGCCACTTTGCGATTTGGTTATGGAAAATTTCATTAAAAGGATATGGCCCTGTGAGCGTGGTCGTGGTGGTCATTTGCCTGATGTTATTTTCCACTATTAACGGCATAGCTTCTTTTTTATAACGTGAAAAAAACATCCGATCATTTATATTGAAAAATGGCATTTTTCTTTGAATATCAAAGTACAACCTCTTATTGGAAAACCCTCTAGATGTACAGAACCAAAGAAAACTAAAGTTCGTTGTTGAAATAAATTCTAAATCAAATAAATTAAACGAAAAACGTAGAAGGAGATACCTTGTGAACGGTCGGATGTAAAAGAGCTAAATACTATAATTTACGGAAGAACCTATTTCAAAACTTTTGATGGTAGATTCAAAATTGAGAGTGAAAGAGAAATAAATTCATCAATGATATGAATGAGACAATTTTAGTCCTATAGATATATTCAAAGAATGATCCTTACCCCTACGTTAGGCCTTTGATATTTTTTTCTGATAACAACAAATACGTCATGACGTGAAATGATTCAGTTTGTTATTCAATGCAAATATATGTATATATACCACAGAAGATCACAAAGATCTAAGAGCTATCTATCATTCGATTTCTAGAGTCCAAATTGACTACATCCTCCGTGCCAAATAAAAGCCGGGATATTAAATCACCTTTGTCTTTTAGCGTCAATGGTATGAATAATGACACATAACAGCTGCTATGAATAAATTGATATCAATTCTTACTACATCTGATTGATTTCTAGAACTCACATAGGCGTTATCCTATCTGTAATCGAGTGGCAATCTCTAGCAAAGGTTGTCCAGGCCGTTCACCTTCTTGTTGAGCGCCTCAGATGGAAAAACAACTGAAGGAATTTATCCGGTAACAAACACCGAGACTGCAAATGCAGGTGACAACGTTCATTACTACCCGATGGTTATTGTGTTCTGAAGGTGTTGGTATCAATATGGATCATGCTTTCTTGACATTCAACGAAATTTCTTAAATTAAATTGTGGAGATAACAATCAGAAACCATATCGAAAATGTGGGAAGAAGATAATTGAATTTCGTGCGTAATATACGATCCGTTGCCAGATGATTTTATTTCAGTTTGTGCTGTTATGATTATTTCAGGGGTGTTCTATTGAATCTTCTTCGGAAAATGTATTCATTTCATACAATGATTGACATCCCAGGCGGAACTGAAAAACCGATATTAACATGGCAATATAGTACAGTATATTTGTGCTTAAAAGAACCTCTTTAAGATTTGGGGTACTTTTGATAGCTTCCATTTTTTATGTTTTTTGGGGTGCTGAATCTGAATATGAGGTTGTCTAACAAAATTTCGTGAACATTAAAAAAATACGAAAAAAGAATGAAAATCTCATTCTTGGTCAGTTTTTTGCTTATTACTCGGAAACAATCAACTTTTCGTGTGAAACCTTTTCATACAAAATGAAAGTACATAATATTTCCTACAAATTGTACTACCACAGTTTATTGTACGACAACCCGTTCTGGCTCTCAAATTATAGTTAAAAATGAGGTATTTTCTATGACTCAATACATGAAAAAAAAATTAAATTCTATGGTTCCTATGATGCGATCCTTTCGAAATTCTCCATGAACATTCAGTATATCAGTCGAGATTCACAAAGAAAATTTCACTGGAATCTGATATCTTGTTAGGGAATTTTTTATGGTTCTGTTCACACTATGATCACACAATTTTGCATAAGGCTTATTATGAGCATCTTGCATATGGCCGCAACATTTCATTTCGATGGGTTTCGTTTTGTCTGGGATATTGAGGAACAATGTTCCGTCACGAAATTTTGTTAGGAAACCTCAAATTCGGATTCAGCACCCCAAAACACATAAAAAAATCAAAACTACCCCAGAACTTTCCTGCTAAAAGCACAATTCGACTGGATTAATAGTCTATTCAGAGATGTGTGGTTTCAGATTGGTGTATTAAATAACAATAACATGAATTTGATCGAATCCTGACAATTTGTCACTTTCGTTGATATTTCGTTCTGTTCGAACATCAGTTTTTTCAATTTCGAACAATTATATCGATTAGTTTTGAGTATTTCTCGTCTGGAATTGAACCATTAATCGTATTCGCGAAATACAGTAGGTAGTTGTACGACATTTAATTTGAAAATGGAAGAATGCAATCAGTGAGAATGGGAAAAGAAACGTGGGCACCCTGACGTTTACAAAAAGTGGGAAGTACGAAGTTATTGAAGCTTCGGTTTCTTTGGCAAGAACTGCCGCTCTATGGATCTAAAATATAAGGTGGGGAAAAAGTTATTTCGTATTTTTCCATTTATTTGAATGCTTTATAAAAAGTGTTACACTCATTTAATTTAAGTCAAATATGCGCCATTGTCTTCGACTACTTGTTTCCAACGATAATCTAACTTCATGATACCTCTCTCATAAAAGCCCTTGTCCTTATTGACAAAGAACTCGGACAACCAATTTTCACAGGTCTCTATTGAGGCCAAATTTGTACCCCCAAGCACGTTTGCCATCGACAGGAAATGGTGATAGTCACTTGGTGCTAGGTCCGGACTATAAGGTGGATGCATAAGAACTCCCCATCCGAGCTCCCGGAGCTTCTGGCGTGTCATCAAAGAGGTATGCTGTCTGTCGTTATCCATATGAAATACGATACCTCTCCGATTCATCAATGCTGGCCGCTTCTGTTCGATCTTCAGCTTCAAACGGTCCAGTTGTTCGCAATAGAGGACAGAATTGAGCGTTTGACCATAGGGCAGCAGCTCTGCCAATCCCACCAAACACACAGCAATACCTTCCTGGGCGTCAATCCTGGCTTCACCACGTTCTGGTGTGCTTCTTTGGCTTTCGACCAAGATCTCTGTCGCTTGACATGATCGTAAGTGATCCATTTTTCATCACCAGTTACAATCCGCTTAAGAAATGGGTCTATTTTGTTGCGATGCAGCAGCAATTCGCAGATGGAAATTCGATCTATCAGGTTTTTTTCCGTCATCTCGTGCGGTACCCAAACATCGAGCTTTTTTTCAATCCAGCCTTCTTCAAATGATTTAAAACGGTTTTGTGATCGATATTCAGCTCCTGTGCGATGCTATGACTGCTAACATGACGGTCTATCTCGATATGTTCCATGATTTTTTCAATATTTTCGACGACAGGCCTGTCAGAGCGTGGTGCATCTTTAACCTCCACTACACCAGAACGGAATCGCTCGAACCAGTGTTGTGCAACACGAACCGAAAGAGTGTTGGCCCCGTATACATCGCAAATTTTTTTGGTCGCTTTTGAAGCGTTTTTTTCCTTTCAAGAAGAAAAAATGTAAGAGATGGCGAATTTCTTCTTTTGTGACCTCCATATTCAAGCACAATAATCCATGACTAAACGGACAAGCTCAAACCTGTCGAATAAATGTTTGTAGTATACACTAACACCTTGACAACGCGGTATCATTTGGTCCGATGTGACCAATAGTGAACGAGATATACTCAGTTGAAAAAAAGGGAGCAAAATACGAAATTACTTTTTCCCCAACCTTATATTTTCAGAGCATTTTTATATGCAGCGCACCTGTATATTTTCAAGCTTTTTTTAGATTACTCATAGCTTCCGGGATATTAATTGTTTTACTTTTCATACCCATCTCCAGCGGTTTCTGAGCAACTGATTGATTATATTCGTGTAAAATATACCTTGAATTAAACATGCATAACTTCGGTAATCAGTCCTCTAGAATGGTGAGATTTCCGGTAGATTACCAATATCTTGTGTATCACGTTTTATTAAATATGTTTCCAAATCATACAGGATCGTTCAACATCCGAGGGATTATAGAAATAAAACAGTATTGTATTCATAAAATATATTGAAAGAGAATTAAATGTTCGTATACCCAAAGGGAATATCTGAGTTAATTTTGTATTGGGTATTTCTAAAATGTCAAAGAATATGCTTTTATAAGTTAATATTCAGGAAGCCATCAGTAAACTATAATATAAAAATGTCTCATATTTTGATATAACCGGCAACACCGCAGTTCTGATAATATTTCAGATCGATAGAGCAATTATACACTCTAAGAAATTTTTGAACACCAGCCAACACCCGCTGACACCAACCGTATTTCCTCAGAGGTCCTGATTTTTTGGTGTTATTTCGCACCTTCTAAAATAACACCGACGTTCAAAAATTTTCTGGTGTGTTTCATTATTTCAAAGGAGTTGCTTTTTTCATATAAATAAATCAACTTTGACACTAAAGCGAGTGTGATTTTCATTCGGTTCTTTGCGACTTTGCACTTGTTTGGTGTTAAATCACACTAGAGCGGTGTGATCTCAAATGATCATCCAGTGTGTTTTGACACTGACTCAGTTATTTTTTACAATTTATTAGTGTGAAATAATATACGAGTTAGATCGGTTTCGGTGTGAAATCGCACCGTTTCAGTCTTAATTTGCACTAGCTTAGTGAGGTTGCAAAAAACCTGTTCGGTGCTATTCAGCACTGACTTAGTTGAGATGAGAAATGACAAATTTATATCTGAAATTAAGAAATGCAATTCAGCGATTTGAATATCTGATATTTAATACATAGGTTCTTTCGAAGATAAAATAATGCATCATGAACCATAAATTATTAATTATTATGTAGCTAAGTACTTACTCCCAATGTTAATCTTTTGTTATTCATTAAAAATATTTTAGTGTATTCGTTTGCTGTGCAGGTTTTTAAAACAATTCAATTTTCATTCACAATGAAAGATTACAACAATATTTGTTGCCAAAACAAAAAACATTTTCCTGTTGATAAAATATATTGTCTTTACACTGATAAATATATAATGAACAGATAGATATGTACCTGATGGTAGACCAAGTGAGGGGTTGACAGTAGAGGTATCTCCCAAAAATACTCTAAGGGAAGGATCTTCAACTAGCTTGAAAAAAGATCAGATTTTGTCCTCGAATCATCAGGCAAAATGAACTTTTCTCTATATCCAAAACAAATTTTCACTCATTTCACTTTCTTCACCTCAATCAATTTCACACTTTCGATTCATCATCACAAAGGCACATACAAGAAACAGAAATAGATAAGAAGGTGAAACCATTGGCAAGTCCTGATTTGACTATGCTGAGGAGCCGCCAAGAATTGGAACTATTGCTATTAACATTGTTGCCAAAGGTATTCGATTAGAATAATCAGTTCATCAGACACCATGGTTCTAACCGAGGGGTCTCTCACTGACTAAATTTCGTACACCAAATTTCCCCTTCGAGAAAAAATTTCCTCATTACCCCATTGATTTCCCTTAATTCCTCCCATTTCCCTAAAATTCCCCTTCATTTCCTTTCATTGCCTCCTCATTTCCCCTCATTGCCTCCTAATTCCCCTCATTGCCTCTTTATTCGTCCCATTGCCTCCTAATTCCCCTCATTGCCCCCTAATTTATAATTATATAATGAGGCAAATTTTTCAATTTTTTCAAAATCTTTTTCCGATATTTTACTCAATACAAGTCTGTTATCATAAACTGATGCTTTGAGCAAGTTTTTCAAATATGAAGGAATTTCAACTCTTTTTTCCTCTTCTACCCATTGGAATATATCCATCTGAAAATGAAAATTTCTTCAAGAAATTTATATTTTACTTGCTATGAAATGCTGAAAAATTGCTATGATCATATGCTATGAAATATAGTTAATGGTCTAACTTGAAAATGATTTATTATTCAATGAGTGCACAAGAGGTTCTAATACTCTGTTACAAATATGGAGTTTGAAACTATCCTACATGTGAAATATTCAAAGAACATAGAATTTAATAGATTCAACATATGCAGTTATTCTTTGATTTGATTATTTGAATTATAATATCTAATTCTTTCTTCCGTATTAAGATCGGGTGATAACAGTTATACACAACCTCTCACAAAAAACAAATAAATGTCGAAAAAAGCGAAATCTCTGAAAAATTACATTTCGAAAAAACTGGTAAGAAAATGATGAATATGTCCAGCATAAAAAATGCAAACATTTCTCTTTAACGGTGACATATTTTCGTATCAGATGAAAGCAGCATACAGGGTGTCTCAAGTTCGAGTGCCTATTAGACGTTTCTGGAGAACTAGACATATTTGAAATCTGAAAATTGGGATTATGATATTGTTCGAAGTTCTCTACAGAGCTGAAATATTTTCGAAGCCCAGAAACTTCCGGTTATACAGGGAGTGAAAATAAATTCGACGAAAAAATTTTTTTTCAAGTTTTCCATTCCTGGTATGATCGAGTATTAATAGTGAATACATTTCTGTTAAAACCATTGTATTAAATCGAATAGTTTCCAAAATATCTAAAAAAAACTAGGAAAAAAGTCAAATATGTTCAGTCAGTAATATGTTCAATATTCTTATTTTGAATATCCTGAGCGTAAACCGTTTTTACAACATCGAAGAGGAAGGATGTGAAAAGGTCATGCATCTTTTGGATTTCAAAAATATCATCACATGGTGTTTCAAATTTTGTGTTGAAAATTGTGATCTTAAATTAGCCATAACTTCTGTTTTTCAAATTAGAACCCTATTTTTTAAAATTGTGTTGGATTCTGCGGTCAAAATAATGATAGTTTTCTCACATGATTATGCTCCTAAATTCAATAATTTCTGAGTTATTTGAGATTTTCTGATATTGATATTTTTGAAATCCAAAAGATGCATGACCTTTTCACATCCTTCCTATTCGATGTTGTAGAAACGGTTTACGCTCAGGATATTAAAATAAGAATAATGAACATATTACTGGCTGAACATATTTGACTTTTTTTCCAGTTTTTTTTGGATATTTTGAAAACTATTCGATTTAATACAATGGTTTTAACAGAAATCGAGACAGAAATGTATTCACTATTGAATACTCGATCATACCAGGAATAGAAAACTTGTAAAAAAATTTTTTCGTCGAATTTATTTTCACTCCCTGTATAACCGAAGTTTTTGGGCTTCGAAAATATTTTAGCTCTGTAGAGAACTTCGAACAATATCATAATCCCAATTTTCAGATTTCAAATATGTCTAGTTCTCAAGAAACGTTTAATAGGCACTCGAACTTGAGACACCCTGTGTAGGCCATAAAAAAACAAAACTTTTTAGAACTTCAGGTACTTATGTCTCCAATATAAAACGATATATAGAGAAATATTTGTAATACAGAATTTTCAGAAAGTTGTTTGAGAACGAATCAAGATATCGAGGATCTGCGTCTCGATTATTTATTATTAAAAAAGAGATCGGGAGTCTTTGAACATTTTTACTCTAACCCTTAGAGTTCTCGAGATGCTCTCAATGAGCATCGAATTTGGATCACCCTGTAAAGAGGTCGACATGCAAATCTCCTTTACAATAGTATTATGGAGGAAGAATTATGGTTTCTTCAGTACGCTCCTGCTCAGAAATGAAAATATAATTGAAAATGAAAATATTTGGTATCGAAAATACTGTACAAAAAACCGAACAAAATTATAAGGTAGTCTAAAATTTTTAGTATCACCGGGAGAGCCCCGAAATAAAGAGCGGAAAATTGTAACTAAATACGATCATTTTTTATGAGTAGAAAATAGGGAGGTTTTCAATTTTTCGAATGAACTTAACAAGAAACTGATTCTACTTACCTTTCAATATTTTATTTTATTGCACCCTCGAATGCACAATGCACTGAACCTCTTGAGTATATTTCTTTTGTTATTCCGTAAACTTCTTGCGCCAGTTTCGGCGCCAGTACTTCAGTTAAGTTTTTAGGTTATATCCAGATCGAGGGTTATATCATGCAGTCGACGCGTGCCGAGACGCGTGCGCATGCGTAGAGGTTGTCACTGTTCTGTCTTCACGTATCTCTTATTTGAATAAATTCACTCATTATTTACGTTTTTTATTCTTATTTTGGGGTGTTTAATAAAGAAGATAGTGGAAATAAATGGAAAGTACACCCCATTACCTGTTAATTTCTCATAATCTCCTTTCACTTCCCCTCATTGCCTCCACATTTCCCCTCATTACCTCTCATTGCCCCTCAATTCCTTTCATTTCCTCTCATTGCCTCTCAATTCCTCTCATTTCCCCTCAATGCCTTTCAATTCCCCTCATTTCCCCCTCAGTTCCTCGTAAGTGTACACCAAATTTCCCCAGTGAGAGACCCCTCGGTTCTAACTGTGTGACCGCTCATAATTTGGCAATATCTGGCAACCATGTAGACAACAGGAAACGTATGGGTTTTCATATTTTGGTGCTTATTTTGATTCAGTTGGTGTAAATTTTGAAACATGACTTGGCCGAAAAACACTTCCAGGTGCTTTTTTTGTTTCTACAAGCTTCAGAAGTAACACCTGATCATTTCTGTGAAATTATTATTTGAAACTTCCAACACGCAGTGTTTATTTTCACCCAAGAGATGATTTTCTGATTTATGGAGCAATTTGTTTGTAAGATTGGTGTTAAAGCTTGATAAACACAGTGTCTTTTCAAATAATTTTTTATTAATTCTTGATTTTGTTTCTGTTTGTGATAATGTGTTTCATGAATCACACCACTTAACACTATATTCTCATAATTTCGATAAAAATGATAAAATTGTGATATAAAAAAGGAAATATATGCGTGATAGTTTAGTATTAGCATTTACACCGGGATTTTTTTTAGAGTGTAGTACTTCGTACTCTCAGTTCTCCGTAAACTTCTATAGGGTACTACGACCGTGAGCCACTCTGTATACTGAAACAGTGCAAACACTAGTTTTCACTCTTATTCACAAAATATATTCAGCCACAATCTTGCGGTTCAGTTTTCCGATAAATAAAACCAATTGATTCTGAGTTCATAGATGATCCTTTGAAAGGTTTCCCGTGTACACTTATCTCAGCTGGTCGGGTCGAAGTTATAGGAGAAGAAGCTCTTATCTTTTTAACAAATAAGAAATTACCTGGCACGATAAAACGGTATAACTCTTTCAAATTTGGAGATTGTAGGGTATCGGGTCGGTAGAATATCACCCTCGAGGTTTCTTCGTAATTATGTGAAATTTATAGGAACAAAATAGGTAGTTATTCAGGTAGTAGCGATCAGCTTTTTTCGAAGGAACGATGTAAATTGGATTTAAGTTGTTCACTAGGTTCTAAGAGAATTTGTAGTGTTGTTTCGGTTTTTCAATATTTCATGACATATTTGATTTAATTCCTTGAAATATTCCTCTTTGTGTCCGTCGAGGAATCACTTTGCTATTTTTTTTTAAATGAACATTGGAATGTGTTCAAGCAGTTTCCTCATTTATTATTTTTTTGTTCATTCTGTTTTGATTCGAATCGAACTAATTCCTTTTGATTCAGAAACCCAACATTGTTCATGAAATTTCTGAACAATAGAATCCAAAAGTTCATTGCTTTTTCGTTGATATAATAACTGAATTAAATTGGAAATTCTTCAGGTGTTCACGTGTTCTTTATACCTGCTGTATTTTATGAAAGAAAATTATATTACACAATTTGAATCTAATACAAAAAAACTATATTCACATCGAAAATAATTGGAATGCGTCTAATTACCAAATATTTTTCGAAAAATCTTCACTATCATATAAACTTCAGAAGGAACAAGGATGTTAAGAAAAAATAGTTTTGGATTTCACAATGGAAATTTGAAAGCTCTATAGTCCTTATCAACGGAGATATGCTGAGGCATCAAAAAATTGCCAACACTGTAAAGTCCTTGTTAACAGCAAACAGTTTCTGCAAATACAATTCTCAACAATTGGCGATTAACCAGATCTAAAAGGAACCAACTAATTTGTATATTGACAGCATCATGTTCGAATCTAAGATAAGAACTCCTGAATCCCTAGTGGTATTCAGCGGGTATCCGCAAAATTTATTTGCTACTATATGCACTGGTTGTTCGAGTACTATCCTACTATCGACTACTCTAAGAAAATCGAGAATTGGGTGTCCACATTAAGTCTTCTTTGGTTGAAAAATTATAATGCTAAAATATCGGAATTTGTCAACCCTGTACAAACCTTGTTAATAGCAGAAGGTTCCAGCTAATGTAACTCTCAACAAATGGCGATGAACCACATCTAAAAGAGACCAACTAATTTGTATATTGACAGACAGCATCATGTTCGATTTTAAGGTACGATCTTGTGAATCCCTTGTGGTATTCAGCGTGTGTCCGCAAAATTTATGTTCGACTAACATGCACTGGTTGTTCGAGTACTATCCTACTATCGACAATTGCTTTCGGCGGGCTTCGCGAGTTAAAATCAATATTGAATATTGCATCCGCAGCAGAAGAATCTAAGTCGATACTACTCTTGTTAGATTCTCAAAAAAATAGAGAATTGCGTATCACATTTAGTCTCCTCGGGCTGAAAAGGTAAAATGCTAAAATATCGAAATTTGTCAACCTTATACAAACCTTGTTAATAGCAGACGGTTCCAGCTAATGTAACTCTCAACAAATGGCGATTAAGCAGATCTAAAAGAGACCAACTAGTTTGTACATTGACAGCATCTTGTTCGATTCTAAGGTACGATCTCATGAATCCCTAGTGGTATTCAGCGTGTGTCCATAGAATTTTTGTTCGACTAACATGCACTGGTTGTTCGAGTACTATCCTACTATCGACAATTGCTTTCGGCGGGCTTCGCGAGTTAAAATCAATATTGAATATTGTATCCGCAGCAGAAGAATCTAAGTCTCAGAAAATAAGAACGAGAACGAGGTATCAGATGTCGTCGCCCATCTCTTCTGATTGAAATGGTTTAATACTGAAACATCGAAATTTGCCAACTCTGTACAGGGTGGGCATATTTCGATGTTTTAGCACTACAACTTTTAAACCAGAGAGATACAATCTGATACCCCACTCGATCTCTTTTTCTGAGAAACTAACGAGAGTAGTATTCATTTTTGGCTACCTTCTTTTGTTTTCGAAGAATAAGCGAAAATTGGAAAAGTGGCAATATCGAAAAAATTCATATCTCCGCTAATACTGATGATAGAGCTCTGAAATTAAAACATTATACAGGCACTTTTTTACGTAGAATCCAGTGGCGTACTCGCCGTTTTTTGCACCATTTCTAATTACGGAGCTATGACCCAAAGTTATGTTTTTTAAATGGAAATACTAGATTTTTGTGGCATTTTCTGAAAGCTTAATTTTTTCTGATTTAAAAATATATAACATTGTATGGTTTGTATCAATATGAGTATAGAAAATGATCAAAAACCTATTTTCATCTGAGTCTCAATATTTTCTATGGTTTCAACTGTTGATGAGCACAGAAAAATTTAGCATCGTATAATTACCACAATATCTTTCCAGTATTCTTTTCATTTCTATGCTTTTTACTCAATTTCTCCAAGATGAACTGCTGTGAAACTTGATCCCTCATTCTAAGTTATAACTAAGATGTCTAAAATAAGACATCTTAGTTATAACCTACTGACCTTTTATTGTAATCACTATTAGGTATTGAAAAATATTTTTCCTTTATTACTTTTCTGATTGAATTGATAACTTCAATCATATCTATATGCGTTATTTCATATGCGATTTGAAATAGACTACTAAGCACTTTGTGCGTATTTATTCTGGAGTGCAATAAAAATATTCTCTTGCATCCATCTCATTATAACTAAGTATATCGATTGAAACGGAGGATCATGTGGATCTTTTTGTTATTCCAAATCCATTTCAAGATATAAGTTTTTATGAAATATATCCATGTTCGAATTTTTTGGAGAAATTAGTTGAAAGCATAGAAATAATGAGATTGACGGAAGGAGACTGCTTTTTTATAGGAAGCTCTATTTTTCTGTGCTCGTCAACCATAGAAATATTGAGACTCAAATAAAAATAGGTTTTTGATCATTTTCTTTACTCATATTGATACAAACCATACAATGTTATATATTTTTGAAATCAGAAAAAATTAAGCTTTATAAGAAATGCCACAAAAATCTAGTATTTCCATTTAAAAAAACATAACTTTGGGTCATAGCTCCGTAATTAGAAATGGTGCAAAAAGGCGAGTACGCCACTGGATTCTACGTAAAAAAGTGCCTGTATAATGTTTTAATTTCAGAGCTCTATCATCAGTATAGCGGAGATATGAATTTTTTTCGATATTGCCACTTTTCCAATTTTCGCTAATAATTCGAAAACAATAAAGGTAGCCAAAATGAATACTACTGTTGTTAGTTTCTAAGAAAAAGAGATCGAGAAGTGGGTATCAGATTTTGTCTATCTCCTCTGGTTTAAAAGTTGTAATACTGAAACATCGAAATTTGCCAACTCTGTACAATTCTTGTTAATATCAGACGGTTTCAGCCAATACATTTCTCAACAAATGGTGATTAGCCAGATCTGAAAGAGACCAACTAATTTGTATATTGACAGCATCAAGTTCGATTCTAAGGTACGATCTCGTGAATCTCTATTGGTATTCAGCGTGTGTCCGCAAAATTTATGTTCGACTAACATGCACTGGTTGTTCGAGTACTATCCTACTATCGACAATTGCTTTCAGCGAGCTTCGCGAGTTAAAATCAATATTGCATCCGCAGCAGAAGCCTCGATAGCGAGCCGGGAGCTTCTTCTCAACCCCATAAAAATAGCAACATCATCGGCCAGATCTCTGTTAAGGCCAAACTGGTTCTCTCCGTTTGAAGAATCGAAGATCGTATGGATTCCAAGTCCTCGGTTCTCCGCGAACAACGGTCGACTCTTTTTTGCAGAGACTCGAACTTGCGGAAGCACACGAAGGCCTTTTTGGATTCTAGGCACTCGAATCGGCATAAAAAGTTGCCTTGACGGATAAGTTATGTCAGAGGAGGGCAGTGGACCGAAATGGAGACTTGGATTTCCAGTTCTCGAACTACAATGATGTATCCCTATTAGGTTACTTATCGTCGGCTTAATATGCAAATCGCATAAGTCCACTTTTGGGCAAATTTGAAAATTTGAGTTATGTCAAGGAGTTTCGTGGCCACCTGTGCATAAATTCAAACAAATCCAAAAAAATCTTCTAGCAGACGAAAACCGCAACAACGTTATCTAAGAATATAAAAAAAAATAACTTAAGCACATCCGTAAATTTACAGTTTTTTTTCCTCTCCTGTAAACTTTTGGTTTTGGTAATTATGTGATTTGCATACGAGGGGTCCATCACTGGCAGTTTTTTGTACACTAAAATTCCAATTTGATGAATAATTCCACTAAATTCACAAAAAATTTTTTCAATTCCGCATAATTCCAATCAGTTCCTTACAATTCCGTAAAATTCCCCATAATTCCATAAATTCCCCATAATTCCGTTAAATTCATCTTAATTCCGTTAAATTCTCTACAATTCCGTTCAATTCCTCACAATTCTGTTCAATTCTGCGCATTTTCAATTACATTCAATGCTTACAGAATACCGTTCAATTCCATTGAAATTCCATTCAATTCTTCTCAATTCCAAACAATTCCGTTATAATGCCGTCAAATTCCATCAAATTCCACGCAATTCCATCTAATTCCGTGTAAATTATTCTCAATTCCAGTATTTTGTACACTAAAATTCCGCAGTGATAGACCCCTCGGTGTCTAGACCCCTCGGGGTCTATCACTGGCAGTTTTTTGTACACTAAAATTCCAATTTGATAATAATTCCACTAAATTCACAAGAATTCTTTTCAATTCCGCATAATTCCATTCAGTTCCTCACAATTCCGTAAAATTCCCCATAATTCCATTAAATTCCCCATAATTCCGTTAAATTCATCATAATTCCGTTAAATTCTCTACAATTCCGTTCAATTCCTCACAATTCTGTTCAATTCTGCGCATTTTCAATTCCATTCAATGCTAACAGAATACCGTTCAATTCCATTGAAATTCAATGCAATTCCATGCAATTCCATCTAATTCCGTGTAATTCATTCCCTATTCCAGCATTTTGTACACTAAAATTCCGCAGTGATAGACCCCTCGTTTGCATATTAAGGCGACGTTATCGTATTTCACCAAATGTAACTTAAATACTAGAACTACATATACCATCTCTTAAGTAGAATTTTTTTTAACCCAACCAATTTTTTCAGAAGGATGTTTGAATAAGGAGAATATGTTTAAAATTTGCAACCGTTGAAAATTCGACTTGGTCTTCGTATTATATTTCATTCCTGAATGAAGTTATCAAAAATAACTAGCAAGTGTGAATTGAACTTGACATATTTTATTGACAGTTTCCACACAGCCTAATATGATTCGTTTAAAAGTATTGGTTCACTGTCTCCCTATATGGTTAAGACGTTATAATGACGAAATTTGAGATCCGGAACTATCATTCGTTGTGAAAACGATGACCGCGTCATTTGAAATATAGTGGCGTTAATCTGAAGTTTTCCGAATCCCATTCAAAATGGACAACATCTCAGTTGGCTCATTGCTGAATTGGTCGCTAGTCAGATCCTGCAGTTCTTCTTTTAAATGTCTACCTCAGTTATGGAACAACGTCAGATGGAAATCCTCAGAATTGGAATGAAAATTTTTGAATCGAGTAATCTCATAACAGCCTATGTTTATTCAGACTCAGTTCATGCTGGAGAACACCTTGATTCACCTCCATTTACAAGAAAGTACTAAAGCAGTGTGAATAAATCATAAACGACGTGCAAACTTCTTGCAGCTAATAAACTGTCAGACGAATCTTTATTTCTATCATTCATTTCCCGTGTGCAACCCACCCAAATGTACATTCAGCCACTTGCTAGTCCTGAGCTCAGAAATAGTACGTTATATTGTCTGAAGAGGTTCCAACACATGCCATACGCGATTCTGAATCTCCCCAAATTTTTGCTTTCAAGAAGGATCAGTTGCAATGAATTTGAATTGATCAACGTCAATCTCTCTCAAGATGCCTATCCAATTCAGCAATTAAGTAGTTTTATAAAAGTCAGTCTCGGTACATGCTCAAGACACCTCCACATTCATATACAAGAAAGTACTCAAGCACAGTAAACAATAATGAATCATAAACGTCGCGCCAACTTCTTGTAACTAATAAACTGTCAGAAGAATCTTTATTTCTATCATTCATTCACAGTGTACAACCCACCCAGGCTCAATTGCACATACAGCCACTTGCTGCTGAGCTCAGAAATTAGTACGTTGTATTGTCTGAAGCAGTTCAAACACATACCAGACGCGCTCGTAAATCTCCCTAATGGTATTACTTTCAAGACCAAAGGTTCGCTACTCCGGACGAGTGCCCTTGTTTGCAAACCCTAGCAGGCCGTAAATTCCCAACGAAATAGTTTGGCCCGAAAACAATTTCATACGGTGCTGCAGGGGACAGTCTCGGAATACTGATGGTGTTTAGTGAATTAATTCGGCGCTGGATGAGGCATCTTGGTTTTATTGCGTTGCATAATATGGTCGCATGATTATGGTCTTATATGTGGGGAATTTCAATGTTTAGGCACTTGCTTTTGGGTGTTGCTCGAGAGGTGAAACGGATCGATTCACATAATCAGCCAGTTATGTTACAATGTAACTACAAAAGAAGTAAAGGCAGCGAATCTTGATGCTGACATATCTGAATGTTTTCCTTCTAATCGATAAAAATTTGGTATTCTGTTATCAAGATTCTAAAGGTCCTGCATGTCCTGAGCCTTTCTGTGGGCATGAAAAAGACCAATATGAAGCAGTTGGCCAGGAATGGGAGTTGAGTAAAGGTTGACGCTCACTTGGACGAGACGAAGAGTTATTTTCCGCTGGAACGGTTTGCACTGAATCAAAAGGGTAGACGCTCACTTAGGAGGCGCGAAGCGAAGCTCTGGGAAGGAACTCGTCGTTTTCGGTTGGAGTGTTTAGCATTGAAACAAATGGGTAAACGCTCACCTAGGAAGCGCGAAGCGAAGAGGAGCGAGGAGGCGAGTAGTTCGACGCGTGGATCATCTTTGGGGCTCTACCCTTGTTCATACGGGTGGGCGGCAGGCAACAAGGGTAATAAAAAATAGTATTGTGGCCTATAAGGGGAATTTCTTCCGATGCCTGCTCGACGCATCGCTTCGCTAAAGTGCTCGGTCCTCGGCGAACTTACGCTTCGTCTCGTCTCGTCCAAGTGAGCGTCAACCTTAGCAGAACAACCCTATGGATAAACTCTCCTGGAGTTACTCAGTCCGAAGAATTCATGAACTTATCATACCACAAGATCCTGGAGTGGTCACAAGCTGAGCTTCGGGTGATGGTGGCACTGCTGACAGGGAAGTATCGGTACAAATATAACTTGTACCATATGGAAAAGCCAGCAGATATTATTTGCACGCTCTGTGGATCAGAAGCAGAAACAGCTGAACAGATGTTTATCAAGTGTGAAGAGCTGGCTGGCTTAAGAACAATTCTCCTGGATACCCAAAAGGTAACGGCCAAGGCTCCCAAGGAGGTTGTCGGTTTTATCAACGCCTTTGACACCCTACTTGGGTTTTCATGAACGAGTAGGCTAGAGAACAAATGATCCATATGGTCGAGTTCCCGGAAGCCATAACGGTCCCAGTTCAAATAATAATAACAATCAACATTTCGTGAATACTGCCAATATGTTCATTCATTTCTATTAGATGCTCCGGCAGCACTGATTGGTTGTAATATTTTTTCATTTATGTGCACTAAAAACTCAAAGATTTAGATTTTTATTTTTGAAGCGGTCAAAAAGCAAGGTTATGGCAAGAGTGAAAAGTTCTAGCGGTTGATTGGCAGGAAGTCATTTTATGTCTTATTTCATTGTCATTAAAAACTTGACAAAGTTTCATCAATGCAACTTTTTTTACATGTTTTGCATACCGCCGGCAATCAGTGTCCCGCTGGTACCCCTGCAGGAATCGATTTTATATTTCTATAGCTCCAAAATGATACAAAAATAGTAAAACTAATCGTTCTGAAATCAGCCAAATTTTAGTGTCGCCAGCTCCCGGACATCTTGCGAAGCGGTCGCAACTCCGCAATGTCAAGAGCGCAACTTCTTTGTGCTGCCTTGCAGGGCGTCGCGCTGAATCGAAATGAGATGCTGGAATTTGTATTTGTATGAAAGGATACGACGGGTCGGGTTTTTGTGCCGATTGTGGGACACTCACGTACCTACGTGCACCGGGAATAATTTTAGAACGCGTCTCGTAATCTACATCACCTGACATGTGTCACAAGCGTGGTGGATGGGATTTGCTTCGGGTTAGTCGGGTCTTACACGGGTACAATTGGTTACATATGTAAAAATTCTTTGAAAAGGAATGATACATTGTATAACTCTTGAGCTTGTGCGATCAGAAGAACGAAGTAAAGAGTGTATTGTGTCATGGAATCTTGCATTTAGAATGCAAGACGTCATATTCTTATTATTCTTGTCGAAAATATTGGGTGGCGACCTGCAGGCTGCAGAGAGAATTGAAATCAACCTTGCGTCTTTTATCGATTGAAATATAATCTGGGAGGATTCTGCATTCCTAGAAAACTTTTCAGGTTTTCACTCACAGACTCTGAAACAGAAATAATAAAAAAATTTCAATTAAGATGAAATGCTCCTGCGTAAATCCTTGCACTAATTTGTTAGGAGCCAGTTGGTTTTGAAATAATTGTTGCCTAGCAGTAAAACTAAAAAAGAAAATAAATGAATAGGATAATGTAATAAATAAATAAATCAACATCTTTAGGTGTTGACAACTTTCAATGTCAATTAGACTGCAAACGAAAAAATACACTATTCCAAAGATTTTACAAGTTTGTCTGGAGAAGGAGTCTGATATAGATACCGAAACGTTACATTATCCTTTTCATTTATTTCCTGTTTTAGTTTCACTCTTAGGTAACAATTTTTTCGAAACCAATTTGCTCCTGACAAATTAGTGCAAGGATTTACGCAGGAGCATTTCATCTTAATTAAATTTTTTTTAATTATTTCTGTTTCAGTGACTGAGAGTGAAAACCTAAAATGTTTTCTAGAAATTGCGTCATTTGTTGACTTCGAATTCTCCATGATGAAACATTTATTGAAATATTATTTGGGCACTTTCCCTCTTCTTATTTTTTGTTTCGGTCAGCATTCGCCAGCCGTCGTCAGGAAAACACTGTAGACTCTCAACTGTCAGAAAAGCAGCTTGCGTTACTTTTTTTGTTTGACATTTTTGACAGTTCTCACAAATCAATCATCGATGACATCGATCTGTTTCTAATCATAGACTAACTAGTTTGTCTATGTTTCTAATTTATTCAGCTGTCAAAAATTTCATTCGATCTATTTTAGACTGTATCTTATTATTGGAGCCAAGATATTTTCGATATCAGCATACGGTTGACTAATGGGGTTTTCAGTTATTGACTTAAATTTTCTACTACAGATTTTCTTCTTTTGATATTATGGAAGCTTCATCCCATAGAATTGTATGGTATTCATTCGGAGCATGAGCTTTGACATATCATTCATTTTCTTCAAGTTGAACAAGTTTTTTGTGTTTTGTATTCGAACATTTAAGGATGTTTAATTTCTTCAATATCATAAAAGACATCATATATGAGATTTTTGGTTACTTGATATTCATTATCAGGTTCTATTATTTTTTCAACTGAAAACAGCATCAGTCAACCATTTGATGATATAAAAAATATCTGAAGTTTGATAATTAAATCCAGTGTTGATTGATAATGTGATCAAGCTCTTCCTTGCTCATGAATGCATTTTTTGTGTTGTTCAAGTCTTTTGGCCTCTTGTGCGTGGTGCAATAAAAATTAAACACATAATACTTCTCTGTGAAGTCATGCAGTGCACAATCTTCATTTCTGACCGCTCAATTTAAAATGTTTGTCGAAAAAATTGAAATGTGAACAATAATAGAAATCGCCAATCTTCAAAATCGCCCTTGAGATCAGAAAATAGGTGCTGTGTCAACTTGTTGTTTTCACCTATCTCTGCTTCTCTAAAAATCAGCACATTATTTTTTTATATCTAATAGTGTAGGAGATGTATTACGGATACATCGAAATTAGGTTCATCTTATTATCATGACTTTGAAAAAATTTAAAAAAACCTTCTGTCTACGTGGCGCAATAAAAATTAAACACATAATAATTCTCTGTGAAGTCATGCAGTGCACAATCTTCATTTCTGACCGCTCGATTTAAAATGTGTGTCGGAAAAAATTGAAATGTGAACGTGTTCAATCTACGACCCGGTCGTGCCAAATATGGAAAAGTGAAAAGTGCTCGAGCCTCCGCAGCTGTGCAAAAATACTGTCCAAGGACTAGCGCGGATGGTTATACGTAATCTTTATGTGAGAACGAGACCGAACTGACGTGAAACCGAGCACAGTTATTATTGAGGAGTCGCGATAAGGCACGTCGAAGGGTTCGAAACTCGATTTTCGCTAATGGACTACGGAATATTTCGCCATTTTTCAGGTTTGGTGCGATTTTGAACGCCTGACAGCTGTGCGAAATCGAGGATCGATTATATCGTTAATTTTGAGTCGGAAATCAATTCACATCAAAACATTCAGACCATCGAGATATAATAGGGAAGAGACGCTATGACATATAATTGAGTAAGGAAAAAAGTACCACTGGACGGGGCTAAGTCGGGGACCAATATGGCAGAAAGTTCAGGGTTGAATTAAGTTGCCAGTTTTTTCTGTTTACAAATTTCACCCAAAAAGTACGACGTGTTGGGTCTTAAGGAATCCTGTTCAAATAAGGTCGATTGAATATCAAATAAACAATTTTTCTTCGGGCTATAATATACACATATAAAAAGATATCAGATTACCAAGACAGACTAGCAAAAATTTCGAATGCGGATAGAGTTCAGTACTCATTCCTACCTGTGATATGGTTTTCCTCTAATTTTCTTCTTCTCTGTCTCTTCTCTGCTTGAAAAAAGCCTTAAAGTGCACGATATCATTTTATTATATATTATTTAGCAGAAAAAATCACAATTTAACTAGAAACAGGCGCAAGAATCACAATTCCTCCACAAAATTCAACGATTGTCAAATTTGACGTTAGGTGGTAGTAATATGGCGCATCCGATACCACGTTTATTTCAATGATGGCAACTCTATACTATCCTATCTCTATGATTCAGACCCATGGAATGATTTAATAATTATTAAAATTACTACTGGTTCGAAGCACCGATTCGAATTTTGAAGAAATTTATTTGCTCTTTCATTTGTTTGATTCCTCAACAATAATATGGGTTAGGTCCCCATTATTTTGTATTTCTAAAATTAATAATATATCGATTAACTTTTCCCAATGATTATTTTTATGTTGTTTGCTGATGATCAGAGAAGCGATGTGTTTGAAGGGAGCATTGGAACTGATCCAGCAATAGATTTCACGAATGTTGTACAAACATTTTTTTATAGAATAAGTGGTTTGTAGTAATTCTTGTCGATAGTTCAACAAAAGTAATACTTCAAGGTCTTAGAAGTGTGCTCTCCTTCGAAGTTCTACTACCATAGTAACAAATAAGAAGCTGTACAAAATTTACATCTAGTAGCCAATGTTGACTACTCTCCACAATACAAAAAAATGCAAATGCAAAATATCTTTCACTTAATTGTCGATCTCTTTAAGTGAGAACTGAACCAAGCTGACGAGAAACCGAGAACAGTTATTATTGAGGAGTCACGATAAAGCTCGTCCATGTCGCTAATGGACTGCGGAATATTTCGCCATTTTTCAGATTTGGTGAGATTTTGAACGCCTGACAGCTGTGCGAAATCGATAATCGACTATATCGTTAATTTCGAATCGGAAATCAATTTACACCGAAAACATTCAGACGCATGAAATGATTGAATAACGATTCAAATTATTACTGCTTCGATGCAAACTGCAAAGATCACTTGGAATTCTTCAGTGCTGTATAGGAAATAGCCTAAGCCCTAGATGATAATAAAGAATCTATAAGAAGAACTAATTCGAGTTAAGAGTACTAACCCACATCCATTTCCAACTACCAATTTGTAAATATACGCAAAGCTAAAACGCAGCATCTTACCCTCAGATCAATAAAAAACATAGATCAGATCAGATGTAAACAAAGGCAAAAATGAGGAAAAGATCATTATATTTACATCCCCCTGCTGTCTATAAATGTTAACCGTTTGGTTATTCTTATGATTTTTTGAAGATATTTTCGGCAGTTTTCGGGATTTTATATTAAACTAGCGACCCCCCGGCTTCGCACGGTAATATCTTCGAAAATATTCACTTACTTAAATCATACGTCTGAATAGTCTGATTTTGTTACCTTCCTACCCTATGAGTTAAGTAGTGTGATGGAATGTCGCTAAGTTTCGATCCAAGTAAAACTGTTAAAATAAAGACAGTTGCATCAGAATTTTATCATAAATTCCCTAAATTATGGCGCCTACCGACCCTCTAAGTTATAAAAGTGATCAGATACTAACTTGAAGTCTTAGTAACACTCAGAAAAAAAAACATCAAAATCAGTAGCTATGGCGTCATGCGCTTCTTGACACGATCACGCTAGATTTCTGCGGAAATGACGTATTTTCCCGCCGTAAAAAGTAGCCTGTGTCCGTGCCTAGGATCCTATCTTTATATTAACCAAGTCTTATAAAAATCCATTCAGACTTTAAGGCGTGAATGAGGTAAACTTTTAAAACAAACGATTAAAAATCACTAACTTGATTAGTTTTCTTCCTACTGCCTACGCCTTAAGTACGATAGCATGAATATTATTAGCCCATATCCTTTTCTAGGTTACTATCCATCACCTAACTAAATTTCAAATTTCATCAAAATCCGTTCAGCAGTTTAGGCATGATAGAGCAAAACTCCCAGCAAAAACCATAAAAAAAAATCACTAACTCAATTCAGTTTTCTGTCACTTGCTTTCCCCTAAGTACGATGACTGATCATTTTGATCTTATATCCGTTTTAGGTAACCAGCTGTTACCTTACTAAATTTCATCAAATCTGTTCAGGCCGTTTAGACATGAAAGAACAAAAGTCCCAACAAAAACGACTAAAAAACACTAACTCAATTTAGTTGACTGCCTACTGCCTACCCCCCCCTAAACGATGGCGTGATTATTTATAGCCTATGACCATTTCTAGGTTATCATCTATCACCATACCCTATTTCATCATCAAAATCCGTTCAGTCCGTTTAGGCGTGAAAGAGTAACATACAGACAGACAAAGTTACTTTCGCATTTATAATATTAGTATGGATTGCACCTTGCAGTGGTTTTAATTTCATTTACCTATTTTAATTATTTGCAAGACATGTTAAATATATGATTGCATACAAACAGCAACATTCCAGTATTGAGTACAGTAGCGTGGATTGATTATGGGTAGAAGGTATTGATTTAATTCATGTTTCTCTTAACTATAATTAGTTGAATAATGTACCGTCGATAATAACTATAAGATGGATGCGTATTTCTTGAAAATATTCCTATTGATCTCAGTTTTTAAAGAAGTTATTTTTATTTCGTTTCAGTAGCATGACTCTGCCTTTCGTTCATATTGAACTGTAACATTTCATAACAAAGACAAACATCAGCTTTGTTTTGTATATCTGATCCTCAAATTTATTCCATTGAGGTCGCTCTCGGGACCTATCTGTTATCTTTATTGGTCTGAGATCTTACCTAATGAATCTACTCCGCGAAGACAAGCAAAATCATCATCCTTAGTTAATGAAATTGAATTCCACCAGATCATCTCGATCAGATCATTTGCAGCTCGATTAGCAATAATTCCAATACCTGTCGATTGTCATTTGTAATTAACTCAAGAATCCGTTCGTTCAACAAATACGACATTACAATACCTTCGATTGGAAAAGCTACATGACGATCCAAGAACCGTCTGCAGTAATTACTTTCAGTCATATCATCTGCGGTACCAATAACGAATGTAGCAGCGATCGGAGAACGGCAATGGGACGGTCTGTGCTACCATTTGGTAGCAATACCTTTTAAGCGGCAGCGGCTTGATTAATATACCGCCATTTTACATTAAATATCAGGCTTCCAGCAGAAGGATTATTACTTCTTGAATTTTTTGAATAATTATAGAAATGAAAATCTAAGAAAACAAGACATTCCGTAACGCAAAAATCTTTCGGTACTCCCATGAATCATGTCAGTTGCAAAAAATACATTCTAATTCAAGAAGATAATACCTAACTCCACAATAATAATAAATAATAATAATAATAACAGTTATTTATTGAACACGTCAAATGGCCATCGACCGGAGTCCTTCAGCCCAAATAAATAATATTATTGATAAAAACTATAAAAATATGACTCAAGTCTACTGACTCTTTTGACCTCCTGTTAGTGCAACATTTTGTAAAGAAATAAGCCACAATGCAAAGTTTTCATTTACTTTCACGAAATAAGTGATTCAATTCCTTATGACTTGATGTGATGTGAAGAAGATAAAAATATTTAAGTCTTACTTGCATATTCGAGGGACAGAAATATCTGGAACTATTCCCGTTATTGACACTTTATTTAATGTTGAGATCCCAACTAAATCTAACCCATAATATTGACATTAAAAATACACAAATTTGACAACGAATAAGCATGTATCAAAATGAAATATTTCTGGTGTATACATGACGATCAATATTAAACTGAGGTTCACGTCTTCCTCCCTGACGTCGTCAAACCCTTCTCCGGCCAAGAAGAATCAAGAATAATCAGAAAAGACGACCTGATGCCATTTCACATTCCAATGTCGACGTTCTCTGCACCACGGTAATCGTTGCCGACGATGCTCAACCATCAATGGTAAAACAAGATGAGGTCTTTTGGGCAGCAGTCCAAAAGACTTCATCCGGCTGTAAACCTTTCGGACAGTTACAGGATGGCTTGGTTCTTCTAACTACTCATCAGTCAAAGAAGAGATTTCGCAAAAGCGTTTCTAATAGCCACAAGTCTAGAGGTCGATCTTGAATTTTATTTGTGTCCCTTCGACGTCCGTAAAATAATAATTCGATTTCCTTCAAATTCACTTACCTGTCGATAAATTCCGCTTACACGTGCTCTAGGCATTTTAATAACAACTAAACATCGACTTTGGATCTTCTCGAACAGCTGGTTTGTTGTAAAATTTAAAAAATTAGCAAAATAAGACCACGATATTTAAGTAACAAAATATGTTTGCATGAAAAAGCCTTCACGATTTTTATCTCCGTATTTTAATCATTTACTCCTTGCTATACTCTCTATGTTTCAGCAAAAATAGTTATATAATCAACTAGGTTATTAAAGACAGCGACTAATGGTCAAGATATTTTAAAGCGTGAGCGGATCGAACGCGTTAATAGTTCGAGACCATTTGTCGCTTCAGTTGATAACAAGATTTTTCCGACGATCGCAATATGAATTGTGTATGAATTCTTGATTGAAATACATTCTCATTTTGCACAAGACTTACATTTGATATAATAAAATTTCTATGTATCTATGTTCCAGTAGAGTTTTGACATTTCTCGTAGTGCTTCTGAATACTTCGTGAACGGTTGCCATGAGGATTGCACGTTAAAATAGCAGAAATTGAGCATTGAAATGGGTCATTAATGATCAATTTCGTACACATTAAAATCACCGTTTATTTTGAGATCGACGGAAAAGAAAGTTTTATTTAAACAGCCTTCCGGGCGTTGCAGTTTCTTCGTCACTTAGTATATTTTCAGTCATATCATCTGCGGTACCAATAACGAATGCAGCAGCGATCGGAGAACGGCAATGGGACGGTCTATGCTACCATTTGGTAGCAATACCTTTTATGCGGCTTGATTGATATGCATACTCGGTAGTAAGGTTCGCGATTAAATCCAGAGCGAATTCTACTAGACGCGAGCTCGTTTCATTTAGATGCAAATGTTCCTTCCCACGCTACTCCTGTTTCTTCACCTTCAAACGTGAAAAAACTGGCTATCGATCTTCTGCTGGGAATAACTTATTAATTTTCTCATTTCGATATTGATATCGGGCGGTACGATAGAAAAAACTGGGGTGTAATGACAATAAAAAATTTAAGAAAAGCTCTGATCAGGAGCTTTTGAGCGATCGTTCTTTGGTGCGAAGCAATAAGACTATGATCTCAAAATTTCATATGGGATTTGAGATCGATACTAAATATATAAATGCAGAATGTCAGCACAATCGGAATTATATTCTGGAAATCATTCAAAGCATGAAATATTTTGCATGAGCATTCACTACATCAGTCTTGATTCACAAAATAAATTTCACTTGAATCGGTTATCCTGTTATGGAAATATAAAGATTCTTCTTTTCAATATTTCAATTGAATTTTCTATGGTTCTATTAACACTATGGCCACAAACATTCAGTGTATCAATCTTTGTTTATAAAATAAATTTCATTCGAATCGGATATTTTTTAAGGAAACATGAACTTTCTCCTTTTCAATATTCCAATTGAATTTTTTATCTTCTGTTTACACTATGACCACAAAATTTTGCATGAAGCTTATAATGAGCATCTTGCATATGGCCGCAACATTTCATATTTCGATGGGTTTCGTTTTGTCTGAAATATTGAGATACAAAAATTTTGAATTCCATATTTTATGGAACACCCTGTACGATATGGCTGGTTAACGAGGTCAACCGAGCCATTTGGGAACCCAACTCACCCTGAATATTTTAAATCTCTAGGACAATCCCTTCGAAAGTTATTGTGCTAACGGCTGGACGGACGGCTCCACGGACAGAATTGAATTTGACCACGAATTCGTCATCAGGGGATCGAACTCTTTCGTTTGTGTCCATTTTCGGCTCAAAATTTGAAAATTACAGACGTTTGGGCAAAACGATATAGCACTCGTTCAAGGAGGACGAGCGCTCGAAAAGTTCTAACGTCAAAAACCTAGTTTTGTATCGATATGAAAAATTATTGAAATAGCATGAATCGTAATAATAAAATATTTGTCAATTTACCAACGACTTGTTCCAACATCGGACTAGTTCCAAAATATACAGTAAATTCTATCATCGATTCTATACATTCCGTGAAGTAATACCTAAACGGTGGTTTTTTACTGCTAAAGTTTGATAATATCAAAACCAGTTGATATGATATTTCTATCCAGAAGTTAGATGAGATGTTCCGAAGTAATGGTGGATTCACTGTTCTACTTTTGTTTCAAACATCAAGGCGACAAAACTTGAAATACGGAAAACTTAATTTTCCTGCCGGAAGCGTGCGCAGAGGAAGCTTATATCTTTTAACATTGTGCTGTGAGTTCGATATACTTCAGTTTTTCTCTCCTTTAAAGCTGTTCTATAACCGCAAAATTTGTTTCAGATGACCATTCTGATTATGGAAGCACCGTCAGCGGAAGTACCGGAAAATCTCCAGGTCCCATATTTCCTGCACCACAGTTCACCTTCCCAGGTCAGCCACCACCTGGTGCTGTACTTACTCACAAAGCGGCTGTGTACTACCACCATCAGTATAGTTTACAGGAGGATCAGGGTATTGACATGACGCAGGTAAGCAAAAGCACTTCGCCAATTGACATCCTCGAACTTCATTTCATTTCACGCGAAAGTTTTTTTTTGAAAATATCAGAATTTTTTTCGATATTACTGTTGACTTTTCTATAGTTGTATCAACGCAACTCCCACAAATTTTAGAGTTCTGCTTTGAATTGGTATCGAACGTTTTACTGCAAAATTTCAGCTCGATCGAATCGACAAATTCTGAATTATTCGAAAAAATGGATAATTCGGAGAGAAAATAATTCTATCGTTCTGATTATGCGATCCTGTTGAAATTTTGCATGGACATTCATTATAAGAATCTTCACCCTCAAAATTAATTTAACTCGAATCGGATATTTTTTTGTGGAAATATAAGGATTTTTCTCTTTAATACTCCGATTGAATTTTCTCTGGTTCTTTTAACACTATGGTCACAAAATTTCCAATGAAGCTTCTTATGAGTATCTTGCATGTGGCCACAAAATTGCATTTCGATCGGTTTCGTTCTGTCTGAGATATTGAAGAACAAAATTTTGAATGGCCATATTTTATAAAACACCCTGTACGATTTTGCTGGTTAACCAACTCAGCCGCGCTTTCAAGAACAATCTGAACATTTTCACAACTGAGCATTCGGCATTTCTTCAATCTGAACATTTTCTCAAACTGGCCATTCGGCATTTCAAATGATTCCTTCCAATTCTCATGAAGTTCCTACTAAAAAAAAGAATGATTTTCAGGTCATGTATACTATTGAAAAATATTTTACCTGTTTTTCTTCTGATAACAATACAATTGACGAAGCCATACTATTATTATTCATCATGAATTTCTTGTTGTATTAAAACGTTGGTGTTCATCCAAAAATGAACAAACCATTCAACGTAACTTCACAATATGTCATTCGATAATGCTTCCGATCATCCCTCGAGTACTCGTAAATATTTAATGATTTCTGTAAGCTACAGATCCCTCAGAGAGGTCCAGAATTGCAATTTTCCTGTAAGCTTATGAGAAGTTACAGATTGGCTTACAGATGAAAGTAGAATACCACCATAAGTATCTTTATGTAACTGGGAACTTACAGTGGGTTATTTCTTTTCAGTCACCTGGACGTGATAGTCCAGGGTCTTCTAGTGGTAGCGCAGGTTCAGGTTCACGTCACAGCACAGCTTCCTTAGATAGCGGTCGAGCATCTTACCATCCCCTCAGTACAGCTGGAAGAAGTACCATAGGATCCTCGAATAGTCCAAGATGTTCTTTGAGCTCGTGTTCGATAGGATCGGATCAGGGAAGGATAGAAAGAATGATAGGCCAAGGCATGCCGGTAAGTAACTCAATATAGTATATAACATTACTAGCAAGGTAAGAGGGTTTTTACTGGCGAGTGGAGGATATAACTGACGAGCCGCAGGCGAGTCAGTTACCTCCTTGAGCCAGTAAACCCGTTACCTTGCGTGTATTGTTTTATATTTTATTTGTTTTCATTTGTAAAAAGGTTAGATAAATTCCAAAAAAATCTCAAGAATTTGTCGCAAATGTCGTAAGTTGCATTATTTATGATTATTTATGACATCGGAAAATTATGACAACTGTCAGTGGCTTTACGAGAGGGAAGTCCTTCGAGAATATTTGCTCATTTCTGATGAAAAAGGCCAGATCCAAATGAAACAAGGCATGAATATCGTTTAAAATACTTTTATAACGTTTATTACTAAAAATATTTGGTCCAGGAACGATGAAATTAGACGAATAAATGAAATTGGAAGCGAGTACGTGAAACTGTCAGTGAGTTTACAGGTCAAAAACCTCTAGGATATTTGCAATTCTGAGAAGGAAAACATATAGATACGAATAAAACAAGGTACGAATATCGTTTTCGAATAGTTCGAGAACGTTTATTGAGAAATACATTTGTTCCAGGAACTCTGAAATTACAAGGATGATGAATTAGAAGCAAGTACTTGACAAATCTCAATGTGAATAATAATACTACTAACTTGTAAAAATTTTACAAGTTAACTGTCAGATTTACAAGTTAGTGACTTGATAAAATAAACTTTCTTGATTAATATTGTGTTTTTGGAAACTGACGTTTACAAATGAGAACAAATAAACATCTTTTCTTATTGGTTTCCATCATATTCAGTTCGGTAGTATTTGAAACGTATCAACATGCCCATCTTCGAAAATACTTCTACCAGCAAAAGTAAAGACTTTGATAAAAGAGCAGCAATATCCCTTAAATTTCTGTTGATCCTTTCAAAGTTGCAGAAATTTCATGAGAAAATTGCACATGAATTTCAAAAGCTGAACGGTGGAGAAAATATATTTTACTCCTCTGCCATGAATTGATGTAGGGCCACTGCTAACATCTCAAAGAGTGAAGAGGAAGTAATCAGTGCTTTCAGCATGCGATCTGTGATGATTGAACTTCTCATTTGACACTACTCACTACTAGATGTCACCATCTGTTAGTTGCTACTCGATAGCTTTTTACAATTAGTCTCAAATGAAGAAGTTTTTTAATAGGATGTTGTCTCTGAGGGATATAGGACACTGACGAGGCCTAATGAGGCCGAAACCGGTCTGTCTCTTCCCTCATTGACAACATCTTGAATAATCATCCCAGTCCGCTTGAAGAAGGTTCTGTGAGCCTATAAATTGAAAATTGTATTCATTTCGATGATTACTATTTTCAATTTATCTATGTTTCAAAAAAAAAGATACCATTCAATTGTATATTATTTAGCAGAAAAAATCACAACTAGAAAAAGGCGCAAGAATCACAATTCCTTCAGAAAATTCAACGATTGTCAAATTTGACGTTGAGGTGGTAGTAATATGGAGGATCTTATACCACGTTTATTTCAATGATGGCTACTCCATACTATCCTATATCTATGGTTGCAACCTATCCAGTTTAAAGGGAAACTTTCTACGTGAAAAAAATCTGAAATTTTCAAATTTCACATAGAAGATAAGCACATCTGACTCACTATACCACACTTTTGACACACCCTCATGCATTAATCTCTGGGAAGGTTTTTCATTTTGATTCAAATTTTTTATTATGTTATCGAGTATCACTACGAATCATGATACAATAATATATTGATAGGAAATAATATGATTTCTATTCATTTTCAGGATCATGATATAATCCACGCTTGGTTAGTAGATCTGCAATTCGAAGATTACTTTTCTCTCTTCGTTCTTGCCGGATATGATCTTCCTACAATAGGAAGAATGACACCGGAAGATCTTACAGCAATAGGAATCAAAAATCCAATTCATAGGAAGCGACTCAAAGCAGAAATAGCGAAATTAAACCTACCAGACAATTTACCAGAATTTATACCGGTAAGTTCCCATCAATACCATAATATTAAATCCATGCAAAATATTTTTACACAATTTTTTCAATGATAATTTTTTCTCGACAATAGACTCGACCGATTTAAAAATTACGAATCGAGAGAAATTCAACGTTCAAGTTCCAGTGCAACTATTGTGCCCTCTAGAATTAAAACTCAAAACTATTCGAATTGTGAAAATGATTATTTTTCTTCATTATATCCAACCTATAACATTCTCCAAAAAGCCTGTCGCGTTCTGATTCTGAAACAAAACAAATGGAAGCAGAAAAATTAACCAAAATAATAAAATGGTTGTTAAAAACCTATCAAATCAGTTTTTCAACCTGATTCAAATATAAATCGGCACCTACTTCCTGTATAGCTCTTAAGAAACCCTGAAATTCATAAATGGAATAATAATTATTTATGAGATGTTCTATTGTCTTCCCTGCTTCTCCGCATTCGCAACTAGGTTTCTCAACTGAATTCCATTTGAAAAGCATGCTATTACTACGTCCATGACCTGTTCTTATATGATTAAGAACAGTCCATATTTTTTGAAGGTCAAGTCCAGGAACTTTAGTCGAAAAATATTGAATCTTCATTCTGAATATTGCATGTGTTCCACACAGATTGCCGAATTGCTTTATCGCTCTCATTTTCGGTTAGAAAATGATGGGAACAAAAAAGTTTGGGTTATTTTAATCGAGGAGGAGAGTATATAAAATGAATTTGTAAAGGAATCAAAGTTTCAAATATTCAGAGTTATGGCCTGTCTGCAGATATGTCGAGGAGCAATGTTTAAAAGAACTAGTAACCAGTTAGTTTGTATTTATTTTATTGCTCCAGTCTCTTTTCAATTCTCATGATAATACTACTTAAAGTTACAGAAGTTATAGCATTTAAGATTCTTTATGATGATACCAAAATTATACCATCCAAATTTCTTTCTTCCTGATGAAATTATGATCATAAACATATCCACTATCGAAAAAGATATCGAATTATTTCCTCTTGTGTGGGCTGCATCAGATCAGTCTTCCCATAAACTCGACTATTAACATGAAATGGTCACTTGATTGTGTATCTATCATCGAAATCTGTCCAGCCTACACCCTCTACCTCCTAACACAAAAAACCATATGAACCCTTGCATAAACGGCACTTCAGGTGTTATTTTATTCACTCCTCATCGAAATTCCTTTCAATCCCAAAGCACAATGGATCCCTAAGCCCATAAATAAGTGTAATCGTTAAAACATCCTTCTTGTTTATTTATCAAACAGTTGAGAAAAAGAAGTTTTAGAATAATGATGGAATCACTTGAGGTGCCAAATAAGGCCAACCTAAATATTATCATTTTAAATGCGATTAGGAAAACTTTTTTTGAAATCGACCTCCCTTCCAAGATACAGCCTTCGGAAGGCGATGACGAGTTGATAGTTTTTAATTATTTTTACGGCTTTTTAAAAACACTGAGTAATTAAACTATACATAACATAGAGCACTAAGTAGATGTAACTCACACAATTTTTTTAGATTTCATAACTTCATTATTAGGGGTTGAAAATAACAACCCTCTGGGTTTCAAATTTTTTTTGTGGGATAGATTTTCGAAGAATAAAATTATCTTATGGTTTCCCATTCAATTCTGTTCAAAAAAGTCTCCTGCAAAATTTCGATACAGTTGATATTTTTTTCGGAAAAAATAAAAACTTACAAGCAGTTATGATCACTGTTCCCCATTTCATCTTATAAGTGTTACACAGAATAAATATTCTACAATATTGTTCGTCTATGACAGAAGATAAAAGCTAAAGTGCATATCTGCCAAATGCAAATTCTTATGAACTACCATGTTTATAACTGAGTAAAGGCGGGTTCACACGGGGTCGTGAATCGGGCGAGAGTACGACCCACCGGTCAGTCGGTCGAAATCACTACCATGTGTGAACTAACGGTAGAGAGGGTGATGGTAGTGCACGCACTGCACGCCTTTGAAAAGGGGGGTCGTGAAATCTCCATTTTGTTGGAGTGAGCACGCCCGCTTCAGTCGTATTCACTTCAGTCGTGTTCACTACCCGTGTGAACCCGCCTTAATTTATTTTATTACTGGATAGAACATATTCATTGAAAAAATCGATATCTTCTGAAACTGAAAATTGTAGAAAGAATCATAGAAAATCTTTTTTCTTCTGTCAAAACCAATTCTGAGCATAAACAAAATCTTAGAATATTCATTCTATGGAACATACGATGGAGTGGAATGAACAGTGATCATAACTGCTTGTAAGTTTTTATTTTTTCCAACAAAAGTATCGCCTGTATCGAAATTTTGCAAGAGACCCCTAAAAAAATTTAAAACTGTCAACTCGTCATCGCCTTCCAAAGGCTGTATCTTAGAAGGGAGGTCGATTTCGAAAAAAAATTATATAAACTACCCCTGTTCATTTTCATCGAGGAATCATCTCCCTAAAGGTAAGCGCATAGACTAACTAAACGGAGAATAGATGAGACACTAGTAGAACAAGCTTCAACGACATCTGTTTTTGTACAACATTACTAATTCGTGAAAAAAGCTCAATTGAAAAAGGAATCTGTATCGTAAAGCTGCCTCAAAAAGAATTCTGTAGTGCATCTTTTGAATAGGTAGGAACGCCCATATACAAGAGGCAAAACGTTTTTTGAAATTCAATTTCCAAAAGGAAATCAGAAATGGATTCGTGCAAGTTATCGATGAGTGAGGAAATTTGTTTTCATGAAAATAATACCGCAACGAACTTTCATCTGATTTTCTTTTGGAATCGAGAAATGAGGATCAATAATAAAATTCTGGATAGAATAAAAATTATTAACTGAAATAGTATCACCAATTGAAAATACAGATTTATTTCATAAATATCTAATCAATAAACTAATAATTGAATTGAAAACATTCTCAAAACTAACAATAATGAATTCAATAATACAAAATATGAGTATTTACCTACTAAACTTATTCAATACATGAAAAACCTTTTTGAAAACTATCTTAATTCTTATAGGTAACAGAATATATATAATATATATTTTGAAATTACCTTTTTGCATCTCGATTTTCACATCCAATAACACAACACATCTTCACTCTTGTAGGCATATCGAAATTTATGATATTTCAAAAAGAACGTGTCAAACACTCCTTGTGTCACTTGACAATTCAAAGGTTTTTTGATAATAATGATTTTACATACTTACTATTTTCTCGATAGGATTTCCATGAATGCAACGACATCTAACTATCAAATTGAAAATAATTTTTTCGTGTATTAGTATCCTCCTCCGACAGATGGCGCGAAATATACGAGTGGCTCATCTATTATTTTAGTTTGTCTATGGGTAAGCGTCCACCTATCGGCAGCGAACGAAGCGGACGAAGCGGATTTTAGAATCCTTTGTATAGAAACTAATGCAAGCGCGTCCACCTACCCGCGCCGAACAAATCGGATTCTATACAAAGAATTCTAAAATCCGCTTCGTTCGCTGCCGATAGGTGGACGCTCTCCTTAAGTCCCTCGCATTTGTTTACAGACAACCTGTATTCTAAATACTAAAGCTTGAAAAATTGGATACTCGTCAAGAAACTATTATGGGTTACTCGTACATTTATCATGAAAGTGAAACCCAAAGGTTCGGTGAGGCAGAGCCATTGACAGGTTATAATAACCTCTTAGCTGTGTAAGAAAGGTAAAAACAAGGAATTAACACATCCAGAAGTAATCACTAATGAAATTGAAAGAATTTGCATTACATATTGAATTATTTTTGTTATGAAGCAAACAAAAGAATTCAAAGTTTACATTCAACCGTTATTATCAAACAGGAGATAGCGATTGTTTGGTTCTTGAATAGCCCCTTGCCGAGTACCCAATTTTTTCAAGATTTAGTATTGATCATATCCACTGTCCAAAAATATGTCTAATTATTTCTTGTGTGGTCTTCAGATCAGTCTTCTCATAAACTCGACTGTTAACATGAAGTGTTCACTTGAGTGTGTATCTATCATCGAAATCTGTCCAGTCTACACCCTCTACCTCCTAACACACAAAACCATATGAACCCTTGCATAAACGGCACCTCAGGTGTTATTTTATTCACTCCTTATCCTCCTCATCGAAATTCCTTTCAATCCCAAAGCACAATGGATCCCGAAGCCCATAAATAAGTGGAATCGTTAAAACACCCTTCTTGTTCGCAGGGGTCTCTCGAGGAATGGCTCCACCTTTTGCGTTTAGACGAATACCTTCCTGCCTTCATACAGCAAAATTACCAGACTGTTGATCACGTGACGGAGCTTGCATGGGAAGACCTAGAGGAGTTCGGTATTGTCAAGCTGGGGCATCAGAAGAAGATAATGCTGGCCATCAAGAGGATCAAAGATATCAAGGCGGGGAAAAGGATTGGAAACGATCGGATTTGCACGACTCAGGTATATAAAAAAAAGGTTTTTCTAGAAACTTGGGGCCTACTGCACCGAGCTTTTCTGCAACTTTTTGCAATGCTTTCAATCTACGTTTTTTTTATTTCACAGCTTCTGTTAGTTTGAAATAGTACGAATTTTCCGCTCAGTGAGCGCTATGTTTTTTCAATGCATAGCAAAAAGTTGCAAAAAAGGTTCGAGAAAATTGCCCCATGTTTTTTTTGCGTGCGATTCTCCTTCGACGAAATACTGGTCGACAGAAAAATGTCTATTACTGTAATTTATAATAACACCTATGATATCATTTGAGTTAATGGTTCGAACTGAATAAGCAGTTTTTATGTTTCAAAAATCGTAGCATATAGTGAAATCGTGAATTATCCATCATGCATACAATCTTCCTAATTGAAAAATAAATCAAATTGTTCATCAATTTTTGTTTTACCTACGAATTCCATCCACGAATTAACTCTATATTCGGTTCTCATATGTTCGTTCATTAGGATAATTGATAGGTATTATTACCGGGTTGAATTTCATAATCAAATTAATTTTGGGAATGTAAAGATCTTTCCATGAACCAACGAAATTTTTTCAAAATTGGCCACAATTAAGTACTTTTTGTAACCATTTTTTAGTAACTTTCCACTTTTTCTACTGATTTTTGAGTTCGAGTTTGTAGATTCTTTAACTGGTAATTAAAACAGCATCCTTCAAGGTCAATCCTCAGAAAATTCCACAGTGAAAATTCATAATACTACAAAATTTGCTCCCAATCGAATTATTTACTCTTGAAATAACATTCACAGAGTATTTCGATTTTTTTAAATCAAAAATATTTCAATATAAAATCATAAATACCTATAGACAAACTTCTGTTGACCAGTATACCTATTTTGAATTGTCGTCGGCATTTATTTTTAGTGTACCTTGAAATACTTCATATATTGGTTTGTTCACATTTTTGAGCACCTCGATCGTTTATTCGGTTTTCCCATCACACACTAGTTACACTTCATGTGGAACCTGCATAAAATAGACTTAATGCAAGAATGCATCTACTGCATGAAGCAAAACCTAGTTTATAGATGAAATTCACACTATTGAACAAATTCTTCTGGCAGCAAATCTGATTTGATAATTAATTTCATGGAGTTTTATTTTTCATCTCAAAACACAGCTCTCAATGTCCGAACACTCATGTTTCATATTATTATTTCTGTCCTCGAAATCATTTTGATATAAGAAGATTATCCAGAAGAATTTGCCTGTTCACTAGAATGTTTTGCAATGCTTTATCTTTCAAAAAATAATCTTTGTCGATTGTTTTCTTATTTAAACGTTCATTCTATCAGTGTTATATTGTTGTTAATTGATAAATTTCCGATATTTCCTATTTTAAAACAATACTAATACTATTTTTTATGAATTGGGGTGTTCAGCTACCAATATATAAGGGTATATTCGCTTTTTTTCCATAAATTAAATAATAAAGTCGGTACAAAAATGAAAAATATTGTTCGAAATTCAGTTTTTTCCCTGATATCTTGAAGAGTAGTACTTAAAAGGTACTACTAAGTAGTACTGAAGTAGTACTACTAAATAGTACAGAAGTAGTACTAGTAAATAGTAATGCAGTTATACTACTAAATAGTACTAGTACTAATAGTAGCAGTACGACTAAATAGTACTGAAGTAGTACTACTAAGTAGTACTGAAATAGTACCACTGCTGTATCATTGAAACCGTATTTATTCGAGCATAAATACCATATCAATCAAACATAGTTGCCCTAGACTGTAGCTAATTAGCTTCTTCGACTACTAAAATTTGCCCCTTTCGGTATTACTTTCTCTCAATTACCCTGCTCTCTTTGCCGTACCCTGCTTTTACGCTGCATGTTTGTGTGTATAAGGACGTACTGGTGCACGCACCCCTGGGACCACCCTCGCCTACAGGAATGGCCCCCACAGTTCACACCACCTTCCATTCCTTCCATCAGCCTTGGGAGTTGGACCAGACGAGGCAGCTGACTGCGTCCGCCACTGGCACCCCCCAACACTACGTGCCGTTATACCGCACCGACATTGTGCCCATAAAGGTATAATTTAACCCTTTCCATTTTTTTTTCATTTCGTACCTTATAATATCTTTGACTTGATGTGAATGTATAATAATGCATGATTTGTCGAAGATCACTCTCACACTCTCTTGAAGCTAACTATTCGCATTAGAAGAAAGATTATATTTATATTAGAAGAATAATCAGGAGCTTGGAGGTTTATTTATCGAAATAACGTTCAGTACACATCCATTAGTGAAATTTATGTTGGTTTCTTAATAATCTGCAGAAAACCGGAGAACTTATTTAGATTAGAAAACGAAAACAAAATTATTGATGACTATAAAAACAAAAAATCGGAGAAATAACATAGTGTTATTGCATTTTTCTGTTTTAATTTGAAGCTTTTGTTACATTTCTGTACTCAGAAAATGATCATCTTTTGATGTTTTCTGACATTAACATATACTTCTTGACTGATTCAACATTTCTGAAAATTCTACATTTCTCAAAATCTTAAACTTCAAGAGAAGAAGGCAAAATACTTGGTTTCAATTTCTGAAGTGGTCCTATCTTTAGTTTAGGTAGAGTTTCAAATGTGAAAAATTTCTTTTGATCATGCAAAAGGACCTGCTTCATATCAGAACAATATGTTACTGAGCTTTGAAGCATATGCGTCACATTAAAAAAAATTTAAATACAACAATCATGAAAAGGACAATGAGCTCCTCGTCACAGGAAAACTAAAGTAAAAACAAAACGAGATTGAAGGGGAACTCATTATATCCCGGAGAATATTCAGCCAATCATCAACAACAATCCCTATCAATGAACCCTGGAACCAAATTTAACTTAAGTTGAATACATGAAATAACTCGCAAATCGAACCTCTTTGAATCAAATGTAGATGCTGAGATTTCAAAACAATAATGAAATACTTTCAATGCTGCTACAAGTTTTAGCTTCAGTGAAAATTTTTTGGAATTTTAATTTCTTTATGTTTTGTTATTTATGAGATATTATCGAGTAGGAGAGCCGATTTGGTGATTAGAATTGAACTTCAAAGGATTTCAAGAATCGTTTATGCACAACATAAAGTATCCAACATGCATGAAATCCCGAATGTTTGTTATTCTTATGAAATTGAATTCACCAACGACACAATATAACTTAATCGATAACTTTTTGATCTTCCATTTTCAGATACGAACTGGTCGCGGAAAGTCTCTAGAATCCTTAGAAGATCCAAATGAAAGAACGCACCATACCTTCACATCCGAAAACACACAGACCTTCTATTACCAACAGCCCATCGGATGGAGGCCGTGGTCCTACGACGATGGTGACATAACCCCCACAAACGAATCAGTTATACTATACGAAGGTGGAGGAACGCTACCTAGACCTAGAGGGGTGATCAAACCAAGACCGGTGGCGAAAATTGCCGCCAAGGCCAGAGAAACATTCCCAGACTTCGAAAAGCCGCAGTTTAACCCCGAAAAATACGCCAATCCCCAGTACAAAACGCTGCCTAGGGAGATGATAGACACTAATAAGTATCACATGCAATACAGTCCGATGATGGGCAAGAAGATACCTCCACACCCTCCCAAACGGCAAGACTCGGAGTGCTCGCACGAGCAGACCACCACGGTGGAGATTCACCACGTTCAGACGTCTAGTCCATTGCCGCTTCCAGCCTACCCCAGTTCGGATAGTCTTAGTATATCTTTAGATAACCAGGGCGATCTACCTCTACCACCACCTCCAGCTCCAGGAACGCCACCTGGTAGTGCGCATTCGAAGTTGAACTCGTCGCAGAGTTGGAGCGCCGAAGAGCAGGAGCTGATCAAATCGCTGGCGTTGCAGCACAGAAACGGATCCGATGCAAGTTTTAAGGTGAGGATGTTGCTGATCTTTTATCTATGTGGTCATGTGGATCATTGAAACATGCGTAGAGTTTTCTCAAGCAGCATGTAATAAATGAATGGAAAAATTTCCGAGGTATATACCCACTTAAGGTTGAGTCAAATGAGTAGACGCTCACTTAGGAGGCGCGAAGCGAACAGCAGAATCTTTAAACGCAAGGCATATAAGACGCGCTCTTGGACGAAGCGAAGCGCTTGGAAAGAACGCAGAACGCATCGTTTAAAGCCGTAGAGCTTTGCATTGAAACAAATGTGCGCGACAAATTCCTCGAGGCGGTCCTCAAGTAAGTAGTTCGGCGCGCTGTATTTCCAACTAGAGGAAAAATTTGAGTTTGTTCTGAAAATTTTCGAATTCTATTAGTACTTGCTTTGTTTTTCTAATCGGTTAAAGATAAAATAAGCATTTCATATAAAAGACTTCATATAATTTTTTTTTATTCCTGGATGAAGGTAGGACGACGAGGATTTTATTGAAATACAACTGCGGACTACAGATATTCAAATGATCAAAGAACAATGGTTCTACCCTTGCTCATGCGGGTGGTCGGTGTGCAACAAGGGTAATAAAAATTTATTGCGGCCTAGAGATAGGGAGAATTTCTTCCGATGCCTGCTAGATGCATCACTTCGTCCAAGTGCGCGGTCCTAGGCGAACTTACGCTTCTTCTCGCTTCGCTCCTCTTCGTCCAAGTGAGCGTCAACCTTCAGTATACAATATATTAGGTAAATCTATTAGTCAAAGCGCAAATGGCATTGATATTCTTCCACGATTTCTGAATCCATATAATTTTTTTCTCTTTAAAATAGTATTCAGCCTTTCGACATCGGTGCTTCGTTCAATATACCACATCGTCAAAAGTCTAGCACCCCCCCCCTATCAACTCTAAACTTGCTGAATGTAACATGACAATTTTTTGTGTGTGTGCAATGGAGAATTCGAAGTTGATCAGTTTTCGGCTCTTGACGAGGGTTGTTAGGTATATTGAAAATTGGAAAATACTGCGTAAAGATGGAATTATCCACGGACAAGAAGGCGCATAGTGACCCCTTTCCTGAAAACCAGCAGTGTTGCCTTGAGATCGGTGGCTGGTCGATCCAAATCATCTTCAAGCGAATACCATTATATCGCATATTTTACTCGAAGAATCGAACGGTACAAGTGATAGCTATTCGGAGTTATGTATTCAGGAGTAATGGGAAGTCTCAACAAGTACCATAATAAGACGGTTATATTCCTCAAATTTAAGGGCTAAAAGATCTCTAAGAGTAGCTTGCTTATCAGTTGACGAGAAAATCTTTTGGAAATGTCCAGGCAGAGTGGAGCAACTCAATTTCTTCCTGGAAATCGTGCCCTTTCATGGCGGATCGAAAATTTTCTGGGAGTGATATAATGCTCGGTCGCCGTACTCCTATTATCCGTGACTGAATAATGATTGTTTCCATCTAAGTAGAAAACATCATTGAACCAATTTTCCTCTACGCAAGAGTTCAAAACATTCTTCAAGAGAACATTATTCATAGAAGGAACTGGCCAGCAAACTCACCAGACCTGAATCCAATTTAGCACGTATGGGATTGCTTATGGAGAGCAATATCTACTCGCTAAAACCCACCATCAACTTTTGGTGAATTGAATTGACCCCTTCAGGAAGAATGGAATGACTGAAAATTTCATGAATGACCTCATCCGTTGAAAAAGAGGAACATATTCATTTAATTTCCAAGATTATTAATTTTTTTGAGAAACTTAGAGGGGTAAGACTTTTGACGATAGGAGCGTTGGGCAATTAACTAGGACTTGTCAGATCGATCTGAACCGTTCGTTTATTACATACTGATTGAGAGGAGTACACATCTGGACCGTTCGGCAAAGAATATGAGCAATCGGATAACGATCTTTTCGCTCGGTGTATTTCGACGAATTAAAGCGATTTTATCCATAGAGTTTACGTCTTTCTATGTTTTTGAGCGCTCGTTCTACTTAGACGAGTGCTATATCGTTTTGCCCAAATGTCTGTAATTTTCGAATTTTGAGCCGAAAATGGTCTCAAACGATAGGGTTCGACTCCCTGATGGAAATATGAGGTCAAATCAAATTCTGTAGGGCCGCCGTCCGGCCGGCCGTGAGCACAATAACTTCGAACGGATTGTCCAGAGACTTGAAATTTTCAGGGTGTGTTCAGCTCCCAAATAGCTCGGTTAAGTTCGTTAACCAGAAAAATCGTACAGGGTGTTCCATAAAAAGTGGCCATTAAAAATTTTTATTCCTCAATATTTCACACAAAACGAGGGCAAACGGAATGAAATTTTGCAGCAACTTGCCAGATGCTCATAGTGAGCCTCTCGCAAAATTTGTGGCCATAGTATTAACAGAACCATAGAAAATTCAATTGGAATATTGAAAAGAAGATTTTTTTTATTTCCATAACCACTTTCCGATTCAAATGAAATTCATTTTGTAAGTTGAGACTGATTACTGAATGTTCATGCAAAATTTCAAGAGAATAGCATCATCAGAACCATAGAAATTCCAATTGGAATATTAAAGGAAAGACTCTTTATATTTCCATAACAAGATATCCGAATCAAATGAAATTTATTTTTGAATTGAGATTTATATATTGAATGTTTGTGCAAAATTTGAAGATCATCGCATCATCCGAACTATAGAAAATTCAATTTGAATATTGAAAAAAAAATTATATTTTCATAACAAGATATCTGAATTGAGTGAAATTTATTCCTGGTATAAAGATTGATATAACTGAATGTTCATGCCAAATTTCAAGAGGATCGCATCATCAGAACCATAAAATTTAATTATTTTAATTTTCAAGTGTGACCATATAATTTTTTTAATTGTTTATATATAAAGTATCAATTTCAAGTCATATACAGAATTTTGAGATGATAGTCCTATTGCTCCACCAGAGAACGAGCGCTCAGAAGCTCCTGCTCAGGGCTTGCTTCCATTTTTTTTATATTTCTTGTTGTGTTTTATGTTGAGACTCCTGATCTGACAACGGGGTGTCAATTCTCGGGATCACTCGTTCGACGAACGTATACGTTCATGATATTTTGGCTTTGATTTTTGAAAATTGTAATAATTATATCCGTTCAAAATGAACGTACACTCTCGTCGAAACGAGTAGTTGACGATATACTCGAGATTATGGGACTAAATTATTACAATTTCCAAAAAATTTACGCTCAAAATATCACGAACGTATACTTTCGTCGAACGAGTGATCCCGAGAATTGACACCCCGATAGATTGAAACATTCTTATACTTAGCAACACTTTTATTCTTCTGTTTTCATTTATCCATTAATTTAACCTAATTAATTCATTAAGATATTTTTCGATATAGCTTCGTAGTTGTGAATGAGCAGAGGGGGAAATTGCATCCCGTTTCTTTTACATGTGATCAATCAATTAATTAGAATCTTTCGGTACAACTATCGCCGTAGTGAACGACCAGAAGGGGATTATGTATTGTTCTTTTGCATTCAGTGTCTTTGCACCTAATTATTTAATTTAGATATTTCGGTAGAGCTACGAAAAGGGTGAAAGTATCGTTAAAAGATGAGCATATTTCCCAAAAAACTGATCTTTGAAATCTAATAATCTATGCAAGTAGAACAGAGCACTATGTTCTGTGACAGATACTCTGTTCGTTTATCCACAGATATTACAGATGAGTCTGTACGATCTGTGGTCACGTGACTAAAAAATCTTCTCGCGGAGGTCATTTCCGAACGGGCTTGATGTATGCATCTTGGGCCTGCAAGAAAAGCTTCCATCAAGATGGGGTGAATCTCAAATAGAGAATGAAATAGCTGCTTCAAAGATTCCCAAACCTATCATTATTGTATTTAGTATTATAATTTTTTTTCTATTGTGAACTTTGTGGAATGTAACCTCAACTCTCTTTTTCAGTCGAGTTCCAGTACAGAATCAGATTCGCTGCCTTTCGCCAACGAGAACGCCGGCACGATCAGGACAAGAGCCAGCGGTAGACCAGTTGAATTTTCTCCCGTGAAGCCCAGGACTTCTCTGCCTCCTCATCCGTCCCCAACCCCTAACAGGCAACAAGCCATAGCAAGAAACAACCCGCGAGCGGAGCCCGCGGACGTTCTGAACGATATCGGAAACATGCTGGCCAACTTAACAGACGAACTAGATGCCATGTTAGAAGAGGAGAAGAGACAGCAGTAACAGTGAAGTAATAAGACTGAATGTCCACTATCTTCAAATGTATAAAGGGTAAGAGGGTTCTTGTAATAATCCCTAATTTAGAAAAATGTAGGGACCACCGATAGAGATTTCTAATTTTCTCCCAATTCGTCAGTTACACAAAATCTCATTTTCAAAAAATCTTCTATATAACATGAATTAAATGGAGAGATAACATCATTTGGTAATCTGAGTTGTTTTCGAAAGAAATAATAATCCTCAGAAACTCGTAGATATCTAATAAAATTCTTCTTTTCTGTCGTCCATTTCTCCCATTTGGGAACGCCTCAACGTAACCTCGAATCAAAAATAGTAACAAATTGACACCGACAAGTGACCGCGTTTGATGATTGGTTGAATCCTCAGAAATAGTTACAGCGTTGCCAATACTTCTCAAGAGCTGAATCGGTGTTTTCGTTTAAATCAATAGATATTTTATACCACTATAATCATTAAATGTCTATCTTTCCATTTCTGTACTGTAAAATTTAATATTCTCCTAAAGTCAAAGTAAAACCTTACCCTTTAAACAGTTGTGATATTTTTGTATGAGATAGGGCTTAGTGACACATTAAGTAGATTATCGTTCATTTCCTGTAAATATTTTGAGAATTTTTTATAGAATTTTGTAAATATTTTTAGATAGGGGTTTTGAATTACATTGTAAAAATTGTATATTTAATTTGGTTATGTATATCTCTAAGTTATGTAGCTTTACATTGACATCGGAATATGCGGTCACAACCACAACAGTTCTTCAGTTTTTTTTATAAAATATTCATTTTGAGACAATCTCGATACCTCTAAATATACTTGAACAATGCGTTTGTTTATTTACATAATCGTAATATTCGTAGAGATTTTTCTACTCTGAAGGACTAAAATATTCAGTTCCATGTTTCGAATTACTTTCTATGTAATGTTTTACAGTTTTTTTCAATCGAAATTGTTGTGCATTTAATATGAAATTCAGAACCAGCTAGTATGGCCCAACATTCAAAGATCCTATTATAATAAATAATATCGTTTAGAGCATCTTTAGACAGCTGTTTCGAAGTTTTGTGTCCCTTCATCTTCAAAATATATGAAGTACTTTGCAATTCTTATATTTTACGAAGTAGTGATTCGGGTATTATTCAGAACAACGCCATCTCAGAGAATCCATACGATTTCCCTTATATTGCATGAACCTTGAATGTAGTATTGAAGTGGGTTCTTTGAATATTGGGCGAGAATAGCTCCAAAATATGACCTCGATATTTTTTCTTTTTATAAGTTCATAAAGCACTCTTTATGTTTCGAATTGTTGTTTTAAATAGGAATATTAACTCACAATTCTTTTGAAAAATCCTCCTAGAAAACTTATGTCGATTTCGAATGAACAGCCTTCAATATCTTAAACATGTGTAAACTGGTTTGACCGTTGTCCATTGATGTCAATGTAATATTATTCCTATGAATGGCGCTAGATGGATTCTCCTAATTTCGATATAATTTGATCTCTGTGTGAGTTGTTTTCAATTTCTACTGTTGTTACTTTCAGCGTATTATTTGAATGTGGGGAATGTCGGAGTAAAATAACTTTTATATAAAACAAATGAATATCAGTAGTGAAAAATGAACACTAGATCTTGTACTGAAGTTTAGAACATAGAAACATGTTCTGTATTTATATTTTGAGGCCATCGTTGAGTAGTTGGCATGGATAGAAGTTTCTGTATACCTAATTTAGATGTTGACTGTTCGAGTTTGTTCTACCTTAGTACATAACTGGAATTTTGTGATGAGGATAAAGATACACCTACCGTTTCTATTCTTATATACCCCATTTCATATAGATTTTATCAGAATCGAACATTTTCTGATGTTGAGCACGATACTTATTCCATCGAATTTTCCTATTTTTGAAGAATAACAGCTTAATCTCGAAATGGAATCAATAGTGTTTTCCAGTTATTTATTTGGATATCTCAAGCCTGAACGTAATTCACTTTGAAACCATGAAAAAAATTCGAAATCCAACATTCTTTTTGGAAAACGGCGATTATTCAGGATTCAAATCAATCCAATATTTAATGAAAAAGAAATAGTCGCAGCTCAAATAATGCCATAATTCATATGAAAATCGTTTTAATGCCTATCCAAATGGTCTACTGATATTGTGCCATACTTCTTTTGAAACGCCTATGTATTTAAGTTAAAAACCAGTACATGTATCAAATATTATCATTATATTTTTGTTGAACTACTTGACGTCATTTGTCTCTTTTCCTGTAATAAATGTTGATAATATTTTATAAAACTTAACATAGATTTTATTATTATAAATTATTTTATAATGCATTATTAATTACAAACTTTGTATTTGCAATTCGATTATACTTCTTTATTGTATTGTTTAATTGTTAACAATGGATATATAGATCAATAAACAAATATACACATATAAGTTTTGTGCTTGATTTAGTGCCTTTACATATCTAAACAAACAACATAAAATCAATTCGACCGGATTATAAAAACTATAATAATTTTTTATTACATTCTTTCAAACAACACTCTACACATGAATTGTGTTCAATCTACTTGGGCGTTCAATATATAGTGAGCCTAACAAAGGAAACGAACTTTTTTTGTCAAAATTACTATTTATTTTTCAACAAAGTACCCTTTTAGCTGAATTCACTTAGTCTAACGATTTTTCAACATTGCGATGCCTTTTGAATAGTAAAATTTGTACCAAAATATGCCATTTCAGCTCTTCAACCGTCTCGAATTTTTGCAAGTTTGGAAACAGATAATAATCGCTTGGGGCTAAATCTGGAGAAAACTTAGGACGAGAAAGTAATTTGGAGTGTAGTTCATTGACTTTTGCCATAGTTTTCATTGATTTGTGAGCTGATGCATTGTCCTGCAATCGGTCCAATAATGCACAGTAATAGTCGCTATCGATTGTTTCTCTTTTTTCTGAATAGTCTATGAACAATTTAACACTGGAATCCCAAAAAACAGACGCCATAACCGCCCCGGTCGATAGTTGAGTCTTTGCTCGCTCTCGGACGTGTTAATCGATTCAAGAAAGACAACCATATTATTTGTTCATTGGACCATCCATCGCGTCAAACGAAAGTGAAACATAACGTGTAAATCTGTCCAGTATAGCACTGTCCAACTGCACGGCACAATGTTCTTTCTAATGCATTCATTGAATATCGTTTGTTTCCAATGTGAATTTTCAAAGCTGTATATGACTATACATACCTAATCTACCCATTATACGTCTGTTTACTTGACCATAATGAACCCACTAATCACCAGTGATTAATGGGTCATTATTCACTGCTGTCAGATGCTTCCTTGGTTTAGCTATAATATTATATCGTTAAAACTAATATTTCTTCATTCTTCTAGAGTTTCCTAATTAAAAAAAATACCTTTTCAATCGACGGATATATCCACTTTAAATATGGACAATCAACTTTATTACAAAATATAAAATTTTTCAGAAATTACTCATTTAACAACTTTACTTTTTCCAATAAAAGGGTCTTGTCACGGTCACCAAATGTTAAAAACTTCAGAAAACATTTTCAGTATTCGTGTCGTATTATACTCACGTATAATGGCTATATTCACTCGGTGATTTAGGCCATTAGCCTGCGGCTCGTAGCCTAAACTTCACCTCGTGAATAATAGCCATATTTTGCGGTCGCTGTATAATATACTATTAATACGCTCGCGAAGTAAAAATAAAATGTTGCATTGCTACTCCAATCGTCCGACTTCCTTGGTAGGAAAAATTTTATGTGAAGGAATATTTGGAGGCTGCATATTGGAAAAACATGACAATTCATAACGAAAATGGCGCTGAAAACATATTCCTATTATACAATTAAATTCTGTGGTTCATTTGAAGTCAACCTCCAAGCTACTCCAATAAATTAGGAATTTTTCAAGGTTTCATAAATTCATAAATATTGTCAAAGTTTTGTTGTCGATATAAATTCTCAGCAGCACTACCCCTTCAACATGTCACTGAGCAGTAGTATTTCTTTAAAATTACAGAGTTATCAATCAAATGAACTTTTACGCAGATCAGTGCGATCTTTCGACTTGTAGCGGCGATTGTACCATCTTTCAATAATCAGAAGCCAGATGGAAAGTAACAAACCAATACATAATACAAAGAAAGCTATGAAAGTTTGATCAAGCCCAACAGATAATACAATTGCATTGGCTAAACAATTGGGCTTCTTCGCTTCCCATATCTGCCGATTTCTGTGTACCAGACCAGTTTCTTGCATTTTTCTGAGACTGTAAATAGTTTAGTAAGGACTTGAATTCTGATTAGTTTACATGATGTTTACCTGATTTTCAACAAATTCTTGTATTGCGAATCTTTCTTAGCAAAAAAAGAAAGAAAAGATGCTGGAATCAGTGCAATTTTGTCGGACAGTTCACAGATAGCTCCAGGATCAAAAGTTCTCGCTATGAGGATGTATGCTCTTGCAGATTCCACGTGGTATGCATAGGGTCCAGTCCTTATTTTATCGAGACCTAGAAAATATTGGTTGCATTTTGCATACAGCTGAAAAAATCAGCCTACTGGAAAATATCGTTTACAGGATGTTCTATCTCAGGCGAGCCACCTCGTATATTTCTCATCCCATAGTGATTGGAAAATTTAGAATAATTTTGTTTTGGGGACGTTTTTGAGGCATAAACGAGCAATCCCCTAAGATGGGGTGCTTCAACCCCACAAAATTGAATTGAGAAGAGGGGTTGAATGAAACTTCATTTGAATGGTCTTGGAACCCTTTTCACAACGGTGTATGAAAAGCGTGGTTTAGATGAACCGTTTACGTCAAAAATAATTTTTTTATCTGAAATGAGCCACTTTGAATAATTTGGTTATCTTAAAAAAATTGATGAAAATTGAGCTACACTCACAGGCAAAATAATTGATCCACTCAAAAAATCGATGAAGTTTGTTAATTCATAAATATGTATGTTATTTCAAGTCATAGGTATATATTCATCCACAATCAATCACCAGTTTTGAATTTCAAGAAAACCTGCATGCGTCATTTTGTACAGGGTGAATCAAAATATGATTTTTGACCCTAACTTTAGAACCACCCTTTGTGTGTTTCAGTTGTTCCTCTGTATGATTTCTCATTCCATCATCAAAACATTTCTTCTCGTGACAATATAATTCTTCATTTTTCACAATAGCTCAATTTTTGTTGAAGATACAGGGTTTTCAGTAAAACACTAAATTTCGCTGAGGCTACAACACAGTACTTCAACGAATTCAACCTAAAATTCTGACCTAATGAAAATAAACTGAAAACTGAGTCATAAACAAAACGTGTTTTCCGCCCAGACGCGGATAAAAGGTGCAATTCGTCTCGGCATGTCTTCATTAAGGTTTTGAATCAATTAGACTAATTAAAGCATCACTGAGCTGCTGCAAATTTTCAGGAGTTGGTACGCGAAATCGAATTTTCCTCAAAAGAGCATCCAAACATGCCCAATTTGGTTCAAATCTGGGCTTAGAGCAGGCCAGTTGAATTCTTGGATATCAACCTCTGCTAAATACTCCCTGGCAATCCTAGCCACATGCGGTTGATGCGGTCGGGCATTATAAAGCATTAGCACGAAATCGTCTCCAATAAACGGTGCATATGGAACAACATGTCGCACTAAAACTTTTCTTGTTTTATGTTTTCACTCAGTTTTCAGTTTATTTCCATAACATTCGGATTTGAGGTTGGAGCTGTGAAAGTACTTTTATACACATAGCGAAATTGTGGAGTTTAATTGCTCTGAAAACCCTGTATCTTTACCAAAAATTGAGCTCTTGTTATGAATGAAAAATTAAATTGTCAAGAGAAGATGTGCCTTGACGATGAAATAAGAAATCACACGGTGGAACAACTGGAACACAGCAGGTGTAGTTCTAAAGTTAGGGTAAAAAAACAGATTTTGTTCCACCCTGTACGAAATGACGTACGCCGAGTTTACTTAAAATTCAAAACTGGCGATTGATTGAAGATAAATATACCTACAATTGTAGAAAAAATTCATTCGAATCGGGCTTGAAATAACATATTTATGAATTAACAAACTTCACCGATTTTTTGAGTGGATCGATTTTTTTGCCGGTGAGTGTATTTTCTATCCTAATAGTTTCGTTCTCAATACGAACTCACCGTCAGTGATGTTCCAGATGTGTGGTTTACCTCTATCAGGAAACACTAACTTTCTGATAGCTTGAATATCAGGGTCCATGTTGGTCTCAAAAATGGTTAAAGTATAAGGCGCCATCTGAATACCGAGCTCCAAACCGCTCCTTATCAAATCTTTGTAAGATGTCAGTTCTCGTGGTTTCGCATTGAGCAATGCAGACACAATACTTGAGGTGTAGTAATTGTAGAGCAGGAAGAGAGTATCAAAATTATGAAGAAGAGGAACCTGCTCGTTGCTCGCGAAGGTATAATTGACGATCCTGCAATATACAGAAGGAAGAAATAAGAGAATTTTGTTCACATATTTTTTTTTGACCCGGTATACCTGGTGTGATCTGCTTTTATTCAAGTTATAATCATACAAAAGAAGGCATAGTTTACTTATAGTTTATAGTTTAAAAAGGGGTTACAGTTCACTGCGACCTCAAGGTCTATTGTGCCCCCTACAGAGCTGTTCTGACAACAACCTTCACAGCTCGCCTTCCAGTTCCAGAGATCTGATGAAATACAATATCTATGAAGGTTTCAATGAGGCTAGTTCCTCAATCTTACAAGTTTCTCGCCTGAGGCATTCTCTCCTTAGGCTCAAAATGCCAAAGCATTCCGTGACTAGGTGAATGAGGGTTTCTTCCCATTCCCCACAGAACCTACACTCGTCAGTGTCCGATAATCCTATCCTCAACAGGTGCTTTCTGAGGCTACAGTGTCCTGTAAGAAAGCCAGTGAGGAGGTGTAATTGTTTCTTAACAAGATCCAGATATCTTTTGGATCTTGCTACTTCAAAGTTCCCAAGGGACTTAGTGGAATGATCCATCCCTGGGATATTCCGCCAGAGTTTTTCGTTCTCGGCTTTCTCCTTTCCCAGAAACTCTTTTTTATAGGTACATTAACCTATACCACAGAAGGGTTCTGGGTCAATGAGTGACGTTCGTGCGCCTTCTTTGGCAAGTGTATTGGCCTCTTCGTTTTCTTTGATTCCCGAATGGCCGCTAACCCAGATTTTTTAATCTGCCTACCTCATTGAGTTTGTTCCGGCACTCCCAGATCATCTTTGTGTAGGAACTCAGTGCTTTAATAGCAGCTTGACTGTCTGAGTGTATAGGTATATAGCACTTCTGATAGTTTCTTTCTAGATTTATATCTAGACATCTTTCAATAGCTAAGATTTCCGCTTAAAAGACGCTCATACAGCTGCCTAGCGACAGTGCACACTTGGAACTTGGCCCGTATATACCAGCGCCAGCTGCTGTAGAGGTTTTTGAACCATCAGTTTACCATTTTACGGAATTTTCTCTGAAGTTATAGTCGGTGTATTCTCGTTCCCATTCCTCTCTTTTACTTAGCAATGTTCTGAAGTTTTTCTCAGTGCTAACTTTCTTGATCATTACATCACTAGGGAGGTTCGCAGATAGGATGTAGAAAACAAAAAGTGTGTCAATGTTTCAAAATAAAAATTTCACTACTTATATACAGGATTTAATGCAACACTCATTATTTATTTTGCTTTGAAATTATTTTAAGTTCAGTTGTATATTTCTGAATTTTGTTTCGAGACGATCGTTGAATCAACGCGTCGATTTCTATAATTAATTTCTCCATTTTTTTCTTCATATTCATTTCATTTTTAATTGAAATAAAATACGTTGGGAAATCTCGGACTGCATATGGAGTTATATGGGCGAGAGATTAGTATGAATTCTCGATTCACAAGATTCGTTGCGCAATGAAAATATTCAATCGAAATGAATTTTGAATATTTTTCGCTATTTTTCTTCATGTTTTCAAGGTAACAAAAGATACTGGGAAGCACCAGCTCCAACTCTGGCATTCGTTCCAACAAATATAAGTCGAGTGCTTCCAACGTATCTTCTGTTCATTCTTTTTCTCAAGTTCCTTTCCACTATTTTTCTAAATTCTCTTAGCTATCGAAATACCATTGTTTAAACAATGGTAATATACAGGGTGTCCCGTAAAGACCACGTCAAACGAAAACGGAAAGTAGATCAGAATGTGCTCTATCTGATGTGAAAAAATCGTTCATATGAAAGTCTCACAGTTTTCGAGATATTTGATGTTTTATGAAAATGTTGAATTTTTTCACTTAAAATGCTTTCTCTCTTGCGGAAGCTACAATTAAGTACTTCTCGAATCAGTTTTTTCCATAAATATTGTTGAATGATTACTTCAATTCATGCAATGAAAAATAGCACAAAATATTATACAGGGATTCTGAAAAAAAAATTTGAAATTCTTGTTTTGAAGGAAGTGTTTTTTTGTACTGAACTCTATCTGACGTGGTGTAAAAAAAAGACACTAGAGCTTTTCTGCATATTACGTTAAAAAGTTGCCCACTTTGTGAGGATTCCGAAAAGGTAAAATACAGGTGATAAACTTTTTCAGAAAAAAAGATATTCGAATGTTTATCGAAAATGGAGCATTTCTGTGAAAATTTGATTTTTTCACATTTTCCACAAATACTTTCATTTTGCAGATTCTGCTGTAACTTATTGAATAATTCTCTTGAAAAATGTCAGTTAGTCCTTAAATTACTTATAAAGCGAAATTATTCATTAATTGCAATGATATACGTAATAACGCACAGGACCTTCAACATCAACAAATCTATTATGAAGAAATATTATAAAAATATTAATAATAAAAATTCAGGATTGTTATTAAAGCAAATACTCAAAATGACCACCCCCTTCGCTAATACATTCCCTGCATCTATTGAGAAATGATCTTTTCAAACCATACAAACTTCTCTCCGCTATTTTGGCTGCTGAAATACGAATGCGGTCCCTTAGTTGCGCTTCATCTCTTGTGGGATTCGAAGAAATTTCATTTTTTAGAAAACCCCAGTAAAAAAAATCCAGAGGATTTAAGTCTGGTGAACGGGGAGGCCACGAAATTTCACCGCCCCTTCCGATCCGCCGGTGATGATATGTTTGGTTTAAATATTCCCTAACATGACGACTGTAGTGTGCTGGGCACCCGTCGTGTCGAAACCATAGACTACGTCGCATTTCCAGTGTTACATCTTCTAAAAGTAAGGGTACACTTTTCCTTAAAAAATTTAAATAGTTGGTGCCGTTTAACGTTTGCGGCAATTCTGTCGGACCGAATATTTTTCCATCCTATATTCCAGTCCATAAATTCACCGTAAATCGATATTGGGATCTATCTTGCCTTATATTGTGCGGTTTCTCGATGTTCCAACTATGAAGGTTATGCAGATTAATATACCCGCATTGAGTGCAGGAAGACTCATCAGTCCAAAGGATATTATTGAAAAAATCGGGGTTTTCTGTATGTTTCAGCAACATTTGTTGACAAAATTCTACTCGAGCTTGATAGTCTCTTGGTAGTAGGTGTTGAACTCGCTGAATATGGTAGGGGTGATATTGGTGTTTCTTCAGGATTCTATGGGCACTTGATTTTGATATGCCTGTCATGAGCTCTATCATTCTGGTTGATACTGGAGGATTATCTTCGACTTCATTCAAAATGGTGTCATCATAGACGATCGAAGGCCTGCCACTACTTTTACGACTCCCAGGAACTCTTCCTTCGACAATTGCATTATGGGTCCGGATAAAAACTTCGTAATTGGGATGTCGGCGATTGGGGTACCGCTCTGAATAAAGCCTCGATGCTGCTCTAGCATTAAGACGTACTTCTCCATAAATAAGGTGCATGTCGGCGTATTCTCTTGCAGTGTACGAAACATTTTCTGAAGACATTTTACCCAGTAAACTGTTACGCATTAACTAGATGGACGTTTCCATAGATACCTTAAGTATCTTAAGATTGAATCATTGAATCGCATCACATCATACGATGTTCGAGAGTTCTTTAGGCAAAGAAAAAGAAATAAAAAACTCAGTGAGTGAATTGGCATCTAATAACTTTTTATTCATTTGTTGATTGATTATTTTCAGCAGGAAATGCAAAATGAAAGAATTTGTGGAAAATGTGAAAAAATCGGTTTTTTGCAGAATTGCTCCATTTTCGATAAACATTCGAATATCTTTTTTTCTGAAGAAGTTTATTACCTGTATTTTACCTTTTTGGAATCCTCACAAAGTGGGCAACTTTTTGACGTAATATGCAGAAAAGCTCTAGTGTCTTTTTTTTACACCACGTCAGATAGTGTTCAGTACAAAAAACACTTCCTTCAAAACAAGAATTTTAAATTTTTTTTTTCAGAATCCCTGTATAATATTTTGTGCTTTTTTCATTGCATGAATTGAAGTAATCATTCAACAATTTATGGAAAAAAAACTGATTCTAAAAGTATTTAATTGTAGCTTCCGCAAGAGAGAAAGCATTTTAAGTGAAAAAATTTAACATTTTCATAAAACATCAAATATCTCGAAAACTGTGAGACTTTCATATGAACGATTTTTTCACATCAGATAGAGCACATTCTGATCTACTTTCCGTTTTCGTTTGACGTGGTCTTTACGGGACACCCTGTATAACAACGGATGTTTTTTCAAATTGCACCCTTATATTTTTTCCTTTGAAATACCAGTAAAAAAATATGATTGAACAATTTTTTATCATTCTACCCAGATTCAACCCTTAAAAATAGTAATTATGAATTGTGTCATATGAACTTTGTTTTATTCTGACACCTTATTCAATTTGATTGGTTGAAATTTGAGTTGTTTTAATATGTTTCAAAGTATCTTTCTTATTGATGTTTTGTTCACTAGAGAGTTATCAAAAGCCAAATAGAGGTCTTACTTTATTAAAGGATCCTGTAATAAAAAATCCCCTAACATTTGTCTGACATTTGAGCTATCGTAACGACTTGTGACAATTCGTGCCTTGCCGAAGATACTTTATTGAAATTTCCGTATTTTATGAAAGGCCACCTTAAAACCTTTCTTTGATGCACATGAGCAAATGTCAAAATAAAGGAAACTTTGTTCAAGTTGGGCCTCTATTTGCGTTTCGATAACTCTCTATTATCTGTGGTGAATACAGAATATCTTGGAAATTGCAAAATGGCGAATGCGCTACGATGTATAGCAATAATTATGTTTATGAGTTGAATTTACGTGAAATGATGAAAAATTGTTTCAACATATTTATTTCACCAAGGAATAACCTACGAAGACAAAAATTTGAGGGTGCAATTTGAGGAAATATATCTACTTGGGACAGTTTTTTAGTGGTGGTGATCGGAAACAGAATTTAAACGACATATTCTGATAGAGTTGTTGCTGCATTTGAACTTTTTATCTTGTCTGAGAGTTGAGATATTGGCTGTACCTAGTAAACATATTCAGACAACCTGTTTCAATTATTTTCAACCCCTTCTCTCTTTTTTTACTTCAGGATTGAAAAAATGTGACAAATAATATTTAACAAACTTGACTTTAATCAATTCACAGGAAAAATTAATTAAAGGAATAATTTATTCTGGTTACATTAGAAGAGCATTAGCTTTTCCGGATTAACTCAGATTTTCACCTCAATTTTTATCCCTTACATTTTTCGGTGTTATTCAGATACACCCTGTATAGTTCTATTGTTTTGTATGTTTACTCACCCTGTTGACATATCACTGAAATAGTAATCAGAATAGCAGTAAACAATGAATAAGGGCTACCATTTGATTCCAGTAGCTTCGTTTCAACCCAATTAGTAATCTTCAGAAAAATACTCAGCAAAATTAGTAAAAGCACAATTGACAACCAGACTTGAGTGGTGAAAGGCTTCAGAAATTCATTTTCCCATAAATCGTGAGTTCCTCTGTTGCGTAACATGAAACTGGTACTAAAAAATATCACATAATTTCCATTAAAAAGAGTATTATATCCCAGAATGACAGCGGATCAAGAAAAAGTATTTCAAATGGCAGTCCAAACTTAGTATTCATCTTTAAAATTTGCTCCTGATTACCACCCATAAAAATACTATCTCCGAATATTTTTTTTAAATTATATTTTTTCCTTTAGAAAGTGAAAGTGAAATATGTTAAAACAATTTTTCACCATTGTACGAAAATTCTGCACTATAGGTAATAGCAATAAATTGAGGCGCATTCGCCATTTTGCTACTTATGATGACATATTTGGTTATTCCAAGATATTGAATACAGACAATAAACGAAACATCCCCCCAAAAGACCTTAAAACACATTGAAACAACTTAAAAAATGTAACAATTAAAACTGAACAAGGTGTCGACAAAATAAAACAAATCATAATTAGGTACTTTTTTCAAGGGTTGAATCTGAGTGAAATGGTAAAAAATTGGATTAATTTACTAGGGAATCGTTTAAAAAATATAGGGGTGTATAAGTTATTTAAAATAATTATATCCAGGGGCAGTTTTTTCAGCAGTGGTTATCAGAAACAAGATTTTGAAGACATATTCTGTCTTATAGAGTTTTTGCTACCATTTAATCGTTATTTAATCAACAAGGTCTTCAAAAACAGCAACTAATGTTCAATTTCGTATACATCAATATCATCCTTTATTTTGAGGTCGGCGGAAAAATACTTTTTGTTAGAATTTTCTACGTTTCACCTGAGGGATATTGGCAGTATGGATCACCTATGAAAACCCTGTACCTACACTCGGAGTTTCTCCAATATAACAAAATAAATTGCTAAATTCAGTACTCTCTCCTGAAATCACAAAATGTCCAATAGAAATTATACATAAGTGACAGAGTGAAAATTACTTGGTGCATGTGTGAATTGATCATAATTTTTAAGAAAAGTTTCAGTGAGTGGGAAAGCTGGACATGATGTGATTCGTCATGGAGAAAGTAGAAAATACCAATAGCAATATTAGCTTTTGTTGTCCACTGTATCCAATAATCATTATAATTCTCGTAGTATAATCTACCATATTACTTGATCCATTTTTTGGAGCTTTTAGGAGAGATTTGAGCTCATGATTTCACAAACTATTTCGATTTACCCAAACCTGGTTCTTTGAAACAACCCACCTAAAACGATACATAGGGTTGATGAAATCGAAAAATTCAACTCTTGTAGTTTTGATCAATCCAATTACACTCGATAGATCACTACTTTCATCATGGAGGTCTTTAGCAACACCATCTTCGAAACCTCCAGCATCGTTCCCAAACCATTTGTCTCGAACATATTGGATATGCCTACAACGTAGGGGATTCATATTACTTGTGAATTTTGCAGTTTGTTTCATAAGTGAATACTTACCCGTAAAAACTTAATTTTGAACAGAATTATGAAATTTGGGGATTTTTTGAGCGCTTGTGCTTAGGAGAACAAAGTGCCATAATTTTTCCGAAGTAAGGAAGGGGTGTACAAAACGACATATTATACATTTTGACAAACTTCGAAAATTTCAATGAAAAAATCGTATTTTTTATAAATTGTCGAACAGAAACTTGGCCACATTTTCAGCTATATTATAAACAAGACATTTTCGACTTGAAACAAAATATTGTTATCTAGTTGATGGTAACGAAAATTGAGAGCATAAATTCATTTACACGTCGATTTGAGGAAAAACAAGCGCTATGTCATTTTACCCCACTATGTCATTTTACCCCACTATGTCATTTTGTAATCCCTTCCCTATCTGTAATTTCTAGCCTTGATTGGTTTAAACCTAAACCGTCCGACCGTCCGTGAATACTCTAAAATCTGAATGAGCAAGATATTTCTAATTTCCATAGTAATATGGAATGTCGCAATGTTCTCGACATTATGATAATTTCAAAAATGTTATATAGTGGTTGGAATATTTTGGGAGCTACGAATCCGATTTGTCCTGATTTCATTTGAGACTGGTGCAACATTCACTAAAGATTCCCCAAATACAGAAAAAAAACAAAAAATTTGATATTAAGAAGGAATACAACATCTATAGCTGAAATTTGGACAGTGTATATATAGCGCCGAAATAGGTTCTTAAGAGTTCTACCCTCTACCTAGCTATTTTGCCAAAAACGTATTATTCTAATTCTAAATGATTTATAATTCGCATCCAATGAACATATCGAAAAGAGAAGAATAAATTTTAAGGACATATGTATACACATATTATCCCAAACTGTGTGCAACAAAATTTTATAACTTTAATGTCGTTAATATTAACCAAACTAATATGTATTGTAAAGAACATTATGGACGTCAAAAGCTTGCGCACGCTTGTTGATAAAGAAAAATTATCATTAATATTTGAATATTCTGAGAACTATTGACAATTACTTTCAAATTCTAGTCTGAGAAAACGAGAATATGAATGAAAATTTTTTCGGTAAGTTTTTTCATTATACGGATAGGTTGAAGGCTCACATATACACTGGTGTCGAGTCAATATACAATAATATTATTAGGTATATAGTTTTGAATGTCTTGTAAAAAAATTGAGAATTCCGTTCTTTCTTTTAATATGGAATTTCTACTTCCGTCCCAACTAATCATAGTAGACATTTTTTCGTCATCAGGATTGTTAATCTCCAGTTTCAGGCAAAAAAAGATGGGTTAGAGGGTGAATTTTTGTCTGGTAGGTAAATATGTGCTATGTGCCACCTATACTTATCTTTAAATGTAAATGTGACTTACGTAAAATTATGCATCTCCTGAAAGATAAAGAATATGGCATAACTAAATTTGGAGATTAAATCCACTGGTTTGCTTTCGAGTAGATACATCGCATATTTACCCTTCAAATCAGGAGTTGTGATCTGTAAATAAATCATTATCAATTTTCATCTTCATACGGTAATGCGTAGTCAATCGTAAGTTATATACTGATAATGTTATTATTATTATCATTTGAAAATAATGATAATTCAACTGAAATTTGGCAATCTGAAACAATTCCATACCATATCCATCCGTATCAGCCTGAACCAATACTGGAGAACGATCATTACAGACTATACTGGGACCGCACAGTACTAACAGACTTAACAGTTGCTTAAAACAGGCAAGATTATAATTCTAGTAAAGAAAAGGGTGGAGATAACAATCCTTATAGACGTAGCCATACCAAATAAAAACATTCTACGTCAAACATACGTTGAGAAAATCATATCAACCACAAGAATTATTCCTAAGAGCCTCAAGTCCAATCTCAGCTAGATTTGAATGAAAATCTTCACAAAATAATGCAAAAAGCAGTACTTCAAGGTACTGCTAGAACGCCAAGGAGTTTGTAGATAACGATGGACACCAGGAAGCACTATGGAGGGAAACATTGCAAGACCGACTACTAGGACATCCATCGAGAAATCCAGGACCAAGTAACGAAGGACGAACGACCAAACACCGAATACCTCAGAGCTCAATCCTCTAGATACTTGCTATCCGGGATGAGTGAATATTCCTCTTAGCAGGGAGTGTGATAGCCGATCGCTAGAAAGTGTGAAAAATCTCACCCTTCTACTCTTATAGGCTCAAGTCAATAATAATAAATGTGAAAGTCGGCACGATGCAGATTCGATAACACCTTCTCAGGAGTCAGGAGCTCGCATTCCAACTGAATAGTGAATATCCTGCACATCAGCATGAGCAAGTAGGTACTGGAAAACAATTATCAACTACTACGATTGACGTGATTAGTTCCGAAGTATGAGTTTAATATTGGTTGATTTTAATCAATCAATATTGTTTTCTGCTTTCATTGTTTATTACTACAGGCCGAATATTAGTAAGAATCATTCTTATTAAGCTTTATTACAGTATAACGCACAGTACTAACAAACTCCACAGTTGCTCGTATCAGGCAGGACACATATTTCTAGTCAAGAAATGGGAGAAGAGAGCACTCTTTACAGAAGTAGAGTAAATACCAAACAAAAACAAAAAAACAATCTACGTCAAAAGTACGGGGAGGAAATATCGAAATATCGTATATCTAGAACTCAACATTCAGAGGTAGTAAGATACTTCCGGCATCAAAACCATTCCTATTCTCACAGGAGTGATCCCTAAATTCCCAAATGTAACAACCTCAAGGAGCTAGATTTGGATGAACATATTATTTACAAATGGCGTTTTCGGAAACCTACTCGATCACTAACTCGGGTTACAAATTGACGGATAAACAGTTCAATTGCTGTCAATTTGTAACCCGGGTTAGTGATCGAGTAAGTTTCCGAAAACGCCAAAAGTGATGCAAAAAACCTTCTACCCTTCTAATACTGCTAGAAGGATGATAACATTCGTACGTCACGATGGATGCCACTGACAGCCATGGAGGTAGGGTTGAATGCTAGGCCATCCTGTTTGGCCGGACATTTAGGTAAAAAAGCCTTACCACCTAAATTATTTAGAATATTATTAGTACCGGTACTAGGAAAGCTGTTTGAAAAAATAATAAAATCACTACTGTCAGCCCACATAGACCAGCACATTCCAAACTTCCAATTTGGTTTCAGAAACAATATGTAGATCAACGCTCCATCCACTCACTATTCTAGTCTCAAATATCCAAAATGCAACGCTCAAAAAATATAAAACTGCTGCTATAGGCTTGGATATTGAAAAAGCTTTTGATTGTATGTGGCACAGAGGTTTATTGTACAAATTAAACAAGCTTAAAGTCCCCTTCAAGCTGATCAAATTGTGTAAACACTTTCTAGAGAAAAGAAAATTAGCAGTAAAAGTCGGTAAAAGCTGTTCTGATTATTTCTACCCCGAGCAAGGCACACCTCAAGGATCCCCACTTTCAACGCTACTCTTCAATATATTTTGTCACGACATAATAGTAGAGATCTCAAATAATCTATATATTCTGCAATATGCAGATGACACAATACTGATAGCGCATGCTATTACACTAATTAAGTGTGTGAAGAATCTACAAGACCTACTAGAACACGTTCAAGATTGGTTCAAAAAATGGAGAATGAAAGTTAATATTGACAAATCACAATTTACCATATTGATCATAGAATATCGCCCACATCACCTACCCTACATCTTGATGGAAAAACGATCCAACCTTTGCCTTCAATTAAGTACTTGGGAGTGCAAATTGATAATAAACTGAATTTCAATCTGCACACAAAGAACATCAAGAAAAAGACTATTTCTCGAGCTAAGTATTTCAGCAAACTAGCCTACCAGAAGCAAGGTATCAACACCAAGACTGCCGCAAAAATCTACAAAACCATCTGCCGTCCATTATTAGAGTATGCACATCCAATATATGCCAACTGTAAAAGACCTGCAATGAGGAATATTGAAATAGCGGAGACAACGGCACTCAGGATCATCACAAGAATAAGACATCCAAATAATATACTCCACAACCCACCAAATAATTTACTCTACCAGAAAACGAACATTGTACCAATAAGTGAGAGGCTGAACACCCTAAGCACTAGGTTTGCAGATAGACTAAAAAATCATGAAGACATATTGACCCTCTACCAAAATGATGACAACCATACCTCCACCAGAAAACACCCTACACAGACCCTGCTGAATATTTTAGGAATGCCATAATATATACATTTTTATAATTTTTTTTTTGTTATTGTTAACATAAAAATACAATGTAAACAAAAAACTAGGCTGAAGGACCCAAGGTCGATGGCCATTTGCTCTGCAATAAATGACTGTTATTATTATTATTAATATTAATGGGTGTAATGAAAATTGTATGTAAAATATAACTTTTTAGATTATGGCGATAAATTCTAATCTGTATGAATAAAAAGAGAACCTATCGTTGTTAAGCCAGTGCATTGCATTCAAACGATTGCACAAAAATCGGTATTTTTTGGCAGAACATAAGACTTATTACAGAAAATATTTTTATACTCGACTGAGCACCCAAGAGAAGAAGAACAACGAATACATCAGATCTCAATCCTCCTGGTACCAACGATCTATTAATTAATCTCTGCCTGGTACCGGGTTTTTCACTATAATTTGACCCCCCCTTTAACTTTGTTACCGAAGGAGATACAAAAAAATGTTTCGTATAAAAGTTTCACGAGATCAATTGAATTTTTTTAATATGAGTCCAGAAACTGAAATATATACAGGGTGACCAACATATTGATGGCAACTTCATTTTTTCAAATAGAACACCCTGTATATTTTTCCATACTTGGTTAGCTCTTTTTCCCCTGATTTCGAATATGTAACATATGTTGGTCTATCTATTTTATTCTGAGCACCACAGAGTTTCAAATTTCAATAACCATCTGGCATAGCGTTTTGGAAGTTCGTGAATATTTAAGTGGCCAATTTGATCTTTGGATTGGTAATGGCGCACCCATTTTATGGCCACCAAATATTCCCGATTTAACACCGTTGGACACGTTTTTATAGCCGTTCTTGAAGGAAAAAATTTACTTCAGCAATAATGACAATCAATGAAAGCGGAGAATAATATTAATGATTTAAAATCAACCAATATTAAACCCATAATTCGGAACTAATCCCGTCAACGCACAAAGAATAATGATAATATTGTAATGATTAGAAACAAATTTTGAAGCTTTAATTTCTGACTTGAATCGGAGCCATAATAATGCTATCAAAAATAGTCTAAACAACTTGAGACAACTATATGAACTATGTGTATTGAATGAAGGTGGTAATTTTGAGCATTTTTTTAGTTGATGTTTTTCTTACCATACTACCATTGTTCATCATTTTTCATTGGTTAAGTAATTGTTAAGTATTCATTCTAAAATAATACTTTTAAGCAGATCGTTTGGATATGAAGAATTTCGTAGGTATTTCACATATTTTTTTATTCTATCATTTCAAACTCCAAAAATGAACATTTTCAGTAAAAGCACTCTAAGACTTGTAAAATGATTACAGATCTTGGCAGGTGGTTTTTAAAATTCGAAACTCTGTGGTCCTCAGAATAAAAGAGATAGACCAACATATGTTACATATTCGAAATCAGGGGAAAAAGTGCTAGCCAAAAATGGAAAAATATACAGGATGTTCCATTTGAAAAAATTATGTTGCCATCAATATGTTGGCCACCCTGTATATATTTCAGTTTCTGGACTCATATCAAAAAACCTCAGTTGATTTCGTGAAACTTTTACACGAAACATTTTTTGTTTCTTCTTTAGTGACAAAGTTGAATGGGGGGTCAAATTATAGTGAAAAACCCGGTACATTATATCCGGATGAGTGAACGTTGTTCCTAGCAGTTAGTGTGAAGTGTGATAGCTGATCACAAGGGGGTGTGAGAAATCTCACCCTTCTACGAGTCGGATAATAATTCATGTCCGATCAACATGGAAGCAAAAATGTTCCATAAACTATTTTGTTTCATGCGAATCGACATCATCAATATCGTGCATACACTTATTTTCCAAATATCAAATTTACTCACAACAGTACTTGTCTTTAAGGCTACCCCAGATAATACTGATTTTTTATGATACCTCTCGAAGGTATCGATTACTTTCAAAATATTTGTAGTGCTATTCCAATAACCATAATTGTTGATAACTACGGAGCCGTTTTTTTCGTACCCAGTGTTGTAAACGTCGTATAATTTAACTATAGTGTTCGTTGACTTCACAGCCATTTTGACATCTGAATCGAACCTGAGCGCAATAGTTTCCAATTGAAACTTGGTAATATCGTCAGTGGACTGTAGTAAAATCAACCATTTATGCTTGTAGGTCAAAAGATTTCTTTCTCCAGCCTAAAATGAAAAATTACCCGTAAATAGGTAGAACTTAAGTAAACAAGGAATTTCAGTAAATGGTTGAGCATTCTCATTTACAACTTGTGTATACTAAGTGGTTATCTTATTCGTGCAACTTCAAAAATACATAATGTCACAGAAAAACACTGTACCGGGTGTCCTGAATTCGTTGTCTAGTGAGGGGATCTCAGAAACCCGATGAGCTAGAATAAAATGAGTGCCACATTTTGGGCTCGATTTTTGAGAGAATTCATTTGGTGAAAACCGCAACCTTCTAAGTCAAATCGTTTTCGAGTTATTAGAGAAAATTGGAAAATGGCGTCAAATGAAAAATTTTCATAACTTCTTCATTACTGAAGTTATAAACATGAAACTGAAACATTATACAGGCACTTTTTTCAGTAAAATTCATCGAAGTAATCAAATTTTCTTTATTACATTTTGTTCTAGCTCATCGTTTCTGAGATCCCCTCACTAGACAACAAATTTAGGACACCCGGTACTGTGGTCAACATCTTCATTTTTGCAGAATACTGGTGCCTAAATTACTCAAGAATTTGAAATTTAATCAATCAGAAATCTCATTTTTTTTGGTTTCTGGAAATCTATTGATTAATCATTATTTTCTGAAAATGAAGGCACAAGGATCGAGGCAAATTTAACTTGAAATCATCAATCAATGAAATATTATATGATTTATAAGTCTACGTTAATGGTAAATTTCATTCATTTTGTGAAAATCGATGATATTATTAGTTGATTGTTAATGAAATTAAGGAGTGAAGTAGAAAGTTCATTTTTCGAGAAATGGCACTGATCGAAAGATCTGTGCATTTCTCATTTTGATCAACTCGAGTCGAAAGGATGCCAGCTCGATTTGACTCGCATCGACTTTTGTAAGTTTGTGTTACTTTGTTTGTTTAACTCTACACGTACAGGATCCAGCACTCAAAGTGTAACCTATTCAATTCGGTTAGAAAAATGATTTTCATTTATTTTTATGTACCGGGTTTTTCACTATAATTTGACCCCCCCTTTAACTTTGTTACTAATGGAGAAACAAAAAATGTTTCATCTAAAAGTTTCATGAAATCAACTGAGGTTTTTCCATATGAGTCCAGAATTAAAATATATACAGGCTGGCCAATATAATGATGGCAACTTCATTCTTTCAAATGGAACACCCTGTATATTTTTCCATGAGTGGCTAGCTCTTTTTCCCCTGATTTCAAATATGTAACATATGTTGGTCTATCTCTTTTATTCTGAGAACCACAGAGTTTTAAATTTTAAGAACTAACTGCCAAGGTCTGTAATGATTTTACAAGTGGCAGAGTGCGTTTACTGAAAATGCTCATTTTTGGAGTTATAATAACGTCAATAAAAAGATATACAAAGTGAACAACATTCAATGCAACTATATTTTTTCAAATGGGACAATGTCTCTTCAATTTTCAGAGTTTCTAAGTTTTGAAATGATGACACCGAATAAAAAAATATGTGAAATACCTACGAAATTCTTTATATCCAAAACATCTAAATAAGAGTTTCATTTTAGAATGGATACTTAACAATTAATTAACCCATGAAAAATTATAAACTATGGTAATATGGTAAGAATAACATCAACTAAAGAAATTGCTTCATTCAATACACATAGTTCATATAGTTGTCTCAAGTTGTTTAGACTATTTTTGATAGCATTATTATGGCTCTGATTCAAGTCAGAAATTAAAGCTTCAAAAATTGTTTCTAATCATTACAATATTATCATTATTCTTTGTTGCTTTGACGGGATTAATTCCGAATTATGGGTTTAATATTGGTTGATTTTATATCATTAAATTATTCTCCGCTTTCGTTTATTGTCATTGTTGCTTTAGTAATTTTTTTCCTTCAGGAACGGCTATAAAGACGTGTCCAACGGTATCAAATCGAGACTATTTGGTGGCCATAAAATGGGTGCGCCATTACCAATCCAAAGATTAAATCGGCCACTTAAATATTCACGAACTTCCAAAACGCTATGCCAGATGGTTATTGAAATTTGAAACTCTGTGGTGCTCAGAATAAAATAGATAGACCAACATATGTTACATATTCGAAATCAGGGGAAAAAGAGCTAACCAAGTATGGAAAAATATACAGGGTGTTCTATTTGAAAAAATGTTGCCATCAATATGTTGGCCACCCTGTATATATTTCAGTTTCTGGACTTATATTCAAAAACCTCAGTTGATTTTGTGAAACTTTCATTTAAAACATTTTTTTGTATTACCTTTAGTAACAAAGTTAAAGGGGGGGTCAAATTAAAGTGAAAAACCCGGTACAAAACATGTGAAAGTAATCAAATTTTCTGAATCAATTCACCTTGGATCGATATAACAATCTTTCAATGCGACTATTGCCTTGAGACGGTCAAAAACCGAATCGCAACTGACCCGGACCCGAACGTAACTTGCTGGTATTTTTTAGCCCACTCAGACAATGTATTTTTCAGTTAGGTTCTTGCTTTCCAAAATGGCTCAGAGAGAATAACCCATTGTATTCACGTCTGGTCAACTCGATGAAGTTCGAAACGTTGTTTTTCAACCATCCTTGATTCACTTGCGCTTTGTGAGAAGGTGCAGTTTCCTTTTGGAACATCTATGATCTGCGACTGAAATGTTTGTCTGCCCACGGCTTCACAGCAGCCTCAAGAAAACTTGTCGCTTTAACTTCAACGAAAGGCTCAATATGCGTTTTCGAAACTTACTCAGGGTTATTAATTCGATCCATTGGGTCACGTGAAGGATCTACTCGGATCACTGACCCGGGTTCTGAGTTTACGAACACATCAGATTCAGGATTTTGAAGTGTCAGACGTATCAAATATTTTAAGAAGCTTTGCTTGCATTTCTTGGCTTTTGTAAAATCTCTCTTATAATTTCTGGTGTTCCCTTCCATGTTTAATGTTATTTCTGAGTACCTATTTTGAAGAAGTAAATTTTACTTCTTTAACATATAGGTACTCAAAAAAAGGAAATGATTTGTTTTTTCAGTCCCACTTTATTTTCGGATTGTCTTTAGCTTTGCTTGTATTTATTGGCTTTTGTGAAATCTTTCATTCAATTTCTTGGGTGCCCTCCCATGTTTAATGTTATGTTTGAGGTACTATGTTGAAGAAGTAAAGCATTGGCTGTAGCTAAGCACAGAAAGATCTGCATACAGAGTTATGAAGAAGTTTTTTTACGTTATTTTTGGCTCATCGAACCACACATTTTACATTGAGCCAAATTCTCTTCTCTTTCCATAATTTTTAGGAATAGAATATATGGAATTACTGAATGAATCTTTTGGAGAGCGCGCATCCACGGTTACAGCGATCTAAACTCTAAACCATTAGGTTATGGCAGGTGCTGGTTCCTAGTAGCCAACCGATGATTCAGATTCTCATATGAACGGGTTGTCCAGTGAACTCTATTGGGCCCCACTCACTTCGTTCTTCTCTGCCGTTTTTACCCGACGGTTAAAAACGGTCGGGTAAAACTGCCGCAAAAACGAAGTGTATGGGCAAAAAACGGCGCACTTACCCGACGTTGCAGACTTTACCGACTCTTGACGTTTTTAACCGTCGGGTAAAAACGGCGGAGAAGAACGAAGTGAGTGGGGCCCTTATCGTTTTAGGAGTTCGCAAATTGCTCAAGTGGAAACATTTTCTGATCGGAAAACACGATGTTCGGAAATTTCCCACTTTCGACCAAACAGAGGAAATCTTCCGCTTCTTCGAGTCTGATAACTTTTTTTGCATTAACTTTTAGCAGAATGCTTTTGTAAGCCTTTAAACAATACTTATAACTATCACTTTGCAAATTTCTGAATAGTTCATGTTACTGTGGCAGGTACGCTATGCTATGGCTTGAAACTCAGTATGTTCGGTCGATCAAAATTGAATAGCTGATGATTAATTTTATACTATGTCATTGAAGCACTGAAGTGCAGCGAAGGCATTATCTTGAAAAGTGTATGAGTGCACTCGTCGATATGTGGTTAATGAATGATAACGAATTGTTCAAACCTTCTTTAGAACTTTCAAACTGTCATTGCATTCATGAATTAATATGTACAACATGTCGCTCCTTAGGTAGCTTTGGTTAACATCATTTAAATATTTTTGGATGTTATAAACTCTACTAGCCACTGTCATATTCTTCATAATCGTTAAAATATCTGAAAAAAATAAACAGAAGATGTCGTTAGACGTTTGAAAACTAGCTTACAACTTGAATTTGATTTAATGATTCGTGTCATCCTTTAGTTATTATTCTTATAGTTCATTTTTGTTTTATTGAAAGAGTTACTTATTTAAATATTCAATTCTAAGCACAAGATGAAATGAGAAATAAGTTGAGTTCACCAAATTATTTAATGTTATTTTCATTTTAGATATTTTTCACGTCCTTATAAAAATTGTAAAAACGGAAATTAACAGGGACTAGGACAAACCAATTGAGACAACACTCTCAATCAACCGACGTTTCGCATATATATTTATGCTTCTTCAAGGCTCTAATTGAATTGTTTCTTTACGTTTTAATGATTGATGGTGTATGACTGTTATTGTCTTTTTCTTTTCGTAATTTTGTTTTATATGTTAATCTAAAACTGTACTTTCCATACCACCTTCCGCTAATTATCTAAAACCAACAACAATTCAATTAGCGCCTTGAAGAAGCATAAATATATATGCGAAACGTCGGTTGATTGAGAGTGTTGTCTCAATTGTTTGTTATTTTCATTTTTGAACTAAGATCGCAATACCAACTAAGGGTTGTTTTATAAAGATGTAAGATGTTTTGTTGGTGATTACCAACAAAACACTTATGAATTATCTAAGGTAGGTATTTCCAGAGTTTGCTGAATGGAATGGATTCAGAATAGCTATAAATTTTTGAAATCTTTCAGTGTTTTCACAAAATTTCAACATAGTCGTGGCAGATTATGCAAGAATATGGTATCTATCCTATCCAAAATAGAGTCAAATTATTTCCTTTATTATTCCATATTTTCTTCTTTTAACTTATTGAAGCAGCACAAAGGTTTCCTTAAGCCTATATATGAGTACTAGCGACCCGCCCCGGCTTCGCACGGACATCACATTAGAAACCTCAAAAATAACAGTACTTCTTAACTATTTAATGGATGTTTTTATACATATAAACCTTCCTCTTGAATTACTCTATCTATTTAAAAAAACGCATCAAAATTCGTTGCGTAGTTTCAAAGATTTAAGCATACAAAGTGACATAGGGACAGAGAAAGCGACTTTGTTTTATGCTATGTAGTGATTAATTCTCTACAAAAGCCCTATTGAACCCTTTTTTTCTATAACCTACCGTTTCGAAAATATATCGAATAAACTCGGGAGGAGATGGAAAATGACATTTTTTCACCTTTTAACGAAAAGGAATCGTTCTGATCGTTCGATCAGAATGTTTTGATACCTCATTTTATAGGTTAATTAATTCTCTACAAACGCGCTTTTGCCAATCTTTTACATACCTAACGTTTCGAAAATAAATCGAATAAACTTGCGATGAAAAATGACATTTTTTCATCTATTGATGAATTAAATCGGTCTCTGTTCATCCGATCCTCCAAGTTAGAAAAGTAATCAAATACTAACTTGAAGTCTTAGTAACACTCAGTTAAAAAAACCATCAAAATCATTTCAGTAACTATGGCGTCATGCGCTTCTTGACACGATCACCCTAGATTTATGCGGGAATGAGGTATTTTCCCGCCGTAAAAAGTAGCCCTTGTCCTTGCCTAGGATCCTATCTTTATATTAACCAGGTCTTATAAAAATCAATTCAGATGTTAAGGCGTGAATGAAGTACACTTTTAAGACAAACGATTAAAAATCACTAACTTAATTAGTTTTCTGCCTACTGCCTACGCTTAAGTACGATAGCATGAATATTAATAGCTCATATCATTTTCTAGGTTACTATCTATAACCTAACTAAATTTCATTAAAATCCGTTCAGCCGTTTAGGCATGATAAAGCAAAACTCCCAGCAAAAACCATAAAAAAATCACTAACTTAATTCAGTTTTCTGCCTACTTCCTACCCCCTAAGTACGATGACGTGATCATTTTGATCTTATATCCGTTTTTAGGTAACCATCTATTACCTTACTAAATTTCATTAAAATCTGTTCAGCCGTTTAGACGTGAAAGAGCAAAAGTCCCAACAAAAACGACTAAAAATCACTAACTCAATTTAGTTATCTGCCTACCCCCTAAGAACGATGGCGTGATTATTTATAGCCTATGACCATTTCTAGGTTATCATCTATCACCATACCAAATTTCATCAAAATCCGTTCAGCCGTTTAGGCGTGAAAGAGTAACAGACAGACAGACAGACAGGCAGACAGACAGAGTTACTTTCGCATTTATAATATTAAGTATGGATGATAGACTTACTTATGTAATTTACTAATTCGCTAATTAACTGAGTTGATTATGATTTTCTAGCAGAGTATCGATAATCTTATTTGATTTGCCTATCGTATTCGTTTGTATACGAATAATCCCATAATAGTTTGAATATAATTAGAAACATACCTTGTGAAGCCCAGCAGCTCAAGAATGTACATGATTTCAGATTTCTGTACTCTAAATAGTTTCGTATGAACTGCGAATTATTTCTGAAACAAATGGCACTAATCAGAGTAAGACATGAGAAGCCAAGGCTTGAGAAGATTTTCATATTTCCGTGAGCTAGCACAAGTCGAATTAATACCGTTTCAATGTTTCATGCCTCGACTGGCATCAAAGAGAATAATCAATTGATTTGTGTCCCCTGTTAGGAGATAATGTTTATACACAGAGTTCTATATAAGGAAATATGAGCTACTTGTTTTTCACAAACGTTCTCATTATTTCAGATGACCTTTTTGGAATTTGTCAAAAAATATATAATCATGGCTTTCAAATAAGCCCTTCCTTTTGATGAAATAAACCATAAGTACAGTTTTAGTATTGACTGAAAATCAGATTATACAGGGTGACAATTTGAAAACTTGCCAGTCCAATTATGTCTCGAAAAGGACGATTTCAGATTTCTATTCATAGGGGGACATATTTTAAGCAGAATTGTAAGCTGAAATCTCCTGAACTGTGTAGGGGCTATCACCCCTAAATTGGGCTAAACTTCAATTGAAAGATCACTTGTCCCTCTCCCTTTACGTGAATATAGGTACTATGGTTTGCAAATTTTTATTGATTCCTTGAAATAGTTACAGGTGCTGACAATTTGAAAACTGGCCAAGCCAATTATGTATCGACATGGATGTTTTTAGAGAAAAAGCCGGAACAGGTCAATTTTTATTCGGAGGGGACCGGATATGTTCCTAGCATAATTGTAAGCCAAAATCTCCCCAATCTTAGGTGTAGGGCTTGTCACCCCCAATTTCTGAATAGGGAATAGAGGATGAGCTATACCTCAATTGGACGACAATATGTTCCTAATATACATTTGAACACTACAGTTTGAAATTTTTTATTTGCTCAAATGACTGATTACATGCATATTTTCGCTTCTAATGCAGGTGATCAATCGATGTACGCATGTGGCCAAGTTTTTGTGATGACGATAAATGCTTCCGTAAGTGTTTTCAGTGCTGTTTTTCAAGGGTGGGTCGTTCGAACAAGAGATAATTCACGAGAAAATAGTACAGTAAGTATGAATGCCTTGGTTACTTGAGAGCCACCAAAAATTTGCAAACTATAGTTTTCTGTAGAGGAACATATTGTCTTTCAATTGAAGTTTAGCTGACCCTTAATTCTTCATGAAGAATTAAGGGATGATAGCCCCTACACCTAGGTTTGAGGAGATTTCGGCTTATAATTTGGCACAAAATATGTCCCCCTCGCTCTGAAAATTTACCTGTTCCGGCTTTTTCTTTGAAAACATCCTTTTCTGGGCGTAATTGGCCTGGAAAATTTTCAAATTGTCACCTCCTGTAACTCCTTCAAGAAATCAATAAAAAATTGCAAACTATAGTACATATTCATGTAGAGGGACAAGGACAAACGATCTTTCGATTGAGGTATATCTCACCTCCTATTCCCTATTAATAATTTAGGGATAATTGCCCAACATCTAGGGTTGAGGAAATTCGGCTTACAATTCTGCTCAAAATATGTCCTCCTTTGAATAAAAATAAACCTGTTCCGGCATTTTCTCTGAATACGTTCTTGTCGCGACATAATTGGCCTGAATAGGGTTTGAAATGTGTGTGAAGTTGGATCATCACTTTTTGATTTTTGAAAAAAATTTTGTTCTGCTGAATTGTGCTAGGTTTGTGCTGCTTTGTGCCGATAATTTTTTTTAATTTCAAGTTGTTTTCGAGATATTTCCAAAACCGAAAAAATGAGCCAGCCCAGCACTGTTCGAAAAATGGGATTTAAATGATTGATAAAAATTGCGCTACACAATATGTTCTGAATTGTGCCGTTCGAATTTTCCGACGAGAATTGTTTTATATGATTGCACTCTATTTGTGCCAACTTGTGCTGGTCAAAGTTTCAGAAAAATCATCAGTTTCCTTCTTATATGGGGGCAAATAAGAAAAATCAGTAGGTAGAAGAAAAACCAGTATACCAGGCAACAGTGTGTGTGAAGTTGGCCCAGCACTTTTTCATTTTCGAAAAAATTTTTGTTGTGCTGAATTGTGCTAGGTTTGTGCTGTTTTGTGCCGCTGAAATTTTCCTTTTATATCATACGGTTTTTGAGATATTCAACGTGGGGATTTCGTGACTTCTCGTGGAAATGTCAAGTCGGGTCCAATAACACAACATTTTGCAGTTTAATTTGACATCTTGGCGTAACCTTATATATTTTTTCTTTTGAATTGCTCAATAATAAATATGTTCATTTCTCTTTATCTTTATTCAAAGATTTAATTAATGGCCAGATTATAATAATTATAACAAATAAATGAAGCGACATACCTTTCTCTACCTATATACAGGGTGTCCCATTACTCGACGTCAACCCGGAACCGGGTGAAAAGGCAAGTAATGCTGGTTGTCAGAAAAATATAAAAAAAAATCTAATTTGCATGATTTTAAAATAATGCGCATTTAAAAAAACACGCAAAATTCCACACCCTGTGACAGTCTTTTCGCTCCTGTTGCCACAAATATCAACTTTTTCCAACTTTTTCTTTGCTGTGTAACCTTGAATAATGCTTGTCTAAACTGTAATCAAAATTTTGATACCAGCTGACCTAGGTTTCATAAAAATAGGGCTCACTTCTCAGAAAAAAAATTCGAAATAAACAATTGCCTAGTTTCAACTGACTGTATTGAAAAAAAAATGTACTACGTAGGTTTGGCATGTTTTTTCAAAAGTTGGCGCATTTAGTAAGGTTTCCAAAATGGTATAATACTTGTTTAATTGTAGCTGCCGTAGTTCAAATTTATTTTCTATTGCCTTTGAATACACTTTTTCGTTAACTGCTTCCCAGTAATAAAGTCCAATGGATTCAAGTCCGGTGAACGAGCCGGCCACGAGATTGGACCAGAACGTCCGATCCATCTTCCGGGAAAAAATGTTATCAGAAAAAAAAATTTCCAGAGAAAATAATTTTTCCAGAAAAAATTTTTCCGGAGAAATTCCTCCGAAAATTTTTTTTTCTGGTAACATTTTTTCCCGGAAGATGGATCGGACGTTCTGGTCCAATATCGTGGCCGGCTCGTTCACCGGACTAGAATCCATTGGACTTTATTACTGGGAAGCAGTTAACGAAAAAGTGTATTCAAAGGCAATCGAAAATAAATTTGAACTACGGCAGCTACAATTAAACAAGTATTATACCATTTTGGAATCCTTACTAAATGCGCCAACTTTTGAAAAAACATGCCAAACCTACGTAGTACATTTTTTTTCAATACAGTCAGTTGAAACTAGGCAATTGTTTATTTTGATTTTTTTTTCTGAGAAGTAAGCCCTATTTTTATGAAACCCAGAGCAGCTGGTGTCCAAATTTTGATTACAGTTTAGACAAGCATTATTCAAGGTTACACAGCAAAGAAAAAAGTTGGAAAAAGTTAATATTTGTGGCAGCGAAAAGCGAAAAGACTGTCACAGGGTGTGGAATTTTGCGTGTTTTTTTAAATGCGAATTATTTTAAAATCATGCAACTTAGATTTTTTTCTATATTTTTCTGACAACCAGCATTACTTGCCTTTTCACCCGGTTCCGGGGGTTGACGTCGAGTAATGGGACACCCTGTATATATGAATAATTCATACTCAATAATAACTCATGGCTTTTATTGCCTGATTTTCAGTTCATCGAAGACTACAACTCCTATCTTCTGTAAAACCCTTTTTTGTTATTTTTCAGAATAACAGTTACCGTTAGAAGTGATTTTTTCAAATTCAATTTCATCTCCTATTGTTTGCATCATTATTTTTCATATAAAAAAGATAACATGGTATTCTTTTGAAAGTATTCCAACAAAATACAAGCTTGAGGTAAAATATCAATTTCTTTACTGTTTTTAATTTTGGAATTACTACCTGAAACCCCTTGAAAGGCATGATGGTGTAATAGTACGATTCATTTGGGGGAAATTTACCCAACAAATTGCCTCGAAAAAAGACTCTAATATAGACATGAAAAAGGCATGTAATAAGGTTATAGGATAATATCCGGACGGATGATTTTAGGATATTAATAAGTTCCTATGGACTATTCTGAGATATTCTGGGATACAGATTTACAGAACGAAACGTCTTTCCCAATTGGAGAGATTTTGGACGCCTCACAACATTAACATCAAGGCCCACACTGTTTTTTGTACCTTCAAGCATGGAAGTGAGATCATAAATTATAAAATGAAATTTATCAGGATGTTGAAATTTGAATTATGGCTCTACCAATAAAAAGAACGTGGATAGACTTCTGAATCGTATGATGATTATAACAGATATATATCTACAGATTGATGTCAACTATACATAATATCAACAGCATAGAACAGAAAGTTCGAATTCTATTATTAGTTTCGAAAATAAGTTCTGCTCATGTATAATTTTTCGAAAACCGTGTTATTTTCCGCATGAAATTTTGCAAACATGGAGATATTCAGGTCCCAAAAACTCACACCTATACCGAAATTTTCAACTGTTTTCGTTCGAAGATTATGAGTTCCTATTTAAGTCCAGACCTGCAGCCTTGGGCCAGAATTTTTAGTTTTTTGAAAATTGTCTAATATTACGATTCTTACGAAATTTGGGACAAATGTGGTCGTGGCTGTCGAATTTGATATATGATCGGATTTGAAATTTCGCCTTAACAAAAAATTAGGGTAAGACAAAGTTTAAGTGAAGGTAACTTCCAAACTTATCTACCGATTTTATCTTTTCATGGATGCAAATAATTATGTGAATATCTTTAACCTTTAACCCCGAAAATTACAATTGCGTAATTCGTTCCGTTCGAGACTTATAGCGACCAGAAATTTGTCGGCTTATATCGCAAAGATAAAATATTTGTTTTATTGTTTAGATGTATATTTTTTCTGAATTATCGAAAATATATTACAAAAGTTCAAATTTCAATAATTCCGAAACTACTGAACCGATTTGGCGGATTTGGTCCGTTAACGAACTCAGCTGCGCCATCCGGAAGCCAACCTACCCTCGAAATTTGAAAGCCCCAACTTCAATCGTTCGAGAGATATCGTGTTTACTCTCGGACAGAATCATTTTCTACTTCCGTTTTTTCATCAGTGAGTCCAACCGAGTCGTTTGAGACCACTCCCACCCAGTCCAAGATGCGATAATTACAGACATTTGGGCAAAACGATAGTACGCTGTTCGCCTTTTTCCTATAAGGCTCAAAATTAATAATTGAATTATGTGTATGACGACCTTCAAGATAATTTCTAGCTTTCCGCATATTTGTTTAGTCCAACCATATACATAGTTTAAAATAGTTCCTATTAAATAATGACAAAACAATAATCGTAACGTTCGCATGTGTAATGTTGGTATCACTGAAAATAGATATTTTCTCATTTGTGTCTATTGGTTGGCATTATTAGACCATTAACGTGCATACATCCTCATTGGTCAAAACTAATTTACTTCTGTTTGATTGGTTCATTCAAATATATCTCTTTATATATTTCTCTATGATCAACGAATAACGATAACCGCTAATTGAGTACGCATGACGCAGTATTAAAATTCTGTATTATTATTGTACAAGCGAAGAAAAAATAAAATATCAAGCTAGTTATAGATCAGTTTTCTAGATTTTAGATACTCATTAAACATTACGTGTAAAATATGGATCTGGATCAAGAACTTCTCTGTTCACCCAGAAAAATTAGGAGATTGAATAAATTTTCTCCAGCTACATTATCTGCAAATAAGCATGATACTCAACAAAAAATTTCCCAAGGATCTCAGGTACATACAAATTCACATATTTCAGTGTATTTTACAAACAATGATTTGTTTAAACCAGTCATTTTGGTATTAATTCTCTGAATTTATCAGGAATCAAGGGCCACTAGCACTCCTACAAAACGAAGTTTAACCAAAAGATTATCAATATCTTCTGATATATCTAGTATAAATGTAAAATCCTCTTCAGTTAAATCATCATCTTTAGTTGAATCAGATGCAGGAAATGGTACATCTAATGTTATATCTCTTCTTGAAGAGCTTACGATTGATGAAAGTGGTAGTGAGTATTTGTTCAAATAATCTAATCATAAGCTTAATCAGTATTTTCAATATATATATTTTGAATATCTTCAACAGTAATGATTTCTTTTTCCTATAGGTGAATTTCTACACAGGCCCAATCCTAAATTATTGAGAGGAAAAACATGGAAATATCTTAAGCCTAAATTTGAAGGAACGTTGTATTTCAAAGTGTTTTCAAACTTCGATGATATCGAGGTAGTATGACTATCGAACGGTAAAAACTTTCTACTTTTTATTCCATAAATTTACAGGATGTTGCATTCCAATGCTTGGACCAGTTGAGATTTGATGAAAAAAATGGTGTACTCACTGTAGTCAAATTTTTTGTGGACCTCTGTGGTTATCAATCTGCACCCATTCATAACCATTTCGATTTTGAGAAAGATTTCAGCATTTCTTGTGAAAAAGTCATAAAACTTTTGGAATTTGATCTGGTCGACAACAGTATGCTGGTGAGACCCTTTGAAATATGGAAATGAAAATTGTTTTTTTAAAATGGTTCACTTTTATAGCAAGCCAAAACTTACATTTTTTATGAATCGGAAAAAAGGAAATCCAAATTAGGCATCCAATTAGCCACTGCGACTTCTGTATTCCTCGAGAAGTTTTTTACCACAGCATATCATCAGAATACTCTTTTCTCGAAACCTTTTCACAAGTGTATATTTCAATTCCTCTTTTATATGTGTCAAAGTATTTTGAGGCCTATTCGACATACTGGAGTTACTCTAGGTGATTAAAATTTCACTTTATCTTCTGTTCATCTAATACTGACTATTTTTCAGTGAGGATAATATTGATGGTTCTGAATAATATATACTTGCGGATTGTGAAGGAATTTACATCGAGAGATACTCCATCAACAGACGGTGATCGTTTACCCATTGAAAAAGAAATTAAATATTCAGAAAAATATATGAAACATTTCTTTGGTGTTTTTGCTAAAAATAGGTAATAATATGAATTATTTCTGTGAAACAACTCGCTTATTCATTAAAGATTAGTGACTCATCAACATATCTGTAAGCAGTATTTATGCCATTATAGTGAGTTCAACAAAAATCTTATTGAATTAAGCTTTATTAGATGAATGGCAATATTTTTCCATTAACTGCTTTATAGACCCTCAGTTTACTGTCAGAAGTCACCAATTAATATTGTTTTTATCACCAGCTTCATTCCCGATCCAAAACTATGCATGCTACGAGCAAAAAATGTTCTTGAAATGGGCACTTGGATGATTGATTTACCACAAATTTACTTCGAGAACTGTACTACCCATTTAAACAAATCTATATTAGATGAGGCGAGTATATTCTCTAGTGTCTTGTGTTTTTTTATGATTGGTTTGTTTTATTTTCAGTCTGAATATGTTCGTTTGAGTACAATACAAGTTTGGAAGTATCTTATAAAATCAAAGAGCATACAGGTGAATGTTGAATACCTCCATGAAATTGTGCAAAAAGTTCAAGGTAGACTGAAAGATATCCACCTTAATGTAGTTTTGGAAGCAGTAGACTTCTTTTCAGTATTACTAGATCAGTAAGTTTTCAACTTTTTTTTCAATAATTCAATTCAGTGTTCTAACTATATTGCAATAGATTGATTATTTATATTTATTATTGAAATATACTAGTTTGGAAATTCACATCGGAAACATACGAAATTCAATGCATCAGAGAGAGAATTTTGCTGTGCAGTTGAACAATGGTATAATTGAAAGGTTCACGTGATTTGTAACTCTCTGAATTTTGTAGTTTGGTCTCTATTTCCTTGTTGGGAGTTGTTAATCGAGCAGTATGGCAGGGAACCTGCAGTTTTAGCATCGAGTATTACGCGCAGCATGACGCATTAACTCAATGCGTTGGACTGCCCATGTTAGTCAATTTGAGAGAGACAACCATATTATTTGTTCATTGGACCATCCATCGCGTCAAACGAAAGCGAAACATATTCGTAATCTGTCAAGTATAGCACAGTCTAACTGCATGGCTAAATACTCTCTCTAATGCATTGTATATTGTATGTTTCCGTTGTTAAATTCCGAACCTGTATAATTGCCACTTATTATAGTTTTGGAAAAAGAATTTGTTATTTGCTTATTCACATAGCCTGCTATCGGTATGACCCTCAGATCAGATTTTTTTTTATTGATCTGAGTTATGGCCAAATACATATCTATCATTTCTAAATCTGATAACTTTTTGAAAGTAATCTGGTGGCCGGCTCATGCGGATATACCTGGTAACGTCAAGGCAGATGAACTGGCTAGGCGGGGAGCCAGATTAGCATTTGTTGGTCCGGAGCCTGCGCTACCAATCTGTCGCACATCTGTCAGAAGCTTCTTCAGGAGCTGGCTGAACAGGGAATTTTCCTCGGAATGGAGCGCGGGGGTGGGCCTGAGGTGGTCGAGGATTCTCATTGAGAGACCGTCCTCGCGATATGAGGTCAATAGACTTCTGTTGCTGGAGAGGAAACAACTCGGTCTGGTGACTGGTGCATTGACTGGTCACCTGTTTAATAAACATTTGAAGAGAACGGGATTGACGAGCTGCTCCCTATGCCGGTGGTGCAGGAGCACTGATGAAACCGTTGAGCATATTTTGTTCAACTGTGGTAACCTAACTGAGTTAAGGTCAACACACCTAGGAAATCCAACACCTACTATTCCTATGGTGAGAGGGACCACTGCTGGCAGACTCGCGACATTTCTGTCTTTGTGTCTGAGGAGCTGAGTCTCTATAGAACGATGCGGGTGAACAATGGGCCACTAGGCCTCAGTTCGGCCGGAAAGGCACCGCGCGAAGAAGAAGAAGATCATTTCTAAATGAAATGGACTGAATGATGGGAATTTGAGGTAAATACTAATTCTGTCCTGCCATCTGGGAATGAATTTTTACTGTTCGAGATTATGGTAATATGAAGGTTCTTAATACTTTCTGTAATATTTTGGAAATAGCAATTGATGATTGGTATTAGTTAAGGGGCTAAATAATGGAGAAAAGGGAAGAATGAAGCGTACTGATAGAATATTTAAAAATACTTTGCAGGGTCAAGCAGAGTTGGAGGGATGGGTAATTTTGTAGATTTTAGAACTTTTATTGATGGAATTTTATCTATCGCGGTATAAATTCATATTGAAACTCATCCATTTAAACTTGAGTGTCTCTTTACTGCCTCTTTAAGTACCTATCATCTGAGAAGAAGATAAAACTGATCTGACATGTGCCTTTTGATTTTATAGAAGATTTCCAAATCTCATTGGGAGCTTGTTGATCAATATCTAGAGAAAAACATTTTACTATATTTCAAACGTTTCCTTCTTTTTTAAACAACTCCGGGGCACTGTTGGGTCATGGAATAATTCTTGGACCTGAATGCGAATTGATGGTCAGGAATTAGATCTTTCATGATATTCATACTTTCTATTCTGTTGATTAATATCGGAGAGGGATCAATTATTATTCCTATATCTTTTGATAATTGAGGAATTATTAGAGATTGAGATTCACTGTGTTGATATGCATCAAATATTTATATGTCCCTTGTATTATATTAAATGGTTTTCATTGAGTTTTCAGAGATACTATCATAATTCTATGATTATAAAAAACTGTATCAATCCAATACCTTCACCACAACGATAATTATTATAAACTTTCAGCCATCCTAATGCAATCAGAAGACAAATTGTTTGTGATATCACTGAACTCATCTATGCAAACAGTTACCAGTATGCGAAAGCTGCTGGTTATTTCAAAATTAAATTTCTCACCTTAAGTGAGTTAACTGAAAAACAGATTATTCTGAAACTGGTTGAATTGAGCAGCTTACCGAGGGTAAAATAAGTTGAAATTTATTATGTTCATCTAATTAAATCTTTTAACAATAGTTTCAGAAAATGAAGCATTTTTTTGTTGAAGCTTTCATGGAACATGACTCCATTCTGGGGGATTATGAATCGATGATGAATGTTTTATTGTCATATAAACACGAATCGAAGAAGGAGTATATTCCTTCCATATTAGAATTGATGTATCATTCAATTCATCAGAAGTTGAAGGGAGAACCAGTGGAGAAAAGGAAACATTCAATTTCAGGTATTTTCAATTCTTCAAAATATAAGCTCAGTTCAACATACACCCAACTGACCAATAATGAACCATTTTAATGCTCGATTTCTCTTATTCAAATGTATGATTGTCATGGGCAACGGAACATTAAGTATTCAGAAGCAATACGAGTAATATTACAACTGTAGTGTAGGACCTTCCCTAGAAAATTACATCGAAATTTTTAAATACTTCGTAACTATTGTCCCTCATAACATTCTTCGTCCAAGGTTCTGAGTTATTTTTGCTACCTGCCAGACTACATTATATTATGATGTAAATATTTTTCATGTTGCAGCTGCTACTTCTCCATCCCACCATGAAGAAATAGCAAATATCATTTTATTGAACCTTAAAAATTTATTCGACCTGTTTGACGATCGTCCTGATCTTTTGAATTGTTTGATGAAAATACTTATTCTCATCGATTATGATTTGTTGTCATCTCAATACTCCCCGGTGAGTTAAGCAGTATTAGAATGATTTTAAATAATAAATGTTTTCTTGTAGTATATCTGTAGACTCAGATATTCATTCCATTAACTATTACTCTTTTCAGCATCTTACCTATTTGATGAAAAATTCTAGGAAACTTTTGTTACATATGAATGATGAAGAGCTTTTGGGAAATATATGTGCTATGTTTCATTATTTGTGCTCTGAGAAAAATTACTGCTTGAAGAACGATATCAACAAATACCTTGTGAGCTTATTTGAAAGCCTCAGCATATATCTGCAAGGATATTTAGATGATGTAAGAGCTAATTTCATATTTTCATATTTTCATATTTTCATAGATATAGGGTGTATGAAATGAAATGGGTGATTCCTCAGATTTTTTATGAAAAGGGTTCCCAAAAAGATACAGGGTGTTGAAATTTATTACGAATTGACTGAAAAAGTGGTATGCCACTAAGATATTTTAAACAAACAATTATTTTCAAATTCTGCGTTAAGTTTGTCACAAAAAATCTCTTCTTTTCGTGTGAGGCGCGTTTTTATTTAAGAAAATGTTACATCTTAACATGTAATTGTAGTAGAACGTTAAGTTAAAATGTGTTATTGTTTCACGGCGCCACCGAAAAAGAGGTAAAAGAGATTTTTTGTCACAAATTGAATGAAAAATTTAAAAATAATTGTTAGTTCGAAATATCCCATTTTTAAGAAATCATAATACATTTTAACATAACGTTCTACTACAAATAAGCTTCAAGATGTTTCATTTTCCACATAAAACGGCACCCCACACGAAAAAAGGCAGAAGATATTTGTGTCACACATTTAACGAAGAATTTAAAAATTATTGTTAGTTTGAAATATCTCAGTGGCGTACCACTTTTTTAGTCAGTTTTCAAGTAAAAGATAACACCCTCTCTTGGAAACGATGAATATCCAGACCTATATTCTTGGGAACCTTTTTCCATAAAATGATTCGAGGAATCACCCAATTGGAGGAAGTGTGGTACGAATAAAATTTAAACTGAGTAGGAAGAATTTCAAATAGAATAAACTCTATAAAAATTATGTCGTTCCTCCAAAGACTTTGGGTAAGTTATAGTTCATCAGGAATTTTGCAAAGTTTAACAGTGCTACACAAAGGGGTGAAATAATGACTATTTAAAACTGCGGCTAGGCAGCTCAGCTCAATTTTCTTTTCAGTCTGGAGATCAAGAAGTGCCTTTAGACCTCCACTTTAAGAAAATAGGAAAGCTTTATGAAAAATTCAATTTGAATGAATATTTCCAATGGAATAATATCTTCACAGTTTGGGGAAGTGTTCCTGTAAGTAAAATTTGAGTAGTTGAAATTTTGGTGAATATTTGAATTCATATACATTCTTTCAACTTTTTCAGAAAATAGTTGAATTATTTAAAACTGTTTCAGATATGTCGTGGACAACTGATATCATGTTGTCATCACCTTTTGTGGGAAATAAAGGATTTAATGTGTGCCTCAAGCAAAGACCGCTCAGATCAATACAGACAGAAAAAGATTAACTTAGAAAGTCAATTCTCACAGTACACAGCATCCTTGATACACTTAATGGCTTCTTCTGATGCTGCCGAAAACTTAAAAATTGATGTATGATACTGCTATCATTCTAATTATAAGAAAACATTCGATTTTATATTCAATTTATCAAACTTAGGATTATTGAAAATTCTTACTACAATCTATATATTGAATTATCTATTTTCAGGCGTACGAAAATTTTTGTTATTTGCATGTTACCTCCTATAAAATTTTATTCAAAAATGACGAGCTGAAGGATTTGAAATTTCAAATATTGCAAAGTTTGAAAACTTATGTACCTGATACGGTAGTTAAATTTTTCAAAAACAATATTATACATCATAAAACAAGTAAGTGTAATAGTCATTGTTTCATCAGGAAACTAATATTCAATAAATTTCAGTGACTCTTGAGAGAAGAAAGAAATTGATTTATGACTGGTTGGGGCTAATTCTTAATTCTTTAACAGATGTCCTTTATTTAATTCCCCTCTTCGAATGTTATCATATGGTAAGTAGTAAACGTATTGAAATTATTTTGGTTAATTAGATATTTCCTTAGAAGTCTCAAGAATATGGATATCTGATAGAATTTGTTGCATCAGCAATATTTGCCAGGAAACATGAGGTTTTTTTCCAACTTGTACTAGCTACATTGATCAAATTGACAAAACAGGTCTTTCAATCTTCATTCAAGACCCTTTCTAGTCCGCAAGCTGAGCAACTGATGGTGAGTATAAAATACAGATTCGTAAGAAATAAACTGTATTGAAAGCAAATTGTATTATAGAATTTGACGGAATATTTTTTCATTATTCACCACAAATAAATCAATTTCAAGTGGATAACCGGTAATCATTTCGGTGAACCTATTGTTTCTGTTAAATGACACTCTTCTACATATTCAACAGTTTCAACTTGACTGAAAATGGTTAACTGAAATAATAACAGGTTAGGTCAGGTTATCATTTCGATGAACCTATTTAGCCTATTCGTTTTGAAGAGTTTCCTGCTCCTGAGTAACTCAAAAGCTCAAAATACGGGTTGCCATTGGTAGCGCACTAGCACTAGAACAGCTCAGGAGCATGAAACTCTTCAAAAGGAATACTATAATTGTTTCAACTTGAATGAAAATTAACAGGTTAGCTGCTTGAAATTGATTCATTTGATGGAAATAATAGGAAAATATTGAAGAAAGCCCTGACGTGAAGTCAGCTTTTGCGCGCTTGTTCATGTTGGGAAAACTATCATTATAAATTGAATATCCTGAGAGGGTATTGATTCAATTCTATTCATTCATGAATTCAAGTTTTGAAGTTGCTCCTTTCGGAAACTATCATGTTTACACTCCACCATAGGCCTACAGAAAAGAAGGGGTAAATATACACTAAGACACGCCCAAATTCTACGCCCCTTATTTTTTAATTAATATTTTCTGATTTTTTACAAAGTACTATGAATGGGTTCAGCGTGTACCCACCAAATACAATATCCATAGTCAATTTTGAATTATTGAAAAGAAATTCTTGAGCTTTGACGATAAGGAAAACATTTCAACCCATGTTTATATATGTATAATATATGGTTCCCTCTAAAAGAATTAACACAAACGTGCAATAGATTTGAAGATTACTGATGTTTCAACAACTGACTAAAATATGAAACAATCAGAAAACATTGGTATCATTACAGCAAAATATTTTTTATAGAATTTTCAGAAAAATGGTCATGATGTTACAAATCTTTTTGTTTGACTGTATTATTTCCTAAAATGATTTTTATAGCAAAACATGATTTTCAAACCGAATTTAAATCAGATAATAAACAAAAATCATCAGTTTTTATAGCATACAAAATTTTCAATATTTTTTATTCCTATAAAAACAACGCTGCTGCCAAATGTGGGAGTGAATTCATTATTTTGATGTACTAATACGCATTGACTTTACTTACAAATTTTGGACACAAGTACCTATTGACAGAAACTTAAAAGACTATGAACATACATGATATTTGTTAATACATATTTACTTTTGGATGCGATTAACCAGTCCACAATCAAACAGAAAAATAATTTATTTCACAGGCACTAGGACTAAAATTTTCCAACATGAAGGAATTTTCAAATTCTTCTAAAGAAATCCTGAGAATGCTACATTTGGGTTTTAAGCATTGTTTCAAGGATGAATCATTCGAGTTATTGATCCTTCTGCAGTATTTCCTATATAAATTGAGAGATGAACATTGGAAAGATTGGTGAGTGAAGAAACAACAAAATGTGTTAACATAATGCTTACATTTTTTATTCAGTTTGCAAATTTTCGTGGCAATGACCCCAAAGGAATTGGAAAATCATGAGTATATAAGATCGTTCAGAGTTAAATTAGAAGCAGGCAAGACAAGTAAGTACTGAACAAATTTTTTACAGCTAAGGAAATTTTGAAAAGAGTAAAAATGATCTTATCAAAGCCGTGTCAAAAGTTGTTATAAAGAAGTAAAAGTTTAATAAACTGATGGCTAATATTATTCAAAAAAGGGTAGTACAGATTGACTGCAGAAGTAATTACTCTGTCCCTATGAAAATTTTCTATAGATGATTTATGGGAATGAATTATCTTCAAGTTCTACCTTCTGTGTCAAAAACAAGGGTTCCTCTTGAAAACAACCTTTATAAAAAGTTTGAAGAATATTTGGTCATTTAGGTTTAATATATTGAATAACTGATGTTTGCTTGTCCATTAATATAATCCAAGAAATAATAGGTTTGTGTCTTTATTTTATATTATAAATCTAATTGAATTACTTAAATTTCAGAGAAAATTAAAATTACAACATTGACACAGGACAGTGTTTTAAGTGGAATTCCTGAAGAGTCTGACAATTCAGTTAATCAAAGTGCTAAGAGACCTAAACGTGAACTTGTGAAGGAAACAAATAAGAACAGCTCGAAGGCTAAAAAATCTTTACGATTTGATGATTCTGCTAAAGAAAACACCGAAAAGAAGAAATCTAAGAAGAAAAATAAAACACCGAAACTTGGAAGAACTTCGAAAAAATGAATTGCTTTAATTCGTTTCTGTTGCAATAATGTATCTTTATTCACATATTTGAAGAATTGAGTTTAAATTAAAATATGAATATGAATTTGTTACTTGATTTTATGAGAGTATCAAAACAGATACACAAAATTTCAAAAACTTCAACAAAGAATTATTTATGAAAAATCAATCCGCTTGCCAAGTGAAATGAAAAGCATAAGGCAATAAAAATAATTTTAATAACAAATTTCAGTATATACTTCTATATATCTAATTAAGATATATTAACATATTTCAAGGTAGCAAATTCTGCATCTTGCTACAAAGACGTTTTGAACAGAAATTTTCAAAAACATAAGGCAAGAGTTGCCTACTTTTTTGAGTTACATCACATTGTAAAATCACATTTGGTTAAATGCCAGAAAAACAAATTTTACTATATAGTTCAAAACAAACTTCGACCATTCGCACATATTCTACCAAAATTACAACAACAAATGGATAACAATTTTTGTGTGGTTCAAACACTGTAATACTGCACAAATCCCATAAACAACCAACCTGCGGAATTAATTTTTGAAAAACTTAAGTTTTTTTTGACGTAAATAGTCTTCTATATCGCAAAAAGTCCTCACATTTAATTTAGTTTCAATGTTTCTTGCTGATGTTTTTTCGATTATGCTCCTTTAAATAGAAGTCATACTCGTAGTAGGTTCTAGTTTTCTGTTTGTGTTAGGTTTTGTAAAAGTTCAGGGAACAAAATTACTGTTGTTTTCATCTAGATATTTTTACGAAGCTGCATACACATTCATACAGTCAACTTAATATCATAGTGTTGACTCCAACTATTGTTATGATGATGATCATCAAAATAATTATTGTTAATCACATAAGGTCCCTTAGAAGAACAAACAAGATTACTAATTCTTGTTACCTACTACAGCTCAAATGAAAAAAATTCATTACTGCTGATAACTTGTCTTAGCTACTAGGCAAGTTAACAAAAAAGCTCGAGTAAATTATTCGAATATGTAATTCCTTACAAATTTATATACCTTTATGTGGTAAAAAATAAAGTTACAGCTCTAGAAATTATAGATATATGATTGAAACTGTGGATGGAAGAATATATAAATTTTTTTATTGAAAAATTATTCAAAACAAACCATTAATTTTGTTTCCTGAACCAACATATTATCTAACACTGGATATTGTAATTCTTATATTACATGAAAAATATTTTTAGTGAGAAAATGAATGGTTACATTTCTACACAAAAATTCGTGTTGGGTAAGTTCTGAAATGAAGAGACAATATTGATTTCAATCACTTTCAAATATAATTTAGATAGCTTAAATAAATTGATAACCGAAATATTGATTTGACTCATAGCATTATAAAGATCAGAGGGTACCAATCAATTTCAATATTATAATTATTAAATTAACTGAATTTAAAAACAAATAATTTATTAAATAAGATGGGTCCAACAAATTACTTTTATAAGGAATCACAACCAAAATATGAAAAAATACGTACTCAAAAGAGCTAATAATATTTTTTTCGATTATTGCTAAAATTTCCTCGATTCAAGAAAATTTTTCAAACCTCTTCAATCGTGATGAAATTATTTCTGATCTTAAAAACAAATCACGTGAATATAAGAAAAATTTGTAGATTCAGGAAAAACTGACATTTCGAGGAAATAATTATTTTCCGAAATAATCAAAAACTGTACAAAAATCAATATTTACAGTAATAACAATTAAAATGAATATAATTTAGATTTTAAAATTGAAATTACATTTTAATGAATATATCATTTATATAAAAATATAAGAAATATCGGGCAACTGTACAGAAATAATTAAAACTTAGCATTTTATGCAATACAAAGAATAGATCAAAACGCTGTACTGGAAGAATATAAAGTATTCGAATTTCAGTGGGAATAATAGTTTAATATATTGGTTGGTGAGGTAGTTAAATTCGATCTATACTTTGTAAAGTTAAAAAAACGCGGCGGCAACAATTTATCTAGGAATTTTGTCGAGGAAATCTGTCTCCACTACTTTATCGATTTTCTCCAGTATCATGTCCAATTTCTTATCGGTCTGGCGTTCTGCTAGAGGCGTATCGGAAGAATAAGTTCTGACACAGTCGGTTCTGTGGCGGTCAGAACACAAACTCAGCGTTTTGAAGTATCCATGCAAATCCTGCAGTTGACTTATACTGTTCATCGTCAAAAGAAGTTCATTTCTCTTCATGGGTAGCTGTTCAGTTGGACTGTATTTTTTGTCCATTTGTTCAGCAATGCGAACGACGTGAGGGGTAAATGAGACAGCATTTGTGTTTTGAATGCGGTCCAAGTCATCTCCCACAAAGGCCCAGCGATACCTTGAAAAATTTGCTTCAATTGAGGAAATTGGAAAGATGTTTTTTTGGAAATCGCGATATATTAGTCATTTATGTAGCTGTTTTGGGAACGCAACATCCAGCAAATACGAGGGCAAATCAATATAAACGAGACTTTTCGCTTTTCAGGCACAATAGTGGAGGGAGAATTTTCCTGATTTTTTTGTTGTTGGGTGGGTTTATCAGGAGTAGGGGAAGTACGTGGGCTTGAATCATCGACCCTGTCGGTGTCCACTATGACGATGTTTGATCAAGATGTACCTCCGTCAATTTCGCAACGTGTTGTATTCAAGTTTCTCGTAGCAGAAGGCTTAAAACTGGCCAAAATCTTGAGGAGATTGACTGTCAATGTTCGGATAAGAGACACTGTCGCAAGTCAGAGTGTTTGCATGGCATAAACAGTTCGTGGAGGGTCGTGATTGTGTTGAAAAAGAGAGCCATGACCGCAGCGAACAACATCAGTAGTGTTCGACAGCTTATTGAAGACGACCAACGTCGTACCACTTCTGAAATTGCAAGTTTGGTCAGGATAAGTTATGGAGCACCTACTCCATACTCACAGAAGACCAAGGGTACCGTAAGGGTTGCGCCAGGTGGTTTCCTCGCCTTCTCACAGCTGACCAGAAGTTGCATCGTTTTCAGGTGTGTGTGTGCGTCTTCTTGCACGATTTCAGAACAATGAGACCCATTTCTCACTCACATTATCACCTGTGATGAAACATTGGTGCACCACTACACCCTAGAGTCTAAACAAGCAAGTAAGGAGTGGAGAAAACAACACTTTGCGCAATTGACGGAGGTACCTCTTGCTCAAACATCGTCGCAGTGGACACCGAGAGGGTCGATGAGGCAAGCCCAGTGCTTTCCCTACTCATGACAAACCTACCCAACAACAAGAATCAGGAACGTTCACCCTCCACTATTGTGCCTGAAAAGCGCAAAGTCTCGTTTATATTTGATTCGCCTTTGTATATGAAACATCAACCAATAAAGATAATACTTCAGAAAAAGTGGTAGTAATCTGCATTGTTGATGAACACACTGACCATATTAATAAATCAAAAATTTTCTGCACAGAGCAGTACTGTGAATCGAAAATAGCACGTGACTAGGCTTTAGAAAATTTTGGTTACAATTTTATTTTTCGAATAGTCCTAAAACTAGGAATACCAAAAGGTTAGAATTTTATGTCCCGTAAAATAAAAGCTCTTTAAAGGCATAATCGTAAGATTAGAATATACAGGATGGGCCATCCATAACTTTCTACCCCGATTTTGAGCTTTGGGATGGAATAACGAAAAAACGCTCGAACAGGTCAAATTTTTCGAAAAGAGAAAAGGGGACAAGCAACACCTTGTTGGAAAGGAAATTCAATTTCCTGCATGAGTGTATTTTATCAATAAAGTAAATCGTTTAAATTGAAATAATTGCTTTTATGGTAGCGCCCAGAGGGTTTGATATCAAACTCATCTCAACACACTAACATGCCCTCCTGTAAATAAAATTTGACTTGTTCGAGTGTTTTCCCATCTGAAAGATTCAAATTCGGCGTGTGAAAGTTATTTACAACAAGGTGCTGCTCGACCCCTTTTTCCTATTCAAAAATGAGAGCTGTTAGGGGTTTCGGCTAGAGGAGTAGTGATATCAAACTCATTTGAACACCCTTATTTGTCCACTTTCCAACAAAATTTGACCTGTCGGATCGGTTTTTCGTTATTCCATCCCAAATCTCAAAATTCGGGATGAAAAGTTATGACTACTTATTATTTATAACTATTCAAGCATTAATCTTGCAAAACTATAGTAAGTAGAGGAATCAATAAAGTATTGGTGTGCACTGAATGCATATTTTGTGTTCCATTAATAGAAGTAATGCAGCTGTCTATATCGTTGTATTTTGGTCATGCAGTAACTTGGACAAATTTTGGTTTTCTATTATTCATTGAAATTTCGCCAAAGTTTTTGAACAGTTTACTCCCCTTCCAATTTTCGTCTGAGGAATATATAATACAAAGTTATATGTTGTATTTATGGCTTTTATTTAGCGACTTTGTGTTATTGACGGAGTTTCTGAGATGAGTAGATTTATGTTATGTTCCTTTGGAAATCTGGTGCATCTGAATATTGAGTGTTTCTGTAATTTTTAAAATGGCAAAAATTTCGTGAATATTGTAAAAAATAAACTATTTTTGTGCTCAACCGGCTCAATAAACAATAATCTTGAAAGAGTAGAACAAATGACCAGGTAATATGTTAAATATTTTTATGTTCCATTGGAAATGAACTACATCAGATTCGATATTTCGATGTGTATTAGTGTACAACTAGTGCAACCAATGAAAAATTATATAATTGATTATATCTACATATCACAAGTATAAATTATTCAATATGAAAGGAAATAACTAAACTTACATCTGGAATTGGGGTAGAGTAGTTGCTGGCAGAAGCAAAGTTAAATCCAGTAGTTTAGCTGTCGATAATTGCAATCTCAGCCAATGAGGATGACCAAGAGCATGAAGTCCATTGCTACTGTTTATCGCCCAGCTGGCATCCAGAGATGACAACAATTTTATGTGTGAACTGGTTCAGAAAAAATGTTTCAAAAAAATATCCAAACACATACAATAATTGAAAACCAGAAAAGGGTACGCTACTGAAGGTGAACTATGACATACTACAGGAAAGTGCACAAAAAGGTGTTAATAGTACAATAAGATTATCTTATTACCTGTTGTTTGTCCTGTTAGATGAACCCAAGCATGCAAAATACAAACATATTAATCAACAAAGTTTAGAAACCCGAACCTTATCAGTAAACTGAAAATGATATAATAAAGCAGCTGTTTCAGTTTACCATACACATTAAAAAAGTGTAAATTGACACTTCTAGAATAATAAAAAAAAAATTGATAACATGATGATATATGGTGGATGAAATGAGGCTTGCAAGCATTTCAGAATGCAAAAATTTGAAAATAGAAATAGACCTTATATCGAATTGCTTCTATATTTCTTTATGAATAACTTCTTTATATTGAATTAATTGATTATCAATAATGTATATTGTTTAAATATGCGGAAATATCATTCATATTAGTCTAAGATGCGTTTATATCGTCCAATTAAATATGACTGATTAAATTAATATACATTTCGACTTGAAAGCATAGAAATATATAATATACAGGGTGGCCATTTGAAAACGAAACAGACGAGATTACAGACGAAATAAATTTTTTCGATAGAAATGCTCGACAGGTCGATTTCTGTTTCGAGGGGACACACTTAAGATGTAGGTTACGGACGCATAGCGCTTCAACCCTTGCTACTACAACCACTCACCCCCAATTTTTGAATAGGGAAGATGGGGTGAGTGATACCTCATTTGAAAGGTATTTTTATACTGATTTCAGCACAGTAATTGTTTTTTCATTTTATGCATTAGTTCTCGAAATATTCTCAACTAAGTATTTGAAAATGAAGTGGTGTTTTTCATGGCATGTGACATGTTGTAGTGTTTTTTTGTGAAAATCGACATTTTGAGCTTCAAAACACCATGACTGTGGCTTCCTTCCTCCAATCCACTGACATAAAATCTTTAATCAAGATGTCGAACAAACAAAGCGTATTGCGAAGGATCTCAATCTTGCTGAAACTCAATCTAAATTAACTTCGATATATTTGCAGTATTTCCAATAACATGCGGTAACACTTGATCGATAGAAATCTCCAAAAGTCCAAATACATACTACATATCTCTAATCAGATTACCAGGTAAGAAAATCAAATCATTAATGATGCCATAGAAATATTCCAGTCCCAATTCGTGAAAGGATTTTCGACTTAATAATGAAGTGTTTTCCTCATTGGCTTCAATAATGTTTTCATTTTGTTGATTATTGAATTCATATCTTTTTCAAAAAAAATGAGATCGATAATTTTTTATTTATTACGAACCGATCATTAAGTTGGCTTACTGGTTCTTTGACATGTGAATTATTCTTAGTTTTTGAATCGAGACTTGTATGTGTTCTAATTCATGTGCGACATGGTTTATTCAATTGCAGAGCGGGTGGAAATAATTTCACTTTTTTTGCAGACATCAATGTGCGAATAGAACCGCAGAATTCTTCAATCAACGACATTTAGATAACATGGTTGTTTTGAATCTCAAAATGTCGATTTTTCACAAAAAACATACAAGTGCCATGAAACACCACTTCATTTCAAATACTTAGTTAAGAATATTTCGAGAACTAATGCATAAAATGAAAAAACATTACTGTGCTGAAATCAGTATAAAAATACCTTTCAAATGAGGTATCACTCACCCCATCTTCCCTATTCAAAAATTGGGGGTGAGGGTTGTAGTAGCAAGGGTTGAAGCGCTATGCGTCCGTAACCTACATCTTAAGTTGTCCCCCTCGAAACAGAAATCGACCTGTCCGAGCATTTCTATCGAAAAATTTATTTCGTCTGTAATCTCGTCTGTTTCGTTTTCAAATGGCCACCCTGTATAATAGCAGGTTATAATCAATTAAATGCAACTAAATATATGTTTTCTCATTAGATAGTATACGGTTCGGAAATTCACATGGAAAACATACGACATTCAATGCGTAATCGGCTACAGACATCACCTAGTTGAAGACTAAGTTGTCAACACGGCGTGTTGACGACCAAGTTGAACGTCTAAGGCTGGTTTGTGGTTGATATCCAGGTTGAAGACTAGGTTTGATGCGAGACCAAATCGGTTTGATATTGGTGGGCGGAGCCCGATGTTGACGACTAAGTCTGTATGGTAGTCTGTATGGTAGTCATCCTAGGTTGATAACACCAGCTGGAATTCTATCTTGTAGAGTGAACATCGCATAGCGTATTCAATATTCGTCGTACGTATTCGAGGAAAGTTAATAATTTAACTAGATAAAATGAGCAATATTCCAAAAATTCAAGTTTGGGTAGATTTCTTTGATTGTTTGAAAGATCTACCCGAATTATGGAAAATAAAATCTGAGATATATAAAGAAAGTTCTGGGCAGTGGCTTTTGTGCGCTTGTTCATTGGTAAAGCAGAAATGCTAGCACCTCAAAATTCTGTAAGGGACTTGAGATTCAGGGTGAGTAAATGAGTGCAAAATCGCAGCATGCTGGAATTATATTCTGAAAAATAATTAAAAAAATGAAATATGTAAAAAACCAATAATCAGAAGAAATTTAAATTATAGGGTTCAGATGATGCGATTCTCTTGAAAATTCGCATGAACATTCAGTACATCAATCTCATTCACAAAATAAATTTCACTTGAATCGGATAACTTGTTATGGAAATATAAAGATTCTTCGTTTCAATATTCCAATTGAATTTTTTATGGGTCTGTTTACACTATGGCCACAAAATTTTGCATGAGGCTTATTATGAGCATTTTGGATGTGGCCGAGAAATTCTATTTTGATTGGTTTCGTTTTGAGATATTAAGGAACACATATTTGGAATAGTTTCATTTCATGGAACATCCTGTACGATTTGGCTGGTAAACGAACATAACCGTGGCATTTGAGAACCGAACTCACCCTGAAAACACTCGAAATGATGTCAATTCGAAACCCTGGTTAGTACCTAATTAAGTTTCCCAAATGGTCTAAAAATTAATGTTTAATCTGTCCTCTTATGACAGGTTTTAGTAATATAACTCAACATAAAGCAACAATTAATATGAATATGATGATGTACTACAAATGCAAACTAAATTTTTTTTTCATATTTAAATATTTTCATACTGACCTAAATTCCTCCGTATCCGTTGAGAGCTCTTGTTCTATCTGCAAAAACACCTGAAGCATTTCACTTATGATTATCGGCCACAACGAAGTGACATGGATCGGGCTCATTCTTATCAATATAACCCGAAAACAAAGGAACACCTGCGCCTGTATATTTGGAGAGGGTAACCTCAAACTTGTGGTTAGTTGTTCTGAAAATCAGTCATATGAGATATACAATAATTAATAAGATCAAATGAAATTTACCTTGAATATCTGACATATATTTTGCATATTGGTCTATTTCGCTGCAGAAAATTACGTATGCTAAGCGCTTCAGAAGCTGAGCCTTTTGTTCATACTCTTGCTCTCTTGAAGTGAATAAACTCAAACTTCCGCTCTGAGGCATGGACACCCTATCTGAAAATTTTTCAGAGAAATAAGTCAACAATTGACCAGATTCAACCATCTCATACATAGTCCTAGAACTACTGGAGATAATAACGAAACACTGCATTGAGAAGAAATTCACGAATTTGATGTGTTTCAATATTATACAGGGTGTTACATAATACTTGTCACAACTTGAGGGAGTGAATCTACATCAATTTTAAGAAAAAAAATTATATTACGGAGCTACAGGGTGTTGAAATTTCCAAAAAAAAATGGGTTTATAATTCCTGCAGTTTTTGAGGTATTCAGTTCAAATTTGGAATGCGAGCTACTTTCAACATTCTCCATCACTGCACGTCCTGAATCTTAACTGGAATCTGCAGGGTGTTTTCTTTTCCTTTTTCCCTGTCAAACTTTTTCGCGGTACGCCACTGATGGGCGTAAAATCAATTTTTGATATCTTCATTCAATTTAAAAACTTTTTTGACCAATGTAATTTTTTCGTATCTAACCGTTTTCGATTAAAAAATTATTGAACGATTGTATTTTATTCGCTAAATGAAAATAATAGTAGAAATACTCGATAGGTATGCCCAAAACTTGCTTTTATTTTGATAGCTCGTCATCTGAGACTCAACTTAAGCTTATTCAATATCAAATACAATCGTTCAATAATTTTTTACTCGAAAACGGTTAGAGATACGGAAAAATTACAGGAGTCAAAAAAGTTGAAAAAAAAAAACACTCGAACGAAGATATCAAAAATTGATTTTACACTGACCAGTGGCGTACCGCAAAAAAATTTGGGAGGTGAAAATGATAGGTACATGGCTCCGGAAAAGAAAACACCCTGTAGATTCTAGTTAAGATTCAGGACGTGCAATGATGGAGACTGTTGAAAATAGGCCGCATTTTGCGAATTTGGACTGAATATCTCAAAAACTGCAGAAGTTATGAAGAAAAAACCAATTTTCTTTTGGAAATTTCAACACCCTGTAGCTCCGTAGCGAAGCTTTTGCGGACCCATGTTATGTGGACTTTTCTTCTTGAAATCGTACGTAGATTCATACTATTGTGTAACACTATGTATACAGGTTTGGAAGATCACATCGGAAACATACTAAATTCAATGCATCAGAGAGAGAATTATGTCATTCAGTTTAACAGTGGAAAGATTTACGTTCTACGTTTCGGACAGGAATGAATGGTGCTATGCAGATTATGTAGTTGTCTTTGTCTTATCTTTGGAAGTGGCCTTATTAAATCAGTGTGGTAGGCAACTTAAAGTACTCGAATCGAGTATTACGAGCAGCGTGTTACTCAATTTGAGAGAGACCATCATAATATTCGTTCATTGAACCATCCATCCCGTCAGAAACATACCACTGTTCGACTGGACGGAATAATACTCTCTAATGCATTGAATATCGTATGTTTTCGATGAAACTGTACAGTGTGCCAAAGTTGTTAAACAGACCTCCTCGGTCAGTGTGTTAGGAGTTGTACTTATGATAAAGTACAAAATATGGATTAACGCAAGTGATAAATAATCAGTGGAAGTGGAGAATAATAATATCAGTAGATTGAAATCGACCAATATCGAACTACTTCGCAGCCAGTTTACGTTCAAAGAAAATAGGAGGAGGTAATATCATCCAGAGCATCCATACAAGCTATTTCGCCCTTTTGAGTCTCATCAGTATGGAGGATAGCTCTGAATGATAGAGGCATTCGAGGACCCTATACTTAGATCTTGCATTCCGTTCCGGGTATTATAATACCAAAACAAAAAGCCATTTCTGAGTATCCTTATGAATAACTTTCCCCATTGCATGAAACTTGAACGAAGTAGCATCAGTGACTTGTACAAAAAATTATACAAAATAAATGCGAGGGAATCGACCTCCATTCCAAGATACAGCCTTCGGAAGGCGATAACAAGTTGACAGTTTTTAATTTTTTTTGAGAGTCCTAAAAAACACTGAGTCATAAAACGCAATATGATTCATTAAGGAGATGTTACTCACACAATTTCTTTTGATCCCATAACTTCATTATTATCGGTCAAAAAAAACAACCCCAAATGATTTTCCTTCAAAAATTGTTTTCGTGGGATAGATTTTCGAAAAATAAAATTCTCTTATGGTTTCTCATTCATTTCTGGAGAAAAAAGTCTCTTGCAAAATTTCGGTACAGTCGATACTTTTCTCGCAGTTATGCTCACTGATAATTCCATTTCATCGTATATTCCACATAATTCGAATCGAAAGAAAGTTCTATTTGTGAAATTAAAATATTACGGATAAAATTGTTTTCCAGAAATAAGTAACTAAACCTTTAGAAAGATTTATAGAACATCTTTATCACCTGTCATAGACATACAATATCTTAGAATATTCATTCTATGGAACACTTATACGATGAAATAGAATGAACAGTGATCATAACTGCTTGTAAGTTTTTATTTTTTCCGAGAAAAGTATCGACAGTATCGAAATTTTGCAGGAGACTTTTTTCCTCCAGAATTGAATGAGAAACCATAAGAGAATTTTATTTTTCGAAAATCTATCCCACGAAAACAATTTTTGAACGAAAATCATAGGGGGTTGTTATTTTCAACCTCTAATAATAAGGTTATGAAATCTGCTTCTTATTATGTATAGTTTTATGACTCAGTGTTTTTTAGGACTCTTAAAAAAATTGAAAACTGTCAACTCGTTATCGCTTTCCAAAGGTTGTATTTTGGAAGGGGGGTCGATTTCGAAAAAACTTATATGAACTACCCCTGCTTACTTTCATCGAGGAATCATCTGCCAAAGTTCCTTGCATTTGTTTACAAACACCCTGTACATCTCGGAATTATCCATGAGTTATGGTTATGTTTATTGTGCTCGAATAACAATTGAAGTCAATGGATGTTTTTCGCAATAAAAAATAATATTTTCAAACTTACTCATTAGATCCCTAAAAGTGATATTATCATGCGTCATCAAATTGTCCACTATCACCTTCCAGTACTTCAGACAAGCATGATCCACCTGGAAGAAGGCGTTATCGAACAAAAGATCAAACACGTCCTTCTTCCACGCCTTCCTGGTGTACTGATAACTGCTTAGACTAGCTAGCAGTTTCGAGCATGCCAGATAACTAGGCATATTCCGAACGGTGTGCGTCTTGAGGTAGGGCACAATGTTGTACATCAAGGAAGTTAGGATTGTGTTAACTTTCTCCTTTTCAGAGGATCCGAAACAAATGTCAAGGATGGGCGATAGAATCTCAGCTAGAAGCTAAAAAAACAAATATTTCACTTCTACTTATTAAAATATAAGAAGACAAGCTACCGATTAACATAACTTATATTGAACAATTGTAATATCATCATTTCAACATCCATCAGGTTTTTCATAAATAAAATTTTTTCTACAATTTTTCCATGGAGGTGTTGAGCAATCATCCAATTTCTAATTGATCATTGCACCAAAAAAAGTAGTACCCTCATAGTAAAGACCTAGAGTTGCCTTCACGCATTTGTTATGCAGAAAAGTACAAACTGTTTATACGTGCGAACAAATTTACGGCGTTGCGAAATCGTGGCGTATGTTTATTCCGTATTGGGATAATTGGTTTATGCTCCCCTACTCTGATACTAACGGCTTGCGTCTGTTACAGATAATTTTGTCAGTTTGACAACATTGTTAGTGTTTAGCTTCTTGATGCGATGTGTATACATTTTCATTTCGGTGGCAGTTTTTTGTTGCTTAAGGCTGTTCCGTTAATTATAGCTAGGGAAAAATTACGAAAATGTTGTAAAATGTTGTGAATTGGAGAAATCTAATCTAACCAATTGTTTACTTCATCCCAGTGTGGCAGTGAAATGCTTTCGATCTCACTCTAATGGTTGGTTGATTACAATGCAGCATTATTCATGCATAGGGGCATCTCTATGCTTATTTCTTACTCTGCGGTAGTACCCGACCAGGGTTCATACCTGTAAAGGTTGACCCTCACTTGGACGAGACGAGACGAAGCGTAGAGTTTTTTTCCGCAGGCAAGACTTGCACTGAATCAATCGATTCCGCTCTTCGCTTCGTGCCTCCCAAGTGAGCGTCTACCCATTTGATTCAGTGCAAATGGTGCCTGCGGAAAATAACTCTTCGCTTCGTCTCGTCCAAGTGAGCGTCAACCTTTACCTGGCATAAAATAACCCAAAAAGTACTGTTAAAATAAGGAATCTTTTATTAAAATACGGTCGTCCTTTATTTAAGTTAAGTAGGGGAGGCCTGTATTTTATTCAAGGCCACTTAAAATGTTTCTTTGATGCGCATGAGCAGATGTCAAATGGAGGAAACTTTATTTAAGTTAGGCCTCTATTTGCGTTTCGATAACTCTCTATTATTAACTTAATACTTACCAATTGAGCTTGAACGCTATGACTGCTTCCAATCATGTTTTCTGTAGCACCACTGTTTATAATACTGACGTCAGGAGAATTATCTTCGTCCTGTTCTTTCACAGCCAAATTCCTCCGCAGCCATGTTGTCTGCTCCAGGCATGATCCACAAATTTGGGCAACCGATTCTATTAACTAAAAAAAATAAATAATGGTTTTTTTTAAATCCATATGACGCCCACCTATGGATATCAGAAATATAACATCTGCAGTGGGACTGTGTCATCTAGAATTCAACAGTTGATATCAACTCTATAATAGGACTATTTCATCTTTGAGTCTCGTTTATTGTGGCGCTTATGGTTCGAGAGTTTTCAACATAACATTACCCTAAGTGAAAACTTTTAAGTCATGATAAACAAAAGATGTATACGTACTGCTATTTATCGACAAGTGGAATTCAAGGTGACGCGAGGTCCCACTACTGGAATTTTGAGTGAGTAATTAAGTGATTACCTTGCTTGTTACATCTTGCAAATCTTTCTGATCTTTACGATCGTCGAGTGGGCAGCATTTAATCATTAATTCGTGGAGAAGGGCAGCCAATAAAAATTGCGCTGAAGGACTAAGCGAACAACCCTCTCTAATGAGGGTTAGTAATGAAGTCCAGGCTTCTAGTAGCTGAGAAGTGGAAGCATTTCTCATATAACTGTAAATTATCAGAAAAATTAATGTAGAAAACAAATTTGAATTTTTTAAACTTGAAACTTACCAATAAAATAACTCTAAAACCGATACATCCAAACAAATGTCTGAACTCAAGCCTTCAGTAGCAGGAGGGTTTTTTATCACAGCCGTAACAGTTTGTACTAAATTGTCCAAAGGTATAACTCTAATTGCAGAAATGAGGTACACCAGGTTATTCTGACCAGCATTTGGTTCTGGTAAAACCTAAAAAATATAATTAGTAAATTGTGTCACTTATGCTTTCGAAATGAAAATAGTTTTTCAAACGCTTACAGTTTTCACATTCGAAAATACATTTCTTCTTTCATACCAGGCTACCGCTATCGCAGCAAGAAAACTGCAACTATGGTGTACGGCAATGGGACTAAGAAACTCGAGTAGCTGCTGTTTCACAACTTTAAGATTTCCGTAAACACTGTTGAAATCACCTTCAAGACTCACTATGGTTTGCCACAATTTAGCTACACTGAGAGTTAAATATTTTGATTAAATCGTTTTCATAGAAAAAATACCCATTGGAAGAACGTTTTCTCACCTTGAAATAATCCTTGGCATGTGACTGAGTATCGTCTTCCTAGCATTCTGGTAATGATCAGCATTTGGTTTCACAGAAGGAAAACCATCTGTAGCCGAAGGCGAGAAAAATGCATTAAAAAGGTTGTTGAAAATTTCACTAGGATGAGACACTGGGTTGGAACCTGATATTTCTGGTACATTCTTCTGATTGACTGTCTGACTAGAATCTAATAAGCTATAGTGGCAGAGAATTGTGAGAGACTCTAACTGTGTGACAGCATAATCAGGGCACAGTTCACCATTTGTTTGCCAGTTTTTGTAGCTTGTTGCTGAAATTGACGAAAAAAGGAATATAAGGATTGATTAGATGAAATCATTGGCATTTGTTCAGACAATACACAATCCAAAAATTTGGCTTTTCCTACGAAGTGAAGATACTATTTTTCCGCAAATTCTTAAAAATTTGACAGATAGTAATCCATTCAGAAAAAAAAGCAAATAATTGTATGTACAATTAATAAGTTACTGTACTGTAAGGAAATATCATTTCCTTACAGTAGGGAAATGACATTTCCTGCAGTAAAAAAGTCTGCATTTCTTCGAGAAATTTTGTCAAGAATGTCAAAATTTCTCAGCGAGTCGCGGAACAAATACTTTTTGGACTTTTAATAAATATTAAATGTATTTAAAAAGATAGGCAGTACAATTTCTTTACGCTTTATAAACAATGGGAGAGAATTTCAAAATCGTAACGAAAATATGGTTAAAAGATGCAAATTTACTTGTCCAAAACAGTTCCTCTATTATACTGTGTTATCTTAAGATTTGCATGTAGAACACACAAGCTGTTTCTGTAACCATGTTTTGAATACATATACTCTGTTCACATATTATTGAGCGCAAATTAGTCCATAGAAATTTGGCATATTCCACTGTGTATATTGAAATTTTAGGTTATGTTGTTTATTTTCTTGTCAGATTGATACGCGATGTTGTCAATATTGCATAGAGTTCTCTTATAGCTTGTAAGCTCGCCGGACGAGGCCGGGTACATTCGGCAACGTTGACTTTATTTCACGTTATGACAGTAAATACTGCTAACTTAAAAAAAAACAAAAGCCTACTTTGTGCTCAATAATATCCGAACAGAGTATGTATGAAAGAGTAGTTTTCTAATAATATGCTTTTAAAAGTTCACTCACCTATGTCCTCGATATTATTACAAATTTGATGGATAACACTAATGGATATTTGTTTGAGATTTTCGCCGAAATAGGGAAGACAGGATGTAACCATATTCAACCATTTCTCCTGCAAATTCTTCATGTTTTGTTGACGTAACGCGCTCATGATGGCAGACAAAAAAATTTGCTGATAAGGCGTCAACATAGTTGGTGTATAATTTAGCTCAGTAACCACAGCAGTAGCTATTTGCTCCAAAGCAGGACCATTGGGTTTTGAAGATGGAAATACATTGAATTCAAGAACAATCAGAGACTGAATCAATCTGAAACCGAAAAATACAAGGGTTATCAGTCTTTAGTTTTTACTTACAAATTTTGGACAACTGTATAATATAAAGCTTTGTTCAGTCACACCGTAGGTAAACATAAAATACCATTCATTCAAAAACCATATTATCTTCGAGATTTTATAGTTTCTAATTAGATTTTATTGATGAATTTCTTGCTAAAACTTAAGCTTAAATCAAGATCACTTGGAACAATATTCACCATGAGGCATTAATATTTGCAGATATTATTTTTTACTAGTTTCAATGTAAAAAAAAATGATAGGCAAGAAACATATTGGAAACTACGGAATATGAAAATTAACGATTTCTTAAGAATATTTTGTTAGATTTGCATTACATGATTGAAGAAAACATACAAATATTATTCACCAAGCCAACCAACTCTGATAAATAATCAAAAACAGAATTTCAGATCGATAAAGTCAGTATTTTAAGTGCCAGTTTTTCATTGCAATCTGTGAAATAAATCATATCGCTTACCTCAATAACTGTATTTGAAAAGCTTCAATATGTTCTCCTACATTTTGATTTGAATCATACAACAAAAAATTGTTGAACATCAAAACTTCTTCAGCAAATGTCATATCTTCATCAAAAGTTCTTACAGATGTTAAGAGACAATGCAACAAGATTTTCTGAAACTTGCATTTTACCAACATATCAGCTATATAACTTGAAAATCCCTTAGTGTTGTCCTTAACGATAGCAGTTAAATTTTTAACAATGATATCAAGGATTTCCAAACTTTCTAATTGAATCTTGAAATTCATATTCATTTCCTCATTTGTCAGATGGACGTCGTCCAAACAAGGGTAAAATGTTCTTGCATAATTCAAACAAATGGATATTATAACATCTAAGAACATGTAACCTCTATAGAAATTCACGTATTCCTGATTCAACTCTCCACTGAAATTATATCCTAGAATGGATTTTCGATGCCTTGCTAAAAGGTACAACACCTCGTTATTCTGGAGATTTTTCAAACCGCTGGTTGCCAGACATTTGATGAATAATTGTGGATTACTCAGAAGACAATTTTTCAAAGTCTGAAGAGCGTAATATACTTGACTAGAGTCAAAGACCTCATAGTATAGGCATATATGAGAATGGATAGGATATAGAACAAAATTCTTAGAAGAATGATGGATTTTTGGTTTTACTTCCACATCTGAATGCCTATTTGTCGTTGTGGAGCTTGAGTCGGTGATTTCAGAATCACCATCCAGTCTCTCACAAACTCTATCTAACAATTCCAGCATTATTTCTGCAATAACAGTTTTATCACTAGTTTTGAAAAAGTCTTCAGCACTAGTGCTCAACTCCAATTCAGCATGTAGGTTTTCGGAATCTGACAAGCAGTAGGACCAACTATGAACTAAAGAATTTCCCTGTTCACTACCATTCTCCATGGTGGTACATTTCTCATCAAAACTCCTTGATTTAGGTATTTTTGGATCTATGGATTTATCTTTGACACCATCTTCTATAGGTTCAATTTTCTCCAGAATTTTCTTTGAGGGACCATTTGAGAGCATATCCATTATATCTGATTGAGTTTTAGATTTCACAACTGATTCGTAACCTGAATCCATCGTTGTTGGTTCTTTCTCATTAGGAAAACTCTTTATAGGGGAATCATGACTAGTGCAATCGTTACTTGAAGTTAGACTCTCTGTTGAGGAATTTAGAGATTTATGGGGATCTAGCTTAGAATACGATCCGTTCAGTCCTGTAGGATATATTTCTTTGGCACTCAAAGGATTGATGAAAAGTTTAACATTTCCTTTACCATTCTTATCAAGTTTGGGAGAAACCTGTTGGACTCTGAAATCTTTGTTTTTCTTGGTAACAACATTAGACAAATCTTCTGTTACACTTGTTGTAACATTGACCACAGAAGGTTGGAATTTTTTGTTATTCTTGGAAAATGTGAACCACTTATTTTTTTGTTGTTTTGGACTAGGTCCGTCAGTAGTCACGTGATACATTATGTTACCATTGACATTACTCACTGCATACACAATCTTCGGTTGATTGTATTCAACTTTAACATTATCTTGGATGTTCATTTCGCTCTGCGAATCTGAATCATGGATATTGACATGTCGAATAGCCACCCTAGCAGTGTTAGGAGACAAAAGTTTCGTTAAAAGTGGATTTAAAATTCGTGGAATGTCATTATGGAGCAAACTGTGGGATAAGAATGAGTCTGCTAGTAGTTTTAGGTTTAGTTTTTCGTAATTCTGCAAATTGTCCAATATTTTTAACAGAGACCTGCAAAAGAATGATTCAAAAGTAGTTTCGATGTTAATATGTAGATGATATCAATTATAATCATATAAAGTTATATTGACACTAAACGACTGGGATATCATTGGTTGAGACAGAACATTGGGCTCAATTTTCCAAGTATAGAAGTTTCATAGGTTATAATTTCTCCTTTATTAAGGGAATTGCATTTTTGTTTCTAAAATACTTTCAGCATATCCCTAAAAAACCCAAAAAATATAGGTACCTATCATAATGAACACATATTTTTCAACGCAAATCCAGAGAAAAAAGTTTGTTGGACACAATATGTTATTTTGATTCTCTTCGTTGAAAAAAATTCTTATACAATAAGACTTCCTATAGAAATAAATCATCATCAGCAGTAAGATTTTAGTATGACTGATCAAAAATCATATTTGTGATAAAATGAATCCACAAAAAAACACAAAAATGTTTGCTGAAAATCCCCCTCAAGTAAGCCTGATCAGACATGATTATTCCAGTCATCGCATGTCCATATATCAAGAGTAATACTTCACCTGTCAAAGTTTCTGATGTTAGGTTTGTTTAATGGTAATTTTATATTCAAGTCCCTTCCAAGGTGCCAGACTAAGAAAAATCGTTTTATATATTCCAACGTCAAGTTTTCACTTGAAAGATACTTTCCAATAATTCTTTCAACAAAAAGCTTATCATCAAAAATATTATGTATCTGGTAAAGTAGAGTAACACATAAAATAGTGTGGTTTTGATTGTCAGTGTGACTCAGGAATTGCCACAATATCTGGGCCATCTCCTAAAAGAGAATGGGGAAAGAGTAAATAAATTGAAAGATCAAACATTAGTTAGTTATAGAGAAGTCTAACAAACGTATATAATATTTATAAGCTTGATGCAATTTTCTTTTTTGCCATGTTTCATGAATTATTATTGAGTAAAATCGTAATTGAAACTTTTGCTTCTGCACGCAGGTGTTTCTAAGTTGAATACAGTCGACACTTGATTATCAGAATCTCTCGATAATTTGAAATTTTCTTCATGTATCTTGAATAACACTCGATAAATTCGAAAAAATCATTGGGTTTTGATCCCTTCGCTAAGTTGAAGTAATATGTTGCTCGACAGCACTCAGAACTCCCAAACACTATAATTTGAAGTCTTCCACTTCCGTTATTCGTTTCATAATTTACAGACTTGTCCTTATTGAGTTTGCTCCTCAGAGTAAGAAATAAACATAGAGATGCCCCTACGAGTGAATAGTACTGCATTGTAATCAACCAAGCAGTAGACTGAGATGGAAAGCATTTCACTGCCGCACTAGGGTGAAGTAAACAATAGGTGAGATTTTCATTTCTACAATTCCTGAATGAAATACAACATTTTCGTAATTTTGCCTTGGCTATAAATACCGGAATAGGCTTAAGCAACAATAAACTGCCACCAAATCAGTAAAATAAACTAAACATTAATAGACGATGCTGCCAAACTGACAGAATTGTCTGTAACAGAAGTAAGCCGTTAGTTACTCAGAGGTTTGTTCAGTCATCTTTAGAATTGATTATCTAAACTAAACAAGAAAAATGAATGGAAGAATGAACAGGTGTTTTTGAAGAGTTTGGAATGATGATATATGTCTTCAATCGAATTTTTGTTTCATTGAATTTCATCCGAACTCTTTCTACTTTGAACTCTCAGTCATTTGGGTTTTTGCGTTGGTCGTTTGATTTTCAAATTATCGAGACACAACTCTATATTTATTGATACCTACTGTGAGAGCTGTAGTCAAACACTAGCAACTAGCAACAAAAATAAAATAATAATAATAAAATAATCGCTCAAACATATTATTTTCTGAAGGGGTCAATCAATCCTTGAAAATATTCAGGATAATCATAAGAATTTGGGTAAACTAACAAGCAGCACCTTTACGATTAAGCTTTTCATTAGGAATGAATAAACGTACAGATCTCCATAATACAATCATTATAAATAGTATTAAAATTGGAAGTAGTATTTACAACTTACCTCGATTACTATAGTATTTTCTTCAATATAATTGACGTGTTCCCTGTTTAGAATCCCAGTAATAATGACATTATTACTGCTTTCATCATTTTTGCTTGGATTTTGAGCTTTCGCAAGAGAAAATATCTCCAACAAGGCATTCATAGCGCTCAATTGTATTTCTTTGGATGAGTTTTTACAGCATGAAGCTGTTATCAGTGCTTCCAACCATGAAGGTATGGCTTTCTCACCAGAAATGGAATGGTTTGTCAAATTAGGAAATGCGGAAAACTCTAAGAGAATATTACACGCGATAGAGGTAGCTTTTTCATATTCAGAATTCGGATAATCAGGAGTCGTAGCAATAGAATTCGAAGTATTACTCCTTGAAAGGATGTCTCTGATACTGATAGGTTCAAATTCTCCCTGGTTACTCAGACAATCCTCTAACAGTTTCTGCAGCTTCTTTGTACGCTCGTTCTTATCACAAACCATTGATTGGAAAAAATCATGAATATTTATATCTGGTAGTATTTTGACTTCAACAAAAACTACATAAAAAAGTTTATACTCCTCCAAACATTTCAGAAATGATTTGTTTTCCACTGTTGCCACTTTTAAAGGTGGTGGAGGCTCTGGTCTGCTTTCTACTATCGTCTCTTTGATACTATCCTGATTTTCCGAATTTTCATCACCAGATTCATTCAGGTCCTCTTTTTTCATGTCGTAAAGTTTAGAACTTGACTTGGACTTTTTATTCTTCGACTTTTTATCAATCCTTGGACTAAATTTCTCCTTTTTCTTGGACATTTGATTACTGTTTGATCTCTCTCTTGAGTCTTCTATTGATAATAATTCCGAATGGTTCATGTTTTCATTTAACCTTGAATCAGATTTACTTTTCTCTAATGATTTCATTGGCTGATCTATTTCATCTTGGGTCGATTCCATATTCCCTGTAGTGTCAGATTTCTTTTCTACTTCAATAGCACCCTCATCGGAAGTAATAGTAACTCTATCTAAAGGTGTTACTGTCACTGGCTGAATTTTACTTAAAATTTTATTGCAGAGGTTCAGGCTCTCTATAATTTCGATAGAATTTAAATTATTCATATTTTGCTTCATGGTTATTATAATGTTGTTGAATAAATTTGGTTGAATATTTGTGTTGCTTTCCCCATATGATTCAATTGGAATAATGTCTAAAAGAAATTCTGTCAAGATACATATCTCTAATATGTGTGGTGCTCCAGATCCAATATCATTAACTTGACATTTGTCTCTGTTTTTATAATTTTTTATGTTTGTAACACACTGTTTGAATAATTTCTCTACGTAGGACCATATATAATAGCTTTGCAAGGTATTGAAAAGTAAATTGGCATTTTTGACTAACTCTTGGCAATTTTTTGAAATAAATTGTTTGTTTACTAATCTATCGTCCGTTATATTCAAACTATTCAGATCTCCATTGAAAGATACACACCTCCCCGATCCATTCTTACTTTTCTGTAGATTTAAGCAGGATAGATAAAGAGCTCTGAAAACGTCATATAAAATGTTGTCTAAAATAACTGGACCAATTTGAGGTTTGTCAAAGAGAGAAGTAAGCAGCCTATATGGTTTAATATCGATCTGTGGTTTGGAACTGCTGTTTGTCAAGATAACCCTAATAGCATCGTTCAAAAGATTGTAGGCAACGGACGTATTTGCTGTATCAGTTAAGTCAATCTCTCCATCTTTTGAACTTACAGGCACCTTGTGTGAATCTGCTCCCAGAAGCCAAGAGTATAAACGCCTGAAAAGAAGTTAATTCATATTTCAAGACAATTTATCTCAAATTATTTCTTATACAATGATATGACTGAGAAAAATTATAGTAAATATAAGATATACTAATAAATCTACGCATCAAAGTAAGTCACTGCAGTTAAGACATACGACAAGGGTACTTATAACCTGAAATAATCTACTTTTTTGAAACAGCAAAGACTAAGTAGTATACCTTTCATCAATTGCATAATGAAGGACCTATCTAATCTAACGAACTGAATTTTAATTTTTTTCAATGTATTATCAGATAGTACACATATTATAATAGATTATTGAAACAAAGTTATTCCAGTCTTTTGCGATCGGTTAAAACTGTTCAGATCTAAACAAGGAAGATTTGATTGTTTGAAAAATCTTCAGCTTCTTATAGTGTAGGGTATACATTTTCTCTGCATTCAATTGACACTGAAATGAATCTTTTTTCCAAACTTTTCATTGAATAGTTACATTATAGTCCGTTCACGAAAGATCGAGCCGTCGGTTGACCATGACAATAGAGATGTTGACTACTTTTTGAAATTTATTATATTTTAAAGATGATAGTTGATAATAAATTTTTTTTTTTTAGCGTTTTATTGAAGTTTACAATCTACTTCTATTGAAGTATTAAGCAAACATGATGAAAGTGATTGACATGTAGAAGAAATTAAAATATTAATCCTCCTTTACAAAATTTAATTTAAGTCTATCGGCCAAGTTCTCTGCAGTCTTCTGAATTCGAATGGATTTCTTGACAGCTCATCTATGAGGTTGTTCTCGTGGCCCTGCAGCTTGTGTTGATATTTATTGAAGTGTTTTATAATTTCGTCTGCGACGAAAGGTATTCTCAGATCATTGTGGATTGTAAAATTGGAGACGTATCAGGGTGCATCTGTTAGGGATCGTAGAATTTTCGATTGAACTCTCTGTAGAATCTGTACGTTTGACGGTTTTGCACATCCCCAAAATTGTATTCCTTAGGTCCATATCGGTTTTATGATTGCCTTGTATATTCGGATCTTGTTTTGAAGCGAGAGTTTAGATTTTCTGCCTATGAGACAATATACATGCTGCGAATCTTCAAATTAATTTGGGTCTTTTGTGCTTGGATGTGTTGCTTCCAAGTGAGACGTTGGTCCAAATGTATGCCGAGGTACTTTGTATCGCTGCTGACTGGTTCGTGAATGTTACTTGGACTGTTTTTGTTTCGTTGATTTTCAGACGCCATTTTCGATGCCACTGTTCCAGGTCATTTAGGTGCTGCTGGAGATATTCGGAAGCTATAGTAGCGTTCTCGTGGGATGCAAGTGTGGCTACGTCATCTGCGAAGGAAGCCATCATGGTTTTCTGGTGTGTTGGTAGGTCAGATGTGTAAAGAAGATATAAAAGTGGCCCAAGTATGCTTCCTTGCGGTACGCCGGAAGTTATTCCAAATCGATGCGATTTTGCCTCTCCATATTTCACTGCAAAGTGTCTGTTATTCATATAGGATCGTAGTATTAGATAATACGGTTGAGGAAGAAGTTTTTTCAATTTGTATAGTAGGCCTTGGTGCCATACCTTATCGAACGCCTGGGACGAGTCCAGGAATACTGCTGAGCAAAATTTGTTTTCTTCGAGACTTATTGAGATTGCGTTGACTATGCGATGAATCTGCTGTGTTGTTGAGTGATTTTCCCTGAATCCCAATTGATGATCAGGTAACAGCTCGCGCATATCGATGTCGTTCTTTAACCGTTTGAGTAGTAGCTTTTCGAATAGTTTTCCAATGACAGGTAGCAGGCTTATTGGTCTGTAGGATCTCACATCGTTTTCTGGTTTATTCGGTTTATGAATCATTATTATTTCAGCGTATTTCCATATGGTGGGGAAGTAAGATAAGCTCATCATCCTATTAAATATTTTGTTCAGGAGGGATATTGCCTCTTTAGGTAATTTTTTGAGTATTTCCGCCGTGATAAGATCGTAGCCTGGTGCTTTTTTATTTTTGAGTTTTTTTATTTCCTGCCATACTTCCTTAGGTTTCAGGGGTTTTATTGGGGGAGACATTTGACATGCAGCCTCCAAGAATGAATTTATTTCTGCGTCACTATTACCTGAATGCGGATCATTTGGGGTAAATACTCCAGCCAGATGAGTAGCGAAAGTGTTTGCTTTCTCTTGATCTGATTTTGCCCATTCTCCGTTCATTGTTTTAATTGGTGGCCTTTTCGTTATTGGTCTCTTAAACTTCTTTGTAACTTTCCATATGTCGTGATCTTTGTTATCGTTAATGTTTTGAATGTAGTTCTCGAATTGTGAGTTGAAGTATTCCTGAAGTGTTCTATGGAGTTTTCTCGTAAGTTGATTGTATGTAGTTTTATCTGTGGAATTACGTGTTCTTTGCCATCTGCCTCTTGCTCGCCTTTTTTCTGTCAATAGTTGCCTGATTTGTAGAGGTAACTGAGTTCTAGGATTTTTGTTTCCGACTATGGAAGGTGTACTGTCTCTCGCAGCGTTTTGAATTATTTCTGTGATATAATTTGCAGCAATTTCCAAATCTTGAGGTTGTTGGAGATCAATGTTCAATGAGATATTTGTGGACAATATATCCTGGAACATTTGCCAGTCAGTTTTGTTCGTCACTAGTGTTGCTCTATCCTTATTCAATTTTGCATTTGTACTGATCGTGATTAAAATGGGCGTGTGATCTGATGATAGGTCTGGAGTTGATTCTATCTGGATATAGTTGTTACTTATGCCCTTTGAAACAAAAAAGTCTAAAACATCTGGAATTTTATTCGGGTCAGTTGGCCAGTATGTTGGTGTTCCGGCTGAGATTACATCGTAGTTTTCATCAGATATGACTTTCATTAGATTTCGTCCTTTGGGATTAATTAGTCTTGATCCCCAGTGGGTGTGCTTTGCATTCCAATCTCCCCCAATTATAAATCGTTCTTTGATGGTTTGAAAGAACGCCCTGTACTTGGTTTCAGGTATGATGTGTCGAGGTGGTGAGTAGATGGCTGATATGTCGAAACTCCATGTTTCTGTGAACACTCTTATGTTGGTTGCTTGGATCTCCTCACTTACGTAGCTATTAAGCGTATGATGTTTGAGGCTTTTTCGTATGAGTATTGCTGATCCTCCATGTGCTCTACCATCAGGATGTTCAGTAGAGAATGTTTTATATTGTGGGAGCTGAAATACCGTCTTTTTCGTGAAGTGCGTTTCTGATATGAGTATTATGTCAATTTCGAACATATCCATGTATGCTATTAGTTCGTTTTTGCGATTTTGGAGTCCGTTAGCATTCCATGAAGCTATCCGGATGAACTTAGTCGTCTTTGGGTTCATTGCAATTTATTTACAAGGGTGGTTAACAGATTAAGTATAATCTGATTCTGGCTCATCATCTGAGATATCATAGATTTGATGTCTGATAGGAAACTTCCCATCATTGTTTCCAAGGAGTTTTGTTTGGAGCTTTGGGTAAAGTGCTGTTCGTTTTCTTTTTGTCCTGATTGTAGTGCTTGGGAGTATAATCTTCTAGTTGGCTCAGATATATTTTGGACGATTGGATGATTGTTTGTGTAACTGAGCTCTTGCTTTTCCTGTGGTCTATTCTGTTGTGTGTTCTTTGTCTGTCGATTTTGGTTACTGGATCTTGACAGGAGCTTATACACTTGACAACCTTTATAATTTGCTGGATGACTACCTTCGCAAAGTGCACATTTAGCAGGAGTTGTGTTAGGTTTGGTGCATGTTTTGGAGTCATGTTGTTTTCCGCATTTGACACACATGAACGGTCGGTTACAGTAGCTTTTAGAATGTCCGTATTCTTGGCATCTGGTACATTGTATGATCTCGCGTTTTCTTCTTGGTGGTTCTATTGTTATTTTTTTATTTGATATAAATTCCAACTTATATATGTCTTTGTTATTTTCTTGAGGATCCAAGTCAACGTAGAATAAGGGAAGTGGAAGCTTCGATAAACGATCTCTGATGTTGGTGATGTTTCTTACTTTGTGTCCCAGTTTTTCTATTTCTTCTTTAATTTCTTCAAGTGAAACGCTTGGGTGTAGATGTCGGATCACAACTCTATAAGCCCTATCCTGCTTAATCTGATATGTGTGGAAAATTATATTCTCCTCTCGTAAGAATCTAACTAAGGTCCTGTATGCATCAGGTATGTTGACATTTATCTTTACTGTGTTGTTAGACAGAGTTTTCGAATAGAACTGTTCGTCGGCTATTGCTACTGATAATTTCCTGCACATTTCTTGGTAGTTTGTGACACCGTGTATAAATATTGGTGGAGGCTTGGGAATTCTTTCAGATGTTTGTGCTATGTTCGCATCGTCTGATTCATTATTCAGATATTGAAATCTGTTATGTGTATTTATTGTCGAGTTTTCGATTATTTCAGGAGAAACACATGCATATTTGCGTTTTTTGACTATCTGCCAAGGACTACTGGTATTATTGATTGAATTTTCTGTAGGCTGACTCATGATGATGCTTTTGTTTTATTAGTTGTCCCAGGGACAACTATTTTGTAGTGAATAAATTCAGAATGAAATTATTCAACTGAATTTTATATCGGAATAATTATTTACGTACGTGGAACAGATGACTGCTGAAGAGATAAGGTAGCTCACTAATAAACACACGTCCACTCTTTAGCTCGACTGGCACGCTTCTTGATAATAAATAACATAATTTAAATCAGCTTTATTTAATTCGACGAGAATAATAAGATCACTTAAATGGTTTTTTAGGATTGCAAAAATTTCGTTCTATGAGGAAAACCTCAATTTATATGAATTCGTAACATGAGTCAACATCCCTATTTGGCATATTCCAGTGTTTATATTAAAATTTTAGGTTATGTTGTTTATTTTCTTGTCAGATTGATACGCAATGTTGTCAATATAACATAGAGTTCTCTGATAACTCTGAAGCTCGTCGGACGAGGACGGGTACATTCGGCAACGTTGACTTTATTTTACGTTATGACAGAAAATACTGCCAACTTCAGATGAATAAACTAACGCCTACTATGCGCTCAAACTTTCGTGAACGGACTTGATGTACGAAACCGCTCCGAGTCAATTAATGTCACAATAACTATTTCATAAATTACCTATTCAGTGACATATCTCTCCTCAATATTGTTGACAGAGCTGCAGTAACAAGCCTAACCATATCTGCATACACAAGTTGCTTGTTATTCATTGGAAAACACACCATCAGGAGATCCAATGCAGATCGTTGCACCAGAACACTGGAATCCTGCACTGCAGCACACAAACCACAAACCTAGGTAATAAAGAGAAATCCACATTCAAGATCGTTAACCTGTTGGAATAACTTTTTTCTTTAAATCTATTGGGATTCTCCAGCTTCATTTTGATATAATACTCGTATGTACTCATGTACAGTTCTGAGCGAAAACATTAAGTAACCCAGAAAACCAGAAGGTTCTGAAGTTTATACACACATCGTAAAAGGTCTTGGACGCCGAAGGTTTTTCAAGAAATAAAGAATCTATGTTTACCCCTGGCCCATCTGGCGTGGCCACTGTTCTCTTGAAGAATGTTTTGAACCCTTCGTGTGTGGTGTGGTGAGGCGTTATCATCCTGATAAATGAAATTATCCCTAAATTCGTGCGCATAGGAACAACGATTGGGTCAATGATGTTTTTTACGTAGATTGCACCACCCATGTTCGTTCAACCGAAATAAGTTCTTTCTCGTCGACTCTCACTTTGTACACAGAATAGTGACCAAAAAATAAAAAATTGTTTAACTTCGAATATGTTCTCCTCAACAAGAAACATTTCTTGTCGTATTATTATTTTCATTTGAGTTGTAAGATTCCACGCTCAATGAATTGTCATGTTACATTCAACAAGTTGTTAGTTTATAGAGGGGGTCAAGACTTTTCACGGTGTGTATCAGCATCACATCTTTTTGAATATGTTAATATCTGAATTTAGGTGATTTACACAAGACACAGCCATTCTACTTTTACTCCAATCTACAGATACTACTCTACTGATATTGAACTTTGAATATTCACAACATTATATTTTTAATAATAAATTAGGGCTATGAGAATTCAGTGATAGCAATCCTGGAGCATTATCAATTTCGGAGCAACGATTTGCTGAGTTTAAGTTAAAATTTTCAACTTAGGAATAAAGATGATAGCAAAATAATACTACTTACCATCAAGTCTATATCATGGCCCATCAGATACAACTGGTCTTCCATTGGTAGCTTTTTGCTGTAATGAGCTAACACATAACTTATTGCTGATAATCTAACTGGACTGTTGTTCGCCACACACTGCCACATACAGGTGTAGAAATACGAAGCACCTACACCATCACAAACCTTTTCCAGAAGATCATTGGTTCTTAAAAAGAAAAAATAACTCAGATCATAAAAATTATATAATTGTTTGGTATGATGTAGTGCAACAATAAATAAATATCTGAATTTGAAGCAGAAAATGGTCTCAAAGATTAGATGCGGTTCTGTGATGAAGAATCTTCAGTCAGGTGAATATAATTACACATTTTCAATGGGGAGGACCTAAGAGTGAGAAGAAAACCTTAAGATGCCTTCACGCATTTATTGATGCAGCCAAGTAGGATCGTTTATGCACGCGAACAACATGCCGGCGTTATGAACTTGTGCCGTATCTTCAATCCGTATTGAGATAACCGATCTACCGCTTCCCTACTCTTACTTAAGGCTAGCGTCAATTATACTCAGGCCCTGTCACTGCTACTCGCATTGCCGGTAATAATTCCCGAAAGGCAGTGAGCATTCACACTCAGCTGCAACATTTCTCTCCCGACCAAGTGTCGGCAATGACCGACAAAGAAATGCCACAGCAGCCTAGTTAAATTTAATCACTTACTGCTTGTCGCGCTGCCGGTCCTTTGACTTCCGTACGAAAAACCGCCAATGCAGGGAGCGTAGAGCAGCACGAGGAGCAGCGACAGGCAGCAGGGAAGCGTAGTGATTACATTCTCGCGCTTTCCACTTCCCTGCTTAATTCCCTGCTCTCTGCCGTGGAAGTGAGCTGAGTGTAATCGGGGTGTTACAGGCAATTCTGTCAGTTTGGCAACATCGTCGGTTAGTGTTTAGTAACTCGATCTGTAGTATTTGCAATATCACTTCGATTTGACATTCATAAACTGAATTATTTTACTGATTTGGCGTCAGTTGATTGTGGGTTAAGGATATGCTGGTAATTATAGCAAAAGCAAAAGTACGACAATGTATTATATTCAGAAATTGCAGAAATGAAAATCTAACATATTGTTTACATGGTCAGAACTTTAAATCAACAGAACTTTTACTGCCCCGAAACCTACCCTGAAAATTTTTGAGCCTCTAGCTCTCAGATTAAATATTTATTTATGACCTCTGATTCCCAATCAATGTGTCAAACTAAGTCGCAATAATAGCACGCTTTCTTCAATGAACAAGCGAGCAAGAATGTATATTCCAACATGAGAACCAAATGTTATACTGCTTGATAAAAAAAATTAAGAAAAGCCCTGAGCAGCAGCTTATGAGCGCTCGTTCTTGGGTGGAGCAATAAGACTATTTCCTCAAAATTGTATATGGGATTTGAGACTGATACCAAATATATAAATGCAGAATATCACAACCGGAATTATATTCTGGATATTATTCAAAAAATGAAATATGTAAAAAATAAATAATTGCAAAAATTAAATTCTATGATTATGATGCATGAACATTCAGTATATCAGTTCTGATTCACAAAATAAATTTCACTTGAATTTATCTTGTTATGGAAATATGGAGATTCTTTTTGCAATATTCCAATTGAATTTTTTTATGGTTCTGTTGACACTATGGTCACAGAATTCTGCATGAGCATTCAGTGTATCAATCTTTTTTTATAAAATGAATTTCATCAGAATCGGATGATTTTTATATGAATATGAAGTTTCTTCTTTTCAATATTCCAATTGAATTTTCTTCAGTTCTGTTCACACTATGGCCACAAAATTCTGCATGAAGCTTATTATGACCATCTTGCATATGGCCACAACATTTCATTTCGATGGATTTCGTTTTGTGTGAGATTTTGAATGGCCATATTTTATGGAACACTCTGTACGATTTGCCTGGTTAACGAACTTAACGGAGTTATTTGGGAACCGAACTCAGCCTGAAAATTTCAAGTCTCTAGGACAATCCCTTCTCCTATCGTTTGAGACCATTTTCGGCTCAAAATTTGAAAATTACTAACATTTGGGCAAAACGATATATAGTCCGTTCACGAAAGTTTGGGCGCATAGTAGGCGTTTGTTTAGTTATCTGAAGTTGGCAGTATTTGCTGTCACAACTTAAAATAAAGTCAACGTTGCCGAATGACCCGGCCTCGTCCGACGAGCTTGCGAGTTATCACAGAACTCTATGCAATATTGACAACATTGCGTATCAATCTGACAAGAAAATAATAAACGCAACCTTAAATTTTAATATACACAGTGAAATATGCCAAATTTTCATGGCCAACCGACGGCTCAACCTTTCGTGAACGAACTATAGCACTCGTTTAAGGAGAACGAACGCTCAAAAATAAAGAATCACTTATGTTACATTAGGCTCCATTATGGACAGTAGTTTCAAACTGTAATAGACCTCACAAGGATGGGTACACAAAATTGGGTATATTTGTCTAAACTTACCTCTCGAAATGGTCAGATCCGCTCTCAATACCAGGAAGCACTCCGCTCAGGAAACCACTAAGGGCGGGTCTCATTCTTTCGCCCAGTGGAACGAAATGATTTTCGTATATTTTCAGCAGTTGCGGTCGTATGTTCATTGCAGCGTGACCCAACAGAGGGAAAAGACCTGGAAAAATACATTAATTCCGTATCAGAAGGCATCCTATCAGTCATAAAATTAAACAATAATTATTGGATCGGCGGCCAACAATGGTCCACGATAATTGAATCTATAGATTGCGTTTTTGATTACAAGTTTTGTGCTTCGAAAGGCGTGTGTTGTGAAGTAAACAACGAATAACAATTATAGCTATTTACAGTAATATTGAAGTTTGACGAAGGTTGGAGTAAGAATTATAAGTATAGAAGACTGGTTTGATACTATAGGGTAGCTATTTCGAGACTGGAGAGCAAAAATAAATACAGGGTGGTCCAGATCGTAGCCAAGAAATTTTAACCAGGAATTCTACATCAAAAGTAAGCCCTAGTTTGCCGTATAAACATATTTCGAGAAATGTTTTCTCTCCGAGAGGTGTTAAAATTATAGAAAAATGAATGTTTATCAATAACTTTCGCACTGCTTGAAATATTTTTATGAAATTTGAGACATAGGTTTTGAGTGTCAAGGAGCAATTTTTGCATAATATCATTTCCTTTCTCTTCTACCAGTGGCGTCCGTACTGCAGCGTGACTGAATATTTTCAGATTAAAAAAATGATACGCCACTGGTTTTTCCGACAATAAAAATTACTATTTAAATCCTCATTTAATTTGGAGCAAATTCGGTCTCTTGACTTTTTGCTGTACGAGGCACCGTATCCGCTTAAAAAAATAAAACACATTCGCATGCATGAAAAAATCGCCAAAATTTCGTTCACAAAAATAGTCTTATTATTATGCACCTACCTCATCAAAATTTGGCGATCGAATTTGCTCCAAATCAAATAGGGATTTAAACAGTGATTTTTATTGTTGGAAAAAACAGTAGCTGTATCATTTTTTTATCTGAAAATATTCAGTCTTGCTGCAGTAGGTACGGACGCCACTGGTAGAATAGAAAAGACATACTATTATGCAAAAAGTGCTCCTTGGCGCTAAAAACCTATGACTCAAATTTCATAAAAGTATCTCGGAGAGGAAACATTTCTCGACATATGTTTATATGACAAACTAGGGCTTATTTTTGATGTAGAATACATGGTTAAAAAAATTTCTTGGCTACAATCTGGACCATCCTTAATTTATTTTCGAAAATCGCTAGGGTAAAAGCTATAGTGATTGACACCTTAAGGGCATGGATACTTTCAGTAGGCGAATTCGTTTCCTTATTTTACTGTAACACCATGGTTATTATTATGGAACTATAGTTAAATGTTGCTATTTTGGTATTACCTTCAAGCTTTCAATAAATATCGATTGAATATTCGAGGAGACACCAATTTCGTCGAAATTACATATTTGATAGTCGTTGACATACTTCGATAGTAATTGACACCCAGTATGGTAGTCATTGACATAATTTCATCTCACTTTTGCATCAATTTTGATTATGGGCCGTATTCATAGTTCGCCCTTGAGGGTGAGTGACAGTTAGTGTCACCTTTAAGGCTAGTATTATAAGGGCGATAAAAACTATCACTCACCCTCAAGGGCGAACTATGAATACGAGTCTAGATATCCTGCTTTCTCTCACTCATACATTCCATTATACAGGGTGTCCCATTACTCGACGTCAACCCGAACCGGGTGAAAAGGCAAGTAATGCTGGTTATCAGAAAAATATAAAAAAAATCTAAGTTGCATGATTTTAAAATAATGCGCATTTAAAAAAACACATAAAATTCCACACCCTGTGACAGTCTTTTCGCTCCTGTTGCCACAAATATCAACTTTTTCCAACTTTTTTCTTTGTTCTGTAACCTTGAATAATGCTTGTCTAAACTGTAATCAAAATTTTGATACCAGCTGATCTAGGTTTCATAAAAATAGGGCTTACTTCTCGGAAAAAAATTCGAAATAAACAATTGCCTAGTTTCAACTGACTGTATTGAAAAAAAAATGTACTACGTAGGTTTGGCATGTTTTTTCAAAAGTTGGCGCATTTAGTGAGGATTCCAAAATGGTATAATACTTTTTTTTATTATAGCTGCCGTAGTTCAAATTTATTTTCGATTGCCTTTGAATAACACTTTTTCGTTAACTGCTTCCCAGTAATAGAGTCCAATGGATTCAAGTCCGGTGAACGGGCCGGCCACGAGATTGGACCAGAACGTCCGATCCATCTTCCGGGAAAAAATGTTATCAGAAAAAAAAAATTCCAGAGAAAATAATTTTTCCAGAAAAAATTTTTCCTGAGAAATTTCTCTGAAATTTTTTTTTCTGGTAACATTTTTTCCCGGAAGATGGATCGGACGTTCTGGTCCAATCTCGTGGCCGGCCCGTTCACCGGACTTGAACCCATTGGACTCTATTACTGGGAAGCAGTTAACGAAAAAGTGTATTCAAAGGCAATCGAAAATAAATTTGAACTACGGCAGCAACAATTAAACAAGTATTATACCATTTTGGAATCCTCACTAAATGCGCCAACTTTCGAAAAAACTTGCCAAACCTACGTAGTACAATTTTTTTTCAATACAGTCAGTTGAAACTAGGCAATTGTTTATTTCGAATTTTTTTTCCGAGAAGTAAGCCTATTTTTATGAAACCTAGAGCAGCTGGTATCAAAATTTTGATTACAGGTTAGACAAGCATTATTCAAGGTTACACAGCAAAGAAAAAAGTTGGAAAAAGTTGATATTTGTGGCAACAGGAGCGAAAAGACTGTCACAGGGTGTGGAATTTTGAGTGTTTTTTTAATGCGCATTATTTTAAAATCATGCAACTTAGATTTTTTTTATATTTTTCTGACAACCAGCATTACTTGCCTTTTCACCCGGTTCCGGGTTGACGTCGAGTAATGGGACAGCCTGTATGTGTCATCGAGACATTCATACTAAAAATAATAGAGAAATAAGAAGGTTTAAACAATTTTATTCCGTATAAATGAAGAAATAACAAAAAGTATTAGTGATCTTCATATACAGGGTGTCCCAAAAATACCACGCGAAAGTGACACTAGAGATAGATTGGCATTAGGTCTATCAGATAGCATCAACATGACCTCAGTAAAAGTCTGCTGGTTTTCGAGATATCACCACTTTTGTGTATTTTTTTAAAAATCTCCAGTTTTCGGTCTTTTATCGCCTAGCATTGCTAGAAATTACTTCAAACTCATGTTTTTTTTACCTAGGCTATCCTGAATAGTTGCTTTAAACAATGAAGTAATAACTTCACCGAGAACTAGAACAAAATCCTTCAAAAGATGTCTAATTTGTTGTATTTTATGCCGAAGTTAAAACGTTAACGACTATTGTGAAAAAAATTATATCAGACTGACTTGACAAATAATCTTAAAAACTTGTCCATTTCATGCCCTTTTTAAAATGATACAACACTACCAATTTTTTTTATCAGAACCTTAGAAATTCTAATTTTGACACGAGAGATGTATCCTTCATTTTGAAAAGGGCATGAAATGGACCAGTTTTTACGATTATGTGTCAATTCAGTCTGATATAATTTTTTTTACAGCAGTCAGTCAAACTTAAGTTAACGTTTTAACCTCGGCATAACATACAACAAGATAGACATTTTTTGAAGGATTTTGTTCTTGTTCTCGGTGAAGTTATTACTTCATTGTTTAAAGCAACTATACAGGATAGCCTAGGTAAAAAAAACGTGAGTTTGAAGTAATTTCTAGCAATGCTAGGCGATAAAAGACCGATAACTGGAGATTTTTAAAAAATACATAAAGGTGGTGATATCTCGAAAACCAGCGGACTTTTACTGAGGTCATGTTGATGCTATCTGATAGACCTAATGCCAATCTATCTTCAGTGTCACTTTCGCGTGGTATTTTTGGGACACCCTGTATATACCGATGTAATAAACTAGCTATTGGTGCCATTTAGGGTCTTCCATCTGTATGCCCATATTTCAGAATGTTTTATTTTTATTTGAGCCCCCAGGTTATCATTCTGAAAATGCCATCATTAGATATTTGGCGCGAGATTTTCCAGTAGGGTCAATGAGTGTATATTATTATGTTTACTTAAGGATAGCGACTGCGCATTATTGCGTAAATTTTCCGATTTTGTTCTGTTTCATATTCGTTAGAATAGGTTTCAAGGAATATTTAATTGATGTAAGTAAACCCTTCAATGATCTATATATCATTGTTTAAGCTTATGTCAATCACTGTTCGAAGTAATATTATTGACACAGTTATTGACATATGGTTTAAACTTAATATAATTATCAATGAAAGGTTTCTAATCTATTGATGCTGTTTTCAGGATGATAACCTGAGAAAATTGAACTTGAACCAAATAAACATAAAACATTCTGAAATAGGTAGAGACAGATGAAAAAACCTTAGATAGCACCATTAGTTTATTACATCGGTATATACAGATGTGGAAGAAAGGGATGGAAACAGGGGAGTTTCAGTGTTAAATGCACGCTGGTTCGGAGTCCAGTGGAGCAGTGGAAGAATCGAAACCTCGGAGCGATGCGATGTTGAATAAGCGGCTGGTCTGTTGGAATGGCAGTCTGTAGTGAGTGGGGAAGCGCGCAAGCAACGATCTAACTCGTGTTTAGAGACACGAATTCTACTTTGGCTTCCGGGCTTTCGCGTTCGCCGCAGTCGTTGCCTGCGCGCTTCCCCACTCACTACAGACTGCCATTCCAACAGACCAGCCGCTTATTCAACATCGCATCGCTCCGAGGTTTCGATTCTTCAACTGCTCCACTAGACTCCGAACCAGCGTGAATTTAACACTGAAACTCCCCTGTTTCCATCCGTTTCTTCCACATCTGTATGTGTACTGTGTCAACAACTGAACCCCTCACCCTAATTCACTTCGATGAGTTTCATGCATTGGCGGCTCGTGAGATTTCAATCAGGGGAGGCCCAAGACCACGCCACCAACAAAATAATTTATTTCGAACTGGACTTCCTGTCAGCCACTGGCATGTATTATACCATTCTACGCAAAACGAACCATTATGAACAGAATTAATAATTAAATTCAACATTGCTGGTCGAGGTATCTTAATTACTTGAGTTATGAATATTTTATCATCGTAAGGCATTCTACTGAAATTATTATTCAAAATAAAATCTACAGGATATTGCGTTCACTACTTGCATTATTTTTCTCACTTCTTCTTTCCGTTTTCAACTTTCTTTCTGAAATATTGGAATCGTACCCCTACATACTTTTCCGAAAAATGTCATAAAACTACAAACGACACGCTAAAGCCGGGTTTCATAAAACTCCGATCACGGTTATAAATAAAATGTCATTATTTCTGTGCTGTGTTTTGAGGTAAACCATCGACTTAATTCAAAATCAACGATTTGATTGCCCCATCAAGCTTTATAAAACCCACTGTGAAAGTATAAAGATTAATACTTCGTTAATAAAAAGGGAGGAAATCAAAACAACAGCTGATCTCCATCCACGATGATCGGGGTTGATTCGGCCCGATCGGACGCCAGTTTCGGCTAAGCTCGTTCGCCTAGAAGCGGAAAGAAGGCTGCGGTGGAGACGGGCCTCCGGTCACGTGATATACAGCTTGAATTTAAGTGGTTCCCGCACCGTTCACTTGAAGAAGTTTGAAATGTTACAGGCTAACGAATCTCGGCTCGTGGAGGCGAGCCTCCTCCGCTAAAGGTTGACGCTCACTTGGACGAGACGAGACGAAGCGAAGAGTTGTTTTCCGCAGGGCACGATTTGCACTGAATCAAATGGGTAGACGCTCACTTGGGAGGCGCGAAGCGAAGATCAGAATCTAACTAACTAACTAAAGCTACGGTTTCCTCGGACAGATCGTCGACCGTCGCGTCCAGGCCGCCAATCGCCGCGTTGTGACGGCTTTATCTAACCAATGCATTTCAGTGGTACCGCTTTTCTAGCAATCGCATAGCTGGACGGCTCCTGAACGTTGAAGTTGGACGTCGCACTCGACGGTTCTAATCCGCTGAGTTTAGATTCGAGCGGTGAAGTGCAGTTCAACTTCCAGTGTTAGAGAAAGTAAAATTATTGTTTATGTTAGTTAATTCGGAAACGGAACCTATCTCAATGTTATACAAAGCTTCTCTTCAGCAGAAATTGGACATTTTATCCTATTGGTACCTTTCTTTGTGCTGTCACATTTAATATAAGTCTAAACTTGTTCGGAAAGTTCAGTGGAAAGTCCGAAATACTCCCTAAATTTCATTTAATTTCCAAAAACTTTCTTTGCACGGTAACATTGAAGGCACCTTCTGTATGACGTCTCAAAAAAAATTCATCCACTGGCTTGTTTGGATCTTTAAGAGTGGCCATTATCAGCTCCTCGTCTTCTTCTTCCTTCAATAATAACAGAACTATTGATTTTGTTGGGTCCATTTTCGATAATTTCTTCTTACAACCACAATAAGTAGGTATTTCACGTGCACATGTAGGCGATCCACTAATAATTCGAGGAAACCACTTCCGAGAGAAATCGCTATCCTCGACGGCTGACGGCCTGGACGCGACGGTCGACGATCTGTCCGAGGAAACCGTAGCTTAACGCGTCGCTTCGTCTCGTCTCGTCCAAGTGAGCGTCAACCTTAAGAGGTTTGCCTGCTATATACATCAAGTATATAGCAGGCAAACCGCAACACAAAATACGTATACTTCGTATTTTGTGTTGCGGATAATGTATGAATGTTTTAGATGACTGAATAATAAACAAATGTTTATTAAGTTGAGATTTGGATAGTAGATAGAATGATGGATATAATACTGATATAGAAACGTTATTATTTTTCATTTGAACTTGAATTTAAAATTGAATAAAATGCAGTGAAATTAGGGGAGGCCCCGCCTCCTCTGCCTCCCCTGAGGAGCCGCCACTGGTTTCATGACTCGCCTTCATAACTATAAAATTGTTTCTTCTTTAAAAACCAAGTGTGAAGAAGTCAAATCCTAATTCAAGATAAAATAGAGCGTTCTCTCAATTCTCTAGAATAACTGTGTAGAAACTGAAACAACTGTTATAATCGTAGATTCTAGTGTGTCTAATTTTTGAAACGGTATGACATTTTTATGCGACGTTTTCAAATTATTGTATTCCAAGCTATCTCTATGGACGAGCGTAATTTTTTGACTAATGATCTTTATGATAAGAAAAAATCCCTCCAATTCTCCTGAAAATACCTAAGATTTTAATAAGGAAGTAATCGGCAGTAAAGTTCGACATCCATCATTTTCCTCTTGAAGGTTTGCCGATATCGACTCCATCTACTCAAACAACTTCGGCGGTTTGTTTGTTTTCATTACGCCGACGGCATTGTTCTCCGGTAAAAATAGACCAGCTCCTCCAGCTACAACACGATTTTATACCTTGCCCGACATTTGATCGCCAAAACAGAACGCACCAACCCAGTTTAATAATGACGTATCTATACCGAGTTTCACGTTATCTTTTAGATAAGCGGCGGGAATTGCTTCACTTCGACAGTGAGGAAACCGAATGATAACGAAGTATTTTCCGCAGTTTTTGGTAACGTTCAAATTTATTCGACCTGGTTACTGAAAATTCATGGAACACTTTCGATTGGAAAGTCCCATTTCTAACAAAGATTGACAAAAACTGATGTAGGTGTCTGAGGGCCAATTTTCATGAAAAACTCAAAGATGAAAACCGCACGGAAATATCTATGACTGCTTCATAGTAACCGTGTGTTTCTGGAAGATCTGAATTTTCGAAATATTACTGACTTTTTTTCTGAAGAATATTTTCTATTTCTGTGAAAACCTTATTGCCTGAAATTTTCATGTAGAATCGAATGATTTGAATTATATTTTCCGTAAAACGATATTTTATCAGATTTGCGTATTGACACCTATATATTTTTGCACATTTCGAACAAGCTTGAAATAACAATTGCAGACATATAGCATATTTCATCTGAATCAATGCTCGAGATATTTAGCTTTCAAATTCAATCGAAATTCCTCTGTAGTTCAATCTCATCATTCTTTTACAGAAGAAATTCAAACGCAAATTAGATGAAATGTAGATTTTCGGAAAAAATAATTAAACTCTTTGAATTCTGCCTGATAACTGATAACATATCGACGAAAGTTTTCACAAAAGTACAAAATTTTCAACAGAAGAAAAGTTGCAGCAGTTTTTCGAAAATACACAATTTCGAGAAACATCTGAACGGAAGGAGCGAGGGGTATTTCACCCTGGAATTTTAGTGTACAAAGCTTGGAATTATTTGGAATTCTCGGAACTATTCAGAATTATTGGAATTATTTGGATTTATTCGGAATTATTTGAAGTTCGTGCTTTGTCCGTTACGACAATGTTAGATTAGGACGGAGACGCAAGTAACATTAAATGTGAAATTATTCCAAATAATAATATAGGCAGTCGAATAAGTAAACCAAACTAGATTCTTCATCCTTTCGAGAGTTATCGTGTTCATGGCCGGCAGGCCGGACAGAATTTTCATTGACCACGGTTTTTTCATCAGTGAGTCCATCCGAGAAGTTTGTGATCACTCCCGGCTCAAAATTCGAAAGATAGAGATATTTGCGCAAAATGAATAATGGAATAATGTACTTGGAATTCAGTCGAATTTCCGGAATAATTTTGAATTTCTGGAATTATTTTGAATTTTATGGAATTACTTGGAGTTCTTGGAATTTTTGGCGAGTTTTTGAAATTATTTGATGTTTTTTGGAATTATTGACTGATTTGGAATTTTAATGTACAAAATTTTCGGGGTAAAATACCCCCCAAGAAGGAGCTTGAAATTTTTTGGGTAGATGCATGATCGGTATATCTGGTTTGATGTTCAAATCGGTCGAATGAGTTATGATTTTTGTTATTATTTTCCAAACTAGATATATGGAGGGTCCAAGTTTTACTTATAGGTGCTCTATGATGATATAGAGATTTGTGCAAAACTTTTCGAAGATCAAAACAAAACATACAAAATTAGTGAATATTTGTCTAAAATATCTAGGCTGTATCGCGTCAATGGGTCAAATCGTCCAAGTAGATTTCGAGTTTTTCATTTCTCGAATACATACTTACGATAAATGCGATCAAAGCGAAATTTTGTATTTAGCTGCTCAGTAACAATTCATAGATTTGTGCAAAATTTCGTGAAGATCGTTGGAATAGAAAATTTTAAATAGAATTTTTCAGGACGATTTCATATTCCAAAAACATGAGAAGCATCGATAAAAACAGGTATAGAAAAATTCAACCCTCCAATTTGTTCACAAGAGAACCAATTGGAACTGTATTACATATTCATATACTAATACTATCATACAGGATGACTGGTGACGTAAGGGACAACGGCTAACTGGAGATAGAGGACCTCAAACTGAACGAGGATCGTGGGTTTAAATGTCCCATAAGGCTATTAGTTTCAGAGATACAGGGTGTTTTTCGCAAAAGTGCTAAAACTATAAACTCCAATATCTTCGTCAATATGGCAAATTTTTCGCTGATATTTGGCAAGCTTGTTACTATACATATTCTCCATCAGATCGTAAGTATTCAAAAATTTCAATTTCTGTGTCAGGTGAAAAATATCACTCGGTATATGAGATTAAAAAAATTGCAATTGAAAATTGGAATCTGCAAAAAAACACTGAGTAAAAATCTGTTTTTAGTCTGAATGTCACAAATTTTTTATAGTTTTTATGATTGACCATTTGCTTACATGATTTTTTATGAAGCATATGTGCTACTGTTCTCCTTTTTATGTTTGTATTGTATTTTGAATTTTTCTTATAATATTGATACATTAATTAATAAAACAGGATTTCAAAATGTGAAGAAATATTTAAAATGCGTCAGGATTATTTAAGCATCTCGAATGCAGTGTTTTTTCTATCAGGAATAGTATGTTTCTTCAAGTGAATATGAGTAAATTGTAATATTCGACTTGCAACATATCATAAAAACTAAATAAAATTGTGCCATTCAAATTAAAAACAGATTTTTACTCAGTGTTTTTTACAGATTCCAATTTTCCTTTCAAATTTTTTTAATCCCATATACCCAGTGAAATTTCTAACCTGACACGGAAATTGAAATTTTTGAATACGGACCTGCAATTTTCAAATTTTTCTCGATCTGATGGAGAATATGTTTAGTAACAAGCTTGCCAAATATCAGCGAAAAACTTGCCATATTGACGAAGATATGGGAGTTTATAGTTTTAGCACTTTTGCGAAAAACACCCTGTATCTCTGAAACTAATAGCCTTATGGGACATTTAAACCTACAATCCTCATTCAGTTTGAGGTCCTCCATCTCCAGTTAGCCGTTGTCCCTTACGTCACTAGTCACCCTGTATATACGAATGAGTTCAAATATATATTCATAATTTCCGTAAAATTATTCGTTTCACCATGATATTAAAGTGACAGTTCCATTGGGTCAAACATTGGGACAATATTGTACATATAAAATTGCCATTGACCAAATCAATTTCTATTGTGAAAAAAATGATAATCTGGAAGCTTTTGTTCGCTTCTTCATATTGGAAAACAATCATTCGAATTTGAATATCCTGAGAGTTATTGTTTTCATAGTTTCTTCCACGAAGGAGGCATATAATTTTGGCCGCGAAAAACTATGAATAGTAAAAATACCCAATAGAGTTAAGAAGGGGCTAGATATTTTCAGATAGTTACTATTTGTAAACAGATAAACATGTTTATCTGCATACTCGAATACGACATATTTACGTACACCGCCCAGTGAAAGCTTCTGAAGCATGATTATTACTTCAGTATGTTAAAAAGAACGTACTTATTCACCAATTAAATGCTAATGAAAATTATTCATCATTAGATGGTGTCACTGACTCATTCACGATATTTTCGTAGACTTGTGACTGTGAAATGATATTTTTTCATTTTTGATAAATATTCATTATTTTGAATGAACTACTCCACATTCGGATGATTCACGATAGTCAGCTCTCCACCTAGAATGTTGCTGAAATTAATGAAATGTGTCATTCAAAAGTCCTTCGAGTGTATGTATTCATCTTGAATGAGATAAGCTGAACTGTTACGTGTTCAAGATTCGATTTTAGAACTTTACAACGATAGAAATCGCGCAGATCGTCCAGTTTTTCTTGTCCGTTCCTATACTAAGAATCAAACAACACATTATACAGAAAATTTTTCGATAGGAATCCAGTGGCTCAATCTAATTAAAATACAGTATTATTTATTATTAATATCACATAAAATTGTAGTTTCCTATAGAACATCTGTGGAGACGTTTTTGGGGCAAGAGTACCCAGGTCCCCCTTAATTCTCATGGCCTACCAATTCATTCACCCTCACTGAAAATTCCGCACCACAAATGCCCTCTCCCCTAGCGTCGACACTGATATAAGGCGATATGTGAAATGTTTTATATTTTTGAAATGGTACAAAAACAGTGATTATTTTTAAGTAAAAATAAATATTGTAATTCAGATTTGGAAGTTGGAATTAAGAAACGGCAAATTGAATATTAGAAAATGGAAATTGTATTTCACAAGTTATCAATTCGATTTCATAAAATGTTTCACACATGTAGTAAACAGGGCGCAAATCTATCTATATATTTCGAGAGTCGACAATGCCCACGAGGACCAAAATTATTATTTTGTGCCCCCCGTTATGAATGAAATCGTGTCTCAATTCGAATTACATACATAATATGTATTAGGAAAACTCAGATATACCTATTCATACATTCTTCCCTTTTCTCTTTCCGAGGTGTTCTCTGACTCAGACACAGAGAAATGTCGAATTATGTGCCTTGTGTTGTTCAATAAATTACCCAAAGAATACCAAACAATAACTGATAATGGGGGCTTCAAGCGAGCAGTAAGAAAGCTTCTCATTAACCTGGAACCCTATACTCGATGGAAGAATATTTGAACAGTGAACCATCCATTTTCTAGTATGTTTTTTTTCAGAATTTCACTTGACATGTTTTCCTTTCAGAATGTATTCTGATTTTGAAAATAAAGTTTATTATTATTATTATTACATATTTATTGATCCTGAAATATGTATATTGAACCAATTCTGAATTACAATTTTCTATTTCTGAATTATAATTTCTTATTTATAAAAAAATTACCGTTTCTGAATATCAACTCACAATTTCTGAATTACAATTTCTATTTTCTGAAATTCAATTTGCTTTTCTAAATTACATGTCATGTTGACTTGCCTGGATTTGACTAGAGCTTTCGATTGTGTCAATCATGACAAACTGCTTCGCAAGTTGGAGTGTATTGGCATAAGAGGCCCGGCTCTGGACCTATTGAGATCCTACCTTGACAATCGTTTTCAGATTGTGGATTTGGAAGGTAAAAGATCCTCCGAGAAGAAAATTACCCGAGGAGTGCCCCAGGGATCGGTACTTGGACCAATTTGTTCCTAATTTATATCGATGACCTACTGTGTAACGTCCCTGCGGACGATGAGACCCTCTTCGCCGACGATACGTCCTTTATTAACAGAGCTAAAAATCGAGGTGCTTTACTATCCAAGACAGAGGAAACTACGAAGAGTGCCGTTGAGTGGTTCAAAATGAATGATTTGAAAGTGAACACTGAAAAAACTCAACAATTAATTGTGAGCACGAAACCACAGGCAGTCGATGATATCAAAGTGTTAGGGGTATCAATCAGCGATTTAACTTGGTCAAAACATGTCGATGAATTGTGCCAAAAACTTTCAACGGCATTATTCGAAATCAGGAGAATAAGAATGCTGCTCACGGAAAAGGAAGCGCTACTGGCTTATTACGCCCAATTTAATAGTAGAATGACTTACAGCATTATTCTATGGGGCGCTTCTCCGGAGGCAGAAAGAGTTTTCATAAAACAGAAGAGAGCCTTGAGGTTGATAGCAGGGGTAAGCCAGGTTACTAGCTGTAGACCACTCTTCAAGCAATATGGTGTACTTACCCTTGCATGTTGCTATATAGAATGCCTCTTATACATACACACTAAAAAAGAAACTTTTTCTAAACATTCTGGAGTACACACCTACGAGACCAGATCCGCAGACAAGTTACTAGCCCCTAGACATAGATTAAAAAAATACAAAATATGCATACTTTCAACGGTGTCAAATTATACAACAGGCTTCCACAGAGCATGACTTCACTTCACTGTACGGCTTTCAAACAAAAAATCAAGGTGATACTGGTTGACACAGCTTTTTATTCTATGGATGAATTCATGATGTTCCATTTTTAGCTTATAAAATTTTTTTCATTGTTTTCTGTGAGAGTTGACGTTTATATGATCTTGCTATTGTTTTAATGTATGTGTGCGTATAATTGTACAATGACTGTATTTATTTAATTTATTATTATTATTATTATTCCGAAATTAAATTCGATATTTAGGATGAAATACCACTATATAAATCTATGGGAGATGATTACCCTTCAGTAGGGTCCCGTAGCGGTCTTAGAAGAACAGAAGATTCGAAAATCATCTTTTGGAACGCCAGACCTGGTTTAAAACACCCTCCTGGCCCAAGAGCAAGAATTACGTATTTGTATCTGAATATTGAAGGTATTTATTCGAATAGTTTTAAGTTTCAATTTTGTAAAAACGGCGAGGCAGGGTTTTTTCTACTGAGGTTTTTCCCTGTACTCTGGACCGGAGTGAACTTGGCAGACCATTTCTAGCAGACCGTTTGACGGAAACGCCCGAACGCGCTCCCCAGTGGCGCGCGGTGCGGAAGTATATTTAATGCTGAAATGAGGCAGATTTAGATGAATAATGAAAATGTTACTCTCGGCTTTGATTTATAGACCAATAAAAAGAGGTTATGAAGGTGTCGACGGTTGGTTATCAGAATGAATTACGACAGATTCGCTATTTCGAGAAGTAAAACATTCAAAAATCCATATCTCCGAAAATATTCGCCGGCGCATAATAAGATTTGGCACGTAGGTTAACAATATTAATATCATTATTCCCTGAAAATTTCATCCACTTGCAAAGGGATCCAGGGGGTTAAAACGCCCCCCTTAACATAGAAAAATTCATATCTCCGAAAATATTCGCCGGCGCATAATAAGATTTGGCACGTAGGTTAACAATATTAATATCATTATTCCCTGAAAATTTCATCCACTTGCAAAGGGATCCAGGGGGTCAAAACGCCCCCCTTAACATAGAAAAATTCATATCTCCGAAAATATTCGCCGGCGCATAATAAGATTTGGCACGTAGGTTAACAATATTAATATCATTATTCCCTGAAAATTCCATCCACTTGCAAAGGGATCCAGGGGGTTAAAACGCCCCCCTTAACATGGAAAAATTCATATCTCCGAAAATATTCGCCGGCGCATAATAAGATTTGGTACGTAGGTTGAAAGTATTAATAACATTATTCCCTGAAAATTTCATTCACTTGCAAAGGGATCCAGGGGGTTAAAACGCCCCCCTCAACATAGAAAAATTCATATCTCCGAAGATATTCGCCGGCGCATAATAAGATTTGGTACGTAGGTAAAAGTATTAATAACATTATTCCCTGAAAATTTCATTCACTTGCAAAGGGATCCAGGGGGTTAAAACGCCCCCCTTAACATAGAAAAATTCATATCTCCGAAAATATTCGCCGGCGCATAATAAGATTTGGCACGTAGGTTAACAATATTAATATCATTATTCCCTGAAAATTTCAACCACTTGCAAAGGGATCCAGGGGGTTAAAACGCCCCCCTTAACATGGAAAAATTCATATCTCCGAAAATATTCGCCGGCGCATAATAAGATTTGGCACGTAGGTTAACAATATTAATATCATTATTCCCTGAAAATTCATCCACTTGCAAAGGGATCCAGGGGGTCAAAACGCCCCCCTTAACATGGAAAAATTCATATCTCCGAAAATATTCGCCGGCGCATAATAAGATTTGGCACGTAGGTTAACAATATTAATATCATTATTCCCTGAAAATTCATCCACTTGCAAAGGGATCCAGGGGGTTAAAACGCCCCCCTTAACATGGAAAAATTCATATCTCCGAAAATATTCGCCGGCGCATAATAAGATTTGGTACGTAGGTTGAAAGTATTAATAACATTATTCCCTGAAAATTTCATTCACTTGCAAAGGGATCCAGGGGGTTAAAACGCCCCCCTCAACATAGAAAAATTCATATCTCCGAAGATATTCGCCGGCGCATAATAAGATTTGGTACGTAGGTTAAAAGTATTAATAACATTATTCCCTGAAAATTTCATTCACTTGCAAAGGGATCCAGGGGGTTAAAACGCCCCCCTTAACATAGAAAAATTCATATCTCCGAAAATATTCGCCGGCGCATAATAAGATTTGGCACGTAGGTTAACAATATTAATATCATTATTCCCTGAAAATTTCATCCACTTGCAAAGGGATCCAGGGGGTTAAAACGCCCCCCTTAACATGGAAAAATTCATATCTCCGAAAATATTCGCCGGCGCATAATAAGATTTGGCACGTAGGTTAACAATATTAATATCATTATTCCCTGAAAATTTCATCCACTTGCAAAGGGATCCAGGGGGTTAAAACGCCCCCCTTATCATAGAAAAATTCATATCTCCGAAGATATTCGCCGGCGCATCATAAGATTTGGTACGTAGGTTAAAAGTATTAATAACATTATTCCTGAAAATTTCATTCACTTGCAAAGGGATCCAGGGGGTTAAAACGCCCCCCTTAACATAGAAAAATTCATATCTCCGAAGATATTCGTCGGCGCATAATAAGATTTGGTACGTAGGTTAAAAGTATTAATAACATTATTCCCTGAAAATTTCATTCACTTGCAAAGGGATCCAGGGGGTTAAAACGCCCCCCTTAACATAGAAAAATTCATATCTCCGAAAATATTCGCCGGCGCATAATAAGATTTGGCACGTAGGTTAACAATATTATATCATTATTCCCTGAAAATTTCAACCACTTGCAAAGGGATCCAGGGGGTTAAAACGCCCCCCTTAACATGGAAAAATTCATATCTCCGAAAATATTCTCCGGCGCATAATAAGATTTGGCACGTAGGTTAACAATATTAATATCATTATTCCCTGAAAATTTCATCCACTTGCAAAGGATCCAGGGGGTTAAAACGCCCCTCAAAACATTAAAAAATTCATATCTCCGAAAATATTCGCCGGCGCATAATAAGATTTGGTACGTACGTTCACAATATTAATATCATTATTCCTTGAAAATTTCATTCACTTGCAAAGGGATCCAGGGGGTTAAAACGCCCTCCAAAACATTAAAAAATTCATATCTCCGAAAATATTCGCCGGCGCATAATAAGATTTGGTACGTGAGTTCACAATATTAATATCATTATTCCCTGAAAATTTCATGCACTTGCAAAGGGATCCAGGGGGTTAAAACGCCCCCCTTAACATAGAAAAATTCATATCTCCGAAAATATTCGCCGGCGCATAATAAGATTTGGCACGTAGGTTAACAATATTAATATCATTATTCCCTGAAAATTTCATCCACTTGCAAAGGGATCCAGGGGGTTAAAACGCCCCTCAAAACATTAAAAAATTCATATCTCCGAAAATATTCGCCGGCGCATAATAAGATTTGGTACGTACGTTCACAATATTAATATCATTATTCCCTGAAAATTTCATTCACTTGCAAAGGGATCCAGGGGGTTAAAACGCCCTCCAAAACATTAAAAAATTCATATCTCCGAAAATATTCGCCGGCGCATAGTAAGATTTGGTACGTAAGTTCACAATATTAATATCATTATTCCCTGAAAATTTCATGCACTTGCAAAGGGATCCAGGGGGTTAAAACGCCCCCCTTAACATAGAAAAATTCATATCTCCGAAAATATTCGCCGGCGCATAATAAGATTTGGCACGTAGGTTAGCAATATTAAATCATTATTCCCTGAAAATTTCATCCACTTGCAAAGGGATCCAGGGGGTTAAAACGCCCCCCAAAACATTAAAAAATTCATATCTCCGAAAATATTCGCCGGCGCATAATAAGATTTGGTACGTACGTTCACAATATCAATATCATTATTCCCTGAAAATTTCATGCACTTGCAAAGGGATCCAGGGGGTTAAAACGCCCCCCTTAACATAGAAAAATTCATATCTCCGAAGATATTCGCCGGCGCATCATAAGATTTGGTACGTAGGTTAAAAGTATTAATAACATTATTCCCTGAAAATTTCATCCACTTGCAAAGGGATCCAGGGGGTTAAAACGCCCCCCTTAACATAGAAAAATTCATATCTCCTAAGATATTCGCCGGCGCATAATAAGATTTGGTACGTAGGTTAAAAGTATTAATAACATTATTCCAAATCTTATTATGCGCCGGCGAATATTTTCGGAGATATGAATTTTTGATGTTTTGGGGGGCGTTTTAACCCCCTGGATCCCTTTGCAAGTGAATGAAATTCTCAGGGAATAATGATATTAATATTGTGAACCTACGTACCAAATCTTATTATGCGCCGGCGAATATTTTCGGAGATATGAATTTTTTAATGTTTTGGGGGGCGTTTTAACCCCCTGGATCCCTTTGCAAGTGGATGAAATTTTCAGGGAATAATGTTATTAATACTTTTAACCTACGTACCAAATCTTATTATGCGCCGGCCAATATTTTCGGAGATATGAATTTTTCCATGTTAAGGGGGGCGTTTTAACCCCCTGGATCCCTTTGCAAGTGGATGAAATTTTCAGGGAATAATGATATTAATATTGTTAACCTACGTGCCAAATCTATTATGCGCCGGCGAATATTTTCGGAGATATGAATTTTTCCATGTTAAGGGGGGCGTTTTAACCCCTGGATCCCTTTGCAAGTGGATGAAATTTTCAGGGAATAATGATATTAATATTGTTAACCTACGTGCCAAATCTTATTATGCGCCGGCGAATATTTTCGGAGATATGAATTTTTCTATGTTAAGGGGGGCGTTTTAACCCCTGGATCCCTTTGCAAGTGAATGAAATTTTCAGGGAATAATGATATTGATATTGTGAACGTACGTACCAAATCTTATTATGCGCCGGCGAATATTTTCGGAGATATGAATTTTTAATGTTTTGGGGGGCGTTTTAACCCCCTGGATCCCTCTGCAAGTGGATGAAATTTTCAGGGAATAATGTTATTAATACTTTCAACCTACGTACCAATCTTATTATGCGCCGGCGAATATTTTCGGAGATATGAATTTTTTAATGTTTTGAGGGGCGTTTTAACCCCCTGGATCCCTTTGCAAGTGGATGAAATTTTCAGGGAATAATGATATTAATATTGTTAACCTACGTGCCAAATCTTATTATGCGCCGGCGAATATTTTCGGAGATATGAATTTTTCATGTTAAGGGGGGCGTTTTAACCCCCTGGATCCCTTTGCAAGTGAATGAAATTCTCAGGGAATAATGATATTAATATTGTGAACCTACGTACCAAATCTTATTATGCGCCGGCGAATATTTTCGGAGATATGAATTTTTAATGTTTTGGGGGGCGTTTTAACCCCCTGGATCCCTTTGCAAGTGGATGAAATTTTCAGGGAATAATGATATTAATATTGTTAACCTACGTGCCAAATCTCATTATGCGCCGGCGAATATTTTCGGAGATATGAATTTTTCCATGTTAAGGGGGGCGTTTTAACCCCTGGATCCCTTTGCAAGTGGTTGAAATTTTCAGGGAATAATGATATTAATATTGTGAACGTACGTACCAAATCTTATTATGCGCCGGCGAATATCTTCGGAGATATGAATTTTTCCATGTTAAGGGGGGCGTTTTAACCCCCTGGATCCCTTTGCAAGTGAATGAAATTTTCAGGGAATAATGTTATTAATACTTTTAACCTACGTACCAAATCTTATTATGCGCCGGCGAATATTTTCGGAGATATGAATTTTTCTATGTTAAGGGGGGCGTTTTAACCCCCTGGATCCCTTTGCAAGTGAATGAAATTTTCAGGGAATAATGTTATTAATACTTTTAACCTACGTACCAAATCTTATTATGCGCCGGCGAATATCTTCGGAGATATGAATTTTTCTATGTTAAGGGGGGCGTTTTAACCCCCTGGATCCCTTTGCAAGTGGATGAAATTTTCAGGGAATAATGATATTAATATTGTTAACCTACGTGCCAAATCTTATTATGCGCCGGCGAATATTTTCGGAGATATGAATTTTTCCATGTTAAGGGGGGCGTTTTAACCCCCTGGATCCCTTTGCAAGTGGATGAAATTTTCAGGGAATAATGATATTAATATTGTTAACCTACGTGCCAAATCTTATTATGCGCCGGCGAATATTTTCGGAGATATGGATTTTTGAATGTTTTACTTCTCGAAATAGCGAATCTGTCGTAATTCATTCTGATAACCAACCGTCGACACCTTCATAACCTCTTTTTATTGGTCTATAAATCAAAGCCGAGAGTAACATATTCATTATTCTTATTCATCTAATCTGCCTCATTTCAGCATTAAATATACTTCCGCACCGCGCGCCACTGGGGAGCGCGTTCGGGCGTTTCCGTCAAACGGTCTGCTAGAAATGGTCTGCCAAGTTCACTCCGGTGTACTCTGGTATCATACGACAGAATAGTATGGTACCCCGTTTCCAACCTCAGCTAGGGACTTTTTTGTTTCATGTATTGTATTTTGTTAGCTCTCAATTCAAAAGAATATATATATATTATTATAATAATATGTATACTTGACAAACCCTGTAGAATTTGAGGGTAATAAATGAACTATAAACTAAACTATTTTCTGAGTTTCAATTGGTGTAGTTCCATCAGTGATTTTAGACATCTAATATGGCTGTAGAAATGACTTAATCATTCCTTTATGAGTATCGTTTATCGAAATCGAAAAACCACGAACTATCAACCAAAAAAATTATTGGGGCGTTGACACTCGCGATAAATTCGGAATTGATAATCAATTTAGTTTTCAAGCGGAAAAACTTCGTAAATATCCATTATCAGCTCCAATGAACGTATCAAACTTTACTTTCTTTCGGCTAAGTCAACCAATTTCTACTAGTCGAATTCAATTGTCCTTTGGTTTTACTTCATTCCACATCGAGGGACGTTCAACTCCCTGATGACGAACCCGTGGCCAAATTCATTTCTGTCCGTGGAGCCGGCCGTCCGTCCGGCCGTTAGTACGATAACGTTCGAAGGAAATATCCCAAAGACTTGACATTTTCAGGATGAGTTCGGTTCCCAAATGCCAAAGATAAGTTCCATAAAATATGGCAATTACAAATTTTTGTTTTCTCAATTTCTCAGACAAAACGAAACCAATCGAAATGAAATTTTGCGAACACATGCAAGATGTTCCTAATAAGCCTCAAGCAAAACTTGTGACCAGAGTGTAAACAGAACCATATACTGGGTGTCCCGGGAAGAATGCGACAAACGGAAACCATGAACAACAAGGAGGACTAGCAACAAGAGGTTTTAATCGTTTGAGGGACTTCGTTTGGGATATACCGGATGATATTCATCTTATGGCTGAAATTTCAAAGTTTCATAACTCTCAAATTATACGACCGAATGATTTCAAATTTGGAAGTTTCGTCACCTTTTTTCGCCATCTTTCGCAATATTTCTGAAATTGAATAAATCAGATCTAGACTATATTATCGTATATCCCAAACGAAGGCTCTCAAACGATTAAAACCTCTTGTTGCGAGTCCTCCTTGATGTACTTGATTAATGGTATACGTTTGTCGCATTCTTCCCAGGACACCCTGTAGATAACAAGAATATTCGATTCGAGTGGAATTTATTTTGTGAATGAAAATTGATATACTCAACGTTCATGCAAAATTTCAAGAGGATCACATCATCTGAACCATCGAATTTATTTCTTTTATTATTGGTTCGTTAACCAGCCAAATCGTACAGGGTGTTCCATAAAATACGGCAATCCAAAATTTTTGTTCCTCAATATCTCAGACAAAACGAAATTCAATTGGAATATTGAAAATATGAATTTTCATATTTCCATAACGAGATATTCTATTCGAAGGAAATTTATTTTGTGAATGAAAATTGATACACTGAATGTTCATGCGAAATTTCAAGAGGATCGCATCATCTGAACCATAGGATTTAATTTTTTCATTATTGATTTTTTACATACTACAAATAATTTCCGGAATATGAATCCGATCGTGCTAAGATTATGCATTCATATACAGGGTGTCTGGTGAGGAATGGGAACGTTTAGGTGGTGATGAGGGATGTCTCAAGGAGTGAGAAAATGCCATTCGAAATCATCTAAGGTACATGGTTCCTGATATACAGGGGGTTTTAGAAAAAATTAGGAAATTTCAAATGACCATAATTCAGGAAATAAAAGAGCTAATCCGATGATTTTTCGTATGAACAATGATAGAGTGAGTACGATCTGTTTGAACGAAAAATTCGAAATAAAATCAGATCCGGACTCAGAAATTTCAGTCTTTCTGAAATTAGGTAAAAACAACACCCTGTATGCGGTTTTCAATTTTTTTTGACTTCAGATTCTGAGAGAGCAGGAAAAATACTTTCGAACTCAACTGTCATCCCGAATGGCACAAATTTTCCTGCTTTCTATGACCTTCGAATGTCAATCTTCCGATTTTCGCTCCTTAAAGGGCCCACTCACTAAGAGGGAAGCGCGAAGACTTGAATGCGCGTTGTACGTGGTACAGTTTTAAAGTGTGTGTGTATGGCGTAAATTGGAATGCGCATTCATCTCCGTCGTGTGGCGTGTGCATTCTTCCCCGTACGTGGAAGAATGACCAAAAACGACCGTGTATGGGCAACAAGTCTCTGCACGTTGATATGTTTAGCAACACAGTGTCGGGTTCGATATTTATACCTTAGAAATTTTTTCCTAAATAACACCACACGCCACTGCCATTAACATCAGATCTTTTTTCGACGTCATCTCACGCTTGTCGCACATCCAAACCAACACGCAAAAGTGTATGTGTGGGCAATATGAATGCACACGTTTGCGTTACAGCAAACATGCAGAGACTTAACTGCGCATTCTTCCTTCCTAGTGAGTGGGCCCCATTACATATTATTTTCTCGACATTTCAAATGACCATAATTCAGGAATATCAGAGCTAATCCGATGATTTTCCGTATGAACAATGATAGAGTGAGTACAAATTGTTTTGAACGAAAAATTCGAAATAAAATCAGATCCGGACTCAGAAATGTCAGTTTTTCTGAAATTAGATAAAAACAACACCCTGTATGCGGTTTTCAATTTTTTTGACTTCAGATCTGAGAGAGCAGGAAAAAAAAATATTTCGAACTCAACTGTCATCCCGAATGGCACAAATTTTCCCTGCTTTCTATGACCCTTCGAATGTCAATCTTCCGATTTTCGCTCCTTACATATTATTTTCTCGACATTTCAAATGACCATAATTCAGGAAATATGAGAGCTAATCCGATGATTTTTCGTATGAACAATGATAGAGTGAGTACAAATCTGTTTGAACGAAAAATTCGAAATAAAATCAGATCCGGACTCAGAAATGTCAGTTTTTCTGAAATTAGGTAAAACAACACCCTGTATGCGGTTTTCAATTTTTTTGACTTCAGATTCTGAGAGAGAAGGAAAAATACTTTCGAATTAAACTGTCATCCCGAATGACACAAATTTCCCCTCCTTTCTATGGCCCTTCGAATGTCAAGCGATTTTCGCTCAGAGAGACGTTTCAGTGTTAATGTGTGGTGCGCAGTTTATGATAACAATTTAATAGGTCCTTATTTTTTCGAAGAAAGACTCACCGGAGGATTTATAGATATTTCCTTATGAAGTTCTTTCTAATTTATTAGGGGAATATTAATCAAGAGGACTTATCTTTCAGCATGATGGAGCACCCCCACATTTCTCAATTTTAGTGAGAAATCATTTGAACGAGGTCTATCCAAATAGATGGATAGGTCGTGGTGGTCCAAGAGCATGGCCACCTCGGTCCCCCGACATGACACCGTTAGATTATTTCCTTTGGGGACACCTTAAAACTATGGTGTACGGGCGAGAAATAAATACAAGGAAACAATTAATTCAGCGCATAATAGACGCATGTGACGAAATACAAACAACCCGAATGTGATAAGGAAATCAGTTTTGAACTTAATGAAAAGAGCAGATAAATGTGTAGAAGTTGGTAGATTTCATTTTGAACAATATTTGAAGAATTAATTATTAATTTTCCAAATTCCGCATTTTTTATAATTTTTATAACAATTTTGATTCGTTAATGATCTTTTTCTAAGTAAAAAAAATGAAATCTCAGATAGTTACTAATAAGTATTAGTAACTATCTGAGATTCATGTTTCTGAAATGTCGAGAAAATAATATGTAAGGAGCGAAAATCGGAAGATTGACATTCGAATGGTCATAGAAAGCAGGGAAAATTTGTGCCATTCGGGATGAGAGTTGAGTTTGAATGTATTTTTCCTGCTCTCTCAGAATCTGAAGTCAAAAAAATTGAAAACCGCATACAGGGTGTTGTTTTTACCAAATTTCAGAAGAACTAAAATTTCTGAGTCCGGATCTGATTTTATTTCGAATTTTTCGTTCAAACAGATTCGTACTCACTCTATCATTGTTCATACGAAAAATCATCGGATTAGCTCTTTTATTTCCTGAATTATGGTCATTTCTAAACCCCCTGTATATCAGGAACCATGTACCTCAGATGATTTCAAATGGCATTTTCTCACTCCTTGAGACATCCCTCATCACCACCTAAACGTTGTCCCATTCCTCACCAGACACCCTGTAGGTACTTAGCATGAATCTCAAGTCCTATTCAAAATTCTGAGGTAAGACCATTATTGCTCCACCAATGAACGAACGCTCAAAAGCACCTGCGTTGACACACGCGATAAATTCGGAATTCATAATCAATTTAGTTTTCAAGCGGAAAAACTTCGTAAATATTCATTATCAGCTCCAATGAACGTATCAAAACTGTTACATTTTTTCGGCTAAGTCAACCAAATTCTACTAGTCGAGTTCCATTGTTCCAAGAGCCCGTATTTGACATTAGGCATACGTAAAAATACTTCCGACCTTGTCCTTTGTTTTCACTTCGATCCACATCGAAGGACGTTCCGTTTTACTGAGAAAATTACGCCGTAATCTGAATCGAATGTAGCAAAGATTCGTAGCGGGGTTTCTGATTCGTCCGACTTGTTTAAGATCGATCAGCACTCGTTAACTTCAAATGAAATGCTTCGGGACACTTTTATGATGCGTGCGTTAGGTCATAGGTCACTTATGGAATTGTTTGGTCTGAGAGCGTTGTTTATATGCACGATTTGAATTATTGAAATGGTTCAATATTCACACAACTGACAGGGTGGTCCAAATTGGAACCACTTTGAAACCCTAAGAGGTAGAGAAAAATGAATGACGGTCTACAGTATTCCTTTAGCTCGTCATGATCTCTGCCTTTTCGATCGTAAACCGCTGGATTTTTTAGGGGCATCTTTGCTTATTCATAATATTGTTTTTGAACGCTCGTTCTTTTTAAACGAGTGCTATATCGGTTTGCGCAAACAACTGAATTTTCGAATTTTGAGCCTAAAACGGTCTCAAACGATGACAGATCTATGGTCAAATAGTATAGGGTGATGTTGAAAATTTTTGTTCCTCAATGTCTTAGACGGAACGAAACCCATCGAAATGAAATTTCACGGTCACATGCATGATGCCGAGCATGATGCTATATAACCATATAAAATTCAATTGAAATATTAAAAAGAAGAATATTTATATTTTCTTACCAAGATAAATAAATATACTTTGTTATTTATTAATTTTTTACATATTTCCTTTTTTGAATAATTTTCAGAACATAATTCCGATCATGCTGATATTTTGTACAAAATTTTGAGGTGATAGCATTATTGCTCCACTAATGAATGAGCGCTCAAAAGGGCTTTTCTTAAAAAAAATTTATGATAACAATTAAGGGTCTATCATGAAATAAACCATTATTTTCTTTCTTCAAAATTTTTGTTCAAACAAATTCGAAATTCAACATATTATATTATTTTCGATTATTCGTAGCTTTCTGAATATTTTCGTTTAAATTTGTGTATCTATCTCTAGCGGTTTTCGAGCAATTGATTAATTTCTCTCTTTGTTCTGCAAAATACCAACGAAATATTCGAAAACTAAATTTTCCGGTATAGAATACTGAGTTTTTATACCAATGGCATATTTATGTTCATTTTGTATTATAGTCCGTTCACGAAAATATGAGCGCATAGTAGGCGTTTGTTTATTTGTCTGAAATTGGCAGTATTTGCTGTCATATCGTCAAATAAAATCAACGTTGCTGAATGTACCAGGCCTCATCCGACGAGTTTCCGAGTTATCAGAGAATTTCATGTTATATTGTCAACATTGCGTATCAATCTGACAATAAAATAAACAACATAACCTAAAATTTTAATATACACAGTGGAATATGCCAAATTTTCATGGCCAACTAACGGCTCAAAACATTCGTGAACGGACTATAGATACCTATTTATAAAATCTCAAAAAACATACTTTCATAAAAAAATATTCAGGAGGCTAGGAGTAATCTGAAAATTCTATAATATACAGTGTGTATCATATTAAGTTCCAAAGTTGTTGGTACTCATTGATATGAACAGTAACACCATAGATTTAAAAATATTTCATTTCGATAGATAGTGGTTCTTGTCCAAGAAACCAAATTTTCAGTTCTTAGAATCTCCTTTTTCCGAATACGTCCGGAGTTAAATCGATAGTTGACCATCCTGTATATTGTTTCGGATGATTCAATAGTAGGGTAGGGATATCCTTATCCTCAACATTTTCATAATAATGATACATTTTTGATCATTGTTATCATTATTTGTATTGTCAAGGCACTCATGTACTGGTGAAGCAATCCGAAAACAGATGCCTGGGTAATTCCTCCTCCCCAACGAATCTAATGTCTAGTTTTTGTTGTTGTTTATAATTCCGAAACGTTTTCTTCTGAACTAATGAAATTTTCATCTTTTCAAAAAGGTCTTTTATATTCTCGAAAAAAATTCTCAAATTTTTCAAGGAAATAAATAGAAAAGTTGAAAGATCACTACCAATTTAAGATAATAAAAAACTGGCGATCTTGTGAAAAATTGAAGAAAATACTAGAGTTATTGTACATAGTCCACTTTTGTATGTTACTAGTTATTCAAATTATTATCAATAAAAATTAAACTTTGCGAAGGAACTGAAGAGAGTGACACACTACACCAGAACCTAGTTGTAGAATGGTAACGCACAAAATAAGCTCATTGGTCGCGGACAGAAAACTTGTGCCAAACGACCACATTCTAACTTAATTTGTCAACGACGAGATTGCTTACAGGCGGGGTGCCCAAACAACGTTGTTCGTTATAAAGAGAGAATTAATGGTTGATACTTAGTTGCTCGGTAACGCTTTTAACGTGAAGCCAGACATTTAGCAACGCAATTTTCGTCCACTGTGGCAAAAAATGCATTTCCGCGTAATTCGATATGGACGTATCGTAATAATTCTACGAGTTCAAGGTTTTCTTTCACTCGATCCAGAGCAGAACATCTCGGCTTGTTAATTTTCTCATTACGCAAACCGAACGCACGCCTACCTACCAATTCGAAACAATTAAGTCGATGATGATTTACTATACTTCTACGTTTATATGTATTACGAGTATATTCGGCTTCATTTTAACACTACGATGTAGTCTTCTGTGTTCTTTTTCCTCTGAAAACGAATATCATGGATCCTTTTTCTCTATTTTGTTCAGCGAGGTACATCGAAAAAACAATTTATGTTTACTGTGTTATCGGAGCAAACCTTTCGAAGGAAATCTACTTGATTATCAGCTCATCTTTAAGCCGGTCCCAGACAATGCGTGTATTTGACGAATGTTCGGCATTGGCGGTGCTTCGCGTAGTGTGTGGGAGCTCAACTTCGGCCCGAACACTATGGCCCACACACTATGCGAAGCACCGCCAATGCCGAACATTCGTCAAATACGCGCATTGTCTGGGACCGGCTTTAGAAAGTGAAGGAGATCCATATTGAGTTTTCATACAACAATTTCTTAAGCCAGTCCCAGACAATGCGTGTATTTGACGAATGTTTGGCATTGGCGGTGCTTCGCGTAGTGTGTGGAAGCTCAACTTCGGGTATCATTCGGCATTGGCCTGCTATCCGAAGTCTTGTCGGTACGGACGGCACGAACCAAAGGAAGACGAAGTACATTAGCGCTCATTCGTGTTAAGCCGGTCCCAGACAATGCGTGAATTCGACGAATATTCGGCATTGGCGGTGCTTCGCGTAGTGTGTGGGAGCTCAACTTCGTGTATCATTCGGCATTGGCCTTCTATCCGAAGCCTTGTCGTTACGGGCTGCACGAACCAAAGGAAGACGAAGTACATTCGCGCACATTCGTGTTAGCTCCCAGACAATGTGTTTATCTACGCGTACTATACGGCCTATTCTGTCTTCAGTCAGAGTCGTGCGACGTGATTACACGGTGTTTTTAGGTATTATTAGTTTAGCCTCTCCGCTACTGTTCTATACTGAGGCCGTTTGGCGAACGTTTGTCAACAGAATGTCGAATGTCGAACATTTCGCGATTGGCGCAGTGTCTGGGAGGATACCCGAAGGCGAACTACGAAGGCACATTGGCCGAATGCACGCATTGTCTGGGACCGGCTTTAGCTCCCAGACAATGTGTTTATCTACGCGTACTATATGGCCTATTCTGTCTTCAGTCAGAGTCGTGCTACGTGATTTCACGCTGTTTTTAGGTATTATTTGTTTAGCCATCATGGAATGGTCTAATAAATTAATAATGGAGTTCTTAGATCTCTACGAATCATATCCTAGAACAAATATTGAAATATGAAACTTTTCAATTATCGAGAGTAATTCCGAATAATTTTTGATTTCGGACACAGCAATGAGATCAAGTTACAACCAGGTGTTGTGATTTTTATTGTAATTGTAAATGATTACTGTCTGATTTGTCTAGTTTCTGAACATTTTTTCCTATAGCTAGTATAGCTCCACAGTTTTTAAAATAGATAAATATGAAATAACGGTAAAGAGCATCTGCCACAGAACATAATGCTCTGTTCTACTTTTATATATTATGAGATTTCAAAGATCACTATTTTGGGAAATATGCTCATCTTTTAACGATACTTTCACCCTTTTCGTATCTCTTCAGTAAAATCTCAATTAAATGCAAAGGAAACGAGGAATGCAATATCCCTTACTGGTCGTTCAATACGGCGATAGTTGTACAGAAAGATCCTAATTAATTAATTACACGAAAAAGGAACGAGAGAGCAATATCTCCCCCTGCCCATTCATAACTACGATAGCTATATCGAAAAATTTCAATAAAATAATTAAGGTTTTAATGAATAAATGAAAACAAAAGAATGAAAGTGTTAGAATTTTTCAATCTATCGGTTGTCAGATCAGGAAACTTAAAATAAAACATAACAATATATAAAAAACATAAAACTCTATGGATAAAATCGCTTTGCTCCGTCGAAATAGACCGAGCGAAAAGATCGACGTCCGATGGCTCAGATTTTTATGACGAACGCTCCAGATGTCTACTCCCCTCAATCCGGATGTAATAAACGAACGGTTCAGATCGATCCGACACGCCTGATGTCGATGCCGAACGCCCCTACTACTGACTGCTCTCCGCTACTGTTCTATACTGAGGCCGTTTGGCGAACGTTTGTCAACAGAGAAACGAATGTCGAACATTTCGCGATTGCCGCAGTGTCTGGGAGGGTACCCGAAGGCGAACTACGAAGTACGAAGGCACATTCGCCGAATGCACGCATTGTCTGGGACCGGCTTTAGGACGTATTCTGGAATTCTCTAATTTTGCGTTGAAAACTTTCGTAGGCCATGCCTTGTAGAGCAAAATCATGCTATATCCCAGATTGACATAGTTTTTATGGTTATATTTCATTTTTATAAGTAGGTGGTCTAAACCCTACTGTCACGGATTTATCCTTTATCTGTCAATTTAGCATTCTTCTTTTTTGTTCGAAACTCAAGTCACCCAAAACTTAAATAATAACAATACCCACTCAACACCTTGTTATATCGAAATTATTGCAACTTGCCTAAACAATAATATGTATATTATCTAGTACCACGTAGATACGTTGAGAAATGTATCAAAGAAGCTCTTCTATAAAATGAAATATTTCTCCTAAAGAAATCCTATAGACCGTTCACGATAGTTTGAGCCGTCGGTTGGCCATGGAAATTTGGCATATTCCACTGTGTATATTAAAATTTTAGGTTATGTCTTTTATTTTCTTGTCAGATCGATACACAATGTTGTCAAGATTGCATAGAGTTCTCTGATAACTTATGAACTCGTCGGACAAGGCCGCGTACATTCGGCAACGTTGACTTTATTTTACGTTATGACAGCAAATACTGCCAACTTTAAATAAATAAACAAACGCCTACTATGCGCTCAAACTTTTGTGAACGGACTATAGATCTCATTTGATTGAGAAAAGTAATTACTGATGTAATATTGAAAAAATGTTTTTTTCTATGACATGTGTTTCTCAGAATTTGAATACCGAAGAACAACAAGTTCCTAACATAGAAAATACTAGAATGCACAATTCAAAGATAGGGGTTATACCTTTAAAGATTTAAAAAATGAATTGGACATCCAAAAATTTTTCATATGTCGTTAATTTGAACAAAAAGGTTGTGTTCTGATTTAAGCCTATAGCTCCCAGGATATTAAAATCTGAATCGACGATCTCACAAGTCACGTATGATGTTATTAACAGTACAGTCAATTCGGATATTGTCAACGATATGAACATCATAGACCACTGATACAGAGAGTTAATCGAACTGTCACCTACATATTATATTTTGGCCTATTAATAATTAATTATGTATTCTTGGTTGAAAAATAAGTCTGTGGAAATGAAGTGCTTTCATTCAGTTCTAGTTCGAAAAATTGAACGAAAACAATACAAAGCTTTCTAACTGATCTTGTAAAACTGATTGGAGTACATTAATAATAGTTATTTAATTAACTAGGTTATTAACGACAGCGACTTATGGTCGAGATATTTCAAAGCGAGAGCGGAGATAACGTTCGAGACCATTAGTCGCTTGCTTAATAACCGAGTTGATTACAAGATTTTTCCGACGATCTCAACATGAATTGTGAATAAATTCTTGATTGAAATGTAATCTAATTTTGCGTAAGACATACATTTGACATTGATAAATGAATTTCTATGTTTCTATTTCCAGTAGAGTTTCGACATTTCTCGTAGTGCTTCTGAATACTCTGTGTACGGTTGCCATGAGTATTGCATATTAAAATATATGCATAAATTGATCATAAAAATGGGTCATTAATGTTCAATTTAGTGCACAATTACACATTAAAATCACCTTTTATTTCGAGGTCGGCGGAAAATACAATTTAGAAAAAATAATCAGACCTAGGTATAACGAAAGATTTATTGAATTGAGCACTCACTTTCTTCAGTTGTAATATTTTGCAACACCTTGAACTGATTCATATTTGTTTAAAAATTTTTCATTTACCACTGGATTTGAACAAACTATATATTGTTCATTGAAAACATTGAAATCTCAATAATGACTAACAGCAGATTGGCTAAGGGGGCGTAAACACAGGAACATATCAATTTTCACGGTATTCAATTACATCTGATAATCTATAAATATTGCCTAAAATACTGTTCGACGCAGGGGTGCGAGAAATCATTGACCTTCTTCCTCATTTCTTTTAAGGGTCAGTTTTTCGGAATCACGTAAAACTACGTTAAACAGTAAGTGAGGAATAGTACATTATATACCGCGGGACTGAAGTAGTACATTTAATCCTGAAGGTAAAGTTTATGGCCCGACCGCAGGGAGGGCCATAATTTACCTGAAGGATTAAATGTACTTCAGTCGCAAGGTATATACGATACTTTTCGTACTTCCGGTATGATTTTATTAATTATTTCAATAATTTCAATCAGTTTTTTCTCTCTTCAACTCATTTAATAAACTGTCTTTAAAATAAGTTACCATAGTAACATTGCGTTGTGACAATATAATTTAGAAACATTGTCATTACTAGTGTCAAAGAAACATTGTTATTGATAATTATTGGTATCATGAGTGAAGAAGGTGTATCTGATATTGATAAAAGAGCAGCCGAAGTAGGTGAAGAATTGTTACCACCGAAATTTAGAAAACTATACGAGCAGCAGTACGATGCTTTTAAAAAGTGGTGCCGCTTAAAAAATGTAAGACAACCTACTGAAAATGCGCTGTTAGTCTACTTCAATGATAAATCAAAAGCGGTTTGTGCCTCAACTCTCTGGGCACATTACTCAATGCTGAAATCGGTTATTAACATTAGAGAAGATATTGATATAAGTAAATTTCCAAAATTATTAGCTTTTTTGAAGAGAAGAAATGAGGGATTTAAGCCAAAGAAGTCAAGAATTCTCACGTCTGAGCAGGTAGATCAGTTCTTACGGGAGGCCCCGGATGATAAATATTTAATGCTTAAGGTAAATTTGGAAATTTGTTTATATTCAGAAATTTTAAGAAATCAATTTTTTTGTAGGTTGCACTTATTTTGGGCGTTGCGGGAGCTTGTCGTGGAAAAGAGTTGGTTGATTTAGAAATCGACGATGTGAGAGATTTGGGCGATTCCTTCCTAATTGCGATTAGAAACACCAAAAATAAAATTGACCGAAATTTTGTGATCAAAAATTCAGAAAACAGTGCTATCAGTTTTGTGGTGATATTTCGGAAATATGTGGCATTGCGAAAGACAGGGACACCTCATTCAAAATTTTTTGTTCAATACATCAACAAAGAATGTACTACGCGAGTAGTAGGAAAAAACATGTTTGGTACATTTCCACGGCAAATAGCAGCTTTCTTGAAATTAGAAAATGCGACGTCTTATACGGGACATTGTTTTAGACGCACATCTGCGTCTTTGTTAGCTGATTCGGGAGCAACAATAGACGTGCTGAAGAGACATGGGAGATAGAAATCCTCCAACGTGGCCGAGGAATATATTATTGAATCGTCTATAAAAAATAAACAAAAAATTTCAGATAAAATATTTGGTCAAGTCGCCGATTCGTCCACTATAGTTATGCCACAGTCCTCATTCTCGCTTCCTGTTTCCGCAGGATCTTCGAAACAAACACCAGTTCAATATGAAAAGGACCTATCTGTTACTCGTCAGTTACCTGCTGCATTAACCCAGGAAAGACTGGTCAATATGACGAACTGTCACATTATTAATTTGAATATTAACGTTAATTACCATTCTAATTAATTATATTTTTCAATAAAATATCCCTTAAATTCGTTTGTTTGTGATTTAATCGTTCCGGGAGTTTCGTCAATATTAATCCCGGAGGCATTAAATGTGACACTTTAGTACCTGTCACAAGGGAGTGAAGTTGTCACTTTAGGCCCGGAAGTACGAAAAGGGTTTTTATCATATTTCAATAAAAAAATTCATTTCAGTCCAGTACTATCGAGAACGCTTTAATTCCTGTAATTATCGATTATGCGGCGTTCAAGGGCACCAAAGAATCGATTTATTATTTTTGCGCACTTGTTCCTAGTGGAACAACAAGCCACAGCTTTGCGTAAATGTATGTAATTTTCTAATTTTGAGGGAAGTGGACTCCAACGACTCGGTTCGACTCACTTGCGAGTTATCCGAGATCAAATATAATTCTATCCGGATATTCGTTCGTAAATAGTGTAACTTTCGAACGGACGAATCTTGAATAATGGAATTTTTAATAAGGAGCAGGGTAGAAATAGGTTGAGTTGGTTAATGGACCAAATTAGTCGAATAGTTCTCGAATGATGATTTGAAAATGTTTTTTGGGATATTATAATCGAAAATATACATTCTGTTTTGAAAAAACAGTAAATTGATTAGTTGAAAGGATCGCCTGAAGAGATTTTTAAATTTCTTCTTGGCACTGGCACTATTATCCTCAAAATATAGGGGTTTCAGCATTGTATATCATTCATTTTGTTCACAGTACGCGTATATGTCGGTTCATCTCATGTATGATGTATCTCGCAAATTTAGCCTTAGGTGAAAACGTCGAACGAAGAGGTTGTATAAAATTTTGCGTTACAAATGAAATTGCGTGTGTCGAATCATTGAAAGTGTTGTAAAAGGCTAACAGTAAAACATCACTATCGGAAAAAGGGTGAGAAGTTCAATTGTTGACACCTTGTGCACATATATATATATACCGATGTAATAAACTATAGATGCTATCTAAGGTTTTTCATCTGTCTCTACCTATTTCAGAATATTTCATTTTTATTTGGGTCAAGTTCAATTTCCTCAGGTTATCATCCTCAAAACGGCATCATTAGATATTTGGCGTGATTTTTGCAGTGTCAATAAGTGTATATGTTAGAGTTTACTTAAGGATAGCGACTGCATACAATTGCGTATATTTTCCGATTTTTTATGTTTCATATTCGTCAGCAGCTTTCTATTGTTTGGTTCCAAGAAATATTTAATTCATATAAGTAAACCTTCAATGATTAATACATATATTAATTTTAAATCATATGTCAATACAGTGATTGACATAGGCTTTAACCTTAATATATAAATCATTGAAGGGTTTACTTATATCAATCAAATAATCAAATATTCCTGAAACCTTCCAATGAATAGAAAACTTCTAACGAATATGAAACAGGACAAAATCGGAAAATATACGCAATTATGTGCAGTCGCTATCCTTAAGTGAACATATACACTCATTGACACTATTGCAAAATCTCGCGCCAAATATCTAATGATGCCATTTTCAGAATGATAACCTAATGACTCAAATAGAAATAAAACATTCTGAAATATGGGGATACAGTTTATTACATCGGTATATATGTGAAGATAACTAATACTTTTTGTATTTCTCTGTTTATATGGAATAACATTATCTAAACCTTCTTATTTCTCTATTATTTTTAGTATGAATGTCTCAATGACCCATATGAGAATGTATGAATGAGAGAAAGCAGGATGATATCATAACCAAAATTGATGCAAAAGTGAGATGAAATTATGTCAATGACTATCATACTGGGTGTCAATCTATCGAAGTATGTCAATGACTATCAAATATGTAATTTCAACGAAATTGTCTCCTCGAATATTCAATCGATATTTATTGAAATTATGAAGGTAATACCAAATAGCAACATTCAACTATAGTTCCGTAATAATAACCATGGTGTTACAGTAATATAAGGAACCGAATTCGGCTACTGAAAGTATTCATGCCCTTAAGGTGTCAATCACTATAGCTTTCACCCTACGTTTATACGTGAAGCTGGATGGCACACTGCATTCAAAAGTGGTAAGGATATGGTGAAAGATTTGCCTCGCTCTAGTCGGTCATCAACGTCTTCAAACGTTCACGAACGGTATACGAACATATACCGAACATTTTAAAATATTCTTTGAGCATGAAATCACAATCTTAAAACGGATTGTAGCTGGTGACGAGATCTGGGATTGCGAGTTTGACACGGAAACAATCCGACAATCTCTGGAATGGCGCCTTCAAACCAATCTCAAGCCGAACAACACCAAAGTCGATCAAAAGTCGAAATCATGTTGACTGTCTTCTTCGCCAGAAGGTCAGGCGGGAAATAAACGATATTATCATATATTCTATTCCTAAAAATTATTGAAAGAGAAGAGAATTTGGCTCAGTGTTAAATGTGTGGTTCCATGAGCCGAGAAAATAATTTAAAACAATTTCTTCATAACTTTATATGCAGATCTTTCTACGTTAAAGCTAAAGTCTTTTTTACTTCTTTAACATAGGTGCTCAAAGTTAAAACTGAACATGCGAGGGTACATGCAAATTTCTAGAGGATTGTGGAATTAGACCATAGAATTTTGCTATTTTTAGTTATCGACTCTTCACATAGGTATTTCATCTTTTTAATTTCCAGAATATAATTCCGACCGTGCTGAGAATCTGCATCAGCATCAATCTCAAGTCCTCTACAAAATTTTGAGGTAATAGCTGTATTGCTCCACCAATGAAGGAGCGCTCTAAAGCATCTGCTCAGGCCTGTTCCTAAATTTTTGTTTATAACTTCAATACATCTCGGTGTGAACTACTACAATTTGCGTCTTTCACACGGTCTTTCAAATCCTCAAAAAACAGAGATACATAGACCAGAAAGCAGATAGGTAACGAAATTATCCATAAAATATGGTGAAATACTTTCATTTTAGGTCATAAATTGAGAACGTTTGCTTATAAATATCCGATGACTCAAAAACAATAAATACAAGAGTTAAAAGACTGATACCAATTTGAGATAAGAAATTATATTTATGTTTAACGATTGCTGGCATCGTGGTAGAAACGGATGACTTATGGCGGTTTCGGCTATTGACATAAAAGTTGCTACCTTCAATTTCTGATTAGATCAGTCATCGATGACTGTTTTTCAGAAAGTGTCAAAACAGACAAACGTTTTCCCAAAGTAAAGAAAATAGTTGAAACGTTTAATAGAAGATGCGAATAGATTGGGTTTCTTCTTAAGTGACGAATCGCACTCGAAACACTTCCAATCAAATGCTCTCCTGTATTTTCGGGAAAACTGGCCACGTCACAACCGAACCGGTCAATTCTGTAGTAGGTCATGCCTTGTAGAGAAAAGTCATACGATATCTCAGATTGACATATAGTCCGTTCACGAAACGTTGAGCCGTCGGTTGGCCATGACAATTTGGCATATTCCACTGTGTACACTGGCGCAGCCAGGGAGGGGGGCTTTGGGGCTGCAGCCCCTCCCCCAAAGATTCCAACAGTTTCAATTTTTTCTGAGTTCTTTTTTTTTGCAACTTTCGTATTTGTTGTATCATCAAGAATTGTTCAGTTCAGCCCCCCCCAAACCAAAATCCTGGCTGCGCCACTGACTGTGTATATTAAAATGTTAGGTTATGTTGTTTATTTTCTTGTCCGATTGATACGCAATGTTGTCAATATTGCATAGAGTTCTCTGATAACTCGCAAGCTTGTCGGACGAGTCCTGGTACATTCGGCAAAGTTGACTTTATTTAGTTTATTTTACGTTATGACAGAAAATGATGCCAACTTCAGATAAATAAACAAACGCCTACTATTCGCTCAAACTTTCGTGAACGGACTATACACAACTATTTGTTTGCACTTGTCTTTAGAAATTAGGAAACGGCTGAAAACAGATCATTCTTCACCACGACATTGCAAGCTCCCACACGTCGGCTGAAATAATGTAGCACTCAAAACGTACGTTTGACGAGTCAGTCGCCGTATAGTACTGATTTGGTACCTAGTGACTTTTATTCCCGTATGTAAAAAAATCTAAGAGTTCAACCTTTTTGACCTGAAGAACTGCTGAATGCATTCAGTATGCATTTTTTGAGGTACCTAAACCAAAGTGCAAACGTGCTTCTACAATTGGTCGAAGTGTAATATATCTTGATGGGAAATATCTCGAAAAACAATGAAGCAATTTTCGATTACAGTGGAACTTCCCTATAACTAGATCGCGAAATCCGCAAAAAAATTTCGCAATACGAAAATTTTTTTTTCTACAAACGTCAAAAAATGACAAGGTTCGCGCATTGGCAAGAATATGCGAAGTGACCCTTTTTTTTCATTTCCTTCGTTACTATGACACCGTGCGCGAAGTAGTGTGCGAAATACTTACTTCGCACACTGCAATGTAAACATATGGGATTTGTATATTTTAACTTGGTAAATTTCTTGAAATCCATGTTTTCTTTAACATTGAGTGTTGCTTTCAACATAGAATATATTGCCCTAGTTATAATACCTAATTACTTGATTTGGAAAAACAGTTCAAATCAGTTCAATATTTTTTTTCATATTAAGCTAAGCGTTTGTAGAAAAAATTTTGTTTGCATCTCATGCGCGAAATACTCTGGTGATCTCGACTATTTTTTTTAACTCGGCTGCGCCTCGTTAAAAAATCTGTTCTCGATCACCAAAGTAGCATTTCGCGCACTAGATACAAAAATAACTATTATTCAAGTATCGAAACAAGCAATTGCATTTTTTATTGTGAATTCATATTCATACTCAAAAGGGTGTGTGAATGCATTTCTAATAGCTTATAGACATTTTATGTAGGTACGTATACAATACACGATTACACGATAATTTGGGCAAATAATTCGTAATTTTTTTCTGAGTTGTACAATTAAAAAACATTTTATTCTCATAAAAAACTTCGCGTTTTCTCAAAGATCCAAAAATATTTTCCGGAACTCCTTCAAAAGACCGGAAAGCGAGACGACACGTTTCAAAGGCTTATGGGGCCCACTCACTAGGAAGAAGAATGCAGTTAAGTCTCTGCATGTTTGCTGTAACGCAAAAGTGTGCATTCATATTGCCCACCACACATACACTTTTGCGTGTTGGTTTGGATGTGCGACAAGCGTGAGATGACGTCGAAAAAATCTGATGTTAATGGCAGTGGCGTGTGTTTGTTATTTAGGAAAAAATTTCTAAGGTATAAATATCGAACCCGACACTGTGTTGCTAAACATATGAAACGTGCAGAGACTTGTTGCCCATACACGGTCGTTTTTGGTCATTCTTCCACGTACGGGGAAAATGCACACGCCACACGACGGAGATGAATGCGCATTCCAAATTTACGACGCCATACACACACACTTTTACCTGTACCACGTCCCACAACGCGCATTCAAGTCTTCGCGCTTCCCTCTTAGTGAGTGGGCCTTTTTAAAGTACCTCTTCGCGATTTGGTTTTTCAGCCGATCGCCCCTCCAAATCAACGTATCGTAGTGATCTCGAACACCGCATTTGACACTGTTCAACGCGTCATTTTCAGTTGGAAGTTAATTTGTTACAATATTTTCATCGACATTAACGAAATCATTTAAAGTAACCGTCATTATAAACATTTCCAGCTCAATAAAACGTTTCGGAAGGATCTATCCGCCCGCCGCCGCCGTAATGGTTTAGTTTATGTTCGGATTTATTACCTACGTCCGGCATAATTATGGAAAAAACCCACCCTTATACCTTTTTACGAACCGATACCTCAAAGAGTAATGTTCTTGTTCTTGGAATTTTTCGTTATAGAGAGAAATTCGTTATACAGACGTTCGCTATGGAAAACTTCCACTGTATTTTTATTTGTTCTAGTTGGTTCTAATAATGGTCATGTTGATTTCATCGAAATGTTTACAGTAAATAATCTAGGGTCACATCCAGGTGTAAGTTTTTCAATATAAAGGGGCCCACTCACAAAGAAGGAAGAATGCGCAGTTAAGTATCTGCACGTTTGCTGTAAAGCAAACGTGTGCATTCATATTTCCCACACACATACACTTTTGCGTGTTGGTTTGGATGTGCGACAATCGTGAGATGCCGTCGAAAAAAGATCTGATGTTAATGGCAGTGGCGTGTGTTGTTTTATTTAGGGAAAAATGTTCAATGTATAAATAGAACCCGACACTGTATTGCTAAAAATATGAAACGTGCACAGACTTGTTGCCCATACACGGTCGTTTTTGGTCATTCTTCCACGTACGGTGAAAATGCACACGCCACACGACGGAGATAATTGCGCATTCCAAATTAACCGACGCCATACACACACTGTTTTAACTGTACCCCGTACAACGCGCATTCAAGTCTTCGCGCTTCCCTCTTAGTGAATGGGCCCTTTAAAGGAGTTGTCACGAAATTTAGCACATGTCTTCGTCCCTCGATTCTACATCTAAAAATAATTTTCTCGATGATCGATGAATTGACTAACCAATAAACAGATTATTAGGTCATTGTAGCATCTAGATATTGCTTTTAAATGCATTTATTGGAGGTCAGTTAGTTGAAGAATATTCGTTTTGAACACGGATTAATTAACGAGTCTAATCTAATCTAATTAATTGATCCCATTTTCGAAAATTCGGACCGACAAAAACGTCGCTGCAGGGATAAAAAGCACGCGAAAAATATATCAAAATTCACAGATAACATCAGTCCAGAAAGTAAATGAACCAGAAGTAAACTTAAAACGATTTTATCTACTATTTTGACTGGCCAATAACGACGAAAACAAATTCAATTAATTTAGCCTAAACTCAGTCTCTGAATTGCAAAAACCTTACTTATTTACTTCAATGTTTTCTTTGAAAGTATGCCTATGAAATGGATTCTTATTTCAACATATAAATAACAATAAATTCCTTGAATTAATTGAGCGATTTTTTATGGTCATAAATTATACTTTGATTAAATCAAAAGATAATCAATTCACATAATCTGAATGTAAATGCCTGATGCTGTATTAAGCTCCATAATAGAAACATTGACAGTTCTAGTTTCAGTCAATTGAATGGAATTCCCAATACAGCTAATCATAAGATAAATATTAAATTTCCGAGTCAGATATCAATTCAGGGTAAATATATCTCACAGCAATTCAAGGAATTACTAGCTCAATATCTGCTGCAGATTTAATATTGGATGAATAAAATTTTGTAGAAAAAAATTTATTGAACTCGAAATTGTGGAAATAGAAATTTGAAATCTCTGTTAATTTTAATTGATTACATTTTATCTGAATATTTAAAGATCTTTATACACGCCCATTGTTATAAAGCTGATATTTTCAACAACATGAAATAACTATTAAGTGCGAGAGCTATTCTCATAAGATTTAGAAGTTATTAGTGTGGAATAGCATGATGCTTATTAAAGTATGGATACAAATGTCACCTCATGCAATACAACTTGGATTTCATAATTGGCTGTATTTTTGAGCGCTTGTTCTACTTATACAAGTGTTATATCGTTTTGTTTATTATAGTTTCATTCTTTCACCGCAAAATTCTTGTAATTTATTATCAGCCGGTAGAATAAACATAGCCTTTCTTTCTGATGCATGAAAAGTACCTGAATGAAAATTTGAACTTAACAAGTAAAGGGTTGTTTAAATGTGAAAATAAATTTTACTGAATAATTAAGTTTAAAAGAGTTGACAAATTTTGGTAAGGATGAAAAATATTTTCATCTTCACATAATTCTTGTTATTAAATTCAATAAGAGACAAATCACATGACTTTTGCTGAGAAAGACAATTTTGGCAAATTTTCAGACCACATTCTTATCATGAATGAAATCAAATATTATAATAAAATTCTCAAACCAGATCGATTTGAATCATTTGAGTTAAATTTTGCTTGAAGAAAGGAGAATTGTTTAATGTCATCAAATAAAAACGAGAATACCACAATGTTCCTACCTGCGCTATAAATGAACAACTCCTGGGCTAATCTACTGGTCCCCATTGTACGAAAAATAATGTCATAGGTTTCCAGAGCTTTCAGATGTACCCCTGAAGGTAACGCAGGATGCATACATTGTGCCAGTCTTTTACTTATCTTAATTCTCCTAGGAATTACTGGATACTTTAAATACGTAGATAGAACCTACAACATAAAACTTAGATCCACAGGAAAGAACATTTCATTATGTGAATCAAACCTTATTCAATTTTCCTAGAGCAGAAATAAGATCTGCCCATTCTGATGTATATTCAAAATTTTTCAATGCTTTGTCTACTGCTGCCACATACATACGATATTTTGATTCTTTCATGAGTTCATATTCTTCCATTGTGATTGTAGTCATTTTTCTTATTGTATAGGTACAGTTTCGATTGAATGAATACAAGAATTGAGCTTATCCTCCAAATGTTAGATTAAAATAATTAACTGAAATCATTTTCCTATTGCTCCATAGATGAACACAAAGCGAACATATAAGTTGAATTTTTAAGGACAGGATGTAAAATGAAGGAAATGGGCACCACTACAATTTCTTCAGCAATACGGTTTAATTTAAACTATGGATGTTGCACAATATTCCAACTAGTAATCGTTCATTTAGATCAAATCAGCTCGATCAACTCTAAGTGATTATGACATTTTCCGTTTGTTGTTCTTGTTGACAATATTACGTCAATAGTGGATTCCATAGAAAATAAACAAAGACATTGTTCTATGTTTTGATTCACAAAATAAGTATGATCCATTATTCTGATTATTTTTATTTTCTGGGAACCTTAATTAATACTGTTTTGTTTCCACTATTACAAAATTTCAGTTTCGAGAAAATTTTCCAATAAACAACTCTTGGGTGACAATTTTCTTTATACATACCGAATTTCATATAAGAAAATCTGTCCAATTCTATGGCTCCATGCCAGCATGCCACTTGTTGTCAAATGTAGCTGTCAGTGTCATTGTTAAATTGTCAATATGAAACTTTTCTTGTAAAATAAATAAATAATCAAGAATCAAAACAGAACAATTTTCTTCGTTAGAGTTTTTTGAAAACAAAAGCAAATATGGTTTTAGCAGATTTGGGTCGTAAAATAACGACTGCATTGCAGTCTTTAAGTAAGGCGACAATAATAAATGAAGAGGTAACCACATTCCACAAAACTGTACCATATTTATTAACAAAATTCCATATTTAAAGGTACTCAATGGCATGCTCAAAGAAATATGTGCGGCTCTACTCGAAGCCGATGTGAATATTCGCCTTGTCAAAAAATTGAGAGAAAATGTGAGAGCAGTAATCGATTTTGAGGAAATGGCTGGAGGGCTGAATAAGAGGAGAATGATACAGAGTGCTGTTTTCAAAGAACTTGTAAAGGTCAGAATTCTTTGTTTCAACTGCACCTGATGCATTCAGTTGAACCTGACTGATACGTCTGTGAAGATTAATACATATGTTATTGTTATTATGTTTTAGCTCGTAGATCCTGGCGTTAAGCCCTATCAGCCAATTAAAGGTAAACATAATGTTATTATGTTTGTTGGTTTACAAGGTTCAGGAAAAACTACCACCTGTACAAAGTTAGCCTATCATTATCAGAAGAAAAACTGGAAATCTTGTCTTGTATGTGCTGATACTTTCAGGGCTGGTGCTTATGATCAAGTAAAACAAAATTGTACAAAAGCCAGAATACCTTTTTATGGAAGGTGAAACATTTGTTGTTTCTAATAGTGAATGAGTCTTTAATCCTTTTATTTTTAGTTATACTGAAGTTGATCCTGTGGTCATAGCACAAGAAGGTGTTGAAATGTTCAAGAAAGAAGGCTTCGAAATAATTATAGTTGACACAAGTGGTAGGCACAAACAAGAGGAAGCTCTTTTCGAAGAGATGTTGGCAGTATCAAATGCAGTTAGGCCAGATAATATTATATTCGTGATGGACGCAACCATTGGTCAGGCTTGTGAAGCACAAGCAAGAGCATTCAAAGAAAAAGTAGATGTAGGATCTGTTATTATCACTAAATTAGATGGTCATGCCAAGGGTGGGGGTGCTCTCAGTGCGTAAGTAACTCTATAGGTCTACCAACATTTGAGATACTTTTCATGTATAGAAAATAATTAAATGAAAAAATAAATCAACAGCATAAAATTATCATCAATACAGAGAAAAAAATTGCCCTTGCATGCAAATATGGATAATTCATTTCACCTTTTGAAATTTTTATTAAGTTTTAAAGGGTTCTTCTGATGTACACTAAACTGCCAAATACTTTATTCAACTGGCAATGCTTATTACTGTACGCTGATGTGGCATATAATAATCATGTTGAGCTGTCAAGTTCTTCCATTCTTCGGTTTGTGTATGTTTTATTGATGAAGTGAATTTTCACGAATCATCATGCTCAACTTATTTTCTCTCGTATTTTCTCATAAAAACTTATGTTTCAATCACCTTCCACCTGAACTTGGTTCAATCTTTTTTTAACCTATTACAACAGTTCGATTCAGCTGAAATAATGTTTTACGAAGAAAGGTGGCATTTATTGTTTACTTGCTACAGAGTTACAAATAAAAAGTTAGGTCATAAATTATTTGTTGATTATAAAACAATTTTCTTTAATAGCTTAATTCTAATGATTTTTTTAGGGTTGCTGCCACAAATAGTCCTATAATATACATAGGTACTGGTGAACATATAGATGACCTTGAACCATTCAAAACAAAACCATTTATTAGTAAATTGTTGGGTATGGGAGATATAGAAGGATTGATTGACAAAGTAAATGAACTGAAATTAGAAGACAATGAGGAATTACTAGAAAAAATTAAGCATGGACAATTCACCCTCAGAGATATGTACGAGCAATTCCAGAATATAATGAAAATGGGACCATTCTCACAAATTATGGTACTGTCAGCAGATAATTATTTTATTTTAGTATTTCATATATACAAGGTGTTCGGAAAATGTGGAAAATCTTTCGTTTTAAATAGAATATAAAAATGAAGATGACAAATTCCCATAATTTTTTTTCCTAGAGGCCCTCCCTGCGAAGATACCTCCTGAATGACGCCATTTTAGTGGAATAAGTTTCAAACTACTCAATATAATTCTATGAAAATTTTATATGATTAATAGTATTGAGAACCTCTTAAATCACCGCACTCAAATTTCAATTAGCTTGTTCAATTTACCAGGGGCGGACTGGGTTGTACATTTTAATGCTTACATTTCTAACACCCTGTATGATAAGGTCCTAAAAAAAACAAATTTGGATACCTTGAACATTAAGCTACAGAAAAGGTACTCTTGTTCAGTGTCGATAAAATGAACCGTTTTTGAAAAAAAAATAATAAAGAAGTAAGTAATTGAATGTTATTCCACTAAAATGAATTTCCAGTGGCGTCATTTAGAAGGTCATATCTTCGTAGGGAGGGCTGCTAGGAAAAAAAATTATGAGAACTTGTCATCTTATTTTTTTATGTTCTATCTAAATCCGAGAGTTTTCCCACATTTTCCGGGACACATTAAAAATGTATTCAACTTGTATAAGTAACTCGCTTTTGCTGGAAATTAAAAACATTCCAGTGAGATTCAGCCCTTGATAAGAATGTTTCTTCTTAAATGATGTTATTTCAACTTCTTTACTATTCACTTAAGAAGTTATAATGAGTTCTAACAAAACTACTTGAATAAAAATGTGAACATTTTTATAACTGATTTGTTCATTTTTTTTCATTTTTAGGGTATGATACCAGGATTCAGTCAAGATTTCTTGTCCAAGGGAACAGAGCAAGAATCAATGGCAAGATTGAAAAAGCTTATGACGATCATGGATAGCATGAACGATGGTGAATTGGATAGTAGAGATGGCGCCAAACTGTTCTCCAAACAACCTGGAAGAGCTATAAGAGTTGCTCAGGGTTCAGGAGTTACTGGTAAAAATTGTTTATTTTTCTCCTAATATTAAGATGCCTCAATTTTTGAAATTCTTGGATTGATTTGACTTCATCTAATCTTATTTATTTCTAAGTGATCAATCAATTCATTTTATGGTTTTATATATAATGTTGTCGTGCAGCTAAATGAAGTTATTTGATATTTGATCTATGACCAGCACAGACAGGAAAATAATAACAATAAATCAATGTTGAATCTTCTAATTATATGAGTAACACTAAATCTGCCTCAATAAATCTATATACATGTGATTTTTTCATGTTCATATCACATGGTATAGTCCATTAAAGAATAATTGACATCCCAGGTGGCTGTTAAAAAGTTAGTAATTAAAATTCGAAAATTACAGACATTTGGGCAAAACTATAAAGCACTCATTTAAGTATGCTAGTGAACTCTCTACCAATGTAAACAGCGCTTCAAGAATGAAATAATTATTAAATAGCATCAGTCGATAAGATCCTATGCAAATCATTGAATAAACATAGAGTAGCCCATGTGCGACGAATACGAATGTTAAAACTTCATTGGAGATCGTTGAAAGTTTGAAAATTTAGGATACAATGAGTATAAAAATATTATACTGCTAGTAAAGATATAGTCCGTTCACGAAAGTTTGAGCCGTCGGTTGGCTATGACAACTTGGCATATTCCACTGTTTATTAAAATTTTAGGTTATGTTGTTTATTTTCTTGTCAGATTGACACGCAATGTTGTCAATAGGTCATAGAGTTCTTTGATAATTCGGAAGCTCGTCGGACGAGGCCGGGCAACTTTGACTTTATTTTACGTTATGATAACAAATACAGTGAAATCCCCCATGGGCGGACACTCACGGGACCGCCCAATGGTGTCCGTTCAAGAGGGGTGTCCGCTTAAAAGAAATACATATGTACAAAAAAAATTAATGGAAATAATAATTGGAGAATATTGAACATAAAAATCAATACATATAAAGGTATAAGAAAGAAACATTTTTCAAATTAAACTCTAACTGAAAATTAATGTGAGGAATCATTGGAATAAACAGAAATTTTGATAAAAAACAGACACTTTAATTATGAAAAAATTCCTGAATTTTTGTTTGTCTCATTTTTTTCCTGAATATACAATCAAGAAATCTCAATTCTAATATGGACTCAATTTTCCCTTATTGTACACTCCAATTATCTCAATTTTTTGTTTGAGAGTGAGTATTTTTCTTTTTGGAGCCATTTCTTTCACTGAGAGAACGTCAGAATTCAAACTCACACTAGTTAAATTCTCGGGAGTTTCGTGCTGCAATTGGGATCGATCAATCCCCGTTTCAACCGGGGAAGTCCCGAAGTGAAGGCTGGTACTAATGTTGGCGCTCGACACAGAAACTTCCCCTTCTTTTCCATTGCGTCCCATTTGATGCAATGAACTAACAGCGATACTTTCCACAGATAATTGAAACAGAACCGATATTTTTTGTTTTGGTTTTGTCCGGTTAATAGAACATACCTTAGTGTCCGCGTCCGTTCAAGGGAATGTCCGTTCAACAGACAACTAACCCAATGTAAATTATATGGGAGTCAATTGGGTCCACGTAAAACTGTCCGTTCAAGGGAGGTGTCCGTCTAAAGGGGGTGTCCGCGAGGGGGAATTTCACTGTACTGCCAACATCAGATAAATAAACAAATGCCTACTATACGCTCAAACTGTCGTGAACAGACTATAGGTTATATTTTATGTCTAAGATACACCAGGGAAATTTCTACTCTACTGGAACCCAAAATAAGGAGTCTGTGTCTGGACTCAGAGCTTACTTCGATTTCAATCATTCTTGGTGGACTAAAGCAACAATTATGTGTTCGCATTACTGTTTATGAAAGTTAATAGAAATTTTAACGCTACTTCACTCTTTTATATCTTTTTCAGAGCGGGAAGTCAAGGAATTAATATCCCAATATACAAAATTCGCAGCAGTCGTGAAAAAGATGGGTGGAATCAAGGGTCTCTTCAAAGGTGGCGACATGGCAAAGAACGTCAACTCTACGCAAATGGCTAAACTCAACCAACAGATGGCTAAACTTATGGATCCCAGAGTGCTTCATCAAATGGGTGGCATGAATGGTTTACAGAACATGTTGAGACAACTTCAATCGGGCGCTGCAGGTAGCATGGGTGGTCTAGGAAATCTGATGAATAGTTTCGGTGGAAAATAGTATCAAAGAGTATTTGAATAAATCGAATTCACTTGTATATTTTCGAGTTGTTTTTTATTCAGATCCTTATTGTTTGGCATTTATTTTTTTAAGTTTTACTGTACATTGTTATTGTACATTTTGAAATGTCAATAAATTTTGTGAGGTTTATGAATACTTTTCATTTGAAATGTTGACATAACGGGACTAGTCTTCAAGTTCACATCAATTATAACTACAGATCTTTTACATTTATTGAACAACGGCGTTCATATCCAGATTTTCAGAAATCATAAAAAATTGCAATTATGTATGAACACTTATACATATACTCGTGCATATACAGGGTGTTCAGATTTGTTTCCGACAAACTGAAATGGGTGATAGATCACATCATTTTAAGCAAACATGTTTCAATGAACATGGGTCCGGAAATGCTTCGTTTCCGAGATATAGGGTGTTGAAGTTGAAAAAATAATTCGCGTTTCCTTCAATATGTTTTGACTGCTTCGAAATCCTTTCATGAAATTTTTTTGGAACGATAAATTCAAATTTGTGGTCGATTTAGTTGTATTTTCTAGAGGGCGCCACCGGCAACCATTTCAACCAATGTAAACCGTTGCAACTTCTTTGTGCTACCCTGTACACCGTTTTGGACTTAAAAAATCGATTATCTCATCCTTTTTACTTGAAAATGGTATACCTCATCGAAGTCGCTAGGAGCAATCGTTTCAGAGAAAAATGCATTTAAAGCCAAAGGGTCCCAAAACTTCTCCGAAAATTATTCCCATTCTGAATATTCTGTTTCCTGAAATATTGAGTTGTTGGGATGCTTTACGAATACTGAGTTTTTTATTTTCTTCGAAGGTCTGTAAAATCCTATTTCTCTGTAGATGATTTCTTCTTTGTATGCTTCGTCCGGGCCTTTGGTAACCAATACCATTTTCCTGTATTTTTTGATAAGCTATTTCTATTAACTTAGTTAACTATAATTATTTTTTCAACTTTAACGCCCTGTATCTCGGAAACGAAGCATTTCCGGACCCATGTTCATAGGAACTTTTTTGCCTGAAATGATGTGATCTATCACCCACTTCAGTTTGCCGGAAACAAATCAGAACACCCTGTATAGTCCGTTCACCAAAGTTTGAAAGGATAGTAGGCGTTTGTTTATTTATCTGAAGTTGGCAGTATTTGCTGTCATAACGTGAAATAAAGCAACGTTGCCGAATGTACCCGGCCTCGTCCGACGAGCTTGCGAGTTATCAGAGAACTCTATGCAATATTGACAACATTGAGTATTAATCTGATAAGAAAATAACAACATTACCTAAAAATTTAATATACGCAATGGAATATGCCAATTGTCATGGCCAACCGACAGCTCAAAGTTTCATGAACGGACAATAGTTGATATGATTTTCTTTTTATTTTTTGTTATTGTCAGAAGGTTCGTCATTTTTTTCATGTGTATTTTGGGCTCACATAAGTATCATTTGCATTGATTCCACAGGGTTGGACAGAGGACTTGTGGATTTAGAAAGTTAATCAAACAAAAACTTATTCAAATATGAATTTAATTATTTTTCCTTGATCAATCACAACATTTAAAGTTTAAGTTTAGACATTTTTGAAGATGATATCTGGCAAATGATATCCATAAACTGTGTTAATCGATTTCGGAAAGTCATACAACACTGTCAAGCATTTAGTTGGTTATGTTGGCGATAGCCTAACGAATGTTGATCTTCAATTGGGCAAGAGTCCTGGGGCGGTCGTCTCAAACATGTGATTTTCAATATTCCCAGAACCTCAAAAAAGAAATCATGTGGACACAACTGTCAGAAGTCACTGGAATTTTTCATTCAATTTCTTCGAAAAAATATAGGCCAATTATCCCAAATCGTGAGAGTACATACCAAACAGTGGCCGAGCGAAAAACATTGTCGGAAATTTAAAAATTTTCTTACTCATTTCATCATATTTGATAAAATAGACTACTCATATATGTAGGTACATACCGACATTTAAATTCACATCGGAAACATACGATATTCAATGCATCAGAGAGGGAGTTTTGCTGTCTAGTTGAACAGTAGTATATTCGAAAGATTTAAGTGGTACGTTTTTGACGGAATGAATGCGAATAATGTATTTTTATCGAATTGAGTAGCCTGGTTAGGCTGACGCATTGAAGCATTGAATATTGAATCATTGCTTGAATTAGGTCACTTCCAACGATAAGAAAAAGGCAACTACATTATTATTATTATTGGACCCTTCACTCCGTCAGAAACGTGGAAAGAAATCTTCTGAAAATATCGCTGTTCAACTGGACGGTAAAATTTTAATCCTCTTTGATGCATTGAATATCGCATGTTTTCGATGTGAATTTCCATGGTAGGTATACAGTACAAAATTACAAAATGTTTATCATCGAATCCGAAGACACTAGTTTTACTCTTCTCCTTAAAGCTATCTATATTTGCATAACTCAATAAAGAAGTAAAAAAATCGAGAATTATTTGTTCGAATTTGCGATGAGTTCATCATCAGATAAGCATCTAGCGATCATCGCATGATTATCGTGATGATTATCTATAATTCCCAATAACTGCCAAGATAAACAAGCAATTTATGGCTTCATCTGGAAGTTTCAATTTCCATAAAATTGAATATGAACAAATTTTTATTCTCGTACTTGCACTTATACTCCGGAAATAGGTTTAATGTGTGTAAATTACAGTTGTTTATAATAATTGTTCCTTTGGGATGCCTGTCAATTATATTGGAGCATATCGACATTGGAGGAAAGGAAATATTAGCATAATGACTTTCCACAACGAATACCATACCTACTAACATAACAGGCGTATGAACATCTGCGAAATAAAGTATAAAAATATCTACGATTTACAGCCTCGTGAATGAAGCTGTTTATCTCTGTTAAGCGGCCTACAGACGATCAACTTAGTTGACGACTATTAGTCTATTCGTTTTGAAGAGTTTCGTGCCCAACCTAGTCTTCAATCTGGAATATCAACCACCAACCAGCCTACAGACGTTCAACTCGGTCGTCAACACGGCGTGTTAACAACTTAGTTGTCAACTAGTTTGATTAGACACTCAGATGACTTAAGCGGCCTACAAACGATCAACTTAGTTGAAGACTATGTTGTCAACTAGGTTGTAAACCAAATGAAAGTGAAAATAGCGGTTGTCAACCAAGTTGAAAAATCATTTCAGCGGTGGTTTCCGTCGAGTGAACTATTCGGCTGATTAGGAGAAATTATCGAAACATGGAGAGAGATCTTTCGTTATATGTTATTATAAACGATTTATGCGACAATGTGGTGCAGCACAGTTCTTGAATGAAAGAATTTGGACCAAGGATTGGTACCACAATCGGTCTCATTTTTCCCATTTCGGTTTAATGAAAGAACTTTTCGAATTTTGAGCCAAAATTGGTCTCCAACGATAGGGTGCTGCTTCCTGATGACGAATCCGTGGTCAAATTCAATCCGGTACCTGGGGCCGTCCGGCCATAAACACGATAACTTTCTAAGGAATTGTCCTTGAGACTTGAGATTTTCAGGGCGAGTTTGGTTTCCAAATGCCACAATTAAGTTCGTTAATCACCCAAAACATACAAGGTGTCCCATAAAATATGACCCTTCCGAATTTTCGTTCCTTAATATTTCAGACAAAACGAAACCAATTGGAATAGAATTTCTCGACCACATGCAAATGCTCACAGTAAGCCTCATGCGAAATATTGAAAGAAAGAATCATTATATGTCATAACAAGATATCCAAGAATCGCATCATCTGAAGCATATATGTTCAATTTTCTTTTAATTATTGATTTTTACATATTTCATTTTTTAATAATTTCCATAATATAAGTCTGATCATCCTGAGATTTTTCATTCATTTACTAAGCATGAATCTCAAGTACTATACAAAATTTTGAAGTGATAGCATTATTGCTCCACCAATGAATGTTCGCTCAAAGCATCTGCTTAAGGTTTTTTTATATATCTCGGATTTTACTCTCCATAATTCAGGAAGATCTTTCACCCAATCAAAGAAATCTACCCAAACTTGAATGTTTGGAATTTTGCTCATATATTCTAGTTAAATTACTACCTTTCCTCGAATATTTACGACGGATTTTGAATACGCTATGAGATGTTCACTCTACAAGGTAGAATTCCAACTGGTGTTGTCAACCTAGTTGATGACTACCATACAGACGCTCCAACATAGTCGTCAACATCGGGCTCCGCCCACCAAATATCAAACCGATTGATCTCGCATCAACTTAGTCTTCAACCTGGAATATCAACCACCAACCAGCCTACAGACGTTCAACTTGGTCGTCAACATGCCGTGTTTACAACTTAGTCTTCAACTAGGTTGATCGTCTGTAGGCCCCTTTACAAGGCTGTCTCAATGTAACCATTGATATAGTCTACACTGGTCGTCCTCGACCACGCCGTGACGCCGATGGCCTATGATGCAAATGCGCTTTCAGCGTCATAATTCCTGTAAGGGTTCTGAGTTTTTGTTTCATCCAGACCTAGCACTAGAGGTCTCCCACCTTCTGATTCGAAACTTTTTAATGAACGCTTTCTTATGTTCAAGCTTAATATGGGTCAGCACTCAGCCAGAAGGATATAATGAGATTTCAGGATGACTAGAGTAGGACCGAAATGATATACAGTGGACCCCCGGTAGTCCGGCCCCTGTCTAATCCGGCGCCCCCTGTAATCCGACATGGTCTATTATTTATTATTGAATACGTATTCGCTAAGCATGATTGAACAAGTTACAACTTGTACGCACCATCACTAGAATCTTATCATTGGATCTGTAATTTGTCGGATTACAAGGTACTCTTTTGTAAAAAAAAATCCGGACTATAGGGGGTCTTAAGCAGTACTCTATAATCCGACGAATTCGATAGTTCGACACTGCCCTGCAAAATGTTTGTCGGACTACCGGGGGTCCACTGTAATGCCCTTCCCCCTTCCCTTTTGCAGTATTAACCTTCCTTCCGAAAGTTATTGTGTTAACGCCGGGCCATATAGCGCGGACTTAAATACGACTCAAACTTCCGAAACGAACAACTTCATTTAAGATAAAGAAAGAATGACAAACAAAAATTCTTCGCCTTTAAGGAGGCTAACCTAACAAATTTTTGAAACATTGATAAATTGAAAATAGTAATCATCGAAATGAATACAATCTTCAATTTATAGGCTCACAGAACCTTCTTCATGCGGACTGGGATGATTTATTCAAGATATTGTCAATGAGGGAAGAGACAGACGGTTTCGGCCTTATTAGGCCTCGTCAGTGTCCCACATCCCTCAGAGACAACATCCTATTGAAAAACTTCTACATTTACGACATTTTGTAAGACTCTATCGAGTATTATCCTACAGATGGTGACATCTAGTAGTGAGTAGTGTCAAAATGAGAAGTTCAATCATCACAGATCGCATGCTGAAAGCACTGATTACTTCCTCTTCACTCTTTGAGATGTTAGCAGTGGTCCTACATCAGGGCCTTCATGCAAGTTTCTCAGAGTGATGGAAACACCCAATTTTTGGCGGCTGTGAAGCCAAGTGATTTTAAGATAAAGAAAGAATGACAAACAAAAAATTCTTCGCCTTTAAGGAGGCTAACCTAACAAATTTTTGAAACATTGATAAATTGAAAATAGTAATCATCGAAATGAATACAATCTTCAATTTATAGGCTCACAGAACCTTCTTCATGCGGACTGGGATGATTTATTCAAGATGTTGTCAATGAGGAAGAGACAGACCGGTTTCGGCCTTATTAGGCCTCGTCAGTGTCCCACATCCCTCAGAGACAACATCCTATTGAAAAACTTCTACATTTACGACATTTTGTAAGACTCTATCGAGTATTATCCTACAGATGGTGACATCTAGTAGTGAGTAGTGTCAAAATGAGAAGTTCAATCATCACAGATCGCATGCTGAAAGCACTGATTACTTCCTCTTCACTCTTTGAGATGTTAGCAGTGGTTTTCATGCAAGTTTCTCCGAGTGATGGAAACACCCAATTTTTGGCGGCTGTGAAGCCAAGTGATTTTAAGATAAAGAAAGAATGACAAACAAAAATTCTTCGCCTTTAAGGAGGCTAACCTAACAAATTTTTGAAACATTGATAATTGAAAATAGTAATCATCGAAATGAATACAATCTTCAATTTATAGGCTCACAGAACCTTCTTCATGCGGACTGGGATGATTTATTCAAGATGTTGTCAATGAGGGAAGAGACAGACCGGTTTCGGCCTTATTAGGCCTCGTCAGTGTCCCACATCCCTCAGAGACAACATCCTATTGAAAAACTTCTACATTTACGACATTTTGTAAGACTCTATCGAGTATTATCCTACAGATGGTGACATCTAGTAGTGAGTAGTGTCAAAATGAGAAGTTCAATCATCACAGATCGCATGCTAACATCTCAAAGAGTGAGAGGAAGTAATCAGTGCTTTCAGCATGCGATCTGTGATGATTGAACTTCTCATTTTGACACTACTCACTACTAGATGTCACCATCTGTAGGATAATACTCGATAGAGTCTTACAAAATGTCGTAAATGTAGAAGTTTTTCAATAGGATGTTGTCTCTGAGGGATGTGGGACACTGACGAGGCCTAATAAGGCCGAAACCGGTCTGTCTCTTCCCTCATTGACAACATCTTGAATAAATCATCCCAGTCCGCATGAAGAAGGTTCTGTGAGCCTATAAATTGAAGATTGTATTCATTTCGATGATTACTATTTTCAATTTATCAATGTTTCAAAAATTTGTTAGGTTAGCCTCCTTAAAGGCGAAGAATTTTTTGTTTGTCATTCTTTCTTTATCTTAAAATCACTTGGCTTCACAGCCGCCAAAAATTGGGTGTTTCCATCACTCGGAGAACTTGCATGAAGGCCCTGATGTAGGACCACTGCTAACATCTCAAAGAGTGAAGAGGAAGTAATCAGTGCTTTCAGCATGCGATCTGTGATGATTGAACTTCTCATTTTGACACTACTCACTACTAGATGTCACCATCTGTAGGATAATACTCGATAGAGTCTTACAAAATGTCGTAAATGTAGAAGTTTTTCAATAGGATGTTGTCTCTGAGGGATGTGGACACTGACGAGGCCTAATAAGGCCGAAACCGGTCTGTCTCTTCCCTCATTGACAACATCTTGAATAAATCATCCCAGTCCGCATGAAGAAGGTTCTGTGAGCCTATAAATTAAGATTGTATTCATTTCGATGATTACTATTTTCAATTTATCAATGTTTCAAGAACAACTTCATGTCTTGAAATTTTAAGGTAGGTTTGAGATTTGAACAGTGAAGTTGAATTCATGATTGGATAAAATGTAACCAATAGCTCAAAGGATATTCAAATTTGTTTGATCGTTTTCCCAATATGAACAAGAGCGCTCTAAAACTTCAGAATGGCCATCATTAATAAAGCAAAAAGCAACTCGAAAATTTAGGGAAGCAAGAGCACAAAACCAGATAATTTGAAAATTGCCGAGCAAGATTCGATCTCAGGATAGGTATGGCAGATTATGATGCAAATGTGAATATCGTTCTTTCAATATGCTTAGGGATAGAAAGGCTTCCGACTCGTTCAATGTTACAACAGAATAGTACATTGTACAACGAGCACGGAATGACATACCTACATTTCCTACGAGTAGATATAAAAGTTTGCCGCACGAGCTGAGCTGGAGGCGCGAGTGCTACAAATCATACGAGTAGGAAATGGTCATTATTAAAGTATCACACAATACTTTTCTACGACTGTATAACAAATTTGCGATATATAATAATATAATTTGTAAAATTGCGATATATAAATCCATCTCATACGAAACATTGAAATGTCACTTATGTTTATGATTCCATAAGTGGTCGGTATGGTTACGGCAACGTCGAGACTAAGATGTCTAAATAATTATTTATATATTTGTGAAAGTGATACTTTTCTGCACGCGACTACCGTTGACCCGAGCGACGCGAAGTGGAGTTCGGGCAAGCAGTAAAGGGCGGCAAAGACACTTTACGCATGAATTAGGAATTTTTTTACGACCGCATAAAGATTCAAAAGCACATTGCATATTTTATTTCAAATTTCAACATACGAAACATTCCATTAAAATCCACTATTTATTATGAATAAATAAAATGTTGAACACAATTTGTTGCATTCTGCAAATGCGTCAGAATGGCCGGTCCTGAGTAGTAAGTGAAGATGACGGAGACGGCATCAGTTGCAAGTTGCAAGTTGCCAGTACATTCTTCTGTTCTACGGAGTCCTCCAAATAACTCTCAGCAACAGCAGTTGACTTCCAGCCTTCAAGACGTTTTATGTTGATTATCCCTTCGCCTGAATCTGCTAGAAACGTTGTCGAGGATCTTCTGAAACTGTGACCTGTGCAAGGTTCTGTGTTAGGTAGGCCTAAGTAGGTGGCGATCTCCTACTTTCTCGCACTAGTGAAATTTTTTTATACATTGTGCACTACTTGCCCTGCAGAAAAATTTTTTGAACATGCAAACCACATAATATACAAACATTGTCACAGAGTATTTGAAAACTATTGCAAGTTTCGAGAATATGGGAATATAATTCTGCTTGTAAATATTTTTATATCGTGTAATCATATGATATCCATGAAATTTATCAGATATAAGCGCATTACGAATTCACACCTAAATAGGTACTCAATTTCAAGTCGATCGGATGAGCAGTTTCAGAAATATTGAGAAACATTAGGTAAATATTCGAGTGATCAAAATCATTCTATTTGGCCAGCTAACGAATTCAAATGAGATATAAACACTATCCTGAAAATTTCAAGTTCTCAACTCTTTCCATTCGAAAGTTTTGAATATTCAGGTCCAAACCACCACCATGGTTATTAATATTGTGCTACTACAAAATTGAACATCCTATTGGTCTCATTCTATTCATTTATTATTTCCATGCTCGATTCTCAAATCCTCCTTGAAAATTTCAAAATTTGAAGTGGTTTTTTTGGGCGTTATAATACGATTTCATTGAAAAATTCTCATAGTTTCATTTCAGTATAATCAATATAACCATAAATTAATTAAAAAATCTGAATAGCCAGTATAGTTCTAGTTTGAAGCAAATATTTAGTTAACTATTCATCTATTTTATTTTTAAGGTGTCCTATCACCTTAAAAATTTTGCAGGAACTAGCCCATTATTGTTTTTCTGCTACTGAATACCTAATTCCAAATAAAATAGATGAATAATTAACTGAATATTTGGTTCAAACTAGAACTATACTGGCTATTCAGGTTTTTAAATTAATTTATGGTTATATTGATTATACTGAAATGAAACTATAAAACGATGTTTCCGAGGACCCATAAAATTTAAGTACCTATAACGCTATGCAGAACATCTGTACCATACATTATACCATTGTATAAAGAATGATTATATCTATTATTCTATATAAAACTCTGTTCAATTTAGAAAATTCCTTCAAAAAAGTTGACATCATTTAGAGTCAAGTCACAGTAACAGAACAGCTTATCTTTAAAGATGTGTGAGATACGCTGCAAAATTCAAATGGCAGATTTTCCCAAAAACCTTATAGATGCTTCCTACGTTGAATGAATGGATTAGAAGATTTCAACATAAAAACTGGATTCTCAACGAGACGTGAGTTCGGATAGATGTATAGTTGATAATTCGTTGAAATATAGCACCTGTCATTGTATCAAAGAAATGTATTCAAATTCGACTTATTTGAATATAGTCAGCGCCGAAAAACAGAAGCTTGGATAAATTAATTAATAGGACCGACCAACATGGCATTTCTTGGGCGATGGCAGAGCGGAAGTTGAAGTTATTAAGGTAGAAGAACGCTGTGTGGTTTTTGAATTCTTGAAAATCGGAATTCTCGACTCCTTTCATCTCGGCTGAGTGCGTTTGCCTGCGTTCATGAACATAATGGATATTTACATATTTTATCATTTAGGCTTCTTCGCCTTCTTCCATTATATTGTTTCGTTCTTTTTGATATTTCGGCAACCACTCGACTGCTGGTGGGTATTGGTACTGGTACTAGGTACTGTCCAAAAATGTATAGGTACTCTGTTCCTCAAAGTAAAACGTAAACTGAAAACTAAAAATTTACTTTCAACTCTAAGCTCTGTTCTCTACCTCCGAGTCTTCTGCCTCTAGATGTCACCTCTATTTTGACGAACACTATACTGAATTTCACCAAAGTATGAAGTGAGTTTATACTTTAACCCATCCTTCTTCACAGAACATTCGTTAGTTGTCGTTCATATTCGCACTAGACCGGGATGTCCGAAGGTTTGGATTTGTAAAGATAGATAAAGAGTTTTCCGATAAGAGGTGTTATTTTGATATTCAAAGAAAATGCCATTTTTCAATATAAATGATCGGATGTTTATTTCATTATAAAGAAGAAGCTATGCCGTTAATAGTAGAAAATAACATCAGGCAAAAGACCACCACGACCACGCTTACAGGACCATAGCCATTTAATTAAATTTTCCATAACCAGTTCGCAAATTGGCTGCCTATGTCCTCGATAGCCTCACGAATTCCATCTTTGAGGTCTTGAATCGACGCTGGGCTATTGGCGTAGACCTTCTCTTTCACGTGGCCCCAAAGGAAGAAGTCGCAAGGTGTTAAATCACAAGATCTCGGTGGCCAACTGTGATTACCTCTTCGGTAGATAACACTGTCCGGAAACTTTTCTCGCAAAAAATCAATTGTTTCGTTGCTTGTGTGGCACGTAGAGCCGTCTTGTTGAAAGTGAACGTTGTCCAGTTCAATACTATCCAATTTCGGCCATAAAAAATCATAAATCATCTCTCGATAGCGCAATCCATTCACCTGGGTTTTCTTCAACACTTTCGGCTACAGCAGCAATATACTCGGCTGTTCTTGAGCGACGTGCATGGGTTTTATTCTTCACATCACTAACTTGTCCCAACAGATTCATTTTTCCACCAATTTCTTCATTGCGGTCCGACAACTTCACGGCGACCCAAAAATGTTAGAGTTTCACGAACCGTCTCTGCCAAATTTTCACCATTTTTATAGTGAATTTTAATAATTTCAATGCGTTCTTGAAGCGTGTATCGTTCCATTTTTATCAATGGCGTAGTGTCTACTTGTCAAATCTCAAAAAATGACAGCTTCAAACGGGAAATAACGGGCTAGTCAAAATAACAACTCTTATTGGAAAAACCCTTTAGATGGCTACTCTCCCGCGTTCACGATATAGAGGTCGTAGCTATATGAGAGGCTTAGAGGTTTCCTTCACTTCATACTCTCCTGAAATAGACTTGTTTTGTTCAATTCTGCCGCGTAGAACTGAGATATCAATTGGACTTTTCTATTTGACTGATTAACTGAAGAAATAACTTCACTTCGACCGAATCCACCAATAGAAACGCTGCGCTACTGATTTTGCATCAGTTTGGAAGTGATGCTGCGTCAAATAGAAAAGTAGTAATATATTTCAGTCGGAACAAAGACAAATTATTTTTTAGAGTTCATTCATCTATTGTACTGAAATTTATGATCTCAGGAATACAGTGGGTTACATATAAGATGTCTAAAACATTTTAGACATCTTAGTTACATACAATCCAATTTTCAACATTATTTTCTCTGTTGGTAAATTAAATTGGTCCTTCAATCAAATTTTGTCCTGCAGTCAAATCGAGGGTGAAAAATTGCTCCTCTCATCGTTTTATCGCAATACATACTTTTTCAAATATTCATTATAATTCAGTTAATTCTGGCATTTTGAAATAGAAAAACTTATAGTAATTTTTGAAGTAGGCTTGATGAAAATAATCATTTGTGCGTAAAGTAATTCTTTGAATTTTCATAGAATTTGCTGAAAGATCACAGGAAAAATGCATGTGTACAATGAGTATTTACTGTGAATTATATCGAAGAAGAGTAAAAATTCTATAAAATCATCTTCAATCTACGTTGGATTGTGTATTAATTTTTTTTTCAGAAGTTGGTTGTATTAATCTTTCATGAATGGGGTTCTAAAATACTGTGAAAACCAGAGTAACATGCACAAAATAGAGCTTTTTTTATATTTTCAACTCCAATAAAAAATGACTTACTTCATTGATGTTTTCTAAACATGTATCGAGAGGAGAAACCTACTTGTACTGGAGTGGGTAGATTAACTGATGAATTGAATGAAATTTTTGGACATGTATTTATTGAGAGCTCATCTAGCCTCATCTAGTACCACTTTTTTGCAATCAACATCATTATATGGAATGATTTTACGCTTAATTCTCGTCAATTAGTTTTATTGATCGCTGAAGTAAATTTTGGTAAAGATCGGATTCTATTTCATGGGTTATAAATTGACATACACTGACAGAATTGCATATTCTGCGTAAAGGAAAAAACTTGATTAACTCGAAGAACTGTGCTGTTTCTGTGACACGAAAGCTATCGATAAAATCTCTGTTTTTTTCAATACATTATAAATGATGTTGAAATGGATTATAAATAGACAATATCATTAGGTATCTGATTATGTTCAACATTAGTGTAAACTACAATCAATCAGATTGTCATTGGAAATTTATTATGCTGAAATATACTTTCGTTTGAAATGATCTACTATGATAGGCTCCATTTTACGCTAATTTATGTTTTCTCTTGTGTTATCGTATTATGATGGGAAAGTTGAATTAATTGATTTGTCCGACTTCATCGAATATTCAGGATTAATATGAACTCAGTTCTTCTGGTCCTTAATTGCAAAAAAATATAGATGCTAATTGACCAAATATTAGGGCCGGATTTATAGTTCGCCCTTGAGGGTGAGTGAGAGTTGGGGTCACCAACTAGTAGTAGCTAGTATTCATAAGAGTGATACAAACTCTCACTCATCCACAAGGTCGAACTGTGAATACGAGTTCCTCGAAAAATAAATTTAAATCGATTGAAATATAATCTGGGAGGATTCTGCATATCTAAAAAACTTTTCAGGTTTTCACTCCCAATCTCTGAAACAGAAATAATTAAAAAAACTTAATTATTCCTGAAATTTTTCAGGAATCAATCTATGACAAATATAAAATTTGATTCGATTTTTGAACATGGTCATCAAAACCATTCAGTAAGAAAGGAGGTTGATAATCTTTCTATGTATAAGCAGACATAATGCAGTTCAAAGATTTCATTCATTACAGTTTTTCGGAAATTTGGGGTAAAATTCAGAGGCGTTTTTTCTAGCCAATTTGCTTATGAGGAGTAATTTCAAGAAAAAGGTAAAACTTGAAGAATTCAATTCCAGAAATTTAAGAATTTTCATTCACCTTCGGTGTCGAGCTTTACAAGTACAATGCAGTTTTTCAATAACAAGGTGAAATGCAAAGTCATCTAGTTATATTGATGCACGATTATATTATCAATTGTCACAGTGTAATTATAGCTGGGATCTTTCGCTGCCTACAATGCAATTATCCTTGTTACTTTGCGTCAAATGCACTCCATTTACATAAAAAATTTTTGCAGGAGAAAATATTCTACATAGGTACATCTACATACATACAGGTGTAGTGAGTGTTTAGGTTGACACTCATTTGGGCGAAGAGGCGCGAAGCGAGACGAAGCGTTGTTTTCCACCGGAGGGGTTTGCACTGAATTAAATGGGTAGACGTTCATCTAGGAGGTGCGAAACGAAGAGCCGAATCGTTAGACGCGAGGAATATTAGACGCGCACCTGGACGAAGTGAAACGCTCGGAAGGAACGCGTCGTTTTCCGCCGGAGAGGTTTGCATTGAAACAAATGGCTAGACTCCCATCTAGGAGGCGCGAAGCGAAGAGCAGAGAGGAGGCGAGTCATTGAACGCGTGAATGATCCTTGGGGCATGTGCGCTTCAAATTTCTCTATGAGTCCTCAAGTAGGTAGTCGGCGGCCGGCTCGTTAGTATTTCTATGGCGGCCGGCTCGTTAGTATTTCTCTGGCGGCCGGAATCGGGTTCGTGACCCAAGTTCGGCACGCTGTATTTTTTTTGCGATATTTTTGAAGACTGTTGATTAGAATTTTCTCGATTGAGTTCAAGAAAGACAAACTTTCTACATATAAAGAAAATAAAAACAACATTTTTGTATTTTGTACAACTGTAAATGTCAATTCAAATCGTCTGACATATAGGTATTATATTATGTAAATACAACAAAATATTCTCTTCCAATGAAATTGAAATATCTGATAAAATTGTGAAATAATCCTTGCGAGGGATATAATATGTATAGAATATACTATAGTATTAAAAGATACAATACTATTATAGTATATTTCTATGGACATATGATCTTTAAGGATCCCCCACACCAACGCGGTACTGCGGGAGCGGGAACGGGAACGGTAACGACGCGGTGTACTGCGGGAAGCGGGAAGTTTTTCTATTCACACCAAAGCGGTGAAGTAAGCGGTAGCGTAAAGATTTATGTGAGTTTTCTGGTCGAAAAAAATGGATTTCTCATCCGAAGAAGAAGTGCTGTAGCAGAAGATGAACGGCAAGCGAAAGTAATAAAAATAAACTTAGTTTTTCGTAAAAAAAATATATATTACTTCATAGAGTAGCAATATTATCGAGAAAAATTATATTTCTTTCAGGAAAAAAAGAAGTGGGTTCATGATATTAATCTTGAACGAGAAGAATATGGAGAATTTCACACCCCTAAAAGATTCTACATATGTTTCAGAATGACCCCTGAATATTTCGCTGACCTTTTAAATCTTATTAGAGAAGATATCCGTAAGAGTGATACCCATTTTCGAGAAGCAATTAGTCCGGAAGAACGTCTTGCAGTAACACTTTCGTTCAATTCGGTTCCTATTTTGTCCCATACTTTATCTCTTTTCCGAAGATTTTTGTATTCGGGATTTCCCAAATCTTATAAAATTGGATGGGCTTTCACAATTTCAATCAATCTTTCAGTGAACGACATTGTACGTGCTAGGTACGTATATGAATTTACACAGCGGGAAGAGCGGGAACGCGGGAAAAACACTGCATGCAGCGTTATGCGGCCCATACACAAGCTACTTTCTCGGCGTTTTGGCAGCTAGCGTCGCCGCAAGCGACCAAAACGCCCAGAAGTAGCCCGAAAAACGCCTGTGTATGTCCATCCGCTGCCACGCTGGCGAGTCGCCGAGCTGGACGCAACGCCGGACGCCAGATCAAACGTGTTTGATTTTAGCGTCAAGATAGCCGGCGAAACGCTTGAAAAACGCTTGTGTGTGTGTGAGAGCGCCTAGAATGGCAGAGAATCATGCAAGAATTGCACATTCAGAAGAATTTATTACAAATTTTATAGAACTATTTGAAAATAATAAGTATTGATGGGTGATTAAGAGCAAAGAATATTCGAACAGAACACTAAAGAATAAAGCCTACGAAGAATTGTTAGCTTTATGTAAACAATAAAACGATGAATGCGATATTGATTTCGTAAAGGAAAAAATGAAAAGCATCCGAGACTCATTCCGTAAAGAATACAAAAAGTTACGAGCTACGGAAAAGTCGGGTGCAAGTACGGATGACATTTTAAACCTTTATCGTCAGCGATCGATGAGCTACTGAGACGCTTGTGTGTGGTGAAAATTGCACGGGCGTCTAGGACGCTCGCAAAACGCTAGCTGCCAAAACGCCGAGAAAGTAGCTTGTGTATGGGCCGCATTACGAATATAGAACGCTGCTGTCCCGCGTTCGTAGGCCCTGCCCTACGCCTGAGTGTAAGTACTTCCATATCCCGCCACATGTTTTGATCCCGTGTCGTTCCCGCTATCGCTCCCGCTCCCGCTGTACCGCGTCGGTGTGGGGGATCCTGCAAACATCAAACATGTTCGGGAAGTGATGTTGGAAGTCTTTGTTCAAACTATACCATCAATTATCATTCCAATAAATGTGATTTCTCATTATGAATAATGAATTAATTGATAATTGATTGTGTTAAAAATGATTCCTTCATGAAGTATTTCATGTTTATTTCGTGAATTATTTTCGTACGTCGAAAAGAAGAAGAAATTTTTCGACGAACTCGATTACTACTTGCTTTAATTTGTTTAATCGGTTGTAGAGAAAATAAGCATTTCGTATCAATGATATAATATGATTTTTTCTTGTATTCCTGGATGAAGGTAGGACGACGAGGATTTCATAGAAAAATTCGAAGAAATAGAATAGAAATAGGGAGAATTTCTTCCGATGAGTGCTCGACGCATCGTAACGTCCCAGTGCGCGGTCCTCGGCGAACTTACCCTTCGTCTCGCTTCTCGCCTCTTCGCCCAATTGAGCGTCAACCTTTTCAGCTGCTCCTCGCTAAGTCACATGGAATCAAGAAACTTATCGAACAGTGAAAAACATCGAAACTGCCTTATCTAACAATAAGACAAAATGCGTGTTCATCATATCAATCATGCTGAGGGGGAAGATGTTATGACATGTGTCTTGAGTCCGAAAACCAGATTATTCATGAACCGCCAACTTCGATAAACTTATCTGCGTGACTGACTGACCTGGAAATGTTCATCGTTGCGTTGAAACATGTGAGGGGGAACTTTTTTATCTGAACGTGTGGATGAATTTCATGGTTTGAGAAATATTCATTTTAAAGTAAACACTATAATAATTATATGATAAGGAAAAAAGTTCATAAAGTAAATTTCACAAAAATCAATATTCTTACAAAATCTGTAAGAAGTGGAATAGTTTGGCGAAAAAATGAGCGGGATCGACAATTATCATCGAAATATGAGTGAGTTATTGTTGACGGAAATTCTGGATGATAGAAAATTCATTGAAATGTTATTTGGACTATTTCCACCATTTCCGCCAGCCGTAGTCGAGAAACAAACTTTGGACTCGGAACTTTCGAAAAAGCAACTTCAGTCAGACGAATATCTTCAAACAGTTGCTATTTTCAAAGTGTTGAAGGTTGACTCTGACGTAACGACACTTCGACGTTCTGAAGTTGTTTTCTCTCGACCTTAGACTACATGTAAAATTTTACTTTAGATCTAGAAAGCTGACTTGCCTATAAAATACAACTCATACAACAATTGAAGCCCAATGACCATCATTCCTTTTTTTGCAGATTAGGCTAACTGAAGAGCATTTTCACAGAAGGTATATGTTTGGTGATTATGTTCATTTTTGCTACATCCATTAAAATTGACTGATTGGTCTGATTTACACGCTGTCGGAATCTTCGGTCCTTCTTTCTCTCCAAATGAAAAAGAAACTGCGGATACGCAGCTAGATACTGATTTCTGTTCTCAAGATGGCGTTCAACAATTTATTAATTGCAAAATTAATTCGGTGACAACTTTATTTCTAGGTAGATGGTATAGTTAGCCCACTGGCCCTTCGTTCGTGGGGCTCTTTATTACCATTGAGCTAAGTCCTGTTAGCTGTTATGATGAGCTTTCTAATTGACGCTGCACCATGTCCAATCTGATGCAAAATCCGCTGATGCCCATTCTATTTGACAATGTTATGGCTTCAAACTGTTGCGCATCACTTCCAACTGATGTTGCATTGAGACAAAATCACTTTACTTGCACTTCAGTTTATTATAAGAACAACATAACGTATAATTTCGGTAGAAGATAACAATTTGTTTCTAAATATAACAGGTATTGAATTATTATCTTCGTTCTCCATTGATAGTAATCAAGAATGGGGATAATTCATATTATTTCATAAATTTCATTCGAAATTAATTATTTTGTGTCGATATTTTTATTTTCTTGTGTCCTATTATGAAAACATCAACATTTGCTATCCGAAAAAGTTGGAAATTATTAAGGCAATTAGAAAGGTAGTATTGTAGTATTATCAGAGCATTGGATGCCAATATTGAGGCTACCAACTATGAGAACAAAGAACAGCCACTACTGGGGCTCATCAGTGCATAAATAGATTTGTATATATTATATAAGAATGATAAGAGGTACCCAACCCACGATATGTGATATCGATTATTATTATTATCTTCTTTCGTATTTTATATTTTGACTTGCGTTTTCGTGTATTACACCGTTTTTATTAAATTTACATTCCGTTGTATACATTAAGAACTATTATTGGAATTAAATGTAGTATTTATTTGCAGAGTTACAGTGAAACAACAATTTCCAAACTGGATATTCAAAAAATCGCAGAAACTAATATCGATTGATACATATTTTCCACACTGATTAAACTTCGCGAATTGGTGGATCTCATCTCGTATAATTCAATAATATTTTCCACTCAAACATGTATGTTCGACCCCTATACGTAAAGATATTAACCAAATCATGCTTTGTCACGTTGAATATGACTCTTAAATATAAAGACTCCCAGTCAAAACCCTCTGTAACCTATAACTAAAACGTCAGATAAAGATCTACGACGAAACTGAAGTACCCTTGAATGGAAATGCATGTTTTGTACACGTACACCCTAATTTTGTTGCCTGAATGTGCTCAAGTGTTCTGTGAATATTGCAGATAATATCACTAGCCTTCGGTGTACAGAAGGTAGAATCAAAACTCATCAAAATTTATAAGATCAGCAGCAGACTCATAGCGTGTGTATGGGTTCAGTTTTCAGGTGCCCGATTACTAGGACGAAATGTTTCTCATTTAACTAATTATCAATGATAAGAATTTCTTCAAATTAGTTCTTTCGGTTTCTTGTGTTTACGTGTTTCAAGAAGAATTGACAAACTTGGTAAACATTTTCTTGCTTCTGGTCTTCCTTTTGGGTTATATTTATGGTGATTTATCGAAATTTACCAGAACTTCAAACTCAATACTCTTTCAATGGTTTTGATAGAATTGATTAGAATGCATTATTCAGAGTTTGACTCAACAACACTCAATCACATGAGCTATTTCACATCTGCCCAAATATCCATTTGAATTAAAAACCATTCTTGGTCGATTTGAACAACACCAAATTTTCCTAGGGAAATTGAATCCAGGAACTGGTTTTGCAGGACCACAAATCGAACCTTTATTGAAAACATCACATGAATTCCATTTTGACCATTATTCATCATTTACAGTTTTATTGGAGTACATGAATTCATCAATCAAAAAAGGTTCACTTGACTTCTTGCAGTTCTAAAATCAGGAATGTAGATATGACATAATTGAATATAAATTCGGAAAAAATGAAATTCATACCAAGTCTTGATGATTTCTTCTAATAGAAGAAACAACTATCAATATAAAGCATAATGGAGTAAATCTTATAGTTCCCCTAATGAATTATTATTATGGCACCATTGATTTGTGTATCAATTTTAAACCATGGGCACTGGTGGCCAAACTTAACAACATAAACAATAAAAGCAGAGAATAATACTAATTGATTAAAATCAAACAATATTAAACCCATACTTCGGAACTAATTCCGTCAACGAGCAAAGAACATGCATGTGGTAATATCAAAAACGGAGCATCCATAGATAGCTATTTCGCCCTATTTGGGCTTATCAGTATGGAGGAGCTCAGTCTGAAAGGCATTCTGGGCTCCCTACTTGAAGAAATGTCGCCTAGCTCTCAGTATAACAGAAACAAGACGCCATCTCTTGGGATCCTTACGAACACCTACCTCCGATGCATGAACGTTGAACGAAGTTGCGAGATGTTTACGTTTTTCATCAAACTAGTGGCAGTCCAACTTTGGGGATTTTACCTTCAGTCAATGAAGTGGAAACGCTCGATTGATCGTCATAAACCAGACGTGGTGATAATAGTACGAAATGAAAATTATCGCGTTAATCGCAGGTATATATATAAACAATAAAAGCAGAGAATAATACTAATTGATTAAAATCAAATAATATTAAACCCATACTTCGGAACTAATCCCGTCAACGAGCAAAGAACATACATGGTGGTAATATCAAACAGCAGCAGAAAAAATCAGGTCAACACTGCATCACGTAGGGAGGGTACATCAGCACTCATCGCACCATGAAGAAGAAACTTATTTCTGAGGATTATTGATTCCTTGACTTCACTTCATGGGTGAGTATTAGGTTTGTTCCCTTTTATATATCGGTATTAGAAGACAAAAACACATATTAATGATCGAATATCGCTTCATTGCTTTTCAAATATCCCCACAAAGAACTACATATTTCTGCGTGCGTTTGTTTGAACCAATTGTCGCATCACTATGATATAGATATCTTCGAAACATACAGTCTGAAGCATCAGGTGTCGCGAAACGTTGACTTCCCAGTTTATTTTTTTTTAAATACGGGAATAAAAAGAAGTCAGTCGGTACTAAGTCAGGGTATTATATCCGATGACTCATCAAAATTGTAATTGTGTGAGAGCTCGTATTATAGTATTGGGGGGTCGTCCGTCTAGGGTTGGAGGTTTCCTTTTTTTCTTGGCAGACTACTTAGGAACAAATATTTGTGTTGTCTCAAACTCCCGATAGGTCACATGACGATCTTTCAATATCAATTCACGCACAACATCAGTGGTTTCAGGAACATCAATTGATTTCAGATGACATTCACGAAACTTGTCTTGGAGCGAACTACGACCTTGATTGAATTCACCATACCATCAATGGATCAATGACAATTGGTCCTTGATGAAGACCCTGAAGTCTTAGCCGTGGAGCCGGTAAATTGTCCTGCTTTCGAATCCTGGTGAGGCCATGGATGGTTCTGAATGTCGAAGTTCATCATTGAAATAAAAATTGTCCTGTTAGTATGATAAGGAAGTTTCAGAAAATGAGATAGGGAACATAGCCATAAAAAGAGGAAGTTAGAGAGTGAGTTAATCTCAAAAATGTCAAACATCACCTCACAATAGTGCTGTCAGTTGCCAGACTGCAACACTAGGGTTGACCAATTCATAATAAAACAACAACCCTCGTATTCTAGAACTCAACGTAAATTTATAAAATCTTCCGCATGAATTATCGCCCGCGATATTCGCGGGATGCAAATTAGGCGCATTCTCTTACGGCCTCTGCGTCGTTAAAGTGCACCGGTGCAACTTGTTCGGTGCGTGGTGGCACCCCATAAATCGCGTGTTCCGTTTGCCGGTCGGATGTAAATGATTTAGGGGACAAAATTGGCGTCGTGGTCGTACACGGAGAACTCTGGAAGATCATGAAAACGGCGGTAATCTGCTATCCGCGATATATACGACCGCATCTGCGTGGACGATCCGCTCCGATGGGCAGAAATAGCATCTGATCTGATATCGTCATCTCGAAAGGGGTTATAAAATGAATCCTTTTATATCTAGTCGATGTTGAGAATGTTCTGGAAATTCCATGGAATGCTTAACGGCAACTGCGGTTACTGCCAATTTTCAAACAGAAGGTGTATTTGGATAGTCCGCCATTTTGTCATTGGTCAAAGGTTAGTGCTCGGGCTTAACGCACCAAAATAGTACGTGATGCTGTGATGTTTGATGTACGAGAACATTTCGGAGCGCTGAGTGCCGCGAATTTCTCTTATTTTTTAGGGCGTGTAACGTCTTCAGTGAATTAAGCCTCGGGATTTCCAGCACCTGACTGGAAAGCAGCAAATATTTTCATCTAAAGCGGCCTAAAAACGCTGAAACACGCTGCGATGCCATCGATGCATAAAACTTGCATCAGTTGCAGAGTACCTACTCAAATCGAATCCTGTTGCGGTGCCTGAATCGACTCGATGTTCATGAAACACAAGAACAGTTGGAGTTATTATTACTAAGGAGTTTTGAACTTATTATCAAAAGTAGGGTGTTACGAATAAAATGAGGCTTGTTTTGCAAGCACCTGTTTTATTAGCAATAGTTGGAGTACTATTTATATTATCTAATAGAAGAAGGAAATCAAGAAGAAAATGGCCCAAAAGATGATTTATCGAAAGAAAAATTTATTGAGATGCAAATTTATTTAAAGAACACGATGCAGTGAACTAAATGACACTGAAAAATAGGTATCGTCTTCCTTGCGTTTTGTCTTCACATCGACGCAATTCTATACAGTCTGAAACTTGAATCAGCATCACCGACTCGGCGTCGTGACTCGCCGACCAAAAAAAGATAAGACTCTGCATCGCAGCAAGCGGCAACTGATGCCAAATAAGTGATTCAGTACTACACACACTATAACTTTCATCATGAAACATAAGAGTCGATGCCCGCTTCGCAGCTTATATTACAGCTTTGTAGGCCGCTTAAGATTAGATTAGATAAGGCTGGCACCGTGTCTACCTTTCGGCACTGCGACCAATGAAGTATTTTGTGTTAATATACTAAAGCTACATTTTGCCCAGGAATGTAACATCCTTCTCAAAAGTTGATTATTTTCCTAGGAGACTTCCTCTTATGTTGGCTAGAGTATAGGTCTGTCTGGTTTGTGCCAAAATATTGCATTGACATATAGTCCATTCACGAAGGTTGAGCCGTCGGTTGGCCATGGAAATTTGGCATATTCCACTGTGTATATTGAAATTTTAGATTATGTTCTTTATTTTCTTGTCAGATTGATACGCAATGTTGTCAATATTGCATAGAGTTGTCTGATAACTAGCAAGTTCGTCGGGCTAGGCCAGGTACATTCGGCAACGTTGACTTCATTTTACGTTATGACAGCAAATACTGCCAACTTCAGATAAATAAAGAAACGCCTACTATGCGCTCAACCTTTCGTGAACGGACTATAATATGTGTTTGGTGGTTTCTGTGGTGTGGCCGATCCATATAACCTACAGATATCGGTAGATCTTGTGCAAGCAGTATCTCACGAAACAGTGACCTGTGGGAAATCTTGTGAGCAACCTCAACTCGTTTTATGACAATCTTGTTGAGCCTTCTCTTTGGAACGTGTCTTGGTTTCGGTTTGTCTTTTACTTGTTGTGTTAGTTCTGTTTTCTCTATCTTAAATACAACAAACAATTCTTTCATATGTCTTCATTCAGTTGATGATTGCTTTTTGAAGGATGGTTGCGAGATTTCGCAGCAATATTAATGAAATGCTTGTTGAAATTTCCAACAGGTAAAATCCGCTTAGTCGTTCCACTCTTTCCAGTTAAAGATTTTATCAAAAGTCCAAGTTGAGTTTGTTTTATTACTTAATTTTTAATTTTATATCATCGAAATATTCCTGCTTCATACATTTTAACCTTCTGTCATACTCACTTTTAATGTTCTTATATTGGCATGAATACTTGCTGTATTTATGACATAAGATACAATATGTCAAGTTTTCGCTTGAGATCAAGCAGTTGTGGATCACTAAGACACTACCTTATTCCTAATTTAACATCCATAATCAGTTTTCACAGTCACCACAGGAAATGAACTTCGAAAAATCATACTTAAACTTTCAAAAAAGAAATTCCACATCAAATCTATATTTCCATTCTCTGTGACCAGTTAAAACCAGACAATTTTTCCATGAACACAGATTCATTTTTTTCTATAATTTCTTATTTTCTTTTCAATAAGAGTTGAATGGGATGTAGAATGTAGAAATTTCGAAGGAAAATATAAGTCCTAAGTGATCCGAAAGGTGAGGCTGAATCACCTGAACCAATCCTCCCTCCAAGTTGGTACAAACATTATCTATACACGTATCAGAGTGATAACTTAGTCTTGTCGCCTCGCTATTTAAAATATCTATGTTGAACTTTAGAACTTTGCATGTATATTATACTCTGTGACCTTTCCTCATCATCTTTAAGTTGTTCCCTGGAGTTTCGGAACGATTTTATGATCTCTAACAGCAATTAATTAAAATCTGAAGATAATACCTTATCCCCAAATACGTATCTCATCAACCTGGATAGATATATTTTTATAACTTCCAGTTCTTACTTCTAAGTTGATAACATAAAGTAATACTTCAGGTTCTTCTTCCAAACACTTGAAGACTGAATGGAATCGATCGAAAGTGTAGATGTGGCTACTAGATAAAATGTCAGTTCATTTATAAGCTCCAGTTTAGAAGCTGGTATGTGCTACAGTTGATATCGTGATATGCTATTGGAATCTTCTCTTGACGTGAATATATGTGCGGACTCTGTATCGAAATCGACTACTGTCTGTAGGTCTGTCTGATAATAGGATATAGCCAACTGGGCTAGATGTGAACGATGATTTAATCACTACTGCTGAACTAATATAATTGCAAGGCAAATAATGGAATTCTCTTCATTATTTTAATGCATTATTTTGTTCACTGAATTAACATGAACTCATGAAAACGAATTCACACCACCGAAATGAAATATAACTATAAAAAATTTGAGAAAAGTACTGAGCAGGTGCCGTACTCTGGACAAGTGATCTTTCAAAGCGTAGACGAACTTCATTGTGCGAGCCCCCTTTTTTACCTGCAAAAATTCACACCGCGCAAAGAAGTTCGTATTCGCTTTGAAAGATCACTTTACGAGAATACGGGGCCAGGTGTTAAGGGATCGCTCATTGGTGGAGTTATAATGCTATTACCTCAAAATGTTGTATAGGACTTGAGATTCACGCTAAGTATATGAATGCAAAATCTCAGCAGGATCGACATTATATTCTTGAAATTATTCAAAAAATAAAATATCTCAAAAATCAATTATTAAAAAAAAATTAAAAATATGGTTCAGATGATGAGATCCCCTTGAAATTCTGCATGAACATTCAGTATATCAAAATGAAAATTCATTGCGTTTAAGAGTAACGCAGGTATAATATAAACAATGAAAGCGGAGAATAATATTAATTGATTTAAAAATCAACCAAATATTGAACTCATACTTCGGAACTAATCCTGTCAACGCACAAAGAACATGCATAATGGACAATGGTAATATCAATCAGAGCATCCATAGATAGCTATTTCACCCTATTCTAGGTTCCTTTATTTGAAGAAATGTCGCCTAGCTCTGAGAATAACAGAGGTTCATGCATCGGAGGAAGGTGTTCGTAAGGATCCCAGGAGATGGCGTTTTGGTTCTGTTTAGCATGAATTTTCATTTTGTACTATTATCACCACGTCTGGTTAATGACGATTAAAAGAGCGTTTCCACTTCATCGACTGGAGGTTAAATCCCCATATCGGACTACCACCAGTTTGTATATGAAAAACGGATAAACATCTCGCACTTCGTTCAAGTTCATGCATCAGAGGTAGGTGTTCGTAAGCATCCCAGGAGATGGCGTTTTGGTTCTGTTATTCTCAGAGCTAGGCGACTTTTTTTAAATAAGGGAACCTAGAATACCTTTCAGACGGTGCTCCTCCATATTGAAAAGCCTCAAATATGGCGAATAGCTATCTATGGATGTGTTTGATATTACCACGATTCATGTTCTTTGTGCTTTGACGGGATTAGTTCCAAAGTATGGATTTAATATTGGTTGATTTTTAAATCAATTAATATTATTTTCAGCTTTCATTGTTTATATTCAGTATATCAATCTTTATTCACAAAATGAATTTCGCCCGAACCGGATGTCTTGTCATAGAAATATAAAAATTCTTCCTTTCAATATTCCAATTAAATATTCTATGGTTCTGTTAACACTATGGCCACAACATTTTGCATGAGACTTATTTGAGCATCTTTGCTTGTGGCCGCAAAATTTCATTTCGATTGGTTTCGTTTTTTCTGAGATATTGAGGAACAGAAATTTTGAATGATAAAGCAAACGCTTCCTTCGAGGTGGCGGTGTTAGATTTTGCCATAGGTACTGAGTAGCGTAAGGTTCGTGATTGGAAAAGTAGAGGAACACTCTTACCGGATTCTCTCATCAGGTCAAAGACAATCAAAGACTATGATTGCACCTTCAAAAGAAAAGCCTCACGAGCTCTAACGAGATAAAGCTGCTTTCTGTGCTTCTCACAGAACCGTAAGTAAAACACCGATATCTGTAAGTAATGTGGATCGGTCGCAGAAACCACTGAGCACATAATATTATACCAGCTTACTGTACTGAGGGGCGCTACATTGACGCCTGTCAACATATCAACTTTACGATGGAGGTAAAAATACTTTGCATAATGTAGCTCTAATATGGTAACGCACAAGAGTCCTTGATCGCAGTGCAGAAAGGTATAGTCACGGTCCCAATCGACCACAATCCAATCAATCAAATATGTATTGGCTCATTTCATTAAACGTCCCTTTCATTTATTCATTCTTTATGGTGATGAAATTAAATCTATAGTGACCAAATATAACTACTTACAATTCAGACATTTACCACATTTGTTTATTAACTGTATTTGTCCAAATTTCAGATAGTATTGCTTTTGTACTAAACTATATCCCTATCATTGGCTGAGTTGTCCACCACCTCGTGCACCTTTTGTCTCGCAGGTCTTATTCTTGGACGATGTCCACCTCGTGGGAACCAAAAGATAAGGCAGGTATTGCTTTCTGAATCGTGCTATCTTTGGTTATGTATCAATTTTAGAAAAGGACGGCCTTCATTGATAACTTGGATGACAACTCTTTCGGGCCGCTATCGCACACAAATTGAGACAAATTCCAATTTTCACTCTGATAAAATTGAATTCGACAGTGTAGGGATAGCTGTTGGATGAATGAATGAATCATCAACTCTTTCGGTGTGGAATAGCTTTGAAAAATTCTTTGGAATTTGCTCCGTTCTTTATTGATTTATGACTTTGAAAGTTTCATATTTATTTTTTGATTGGGTATCATATCCGGATATTTTGACAGCTCTGTAGTTTCTAATCTGTTGATTTTCAATGGTAAATGGTTGAAGATTTCGTATTGGATATCTCAAAATTTGCGATTACAAGCTGTAACTCAAGTTAACTGTGTTATTTTTTAATTAAAATCTGTGCTTGTGCTTGTGGGCGCTTATTCCGCGGAGGTCAGCGTGCCATATTTTCGTCAAGTTTTGGAAAGGATGGCTCTCAAACGACTCGGTCAGACTATCTGATGGAGAATCCGAGTATGAAATAATTCTATTCTGCTTTTCGTGAACATCGTAACTAATTTACGGGATGTTGAAGACCGGGCGTAAGCACGATAACAACCGAAAGGAACGCTTTGAACAGTCAGTTTTTTTTTACTTCTTGGAAGATAACTGACACACATATGGTTGTATACAACTCGGAATTGATTTCTCTGTGTTGTTCTAGTGGTAGGGTTGCGACATGTCCAGTTGCACTAGCACTAGCACTACTCGTAAATCCGTCATATGTCAGGATCTCATAGACGAGTTTCCAAGCAGAGTAATCATATTTTGGGTGCATTTCTTACGACCAACCACCACTAGCCTTTTTGAAACCATTGACTTATTAATTGTGTGACATCAACGCAAACAAATATTTTCGACTGCGAAATTAATACTGATGCAATACTGAATGTATCCTGAACCCACTTATACAGGGTCTCTATAAATGATTGTAACAGCGCAGTTGGCTTTGGATTATTTTCATTTTGCCACTTTCTACGCAAACCACAGAATTTTGTGATCATAATATTCTCTGATTGGTTAGAGATTGGTATTCTACAATCCAAAGCCAACTGCGCTGTTACAATCATTTATGAAGACCCTGTACATACAGGGTTTTCCTTTAAAGTTGGCCTATTAGACGTTTTTGGAGAACTAGTGAATATTTCGTTCTGAAAATTTGGGTGGGCCTTGAGAATGAAGGAACTCTTAGCCTAAAATATTTTCAAGTCGACAGTGTGGCCACGTCTATCTCAAACGTATATGTACTTCCTTATTTTAAACGGAACTACCTCTATATTTTTTTTATGATTCGATTCGATACCAAATTCGCAGGCTAATCTACTAAAAAATTCTGTGCTATGCACTGTTGCCAAGTTATGCACACATTCATGAAATTTTTTATCTCTGCATTGCAAGTTCGGATATGCAATATCTTGATTATTTTGTATGCGAACGGAATCAAACTCAGCAGTCTCATAGTAGAGAATCCATTCATTCATTTGATATATTCACTTATAATATCACAAGAGCATAGACAATATTCGATTATTCACCGAGTCACGAGACGTATTTTGCGAAACACCACGAGAGCGCAGCTCGAGTGGTGTTTCGCGAAATACGTCGAGTGCAGAGGTGAATAATCGTAAAATATTGTTTATGCTCGAGTGGTATTCGTTAAGATTATATAACGAATAATATTCTAATTATTGTTTTTATTGATTAATATTAATATTGAAAGTACAATTATTATAATACATATTTGATGTATTGTTGTTTTCAGCATTATTTGTAGTGTTGGTGTTGGTACTGTTGGTAACGCTTGAGGTGGATGGATTAGGAATGTTTCTCATTTTTTCAATAATTTTTCTATGGTGTTCTGCAGTAAGTTTCAAATATGGTTTCAGAGATTCAGATGATGAGTGGCCTGTTATTTTGGTAATTTCTTGCAAGTTTGCTCCAGAGTGCGACAAGATACTCACAGCAGAGGAACGATTTGAATGATTCGTAATTTTCCTTTTTTTCGTATCTATTCCAATACTTTCAGCTGCTGTACGTGTCCATTTACTCAATGTATTCAAACCAATAGGGCAATTTTTGAACCATTTCCCTGTTTTCTGCCAATCGATATTAGGTGTTAAAAAAAGGCGATTGGTTGTGATATTTGGCGTTCTTTTGCTCAACAGTTTTTCCAAGAGACGTACTGGGCACTTATTAGGAAACTCTTTATTCGGAGCCAACCATTTTGAATCAGTTGTGCGTTGTTCTCCACCTTGTGATGTTTTAGAGAATATTGGATTGTATTCGATACGTCCCGTAGATTGACCATAATTGTCGAATTCCTTTTTGAAATAGTCGGTTAAGCAAAAGGCTGCTTCATTACTACACCATGCCAATTCCACAGCACAAATTTGATAAAATTTTTTCTGCAAACCATCTGGTGTATTTTCATCAAAACTTAATATAATTCTGGTTATTTCTTTCTCGTTAAGAGCGGCTGAGCTCTCTTTTTTTCCGTCGGGAATTGCTTGTAATTTCTTTCTCTTTGCTGCACGAGCCTTTCTTGCGTTCTCGAAAATAACATCTTTAAATGGATTTATTTCTCTTTCGAACTCTTCATGAAACTTTTTCTGTGAAAGTTTAGCAGAAATATTCCAAATGGTTTTCACTGTACTCTCTTTATATTCCTTTCCGTCTGCACGTTTCATATTGAATGCCCAATCCTTCAGAATATCTGCTACTTTTTCATTAGAAATATCAGCAGAAAGTTTGTAATTTCGATGTTCACAAAACACCGTAAACTGCTTCCAAACATAATTATGTGTTTTTGTGGTATTTTCTGGTGTTGCATTTTCAATTTCTTGATCAATTTCACCACATGAAACGAAACCAAGGCGCTGCATTTTGAAGAATTAACTGACATTTCATTGAACTTGCCCGTTACTATGGAAATGATTACAATATGGCAGGAGGTGAAACACCAAAACGATTATATCACGTCGTCAAGGGGTATATTCACTTATCAATACGCAGTAACTACATAAAATTCGTGGATTTGATTGGTTTTCAAACACATGAGTTATATAATCAGTATTATAATACATCGTAAGGTTATTCAAAAATTTTATTCCGAAAATGTGGAACTTAAAATTGAAATCTTTCGAGATTTTCAAATGGCAACCCTATTATTATTTTACATCATTCGATTCGAAATAAAAAATGAATTATCTTTTTTGCCTGAGTTAACTCACTGTATAAATGGTTCTTGCATGTCGAAACGTTCTGAGTATGCTAAACCTCGAGAATGTCCAACTCTTCGATAAGGTTGTGGGTTACCAAACTGAAACATTAGAGTTGTCCAATCTTGAAATGCAACCCTCGTATATGCTATTTTCTATAGGAAGCTGGAAAGTTTTTGCATGATCCTACGAAGGCAGTAGGAGTTCAGCTTATTAACAATATGAATGAAAACATAACGACTACAGGTACATCTACAAATACTTCCTCAAAAAAAAATTTCAAGAATTTTTTTCAGTTAGTTATTGTAAGCTGATGTTCGAAACCGCTGACAAAGACTTGAAAGGGAGTATTAAAAACTGAAATAAATCCCATTGAAGTTTCAGCAGTGTATTAAAAAAAATAATAACCGGCTCTACGTGAAATATACTCTCATATCTTTCATTTCCCATCTCTGTTGATGTTCCTCCACATTTACCTCCCAGCTTATCCGATCAAAGAGTCGTCTCGCGTCAAAACTCGAATTTGTCATAGATTTTTATTTTCGTCGAACAAACGGCTTGTTTGCTGATATCTAATTTTGTGGCCACGCTCCATTCATTATCCCGAACAGTTAGGCCAGAACACACCGAGAAGTGTTGTCTTTAATGGCGTTTTTTCCATGTCTAAATCCGAAGCGTCGAAGGCGTTGCGACGCTCGCGATCACAGTGTCGCTCTTGTACAACGGCCCCCTGTTCCCGGCAAATGAAGCAGGGATTGTCGGGTAAAAATAAGAAACGGGAAGGTTTCAGGGGCGGCATTGATGGAAAGAGTGGATGGATCTCTTCCTGGCCATCATGACGTGTGATCTGAGTATTCTCTCCTGAATGACTAAAGTCAATTCAATTTCTGGGTAGGAAAAGTATTGGGCGACTGTGGAGAGTGCTGAGTCGAGGCGTAAGCCGAGACTTATTAGCAACTACATAGAGTCCAGAAATTTGAGATTTCCTACGAGGTAAGTATTTTTCCACAAGTTATTTAAAATTCGACGGAGATTAATCGACTCTGAAAGAATCCTGGAATCCTGAATAATTTGATTCACAAGGAAATGGTGCTCAGAAATTCGAAATCAACGCTTGGGTTATGATGGAAACGTTTTGAGGTTGGTTTATGGATTTTGACGTTTATAAATGGTGTAAAATGATAAGATATGATGAAATTTCTATTCAATACAGCTTCAAATTACTGCCAAATAAATCGAGATAAAGTACTAAATTTGATATTTTCCACTAGGAAATATTGTTGGGAATGTCAGAATTTCTTGAAGATTTTTTTGGAAAAAAAATTTTTTTAATGAATGCAGTTGATCACCTCATAGCAACGAAATAACGGCTAACAGTTCATATTGAATTAGTTGTCAAAAGTTGGCACGTTTTGTATCGCAATTCGCGATAGGTAATTCATCAACCTGATGTTTCCTTACGGTTGCCGAAAAAAAAGTATAAGCAACACGTCCAAAAATATTTTTTGGGCTCACAGACGTAGGCGAGTCCTAGAATTTTGTATACTCGTCCAAATAAACCCTACTTTCCGCACTCGTATCGTAAATTACTACAACATTGAAAATCACTTTTTTTTCTGTACTGTAAAAAAATAACATTTTGATAATGATGTGATCATTAATTGTTAAACCCAACTTTTAAATTTTGAACTGTGGCACTTAATGAGGGTTGACTTTTATATTTGGGGATTGGAGAACATAATGAAAATTGACTGTTCTGCGTTGTTCTAGAGCAATGTGGCGCCCCCTCCTAGGGGGTCGTACAGCGATACTTAGGGGGGGCGCAGCGAGCGCTCTAGATATGAACTTAAGATACGCAATTACGAATAATTTTTATAATCGAGATATTACCGTTGACTACTTTGGATAATCGATTGTGAAATTAGTACTTTAGAATTCGAATGATCTGCAAAATCGAAAAATGGATACTTATTAGTAGGTTTTTTAATACTTCTATTCCCTATTTCGTCCTCTAGAACGGCGCTAGTCTTTCAGCAGAAATTTTGGTGAGGCGCACAGGGTAAAAGGTTGGGAACCCATATTCTAGAGGTTAGAGATACGATTGCGATATAGCATCTCACATGACGATCTGTCAATATCAGTGCGTACAGTATCAATGGTGCCGGATCATCAAGTGATTCTTTACGACCCCACGTAAGTCGTCTTGTTAAAGCGAGCAAGATCTCGAACTTTCCATAACCTCAACAATGTTTAACTTTACAATAAAGTTGTCAGTTAAGATCCCAATATACCTAGGTGTTTCTCACAGGATTCCTGTCAGCCAGCATTTTCGAATGCCGAAGAAGAATCCTGGTGCGTGGTGAACGAAACTGAAGCTATGCATCTGGGCTTCCTGAGATGCTTTGTTATTGACTGAGCCCAATATAGGAACAGCTACGTATTTATAAAAATATTTTTTTAAAATGAAATACAAAACTTCAGTGCGACTTTTATAATATTATTTTTTATCTCCTATTTTTCAACACATACATGATATTTTTAAAAATCTAATTATTTACATATCTATGTTTGGACCACAAAACTATAATATATTTGATATTTAATCATAAAGTGATCGCATCTGTCACAAATATATTATGCCTCTACAGCTTTATACCTCTCTTGTGTGGCCAATTGGAATAATTATTGGGAATTAAGGGCCAAAATCCAACATGCCACTGCCTAGATACGACCCAATACACTCGAAAATTGATTCGATCGAATGGGAGTATTGTGAAGATAAATGATTTTTCCTTTGGAAAATGTTTTCTGTATCATTGAAATGACTATACTCCGTTCACGAAAGGTTGAGCCGTCGGTTGGCCATGGAAATTTGGCATATTCCACTGTGTATATTAAAATTTTAGGTTATGTTCTTTATTTTCTTGTCAGATTGATACGCAATGTTGTCAATATTGCATAGAGTTCTCTGATAACTCGCAAGCTCGTCAGACTAGGCAGAGTTCATTCGGCAACGTTGACATTATTTTACTTTATGACAGCAAATACTGCCAACTTCAGATGAATAAAGAAACGCCTACTATGTGCTCAACCTTTCGTGAACGGACTATACATGTGATCAGCGAACCTACACATTGATGTTTTTATCGAAAAAGTGAGCATCGAGAAGAACAAAAACTCGATACACAACCCAAAACTTCAAAGTTCATACCGTCAAATGACATACAGATTGTCTCCTGATTACTCAGTGATCATAGAAACGAAGACACAATAGCCACTACCTTCTGTAGTATTGGACGAGGTAGAAACTGAATGCGAAGTATTCTGGACGAATTTTCCGGGAATAAATTATTGCAGAAATTCCTTCGGAATTTTGAAAGGTTCAAAAAAATATTTGGATCTCAGTAATATGAAGTTATGCCTCCCTACTGGCTTTCTGAGAGAACGTAGTCATCTTGTGAATCATTTGAACATCATTGGCTCAACAAAAAATTACGAGTTCAGATTCTCTTTTAGGGAAGAGGAGGAAACTAACATTCACTGAGTTACAGAATGCTTCACCATTGTGAGCTCTTGCAAAGTATGTCTTATGGGTCGATTACATTGAGATACTTTACAAGCTGCTACTAAGCGAATTTAGTAGCTGATTATAAATTCTCTCAGTGTAAACGTGATCACAAGCCAACAATCTGATTGTAAAAAAGATGCGACTCAAGGTGAATGCTGGGTTACTTCACATGCTTAATCGCTGGCGTTTTGGCTTGTTGGCATGTAAACAAGCCGTGTGTAATCACAGTTGCTACTAAACAATCTGTGAGTTCTCATCTACTCGTTGTTTCCTGGTTCTCAAATTTGAAAACATCTTTGTAGTATAAGATCCCGATATAAAACGACCTTCACCGAGATGCTTATTTGATTAAACGTATTTTATATTTAATTTAATATGTCAATAAATATAATCCATATGGGTTGCCTAGCAAATTTCAGTCCAGAGTATGTTTAATTAATAATAAAAAAAAATTATTTCTTTAAACATTTCACCGGTATGATTATTAGATAAATTCTATACCAATCGAAAGTATGAAGCCCATAGAATATGCAAAAGTTAGGTTGCCTGTTCTTTTCCGGTCACAACTATCGGGTTGCCAGGTATAAACAGGTAAATCTGAACTAGCATTTTGCAACGGTCTGTTTATTCAATGAAATTTTAATGAAATTAAAGATTATTTTATTCTGAACACGGTGGTATAGGGTTGCCTGCGAAAAATCAGTCCAGAATTGCGGTTGTCGAATTTTAAAAAGTAAAATATTGCTCCGAGTGAATGTGTGCGACTGAGAGGTACCAACCGACCATCCCATGCGATAGAAGAGGACACAGCATAGCAGCTGTTTAAAGTCCGCACATTTAAAGAAAGAGAGTTTGCATGCTATTTGGGCTTGGAAAAGAAAAGGATCTCCTATATACTATGCATCACTTTGCAGTAGTTTATTATCTAAATAGAGAAATAGTTATTTATTTTTCTTAATCAATTAATTATTTATATGTATGTTTTTTATGTGATACTTAAGTATATATACATCTTTAGTAAAAAGAAGGTTTTAAAAGTACGTATACAGGGTGTTTCATCATAAACTGGACAAACATATATTTTCGTGTAGAGGACATCGGAAGAATAATTTTTGCCTTATACAATAAATCCCGTTTTCGAAGCATACGCGAGATACAGGGTGTCAAACGTCATTTTTGAGCAAGATTCTTATGAGTGTGGTCAGTTATATATAACACTTACAGTACCGCTTTTTGGTCAAATCTCAGTATTTTTGGGTCCTCTATCAGAAAGAGCAGGAAGACCTGCAATGTTCCAATTTTTTTCGGTTGTCAAATTGACTTTTATTTTTTGAATGAACACAATTTTGTAAGAAAAATTTTTTTTTTCAAAAATCGAACACAAATTTTTTCTACATGTCTACAGCGATTAAAAAAATTCACTCGAAATGGATGAAATTTTGTACAATTGTACTTCTTGAATTATCAATCACGAATATGAAAACATAATTGTAAAATATCGAACGTTTACGTTACTACAGTCATTCAAATGTTTCGTTCAGACCTCTGAAATAATGAAAAAAATTGTTCTGTTTTCTAGAATCAAAATAATTAAATTATTGGAATGTCCAAACATTCTAGATGAATGCCATTTTGTAGATTTTTCGTCAACTTTTCTGAATAGAGGACCCAAAAATACTGAGATTTGTCCAAAAACCGTTACTTCAAGTTTTATACATAACTGACCACACTCATACTAATCTTGCTCAAAAATGACGTTGATACCCTGTATCTCGCTTATGCTTCGAAAACGGGATATATTGTATAAGGCAAAAATGATTCTCCCGATGTCCTCTTCACGAAAATATATGCATGTTCAGTTTATGATGAAACACCCTGTATAATAATACCCTGATTAGAAATATTGATTGAAAAAAATTTAAAAAATTTACTACATGCAAATTATAAATCTATAAATGTGAACAGAGAAATTGAAATCAATTGAAACTATTGGAAAAAATTCAAAACTCATAAAAGTGATTTTTTTTTGATCAAGGTGATCTTGCAAATTTAATTTTTATTATAAGAAGACAAAATAAAAAAACAACAATTAAAAAATTACTTCTATTTATTGTGAAAAATTAAAAATACAAAAATTATTTTACTTTTTAAAATTCGACAACCGCAATTCTGGACTGATTTTTCGCAGGCAACCCTATACTACCGTGTTCAGAATAAAATAATCTTTAATTTCATTAAAATTTCATTCAATAAACAGACCGTTGCAAAATGCTAGTTCAGATTTACCTGTTTATACCTGGCAACCCGATAGTTGTGACCGGAAAAGTACAGGCAACCTTACTTTTGCATATTCTATGGGCTTCATACTTTCGATTGGTATAGAATTTATCTAATAATCATACCGGTGAAATGTTTAAGAAAATAAATTTTTTTTATTATTAATTAAACATACTCTGGACTGAAATTTGCTAGGCAACCCATATGGATTATATTTATTGACATATTAAATTAAATATAAAATACGTTTAATCAAATAAGCATCTCGGTGAAGGTCGTTTTATATCGGGATCTTAGACTATTGACATTTATCTTAGATCCTTGACAACGATACGAACATAAACATCACGTGGATCGCTAGATTGTTGGCTACTCAGCGAGTAGACAGTTTTGTGTGTAATCAAAAAAATCTCACAAGCTAATTCACTCGCTTCTGAATTCGCTCAGTAGCAGCTTGTAAAGTATCTCAATGTAATCGACCCATTACACAGGAGAATTATAGGAGAAACAAAAGTGTAGCCTCCTTGAAGCCTCTGCAGACAATGGAGTTGGAATTTTAATGCAGAGATATCAAGGATCATGCCAGAGCTCTGGAACCGGAAAGAGAGCTGAAGTGCAGTTGCCAACGCAAAATAATGAAGAATAAGTATGAAACCTGTGTGATTCTCGTATATTATAGCACTATTTTGCTTTGTGTGGAATTAAGCTTCTTTACACGCTTTTCTTTGAGTAGATATATTAATGATTATGATGCAGGTATATGATGAAAAATTCTTTTCAAATCAAACATAGCGAATTCTTCCACACTCCGACCTCTAGTTTCCTCCAAATACCGCCCTGTTCGCTGATGACGAGAGCCCGCTTTTCCCGTTCATCTGAAACGACGCCTCCTGGAATTCACTAATGAGCAGTTGGCCTGGCGTCGGACGCCGCCGTTACCATGGTTACGACGTTCGCCGCCTCCGCATCACGCGTACCGACGTCTGTTCGCCGCCCGAGGATTCGCACCCGATACGACGGCTAATAGGCCGCGAAATGTGCCGGAGGATATAAAAAAAGGTCGGAAGAAAGGGGGTCTTCGGCTATTTCGAAAGCTCAAAGAGTTGCATTTATTGGACGCGACTCTTAAATGTCACGGAAAATTAAGGGGGAAGCGTAAATTGGGGAATTGAATAGGAAATATGGCAGTTACTACTTGAAAAAATGAATGATGTGTTTGTTGATGATCAAAAGGGGGAAGCTCATGGTTTAAGTCTCAAAGAGTTCTAGATATTGTGAAAAAAAAATCTCAGATAAAAGAGGTTGAATTTATTCAATTGAGTTTACAGGTGCCAGAAAAATTTTCGTAAGGTTCTATATGTTATGTAGAAGCAAGTAGTACTGCCGGAAATACCGGAATTGTATAAAAGAGTGTTAATAAATAGAATGATAGGTATTTAATTCATGAACGAGTGAACAGATACAATAAAATTTAAAGATTCTGCATTACAAGAAGCAGAAAATGTCATGCATGGTTTTCTCGAAGAGCTCTTTGAAACTTTTGAAAGAGTATTTATTTTATTGAACTTAGAGATGAGATTTTTTGTTCTCGTCAGATCATGACTAGATTCTAGTTCTAGAGATTGCTGTGGTCCTTGAAAATTGAGGAAAGGGAAGATATATGAAGATAAGAACTTTATATACATATAAAGCATCAAAAGCATGTAGCCTCGGTAAATAATGCACCCTGAAGTGAGTCCTATAGGACTCTCTCTAACTTAACGCCAACATGTTCAACATATATTTCTGTCAAAAATACCAATTTAAATGAGAAGCTTTCTCGCTAAAAAAAATCAGTCTTCACACTAGATTACTATAGTCCATTCACGAAAGGTTGAGCAGTCGGTTGGCCATGGAAATTTGGCATATTCCACTGTGTATATTCAAATTTTAGGTTATGTTCTTTATTTTCTTGTCAGATTGATACGCAATGTTGTCAATATTGCATAGAGTTGTCTGACAACTCGCAAGCTCGTCGGACGAGGCTGGTTACATTCGGCAACGTTGACTTTATTTTACGTTATGACAGCAAATACTGCCAACTTCAGATAAAGAAAGAAACGCCTTTCGTGAACGGACTATACTATGTACTATGACAGTTCCACGTCAGTGTATTGTCAGGAATCTTGCGTATGGTGGACACAATAAAGTAATTTGATGTTCATCAATATTATGTGGAATTTAAACTGTTGCTCTATACATACTAAAAACCATGCTTTCTATCTTGGTAACATTCAACATCAAATGATTAAACCATCTCAAGAGTAAATCCCAGATATTCGAATTCAAGGAGAACAGGCAGCATGCTACACCTTCTCACAGGGTTTCTCACGTATCACTGCCTTCTCAGGAAACACCTAAAATGTATATAGGTGTGACCGAAAACGATGAGTGCAGATGAAGTGGTAAGGAGGTGGAAGCTCCGAAACTATTTCAGAGGAGATAAAAGGAAGGGCGGAAGAAACAGGGTCTTCGGTTGGTCAAAGAGTTGCATTTATTGGACGTGATTTTTGAATGTCTCGAAAAATTAAGGGAGAAGGACCAATTTGGAAAGCGGATACGGACATATGTCAGTTTGGAAAGATTATTACTTAAAAAAATGAATGATTTTTTTGTTGATGATCAAAAGGGAGAAGCTCATCAGCTCATGGTTTGAGTATCGAAAAGTCTTCGAGATTTTGAAAAAAGAGTCTGGGATGAAAGAGCTTGAAATTATTCAATCTATTTTCTGGATGCTAGTAAAATTGGCGTTAGGTCCTAGCAGTTATTTTTATTTAGATGGAATGTCCCTCTTCTAACAAAAAGACAAAAACTGATATATGCATATCTGAGGGTCAATTCTTATGAAAAACTCAATGGTGAACACTGCAGTTTAATATCTTTAACTGTTATATCGGGAGTTTCTCGAAAATGTACATTTTCGAAATGCTGCTGTAACTTTTTATCTGAAGAAAATTTTCTATTTGTGTGAAATTTGAATAGGATACACTATACCTATATTTTTTCACATTTCTATTTAGCTTGAAATAAAAATTACAAATAACACACCTGATATTCTTCTGGATCAATACTCCAGATATAAAGCATAAGATTCTTACAGCAGTAAGTCGAAAATGCAGGAAAACCCAGTAACTATGAAACGGTCATAGATATTCTGTATTCACGAGTAGTTTTCACCATTGGATTTTTCAAAACTGATGTCAGTTTTATTTATTTTTCATTATTTATAAGACTCCATTCAAAAGTGTCGAATTTGGCCCACCCTGTACACAGCGTGTTGATAATTCGCTTCTTTTATCATTTATATTTCGTTAATATTTATTGATCTTGCCCAGATAACCAAAATATATTCTTACTTATAACATTTTTTACAACCATGTTAAGAAATATTGAACTTGTTTCCCACAAGTTTTTATAATACACGCTATTATATATCAACACAACACAGACCATCAGCATAATCTTCGACCATTTTCGGACATATCACCTGTCATTGAATGTGAAACCAGACACAAGTATTATTATAATAATCTTCCAAGTTCTACAGGTGTCTCTAAATCACTGGACAGGTGCCTTATTTCATTGGAATATTATAATTGATATTTCACCGCGGGTCAAAAGATTATGGTCAGTAAATGCCTTTTATGATGAAGTAATATTACATCACGAAGTCTATCAAAATCAGACCTACATGTCGATATGATGTATGATGTTTTATTTTATGAAATATAAATTCATCTCATAAATTGAATCGTGACTTGGGTGGCTCCGGATGGAATACAAGTATTTATAAAGGTTTTTAACTAGAAAATAATTGAGTATTTTCAAAATAAAATTTACCACATTTCAATTTGTGCTGCTTTTCGAATCATATTTTTATTCTAGTTTTGAAAACATGAAATTTCATATCATCAGTACTCGAGAACTATTTGATTTGATTCATACAGGGTGTTTCATCATAAACTGGACAAATATATATTTTCGTGTAGAGGACATCGGGAGAATCATTTTTGTGAGTGAAATTTTTTCATCGCTGTAGACATGTAAAAAAAAATTGTGTTCGATTTTTGAAAAAATTTTTTCACAGAAAGTGTTAGAAAATTGTGTTCATTCAGAAAACAAAAGTCAATTTGACAACCGCAAAAAAATTTGGAACATTGCAGGTTTTCCGCCATTTTGTAAATTTTTTTCGGAGTTCGTCAACTTTTCTGGATAGAGGACCCAAAAATACTGAGATTTGACCAAAAACCGTTACACCAACATAACTGACCACACTCATAAGAATCTTGCTCAGAAATGACGTTTGACACCCTGTATCTTGCTTATGCTTCGAAAACGGGATATATTGTATAAGGCAAAAATGATTCTCCCGATGTCCTCTACACGAAAATATATGTTTGTCCAGTTTATGATGAAACACCTGTATATCTTCCCTGGATATTTCAAGTATATTACTCATTATATTCGAAATAAATAGTGTTTAAGATCAACCTTGGCCGAAAAATCGAAAAATACAGACATTTCCGCAAAACCATGGCACACTATTCCGATAAGAACAAGCGTGCAAAAAAATATTTTGAACTTGGCAAACTAGGTATGCAGAGAATGTGTAAATCTCCGTTCTTGAGAAATCTATACTAATATTATAAAGAGGAAAGATTTGTATGTTTGTGTGTTTGTGTGTTTGTGTGTTTGTGGCGTTGATACGACATCACTCATAAGCTACTGGACCGATTTCAATAATTCTTTCACCCTTAGAATGCTACATTATCCTTGAGTAACATAGGCTATACTTTTCATCCGAGAAAATTCGGGAAACCTACTATAACTTCAATGATAATAAATATGAGTACCAAAATCAGCTATTTTCAGGTGCGCTGCGAAACCGTAAGACGTACGTGGAAATAATGTATGACGGAAATGTACCTCTTCAATAGTTCTACAAAAAAGTCCGCGATAGCATATATCTATCTTTCAAGGTTTACTCGGTATCACCTTTTAAAGTTTTCCGAAAGTTTCTCAAAATTATGCATTATTTGGGAGTATTTTTTTATGAATACGCTATTGATCTTTATCCAATTAAATACGTCCTTCATACCCAGTATTCAATATAGAACGAAATTGCCTTTTACATCATTCAATTATGATGAATACATCAAAAGATATGGCAGGTTGAAGATGAAATCGCACCATTATCGAATTGCGTCTCCGAGCACGATACACACCGGTATGCCGAGGAGCATCGAGATGTGATGTCACTGCGGAGAATTTCCATTGCATTCGCGGAATGGAAGTGTTAGAACTCGAGGGAATGATTGGAAATTGGAATAATGCAATTAATCGCAAGTTTCATTGAAAATGCAATCAACTTACTATTTCAAATGAAATATCTTCGATGTTTTTTTTTGTTGATCCTGGAATATATCAATGAAGTTGTATAAATATGGATGTTAGTGCTAAGTATTTACGAGTATTGTTAATAGAGAATAAATTATTCAAGTTTCATTTAAAAACTTCGAATAAATGAAAATATGTTTATCATGTTTAGGAAATTTCTATGAATGTCATTTATAATTCGTGAATTTGGAAAGTTTTTTATCCATTTTTTTCTTCATATTCTGAAAACTGATCTTCTTATTCAGATCCCGGTGTCTTAAGTTGGTATGGATTCTGCTCAAAACGGTAGGTTTTAGAAAAAAGTGGTCAATAGGGCGTTTGTAGAGAATTAATTAACCCATTAAATGAGGTATCAATCGTCCTGATCGAATGAGCACAGACCGATTTATTTTCATTAGAAGATGAAAAAATGTTATTTTCCATCTCCTCCCAAGTTTATTCGAGATATTTTCAAAACGATAGGTTATAGAAAAAAGTGGTCAATAGGGCGTTTGTAGAGAATTGATCTATATCTACTAATATTATACTTATACTATATTATAAAGAGGAAAGATTTGTATGTTTGTGGGTTGGAGGGTTTGATACGAGTTAACTCATAAGCTAATAGAGATTTCAATATTATTTCACCCTTAGAATGCTACACTATCCCTGTGTAACATAGGCTATACTTTTCACCCGAGAAAATTGAGGAAACCTACTATAACTTCAATGACAATAAATATGAGTACCAAAATCAGCCATAATCAGCTATTTTCAGGTGCGCTGCAAAAACCGTAAGACGTACATGGAAACAATGTATGACGAAATGTACCTCTTCAATAGTTCTACATAAAAGTCCGCGATAGCATATATCTATCTTTCAAGGTTTACTCGGTATTACCTTTGAAAGGTTTCTCAAAATTATGCATTATTTGGGAGTATTTTTTATGGATACGCTATTGATCCTTATCCAATTAAATACGTCGTTCATACCCAGTATTTAATTCAGAACGAAATTGCCTCTTACATCATTCAATTATGATCAATACATCAAAAGATTTGGCAGGTTGAAGATGAAATCGCACCAAAATATCTCCGAGGTAGGCACTAGGCGGGTAGGAGAAGGTACCGAAGTGTGAGGGATGTTTTGTATTGAGCAAAATACAACTCTATGCGACCCTAGCGGCGTTACGTAGAACTATCCCGAAACGAGTATTCCAAAACGCGGGACGGGATATGACACTCGATTGTTTGTGCCTAAGAAATGAGAATGCCTGAAGAAATGAGATTTGTATTGTGTGTTGATTATAATATTTGTCTAGTTAGTTGGGTTTTAATCTGATTTAAAGATGACTAAAGAAAATACAGTGAAGAACACTAATTGTTGCTGTGTTTATGGATGAAGCTCTATAGATTTCTTTCACAGGTCTCTATTTTATAGGATTGTTGTGATTATGAAAAAATAATATTTTATCAGTTGATCACCAGTTTGCACTAGAGGAAGCATTTCAGACGTTTAGTGCAGTCAAAATCAAGAAAACAAAGAGATTAGCCAGTTTCAGGATTCATATTTGGACTTAAAGGAGGAATATAGTACATTATTGGATGTATTTCCAATTCACTCGTTAAAGAAAACAGATGAAGATTACTCGTTAATTGACAAAATTGTTGTGATAACTTAAGTTTTTATGAAGAAATCCCCTGAAATCATATCACTTGGCTAAAACTTATCTGGATGTTCTTTCAAGTTGCAGTATATCTTTTGTTTTTTATATGAGACAAGTAGAAGGTAACTGCTATATTCACTATTTTATGAAAAATAGCATACACATACTTACTTTAACTCTGTATTGTAAAATTAATTATCATTTCTTATTAGATAATTAAGTTTTTTTATACCAGGGAATAAAATTTGGTGGTTTGTATTGAATGATAAATGCTTCACTTACGACAAAATATTAATGAATTTTTCTGATTTGTATTCAATAAAAATAGTTTTTGATGTTGTGAATAATTGAAATTAAGTTGTTTATTTTCATAAAGTCTTTCATTTCTGTAATAAAATCATCATGGAATTCAACGGCTTTCATTTCAATAACAAATATTGTCATTTTTTCTTTCTATATATTGAAGAATAAATATTATAAATATAATTTGATTCACTGCAGCAGGATTCCTTGTTTCTACTAAATAACTAATCATATCAGGATACATTTTATTTTTGAAATGAGCCAAGTTAGATGGTTAAATATCTTCCTTCTGCAGTTGACAAGGGTGAATGCCCAAAACTGATATTTTTCTACATATCGTCCTCGATGTATATGATATGAACTTAATAAATCATTTCATAGGTCCATTTTCACGATTGTTCAGCCAAAAGACTAAATAAATCAACTGAAACACTTGAGAAACACCAGAATCTCTCTTGTTTTGCTTTGACGTGCACGAAACAATACTCGTTTCGGGAACAGCTGATCCGGCGATTGCAGCGCCGCGTCGGTAATTATTTATCCCAATATGAATGTATTTTGGATTACCTATGCCCGTATGTTTATGACCACAAATCAGATCAACAGATGACGCTGAAGTCGTTATTCAGGTTATTCATCTACTCTGCAACTAAACGGCTCGATCGAATTGAATGAATTTTTGTGTATACAGAACAACGTCTGTTGGGTCTGCTAGTATGTATATATTTTTATACTATATATATTTTTATGCATGTGAATTGGGCTTGTTTGTATCTGGGATATTGTTGGATTGAGTAAAGAGTTATGCTTTCTGGTCTCTTGATACTTTTATATTTCAGTACTTATATCGTTTTTGATGAAGACAATGCATTTTTGATGATTTACCATATTGCATCATGTCATTATTTCCATTCGCTAAGAAAGTTTTCTGCAGGACTAGTCATAATTCATAATGTGGAGGATTCTATCTTTCTCGCTTTTTTCTGTGCAACCAACACTAGATTTATATTCTCTGCTCCACAGAATATTATTCTAAACATCTGTTTTATCTTGATAGTTACTTGGTTCACTGTTTTCTGATGAGTATAAGGGTATAACGAATATATTATTATTTTGATATAATTCTGAAATCATAAATAGATGTTTTTGCTCTCTCGCAAAGATTGTTTATACTAGGTAGGTTTATTTCTTTCAGTTTATGTGTTATCTAAAATAAAGCCCATGAACTTTTCTTAATCCATTTTTATCTTACTATCTGTTTCCTGAGTGAAAAATATGATTTGACTGTTCCTACCCAATGCCTCTTTACCCATAATTCTTCAGCAGAATATCACTATCGAGAGGATAAGTCCAAAGAACATACCTACCCATAACGATTTCTTTTCAGCTTTCCCGAAAATATCATTCTTGATAAAATTGTTAATGGCATTTCTATGAACTTGTGGGATAATAATTGTTGTATATTAATCAAAACTTATTGAGAACTGGCTTGACTTTTCAATTTTCAACTGAGAAAATTGTATACCTAAATAAATAGTTCATGTCGTTAGTTATTCAGTTGATTGTTTCATAATTAAAATTTTATGTCCAAAGTAACCGATTCCCATCAGATAAAATCATATCGCTTTCGACCTTTGATTTAAGACTACAAGGACGTCTATTAACCACGAAAATGTAGTGTAGTTCGTATAATTTTCATACTTGCCATCTAGATCCCATTTTTCTGGAAATTACCCAGAAGATCGTTCGCTGGTTGTCTCCCAAAATTTCATCAAAATCAGGGGGAAATTTCTTTTTCAATGTTATTGACGAAATTGTCAAGCAAAATTTCAACGGTGAATTTCACCTGTAGAAGTATTACTTTTTATTGAATACTCATGAGTACATTTTTTATTACAATAGGTTTTTACTTTCGGAGGATATCCATATAAGAAACGAGTAGTACTTAACATTCTTCGGACAACTGTTCAATATTTTTTTTATAAATTTTAAATTTGTATATTAGTGGTCTTGGCCAGTTTTAAACTATTATTTATTATTTCTTCAGCTATTTGTTCTATAATAGTAGTAAGTAGTAACTGTGTTTTATTGCAGCAATACAAATGGCTATCGACCAAGGGTTCTTCAGCCTTGTTCTATAATATTATTTGAAATTTACACCTTTGAATTAGACTACAAGGAAGTTTATAAACTACAACAATGTAGTTCGTATAATTCCCTACTTTCCATCAGGACACCATTTCCTGAAAATTTCACAGAACATCGTTCTATGAGTGTCTCCCACAATTTCACCAAAAAGTGATGAAATGTAAAATTTCTCTCTTGCAAAATTCAAGTTTGGTGCATTTTTTCCACAGTTGATTTTGATACAAATAATATTCACGATATCAAGCAACAAACTATCTCATTTCAATCGAGAAATTTTACGTCTCTAGAAGTATAACATTTGAATTATGGAAAACTTTCATTACATTAGGTTTTTACTTTCGAAGGTTACAAGTTATGTATTGTTAAGTATAGTACTTGAAAATTATTTGGACAACGAGTCATTATTTTCATTTTGAATTTGTATCGCTTTGGTGGTTTTAAGCAGAGATATACTATTCTTCGTTATTTTCTCAGCTATTTGTTTTATAACATCATTTGAAATTTTACAATATCCATATAGTAACTGATTCCCATCAGATAAAATCATATCGCCTTCGACCTTTGATTTCAGACTACAAGGAGGTCTATAAACTACAACAATGTAGTTCGTATAATTCCCATACTTTCCATCTAGATCCCATTTTCCTGAAAATTCCACAGAACATCGTTCGATGAGTGTCTCCCACAATTTCACCAAATAGGGGTCACGGGGTCCAAGCGCACGATTTATCCGGCTAAGCCTCCTTGATTACATAACAAACGCAAAATAATAGCGTAACTGCAACATTTTCGCTAATTTCACAGCATAACAAAAGCACGAATAACTAACCATTGTTGTACAACAAATACCTAATAACACACCAAGACCAGAGTCAGACGTTAGTTTATACAATGTTTATATAGAATTAATAACCAAGTAGAAACTCGAAATTATTATATTTAGAGAGTTTATCTTTAATGCGTGGAATGGTATAATTAAATATGGGATGTTGTATAATTTTGACGATGCATTAAGAATTAATAAGCTGCATAAAGGCTGTTATTTCTGCAGGCCTGTTGTATCGAATTACACCTTGATTACGTGGACGAAATCACAAATTAGATGATATTTCAAATGTTACGGTTGGATAGATAATTGAAGAACTTCGTTTAGGGTTTCTTCACAATATATTGCGACTCCGTTGAATTGTCGCAGCTGTTTTAAGAAATTTGGATACCTGAATGAGCTCTTCTTTGAAATGTAACTACTTAGTAACTTCCAATTGAAATATTGACCTCGGTGAAATAACATGATGGAATCAAGAAATGTAAAATAAAATAAAACACACTATTGTTGTTTATTAAAATCTTCGGCTATCGATTTCGGAATTATTCCATCATCAGGCCAGCTGAAAGTATACAAATGTAAAACATGTATTTATCTAGGTGAGAGTATGCAACTTACTGTCTTGAATTAAAATGAACAGAAACTGTTTAAAAACATTAAAAATATTAAAAATGGTTCTCCTCTGTCAGAATTGTTAAAATTTTTTGAATTTTAGTCAACCTTTATTATTGATGTATCTTGTGGGAATGTCAACTGAATCTGGAACTATAGGATATGTGCGAAATGTGATATCTAATATGTTATTATCGGTGGTCTATTGGTGGCGGGAATTTTTCGAATTTTATTTATTGTTGTTTTTTAAGAATCTATGAGTTTAAAAATACTTCTTCTGTCGAATTCTATATTATCATTAAGTAAAAATTGGTTGTCTTTATTTTTAAAATTTCTAGTTGTTCAAGTAATATTATTTTATGGTAGTTATTTTCTTTATGAAGTATTTTCAGATTATCTAATGTGATATGTCCGGTATCGTTTAAATGTGTGCCTAAAGCGGAATGGGGTTGATTTCTTTTGTGTTCTTTGAATCTTTTTTCTACATTACGAGTTGTCATTCCTATGTTAAATGAAGGGCAGTTTGTGCATGTTATCTCATAGACTCCGCTGGATTGTTCGAGTTTAGATTTCATTTTATTATTAATCAGTATATCTGCTATTGTTCTGTGTCGTTTACTTGTTAGTGTATAATTGTATTTCTCTAAAGTATGTTTTAATTTTTCATGTAGATCTTTGTAGTATGGTGTTGATATGAAATATTTCCTGATGGGTGTGTGGGGGTAGATCTTATCTAGAATTATTTTTCTTTTCATTGATGTTAGAATTTCGTCGATATATGATCTAGAATATTCATTTTCTCTGCCTATTTGGTATATTATATCCAGTTCTTTCCTATAATTTTCTGGTGTTAGAGGGGTGTTAAAAAGTCTATGAAATAAAAATCTAAATGCGGCTCTCTTCATTGTGGGTGCGTGGTATGAGCTAAAAGGAATGATGGTATTAGTTTGTGTTGGTTAATAAACAACAATAGTGTGTTTTATTTTATTTTACATTTCTTGATTTCTAGAGAACATACTATGGAAGAGTTCATTTGTAAAATTAACATGATGGTTTTTCAGCGAAAAAATTTTGACAGTTCTCAAATCCAAGAATCAAGATATAGCCTATAAATCAAAGTTTGTCCAATATAAATTTTTTAGCAGAAGGATTTTGCGAGCTTGTTCCTAGGGAAATAGAGCTTGCTATGGTTTTGCACAAATGTCTGTAATTTCCTGATTTTGGGTTGGAACCTAACCTAACGACTCGGTTAGGTCACTGATTATGATTAAGAGTTCAAAAATTATTTAGTCCAACCGCCCGTCCCGCCGTGGACACGATAACTCTCGAAAGGATGGAATAATAATGATTCTAGAGAGTAATAATTATTGACGTAGCCATTCCGAATAACAACAATCTACGTCAAAAATAAGTAGAAAAAATATCGAAATATCGGGAGCTTAATCTTCAGATCAAATATCAGTGGGGAATGTCTAGTACCAGAACCATTCCCATTCTCATATCAACCACAGGAATTATTCCTAAGAGCCTCAAGTCCAACCTCAAGGAGTTAGATTTGGATGAAAACCCTTACAAAGTAATGCAAAAAGCAGTACTTCTCGGTACTACTAGAACGGTAAGGAAGTTTGTAGGTCACGATAGACACCAGGAACAACCATGGAGGGAAACATTGCAAGACCGACTACCACGACATCAACAGAGGAATTCAGGACCAATCAACGAAGGACGGCCAGCCCAAGACCTGGGAGAGGAAGAGCACCGAACACCTCTGAGCTAAATCCACCTGACACTTGCTAAACGGGATGAGTGAATGTTCCCCTTAGTAGGGAGCCGATTGCTAGGGGGTGTGAGAAATAACACCCTTTCTACACTATAAAGGTCAAGTCAATAATAATAATAATAAACTTTACTTTCAAAATCAGAATACATTCTGAAAGGAAAACATGCCAAGTGAAATTTTGAAAAACATAAAAAAAACTAAAAAATGGATAGTTCACTGTTCAGATAGATATTCTTCCTTCGAGTAGGGTTCCAGGTTAATGAGAAGCTTTCTTACTGCTCGCTTGAAGCCTCCATTATTAGTTATTGTTTGGTATTCTTTGGGTAATTTATTGAACAACACAAGGCACATATATTCGACATTTCTCTGTGTCTGATTGTGTCGATTAAGTAAGGACTTTGAAATTTGTAGAGAAGATTCGGGTTCCGAAAGCCTATAAGTGAGTAAACAGACAAATTTTCTGGGGACTGTTAGTTACTCTCCAACGGGACTTTTCACGGTAGATTTAAGACTTCCATAATGCCCATTTGCGTTTGGAAAAACGTTGAATTAGTGGATGAGTTTATGAATTACTCTCACTTGAATTTCACCTCATTGATTTCACATAATTTAACGAAATTACAAATCCGGTCAATTTTAAACTTGAAATCTAGAACTAAGATACCGACGCCGCGAAAGATATGTGTGCTAAATTTCTTCTAAATAGTACCATGAGAAGATTATCAAGAAAATAAAAATGTTTGCCAGTACTGATACTAATATGTAGATTATATAAGTCAATTGATATGACTATTATTGTAATTTGCAGTTTACAGATCTCATCTAGTATTCAATCACATATCGGAACGGACCTGGGTAGTTATCCATGCTAAACCAAACAGTGATATAATATCAGTTCTAAGCAGTCGATTGACTTGTTCAACAAAGGTAAGGTATATGGTGTCTATGACGAAGCCTATATGCAAATTTCACTTCAATGGAAATAACTCATTTTGGGAAATAGCTCATGCCAACAACATTTTCCGATATAATTTCCATGCGAAGTATTAATCATTTACTACCAACCGATATTTTATTCTATGTGACATAAATAAATCTTTCCGGATTATCGTCTACTGCTAAGTCGGATGATGAATTGCAACAAGTTAATCAAACTACTAAATGCATTTGTGAAAGTGCATGTTCGCCAGATTTTATCATTTCAACTTCGTTTGTAAATAAGTTGATTCCAGATTTTTCATGTCGGAATTAATATCGGATTATCTATGATGAATTGACTGGTCTTACTTTCCTCTATAAAAGTGAATGAATCTATGAGAAGGAGATGCTGAAATGCGCAGAAATACCAAAGTATTATAAATCAAAAAGCTGAAATGGGAAGAGAAGTATACACCGTTGGCTACATATTTTCTCTACACGTCTCTGAATTATTGCTTCCTCCGAGTATCGAATTGATTTTCTCTTCAAACCAAAGGAGTACAATGAATACTGAAAGATCCAAAGTCCTTAACTTTGTGAAAGTTCGGAAAAAATGGGAAAAAGTAGAGTCAATTTTTAAAAACGTAAAATTTGCTGTGCAATCTACATGGTAATAGTTGGTATACAATGTCTTTTTCAGAGGATATTGTAGTCAGCTCCAGCACAACTAAATAGAGCCACAAATGAAAAAGATAATGAGAACATAAACAAAAGCAAGATTAGGACAGAAGAACAAAAACGAAGTTGAAGAGACAATCTACTGTGGTGAAAAGACAACATTAAACCCTGAAAAAGTGAAAAACATAGTAACTACTAGAAATGGCTCCCAGATCGAAACCAGATCACTGTAATCTATAAAAATAAAAGAATAGTGAAATTAGATTGGTACCTAATTGAGAAAGAAAAATCGAGAACTAAAAAGATTTCCAATAAAATGAACCACTGTGCTAAATTGCTGTAGAAAACATACCAAAATTCATTGCGGAAGCAGACAATAACGAAATAGATGAGATGTGAGAAAATTGAATTGCATGAAGAATTGAAAGTACCTACCTTACTCACATAGTGTCTTTCTTCGGAAAAGGAAACCATAATATTATTGAAGGAGTCTGAGTATAAACTGCTTGGTGTCATGACGGTTTGGGAAAATTCTGCTGAGCTGAAGGACATATAGCATGAGATATAAGAGGATCTGAGTGGCTTCACGCATGCCAAATTTTACATAGACAACCTTGAGTCAGCTTCAGATAATGAAAAAGTAGGTATGGTAAACGTATAAATCAACAGATCTGAAAAAGAATTGGAAAGCTCTACAATTCCTAGAAGTAGATGAAGCTCTTCTCAAGCCCATTGAAGAACTGTACAGGAGAATCCATCTTAGGTGCAAATCGGATATGGTCTCTGGGAACGTTTGAAGACCACCACAGGTTTAAGACGCTCATGAAGTGCACATACAATGATGTGACAGTTCACTGAAAACCATAGTTTCTACACTTTTTCGTTGGAATATAAAATAAATTAGGAAAAAGAGAGGCCCGAGTACGGTTCCTTGTGGAACCCCATATTTAGGTATCTTTGTTCTACTAAATTTTCCATTTATTTTTGTGATCTGTTTTCTGCCTGAAAGAAAACTGCGGAATAAGGTGTTTATTTTTCCCCTGAAGGGATGATTTGATAGTTTTTCTAATAATTTTTGGTGGTCAATAGTAACGAAAGCCTTTGTCAGATCTATCACAACAACAACAGGTAGATTTGGAGTATTTTTATCTATATTTACATATAATTTTTCAGTCACTAATTTTATAGCATTTTCTGTTGAAATGCCCTGGCGAAACCCAAATTGACTGTTGGAAAGTATATTGTTTATTATTATTATATTTATTCGTACTTTAATTAACTTTTCAAATATTTTAGCTACATTGGATAAAATAGAATAAAATAGAATAGAATAGAATAGAATAGAATAGAATAGAATAGAATAGAATAGAATAGAATAGAATAGAATAGAATAGAATAGAATAGAATAGAATAGAATAGAATAGAATAGAATAGAATAGAATAGAATAGAATAGAATAGAATAGAATAGAGTTTATTGATTCATACATAAAGAAACTCTTAAAAATTACTGTGAGTTATGCACCCTGGGGTGATATCTGTGTACAGTGTTAAAAAAAATCACAATTTGTAAACCTAATTTACGGATATGAGAGTAACTGGTCTGTAATTGTTAACTTGTTTTTTATCTCCGCCTTTGTGTAATGGTTTTATTATCCCTATTTTCAAAATGTCCGGAAAACACGCTTTTTCAAAACAATTGTTAACCAAATAGGTGATATCTGTTATCTCATGTTTCACTTGCTTCAAAACTCCCGAGCGAATTCCATCATGTCCAGTAGCTTTTCTGGATTTGAGGCTACTTATAACTTTTTCTATTTCTTCTGAATTTGTGGGAAATAAAACACAAGACTCTTGTAAATGAATTTTTTCAGTCATTAAATACATAATAATATGTATATCGCTTATTTCTTGTTCATCTTAAACTACCCTATTTTCTTCTGTCCTTATGCATGCTATCACAAATATTTGTTTAAGTGGTGAGGTGTAACGAAATGAGTAAAATGAAATTAATTTTAAGGAATTAAAACATCCTTTATTCGAGAACAATGTAATGGTGTTCTTCTTCATATTGGCAAAAAGATCTTTAAATTTTGAATATTCTGAAAACTATTGATTTCAGTTCACCCAAGTGAATTAAACTTTTTCTTCAAAGCCTTCAAGGCAGGGCTTTAAAGTTTTTCCTTTATTGCGTATATCATCAATCAATATCTAAAATTCACGTTGTCAGTACCTGTAAGAATGGTTGGTTGGTTAGCCAGCGCCACCAACATTATACTAAAGAAACTGATATTCTTCCATCTACCAATACTCGTAGTTGCCTTGAGTTACAGTGTATCACGGAAAGTTGTTCGAATACGTAAAAAGCCATTTCCTAACAACCAGCCATCAATTGAAATGAGCTTTAACTTCCCATATAGTCGACTAACACTTGTTTCGACTCCTTCATTTCCATACCGTGCAGTCAGCCCAGTATCGAAGAATCGAATATCTCACCAGCTGTAAGAAAAAGAATAATTAATTGTCAATAAAAAAGATAAACGACCCAAGTCCACACGAGGAAACATAAAGTGTATAAATATTCTTTGGTGGAGATAAAGTTGGGTCGGTAAGGACATCGGATCGGTTTCAGTTGTTCATTCATGTCAATGCAGAGATACCATCTCAGGTATTTGGGATGGGCTCGACCCCTTCGGGACACTTATCGATCTGTGGCTACAACTCTATTCTAGGAAAAGCTACGACGACTTGGGTGAAAACGAGGTATGAATGAGTTGTTCACTTAGTGAAACATTGATTTCGAAGTTTATAATAGCACTGTATAAGGAATTCATGCAATGGTATCTAATAGCCCATTCAGTAATATTTTGATTTGATCAATTCAGGTTGGTGTTGGCGATAACTTCAGAGTAAAAAGTAAACCTAGAGTCGCCTTCACGCATTTGTTATGCAGCCGAGTATACTCCGTTCACGAAAGGTTGAGCACATAGTAGGCGTTTCTTTATTTATCTGAAGTTGGCAGTATTTGCTATCATAACGTAAAATAAATTCAATGTTGCCGAATGTACCTGGCCTCGTCCGACGAGCTTGCGAGTTATCAGACAACTCTATGCAATATTGACAACATTGCGTATCATTCTGACAAGAAAATAAACATCATAACCTAAAATTTTAATATACACAGTGGAATATGTCAAATTATCATGGCCAACCGACGGCTCAACCTTTCGTGAACGGATTATATAATTTGTTAATACAAACTTCCGGCGTTGCTAAATAGTGCCGTATGTTTATTCCGTATCGGAATAATTGGTTTACCGCTCCCCTACTCTGATACCGGCTTGCGTCTATTACAGATAATTCTGTCAGTTTGGCAACATTGTCTGTTAGTGTTTGGTTTCTTGATGCGATGTGTTTACATTTTCATTTCGATTTGACGTACATAAGTGAATTATTTCAATGATTTGGTGGCAGTTTATTGTTGCTTAGGGCGATTCTGTTATTATAGCTAGGGCAAAATTACGAAAATGTTCATTTTTATTCCGGAATTGGAGAAAAGCTAGTTTAAGCAATTGTTTACTTCACCCCAGTGTGGCAGTGAAATGCTTTCCATCTCACTCTCATGCTTAGTTGATTACAATGCAGTACTATTCACGCGTAGGGGCATCTCTATGTTGATTTCTTACTGTCTTGTCTGTCAGAATCTTTATATATTACTAGGGGACCCAACAGACTTCGTTCTGCATACACAAAATTCATTCAATTCGATTCAGCCGTTTAGTTGCAGAATATATGAATAACCTAGATAACGACTACAGCGCCATCTGTTGATCTTTTTGTGATCATAAACATACGGGCATCAGGCAATACAAAATACGTTTATAAATCGTAGGTATAAAATTTGTAAATTATGGCATAAGTAAAAAAAAATTGTATAATATGTTAGTTCATACGTTATTTCTGTCAATGTCAAAATCATTATAACCTATAAATATGTATTCTTTGACTGCTTGATTGGTCGTAAGAAAAAGGAAAACCTTTTATTTTTTTCGAAATATTTTTTTGTATAAACCTTGCCCTAGCAATTATGAACACATTAAAAAAGAATTATCCAGTTTGGTGCAGCCGTTTGAAAGATATTGCATTTTGACGGTAACCATAGCTCCTGTTTTATTAATATAGATGAGAGTGAATTATTAGGTAGTAGTACATCTGAATTTTACATACCGTGAAATTTCCATTTGCAATCTTTCATCATTTTTTCGCAGAATGTTATTCTACATTAAAAAGATGAAAATAACCCAACTGATTGTACAATTTCTTCTGTCTAGAGCAAAACTAGATTGCAGGTTCAGCTTATTGAAGTTTTAATATTTTCCATAGCACATATTTTCAACTATTAGTTCCCGAATTTGAATATTTGAATTAACATTAGTTGGTTGCTAGAAGTAGAAGATACAAACAGCAGTAGAACGTGCATCATGCAAAAAGCAGAAAATCAAGGCTAGTCTGACGAATATCACATAACTTAGGCTACGTTCAGATGATGAGCGCTTAACGCGCGTTTTGCTAACGCGCGTTTACAACTACATACAGGGTGTCCCATTACTCGACGTCAAGCCGTAACCGGGTGAAAAAGCAAGTAATGCTGGTTGTCAGAAAAATATAAAAAAAATCTAAGTTGCATGATTTTAAAATAATGCGCATTTAAAAAAACACGACAAACAAATTCCACACCCTGTGCTAGTCTTTTCGCTCCTATTTCCACAAATATCAACTTTTTTCCAACTTTTTTTTGCTGTGTAACCTTGAATAATGCTTGTCTAAACTGTAATCAAAATTTTGATACCAGCTGATCTAGGTTTCATAAAAATAGGGCTTACTTCTCAGAAAAAAAATTCGAAATAAACAATTGCCTAGTTTCAACTGACTGTATTGAAAAAAAAATGTACTACGTAGGTTTGGCATGTTTTTTCAAAAGTTGGCGCATTTAGTGAGGATTCCAAAATGGTATAATACTTGTTTAATTGTAGCTGCCGTAGTTCAAATTTATTTTCGATTGCCTTTGAATACACTTTTTCGTTAACTGCTTCCCAGTAATAGAGTCCAATGGATTCAAGTCCGGTGAACGGGCCGGCCACGAGATTGGACCAGAAAGTCCGATCCATCTTTCGGGAAAAAATGTTATCAGAAAAAAAAATTTCCAGAGAAAATAATTTTTCCAGAAAAAAATTTTCCGGAGAAATTTCTCCGAAAATTTTTTTTCTGGTATCATTTTTTCCCGGAAGAAGGATCGGACGTTCTGGTCCAATCTCGTGGCCGGCCCGTTCACCGGACTTGAATCCATTGGACTTTATTACTGGGAAGCAGTTAACGAAAAAGTGTATTCAAAGGCAATCGAGAATAAATTTGAACTACGGCAGCTACAATTAAACAAGTATTATACCATTATGGAATCCTTACTAAATGAGCCAACTTTTGAAAAAACATGCCAAATCTACGTAGTACATTTTTTTTCATTACAGTCAGTTGAAACTAGGCAATTGTTTATTTCGAATTTTTTTTCTGAGAAGTAAGCTCTATTTTTATGAAACCTTGAGCAACTGGTATCAAAATTTTGATTACAGTTTAGACAAGCATTATTCAAGGTTACACAGCAAAGAAAAAAGTTGGAAAAAGTTGATATTTGTGGCAACAGGAGCGAAAAGACTGTCACAGGGTGTGGAATTTTGCGTGTTTTTTTAAATGCGCATTATTTTAAAATCATGCAACTTAGATTTTTTTTAATATTTTTCTGACAACCAGCATTACTTGCCTTTTCACCAGGTTCCGGGTTGACGTCGAGTAATGGGACACCCTGTATAATATCTTGTTTAGGGACGTTCAGATGATGGGCGTTCAAAATACATGTAGTTGTAAACGCGCGTTAGCAAAACGCGCGTTGAGCGCTCATCATCTGAACGTAGCCTTAATCTCAAATCGCTACTTCCTCTGTTCACCGAAGTCAATAAAACAAGAGACGCCGTAATGTAATACCCAACAATGTGGTGTAATTAAAATTAGTCCACATAACCCGAGTTTTCAAATTTTATGTGCGTTTTTATTTTTGGCTGCAGGAACAGAAGAAAGAAGAAACGAGATCCGATCTACGAATTTTCGAGAGACAGGACTTAAAACTCGGGGCGGGTGAACGCTTTTTTGTGAGGATATAAAAATGCAATTGACAAGTTCTACAAGTCTACGAGGCAGTGGATAAAAGTCGAAAAGTCAAAGTGTTTACGAGCACACTTCTCAAAACACATTGAAGCATTATTTCGTCGATCACAAAATAAAAGGCCCAGTTCAAACTAAAGGGTTTTCCAATAAGAGCTGTTATTTTGATATTCAAAGAAAAATTTTTCAATATAAATGATGGGATGTTTATTTCATTATGAAGAGAAGCTATGCCATTAATAGTGGAAAATAACATCAGGCAAATGACCACCACGACCACGCTTACAGGACCATATCCTTTTAATGAAATTTTCCATAAACAAATCGCAAAGTGGCTGCCCTATACGCTGGGCTATTGGCGTAGACATTCTCTTTTACGTGGCCCCAAAGGAAGGTGTTGAATCACAAGATCTCGGTGGCCAATTGTGATCACCACTTCTAGAGATGCGGTGCGGAAACTTTTCCTGCAAAAGATCAATGGTTTCGTGGCTTATGTGGCACGTAGCGTCGTCTTGTTGAAAGTAAACGTTGTCCAGATCAAAATACGGTGTAATGACGTTTGTGGAATGCCTAATTCCATAGAACGACGAGGAATGGACGAACCTGGGTTTCTTCAACACTTTTGGCTACACCAGCAATATTCTCGGCTATTCTTCACATCATTAACTTGTCCCAACAGCTCGAATTTTTCCACCATTTTCTTTATTACGGTCCGACAAGGTGCTTCACGACGACCCAAAAATGTTCGAGTTTTACGAACCGTCTCTGCCAATTTTTCACCATTTTTATAGTGAATTTTAATAATTTCAATGCGTTCTTGAAGCGTGTATCGTTCAATTTTTATTGATGGCGTAGTTTCTACTTGTCAAATGCCAAAAAATGACAGCTCTTATTGGAAAACCCTTTATATGAAACTGTTCGATAATGACCCATTTAATTCATCAATTTCAACTATTTTAATGTGCAATTGCCATTAAAAGAATCCAGAAACGATACGATTAATGTTACCTACAACACCGCTGAATCATCATTGAAATATATATTACATAGAATGTATCTTTTATGCAAAACAAATATGTATTTAAATCAAGAATTTATACTCAAATATCTTAATCAACTAGATTATCAATCTAGTGGTTAATAAACATATTGAGTTAATAACTATTTCGAGTGGATCAATAAACCTACAGGAACTCTCATATTAAGAATGCAAATGAACTTTCATATCCAATGGACTCTATAGTTTATTCAAAACGCTTCCCGTTGGATAATAACATTTGAATAAAAATTTTCACCTTTGATTCGAATAGGTTCATATTAGGTTATTTTCAAGAACTAAAAAAAAATTCTGAGTTTGGACCTTACATTATTTGAGGGGTAGTATTGGTTGAGTACATGAGTACTTTTACTCCTTATTTCTTTTTTCTAGGCTTCGAATGTCTATTTATATGAAAATTAATTTTAAGGAGGTTTTACTAGGTAACACATTCATTATAATTTTATTATGATATTTACAGAATATTCTATAGAATCCTACAAAAATGATCCTTCTATAAATGTGACTTTTATGATATAAATTTTTTTCAGAACACATAAATCCACTAATAATGAGACAATTTTATATACCGTCAAAAACAAAAAACTAGAAGAACAATAAATTTATCTTTTTCTTTATGACACGCTGTATCTGGAATGGGGATCGAGTAATATTAGTATATCCAAAGATAATTTGTAAAGGTCTGATGATAAAATAAAAATTTCAAATTCAAAAAAGCATAGAGAAACCTGCTTTAGAAATTCATGGATTTTTGTATTTCCCCTCATAATAATTAGTGAAAAAAATAATGGTATGAATGTGGTACTATCCAATCACAACTTGTTAATTATTATAAATAATCAAAAATGTAATCAAATTACCTTTGATTTAATGTGTCACGCTCCCTAAATTCCCATTCGGAAAAATGAAGAACAGGGTTGCGGGGCGTAGGGCATGAGAAATATCAAATTCAAAAAAGCATAGAGCAATTTGCTTGAAATTAAAAATCGACAGGTGCTAGGATTTTCCTTTATAATTCTTCTTACAAGAATTATTGACGAGTTACGTTACTTTTTTGGCACGCTGTAATCTGTATACATAATTATTGAGTTACATAGAACTTTTTTATATCAAACAATAAAGCCTGTGTATTTATCAATATCAGTTTGTGCTACATCTATGTTTTCTAACTTAAAATTTAACATAGATGCAAGAGAACAGAGAAAAACCATGGAGAAGATGTCTGTCTGTATCTCCATTTGAGCCTACTGAATGCAGTGGTAGTTTAATAAAGTATAAGCTTAACTTATTTGTATTGGAGGGTTATTTCATAATATATGAAGCCCAATGAAAACATTCAGCTTACAGGAGGTTTTAGAATGAATGTTATTCAAATTCTCAGAATCATAAGAGTTAGGTTGAACCAACTGAAATTTCGTGTCGAAAGTATAGCCGAGCTCACTATTTAATTTCACATGATTATGTAAGTAATAACTTAAGACTAGAATGGGCTTATTTCAGAGCAAATGTTCATTACAACAAAGATATAATAAGCTGAACTGAAGGTTGTTCAAGAAATCAGCTCAGAATATACAAAAATGTAACTAACCAAAGTTCATACTTTCCAGTTCTTTCATGTGTTCATAAACAGAGTCACTAGCGTATAAAAATCAATTGACAAACTTCACAACTCCCAGAAGAGAGAAGAAGCAGGGTAAAAGGCAGGCGAGATAAAGTATACTGAAATATCGGCACTATAAATTCTCTTCAATGTCTCTGTTTTCTCGAAACTGCTCTTTCGGAAATAACCAGCGAAGGTTTTACGAACTCACACATTTTTCAACGTTCTTTTGAGAACCGTAAAAATCTAACGACAACAGTAGCACATTAAAATATATCTGGAAGGTATCGTGTTAGACAAAGCCGACAAAAGGGTTTCTTAATTGGGGATGAGATCGAAAGGTCACCGTCACGGTTGGGAATTGACCGACAAACGATTTATTGAGGCCCGTTGAAATTTTGGTCATTGTTGATCATTTTATTGGGAGTTAAGTTTTACGTATTTCTCTTTTTTTGTGACTGAATATGTGTATTATGTATGTATAGAGAGTTATCTTATTGTAGTAATGCGTTTTTCGTTAATTGAGTAGGTTTTGTGAATGAACTATGACGTGGTGAGTGTCTTAGGAATTCGAAGTGAATTCAAGTACCACCACTACCACCACAAATGAATAATGGAATTGAAATACACCGACCGGCGAAATAATAAATCCACTCAATGTCAATTCATAAACATGTTATTTCATGTTCGATTCAATGAATTATTTTTCTATTGTAGGTATGTTTGCCCCATTTAATCGAGAAAACTTTTGAAGATGAACTCATTTTGAATAGTAATTTATGAAAGAACCAGTTATGCAAGCGATACACACAATGTTTTTTGAGTAGAAATGTTAGTTAGTCCCATAAAGAGAAAAAAATTGAACTCTGAAATGTACACAGTGATCCTAATTAATTTTCAAACATCTACTACGAATAATGGTGAAAAACTTTCTCATTTCAAATGGCATGACCGGTATTTCTTCATCTCGTTGAACACAAAAATTAATTTCGAAACTTTTTTCATGAGATTTTCCTATATTCTCAGCAATTTTCGATTTTCAGTCAAAACAAGTAAACCAAAAGTTTTAAGTAGTGATAATCACAAATTTTCTATGCTGAGTAATTTGATAGTTGCAGAATGAATCTCAGGAATTAATTAATCAGAATTCCTGTTCAATGTGTAGTGAATTGAAAATCGTGAATTGCTGAGAAACTTTCGGGTTTGGGTATAGGAAAAACCTTATGAAAAAAGTTTCGAAATTAATTTTTGCGTTAAACGAGATGAAAAAATACCGGGCGTGCCAGTTGCAATAAGGAAGTTTTTGACCATTATTCGTAGTAGATGTTTTAAAATAAATTAGGTTCACTCTGTACATTCCAGAGTTCAATTTTTTTCTCTTTATGGGACAAGCTAATATGTATACTCAAAAAAAATTGTCACTATTTAAAATGACTCCATATTCAAAATGTTTCGCGATTATCTCGTGAATGGTGCAACAAATGTACAGAGTGTTCTGAAGAAACTCATCATAAACATGGTGTCACATTTAAAATAGTGTAACTTTGGTCTGTATATTTATATTGGAACACACTGTATATACGGAAATAATTTTAAATTGGGCGTTTGATTACCCTACACTTACCATAAAAAGAGATTTTAAAAATATCATCATTTACACCCTCGAAATGACCATCGCGTCAGTGTTGGGCTACTTTTCTATTTGAATGTTAGCCCACCCATGAAAAGTTTTGAATTCTTCCTTCAGGGAACGCTGTATCTACGAACGCAAACATGATTACTTCGACTATTGCAAAACTCGAAAATTTCAAGTCGGAATAATTGAGATTACAACAGGAGAATTAGAAGTAAAATTATTAGAGGATCAAATTTTTTTCATGAAAATATCGAAAAAACACAATGCAAAGTAAGACGAGGGTTTTTGCACTACACGAATGCTTTTTGTTAACAAATAATACTTTGCATTGTGTTTTTTCGATTTTTTTCACGGGAAAAATTAGAGGCCCTTGTAATTTTACTTCTAATTCTCCTGTTGTAATCTCAATTCCAATTTGAAATGTTCTAGTTTTGCAGTGGTTCCGGAAGTAATCATGTTTACGTTCGACCCTAAAGAACGAATTCAGAACTTTTCATGGGCAAACTTAGATGCCAGCTAGGTATATATTTGACAAGACTTTTTCATGACTCATGAGTGACAGATTATTCAGAATGCATTATGCATATAGTCCGTTCACGAAAGTTTGAGCGCATAGTGGGCGTTTGTTTATTTATCTGAAGTTGGCAGTATTTGCTATCATAACGTAGAATAAAGTCATCAGAGAACTCTATGCAATATTGACAACATTGCCGAATGTACCCGGCCTCGTCCGATGAGCTTGCGAGTTATCAGAGAACTCTTTGCAATATTGACAACATTGCGTATCAATCTGACAAGAAAATAACCAACCGACCGACGGCTCAAACATTGACAACAACTGTCAAGTTTTGCCGAGGTTAAACTCGAAAAAACTGGCGACAGCTGCTACCAAAAAGTTTTTTCATCTAGAAACCATTCTTTATTCTGAAATGCGCGTAGATTGGCGGAAATCAAGAAGAAGGAAATATTCAGCTTAAAATCCGAAACTTACAGAAGATTAGGCGAAACTATAGACCCCAGAAACAAGAGTACAAAAAAGGTTCAATATGTCTCAATAACAATGATATAACCTGCATCTAAGATTTCCCATTGCCTTCTCCAATTCAGATATTTAAGACATTTATTCATTTTATCTTTTCACATCAGAAACTCAAATAGATAAACTTCAACAAAACGGCCGACCACTCTATAAATCTGTGGTCCAAAACGGAACAACTGTCACCGGCTGAGAGTGGCGAGCTCCGAGATATATGGAAAACTCATGTTTCTTACGGAAACCAACAAATCTTTGGACATAGGCACCTACTTACCTGAGATTGAGTTGTTTTCGACCTTCCAGTGTCAAAGACAAACAGGTGGAAATTATGTGGTGGATGTCTAGGATATCGTTTACAAGGTTCTGGGAGTTATCAGTGTATTGTCCAGGTTTGATAGAATTATTGATCTTATAGGGGAACATAGAGGTAGGAGTGTTGTTACCAATTGGGATGGAATTTCAAAAAATCAACTCCGATTTAATTATCTATTTTTAATTAAATTGGATGAATAAGTTGTTACTGCACTAACTGTATTAATTCAAGAAAGTTCAATTGATTTCACTTTTTTTTTTCATTTCCATTTATCAATTTACATTGGTCTATTCTAAAGGATCTCGAAATGAACAAGTTAACGTAACGATAAAAAGAGAGTAAAGGGTTTTTTCCAAACCCCTAGTACAAATTATGAAGAGCATATATTACGCTGATTCCTAATTAAACGAAAATAATGAAAAAGTAATTTGAATTTGGCATGATCCCTCTTCTAATCTTTCACAAAAACGTGTCCAATGTTAAAAATCATATGCAATAGTTATTTGAATAAGAAATATAGAAGTTGATTCTGTGATAAAAAGTAAAGACGACCTACATGTTATGGAAATTGAAAATTATAGATATTGTAAGGCATAATATTGATCATCATTTTAGAAAATTAGAATCGAATGTGGAATAGAAAACAAATGAAATATTGAAAAAACATACAATACCTACAATACAAGTACATACATATCCTCAAATATATCAGATAGAATTTAATCGTGGTATTCGGATTTCTCATATCCAAGATATTTCAAATCTTTAGTTGTTTTTCGTTCGAATACAGTGTGTTTGGTCATGACTTAGCGATATTTTAATGGCATCAAATAAACCTAATATTATCAACAAAAACACCCACATTGGAAAGTTTACCCCCTTCGTTTTGGAGTAGCCCCCATTTTAAATTTACTTCTTTATTTTCGTTGATCCTTCCAAATAATATCGATTTCTTGGGACATAAAGGTCCTACAGATGTGTAAAAAAAATGTTTTTTGAAAGATGATACTACAAACTACAACCTTTCATTAAAGTAGAACAATATGAAAACATTTAACGCAATAGTACAAGATCTAGCACATACAAAGTATAATTAATTTTCAATGATTTAACACGCAAGGATATCAGCTACTAAACAACACCTACAGCATTTCTGTAAGTTATACAGGGTGTCTGGTGAGGAATGGGACAACGTTTAGGTGGTGATGAGGGATGTCTCAAGGAGTGAGAAACGGCCATTTGAAATCATCTGAGGTTCATGGTTACTGATATACAGATTGATATTCGAAGGGTCATAGAAAGCAGCGAAAATTTGTGCCATTCGGGATGACAATTGAGTTTGAAAGTAATTTTCCTGCTCTTACAGAATTCGAAGTCAAAAAAATTGAAAACCGCATACAGGGTGTTGTTTTTACCTAATTTCAGAAAAACTAAAATGTCTGAGTCCGGATCTGATTTTATTTCGAATTTTTCATTTAAACACATTCGTACTCACTCTGTCATTGTACATACAAAAAATCATCGGATTAGCCCTAATATTTTCTGATTTAGAGTCATTTGAAATGAACAAAATTTTCTAAAACCCCCTGTATATCAGTAACCATGAACCTCAGATGATTTCAAATTCATCACCACCTAAACGTTGTCCCATTCCTCACCAGACACCCAGTATAATTTGAGAGTTATTGCTGTTCGAACTTGACCACTATGCGAGCGCCCTAAACTTTTTCTTGTTGCTACAGATAGTCGGGCGTGTGAACAGGTTGGAAAATATTGTTGGTGTAGTGGTGAGTGAGTAGGACTTTTGTTTTTTTAGTTACCACATGTAAGTATTGAAAAGTAAATTTAAAATGGGGGCTACTCCAAAACTGAGAGTGTAAACTCCCCATTGTGGGTGTTTTTGTCCATGAAATTAGGTATATTTGATGCCCTAAATTATTATTATAAGTCATGACAAAACACAATGTACAATAGCTTTCGATTCATCAGCATTTCTCATTGAATCCTAAGCTATCTAACTTATTGATTTTAGTGAATCAAATCTCTTCAAATTCAAACATTCGACCAAGCAAGTAATCGCATAACACTTATTGCACTAACTTACAATTCATGACAAAAAAAGATTTCAGAACGCCATGTACATAGACTAACTAAACGGAGAATAGATGAGACACTAGTAGAACAAGCTTCAACGCCATCTGTTTTTGTACAACATTACTAATTCGTGAAAAAAGCTCAATTGAAAAAAGAATCTGTATCGTACAGTTGCCTCAAAAAGAATTCTGTAGTGCACCTTTTGAATAGGTAGGTACACCCATATACAAGAGGCAAAAGTTTTTTGAAATTCAATTTCCAAAAGGAAATCAGAAATGGATTCGTGCAAGTTATCGATGAACGAGGAAATTTATTTTCATGAAAATAATACCTGCAACGAACTTTCATCTGATTTTCTTTTGGAATCGAGAAATGAGGATCAATAATCAAATTCTGGATAGAATAAAAATTTATTAACTGAAATAGGTATCACCAATTGAAAATACAGATTTATTTCATAAATATCTAATCAATAAACTAATAATTGCATTGAAAACATTCTCAAAAACTAAAAATAATGAATTCAATAATACAAAATATGAGTATTTACCGACTAAACTTATTCAATACATGAAAAACTTTTTTGAAAACTACGAGTATCTTAATTCTTATAGTTAACAGAATATACATGTAAATTTTATATTATATATACCGATTTGGAAATTCACATCGAAAACATACGATATACAAGGCATCAGACAGAGAATTCTTCCGTCCAGTTGCTCAGATGAATAGGCGAGATAATCAAGTGCGATAACTGAATGAATTCAACTGTCTCACTGCGATAATCTAGTCTTGTCTCTCTCTTATCGCAGTATGGTAGGGAACTCGCACTCAACGTATAGAATTTTTTATTTGTCAGGCTGCCCGTAATACTCGATTCAAGTATTTACTGTTGCCTACCATACTAAAGAACTACGCTCCTCTAAATGATAAGAGAGAGACAAGACTAGAATAACGAAGTAAGACAACTGAATTCAGTGTGTTACAGCAAGTGATTGTCTCGACTATTCATCTGTGCAACTGGAGGGAAAAATTCTTTGTCTGATGCATTGTATATCGTATATTTCAGATGTGAATTTCCAAACCTGTATATTACCTTCTTGCATCTCGATTTTCACATCCAATAACACATCACGTCTTCACTGTTGCAGGCATATCGAAATTTCTTATATTTCAAAAAGAACGTGTCAAACCACTCCTTGTGTCAGTTGACAATTCAAAGGTTTTTTGATAATAATGATTTTACATACTTACTATTTTCTCGATAGGATTTCCATGAATGCAACGACATCTAACTATCAAATTGAAAATAATTTTTTCGTGTATTAGTCTCCTCCTCCGACAGATGTCGCGGAATATACGAGTGGCTCATCTATTTTATTAGTTTGTCTATGGCCATGTATTTTCGAATGGTCGTAAACCGTTACGAACCAATATTCAGTTTCCCTTCAAAAATATCCGTTTTACCGGACGGAAGACCATTTAATCGATCGATGATGGTTATTAGTGGCAGCAATCCTCAATGGTCATTCGAACAATGGCAAAAGCAGAAAATAGGTATATTTAAAGATATATTGCAAACCGTAAGCTATGTTTAAATTTCAGTCCACGATCCTCGATTGGTATCATCGAACTGAAGATCGCCTTGTGTGATTCTCTGTAATTTCAATTCTAGAATGGGATAATTGTGGTGATTGTGAGGGTGTATTAATTTCCGCTCTTGATTAGTGTAATTTTGAGAAATGTTTGTGGGTTGTTTGGATGTTTGATGGTCTTACTCAATGGGTTGTTAACATCTTTTAGGTGAATGGAGGACGGGAGGTTTGCACCGTTAAACCAGAAGTGAGAAGTTGCTTTTTCATTAAAATAAACAATGGAATTTTTTGGAATTATCCATCAACAAGTTTATAATATTTTCTTGAATAGCCAAATCTATGTATTCTCTGGAAATTTTTCGTTCTGAATATTTCAACTACTACCAAAATTAAGGAATAGAAATTTCATCATCGATTATACAAATCTTTATTTTTGGATCTTTTTGTTCGCTTGTGCAATGATCTCATTTACTGTAGAAATCAACAATATGTGTTGGTTGAATAAAAGTGATCGCGTTATACTCGGGTTTGTTCATTACAATCCTTTTGAATAATTTTCATAATTCCTTATGAGCTTTTTTGTAGTGTTTGAAGGCTCGTTCTACTTGAACGAGTGCTATATCGTTTTGCTCAAATGTCTGTAATTTTCGAATTTCGAGCCGAAAATGGTCTCAAACTATAGAGTTCGACTCCCTGATGACGAATCGGTGGTCAAATTCAATTCCGTCCGTACGTGTGGCCGCCCGTTGGCATGATAACTCGAAGAGGTTGTCTTAGAGATTTGAGATTCTCATGGTGAGTTCGGTTCCCAAATGCCTCGGCTGAGTTCGTTAACCAGCCAAATCAAGCAGGCTGTTCTATAAAATATAGCCATTCAAAATTTTTGGTCCTCAATATCTCAGACAAAACGAAACCAATCGAAATGTAATGTTGCGGCCACATGCAAGATGCTAATAATAAACCTCATGCAAATTTTTTTGGTTAGAGTGTACACATAACCATAGAAAACTCAATTGGAATATTGGAAAGAAGAAACCTCATATTTCCATAAAAGGGTGAAATTTATTTTGTGAATGAAGATTGATATACTGAATGTTCATGCGAAATTTCGTGGCCATAGTGTTAACAAAACCATAGAAAATTCAATAGGAAAGTTGAAATGCAGAATCTTCATATTTCCTAAACAGGATATCCTATTCAAGTAAAATTAAAGACTGATATAGTGAATCCTGCAAAATTTTGAGACCATCGTGTTCACAGAAACATAGAAAATTCAATTGGAATATTGAAAAGAAGAATCTCTATTTTTCCATAACAGGATATCCGAGTGAAATTTTGTGAATCAAGATTGATATACTGAATGTTCATGCAAGATTTGAAGAGGATCGCATCATCAGAACTATAGGATTAATTTTTTTAAATATTAATCTTTTGCATATTACACTTTTTGCATGATTTCTAGAATATTATTCTGATTACTAAGATTCTGCATTTGTATATTTGGTATCAAACTTGAAACTTAAATCCCATGGAAAATTTTGAGAAGATTTTGAGAGCATCTACGGAATACTCTTCAATATGCAGATGGAGTCCACGTTTCCATCAAAACTATCAGACGACGTTTGAGAGAGATGAATCTATGTTCTATACGTAAATTAGGAGGAGTTACATTAACACGTGACCATAAGCGTCAAAGACTAGAATGGGCAAGGCAACATATCAATTGGAACGATAAATGGCGTAGTGTCCTTTTCACTGATGAATCCAGATATGGACGATTTTCAGATTCTCGAAGAATGAGGGTATGGACAATCCCACGCATACCCAGTAATCGTCGCTATGTCAAAGTCCATCCATTCCGAGGATATAATGTTATAATATGGAGCTTGGTATTCCACATTTACCAATACCTCAGCATTCACCAGATTTGAATTGCATAGAACATGCATGGGATATGCACCAAAGAAGATTAGAAAATCATCAACCTACTCCAGAATCCTTGAATGATCTGAGAGAGCTTCTGCCCTGGTTATGAACCAAATTCCTCACGAAACGTGAGGAATGTATGTAGTATGCAAAGAAGATGTCAAGCTGTTATGAATGCCCGTAGAGGCCATACATTGTATTGACAGTCTTAAAATGCTTGAATTCTCTGGGAATAAAATTTCGTTATTTTACTCGATTTTTCTTAACCACCCTATATACTCTGCAGACCTACATGCTGAAATTAATTTTATTTCCTGCAACTTGAAATCATATCGATATTAATTTTCATCACAAAAATCTCATTAAAACTATATTTTTTTTGCAATTCAAGTCAATATCCATAATCATTGTTTAATTAAACAATGCTTTAATTCATGTGGAGCAGTTTACTTACTTACAATACTTAACTTTAAATCTGAATTCATAAATGAGCAGAATATTCAAGTTAAAATTTCGTTCTCTCAATATGAATAAGTGCGCATGATGAAAGAATACGATACAATGGATATACTACTGGAAGAAAACTCTGCATTTGAGAGAGGTGATAAAATTTTCAGAATACTGGGTAGGATATGACGGATAGTCTGAGGAAATGACTGTTTGATATATTTAAGTTCTATCTAACATTTTGTGAGTGTTATATCACGGTGTCTTTTTTTGCTGGCATATTATTCATAAATATTTGTACATACCCTAATGTATATAATCTTATCTACCTCATTTGATTATTTGTGTGGTCTTCTAATCAAATATAAATGTTATTGTAGGTATATTCTGAATTGGCTGTCTGAAAAATATTCGCCTCATAATCTCGTCAACAATGGCAAGTGACCACAGCAGTCAATGCCATCAACTAAATAGAAAGAAAAAAAGTGGACGATATCTAGTGGCTTCATGACGGGACTTTGCCATAAGGCAAATTGAAAAGATACTGTCCCAGAACAGAAAGAGGCCCTGATTATCTTCCATGCTTAATTTCATCGACGTAAGATCTATACTTTATATAATCTATAGTGTCATTCTTTTGGGAGCTACCACATATTAACACAGAGTATTCCTAAAGACCCTAAAGCAGAAAAAGGCAATGGGATTGATAGCGGGAGTAAAACCGAAACAATTTTCCTTCTATACTAAAGAATCGGCCACCAGACGCGCCCGTCATCACCAAAATTCACCACCCCGCTCACAACACCATCCATCTCCTCGACGGTCGTTATCGCGACCGAGTCGTTCCGCGACAGCCTCATCCATCTTGTTTTTGTTTTCGATAAACTGTCAAATTCATGTTTTCGCCTTCTCGGTCTCGATATTCTCATCGGTACCTCTAATACGTCGTCCGTAAGGCCGAGCGCACCAAACGTCGATATGATGTTAGATTTCGAAAGTTATGCGGTGTCACACTTGTTTGTGAGAATGTCCCGAAGATAAACAAGACATGAGGAAATCGGACGGCGACAGTGAGAGACTGGCCTTTTTTCAGGTTTTGTAACGCGGTCATCCATTCCTTCCCTGTCTGCCAGTGTCCGTGCGGTTTTGCCTGACTGAAAAATTGAGACGTGTCACTTCGAGTATGATAATACTGTACTGTGTAGTTGTTTAATAGTCTATGGGCCAGCCCCTTTTTATACAGGGTGTTTCATTGGGAAAGGGAAATACTTCACAGGTGCATAGGTGGCACCAAGACGGTTCTAGAGATACCCCATTTATTGGGTCTCACTGTCTTCATAGCCGAGATACAGGGTGTTTTATGAATTTTGCCCGTTTATTTCTGAGGCCGTACCAAACGAACCACCCGGTATATTTTCTCCATATTTGGCAAATATATTCCTAATTGAGAGCCCAAACATATCATGCAATAACCGCCTCGAAAATCCAGGTCCGTGTTAACAAAAAATTATGAATCGTTTGAATCCTCGAAACAACACCCTGTACATCGGAATTTTGAAAATCTGTTTTAATATTCGAAAACACCACTAAAAACTAAACTGAGACGTATACTTCAAATTTTCGCGCAGAAAGTTTTACTGCACAAATTTTCAAGGTAAAAGTGAAGTTTTTAGGAACTTGGATACCCGAAAGTGTTTTGAAGTGACTTTAACAATGAATTATCAACAATATTGAATACATAATTATTTCAACATTACTTTGTAATTCATTTCCACATTGGTTTTCCTTTTTATAGCCGTATACTTGAAAATCCAGATCCGGGTTAACGAAAATTATGAATGGTTTGAATCCTCGAAACAACACCCTGTACATCGGAATTTTGAAAATCTGTTTTAATATTCGAAAACACCACTAAAAACTGAACTGAGACGTACACTTCAAATTTTCGCGCAGATAGTTTCAATGCACAAATTTTCAAAGTAAAAGAGAAGTTTTTAAGAACTAAGATACCTGAAAGTGGTTTGAAGTGACTTTAACAATGAATTATCAATAATATTGAATCCATAATTATTTCAACATTACTTTGTAATTCATTTCCACATTAGTTTTCATTTATTGAGAAGTGAGTTGCATCATAACGTATAATAATTATGGATTTCAATATTTTGATAATTCATTGTTAAAAGTCACTTCAAACCACTTTCAGGTATCCAAGTTCTAAAAAACTTCACTTTTACGTTGAAAATTTGTGCATTGAAACTATCTGCGCGAAAATTTGAAGTGTACGTCTCAGTTGAGTTTTTAGTGGTATTTTCGAATTTTAAAACAGATTTTCAAAATTCTGATGTACAGGGTGTTGTTTCAAAGATTCAAACGATTCATAATTTTCGTTAACCCGGACCTGGATTTTAAAGTATACAGCTATAAAAAGAAAACCAATGTGAAAATGAATTGCGGAGTAATGTTGAAATAATTATGGATTCAATATTGTTGATAATTTATTGTTAAAGTCACTTCAAACCACTTTCGGGTATCCAAGTTCCTAAAAACTTCACTTTTACCTTGAAAATTTGTGCAGTAAAACTTTCTGCGCGAAAATTTGAAGGATACGTCTCAGTTTAGTTTTTAGTGGTGTTTCCGAATATTAAAACAGATTTTCAAAATTCCGATGTACAGGGTGTTGTTTCAAGTATTCAAACGATTCATAATTTTTTGTTAACCCGGACCTGGATTTTCGAGGCGGTTATTGCATGATATGTTTGGGCTCTCAATTAGGAACATATTTGCGAAATATGAAGAAAATATACCGGGTGGTTCGTTTGGTACGGCCTGAGGAAGAAACGGGCAAAATTCATAAAACACCCTGTATCTCGGCTATGAAGACAGTGAGACCCAATAAATGGGGTATCTCTAGAACCGTCTTGGTGCCACCTATGCACCTGTGAAGTATTTCCCTTTCCCAATGAAACACCCTGTATAATGATTACTAACAATCTGAATATTTTGTGAGTAGCTTCATTTTGACGAGACGTCCAACTTTTTCCTCTACGAAAAGTATCAATATTGAGAGCTAATACAGTTTGGAGGCGTCAAAATTGTTAAATGGGTGAATGTTCAAATTTTATTACTAACCGCCACTTCATTTATTCAATCTTGAAACATTTTATTACAAATGGAAAACAATAATTGTCCTACAAAAATGATGATTCTATCAAAGTGTCCCCCACTCCCAACATGTATCAACAACAAGGTCTAAAAAAATGATTACTAACCGGCTGATTTTTTCACTGTTGCTTAGCAAATATTTACTTTATGAACTGGTTGCATTGTCCCACAAATTGAGTGGTACATTTTCCAGTCCTACGCCCGGAAATTGTACAACAGAACACACAATTAAATATGACTACTAACAATCTGAATATTTGTCAGTAGCTTCATTTTGACGAGACGTCCAACTTTTTCCTTCACCAAAAATCGCTATAGTGAGAGCAAATACAGTATGGAGGCGTCAAAAGTGTTAAATGGGTCAATGTTCAAATTTTATTACAATAACAGCTACTTTATTTATTAGATCTCGAAACAATTGAAAACAATAATTTTTTTTCCGTCCGAATGCGGTCAATTCGAAAAAAATTCGATCAATTCGACCATCTTTAATCGATCACTGAAACACCTCTTTAATTTTCCAGAATTTTCCGTCATCCGAGCTAACTTCGCTACGTAAACTGTAATCGTGCTTCACCTTTTCAAGGAATTTGTTTTACAACGGCTGCAGTTGCACGATTTAATTTTGAATAATTTTTGTCGGACTAGCGTTAGATACCTATTTTTTTGTAAGACAAAATTGACAATTTCCGAGCGTAGGACTGGAAAAACGTACGTTTGTAGGACAATGTGTCAATTAATATGATTGTAAATGAAATTACTATGAAGTCAAAATGTAACAGACAATATTTCCATCTGTGCCTATATGAATTTTCATTTCGACATGCTGTCGGCTTCTTCTTATTGTTTGAATAACCATGAATAATTTTTGAATGATTGCGTACTATATTTACTCACAGCGTTTATGAACACATTGTAAGATTTATACCCCATTCCCAAAGTATTGAGCACAAAGTAGGCCTTGGCTTCATTATGTTAGGTTGGCAGTATTAAGAATAATTTGCAATCTTCAAAGCAATGATGCCAGGCCCCGTATTCTCGAGTGATCTTTCAAAGCGAATATGAACTTCATTGCGCTACTGAAGTAACTATAATGATCTAGCTTTTGAGCATCAACTATGTCTTTTTGATGAGGTGAATTCAAAAATGAGAAAATTATTGATTGGTATTTCTGGTTTTATTTTTATTAGTTGAAAAATATTCGGAAAAAATTTAAAGGCTTCGTTCAGAGTTATACAGGTAAATTGCTGAGCCAATTTTCCACCTTAAAATACTACATGTCGGAATATCCAAAAAATGACAAACATTCTGCCAGTCATAAAAAAAATCACGCCATGATAACAAAACTCACAAAAGTAGCAAGAATAAAAATTCCATTCAAACTTGTGGAAGGTTTATTGCAGAAAAAATCCAATATGTCATTGTCCAATCATAATCATTGAGGCTAGTTCTGGTTATGATTTCCCTTCAGTAGTTTAAACAGAAATCACTAGAAGAGTGCAGAAACGCAGTGGCCGGTATCCTGTTATTCCTCAGTTCATACCTGATTTGATAACAAATAAACCGTGATTCCATCTTCAAGTTTAATTATCTCCATATCGCTTCTCTACCAACACCTACGCTAACGGTCCAACTCAACTGACTTCATTTCCTGATGTTCAACCATGAAGTGTGTGACATTTAACATGCACCCGAAAAAACTGAAGAATTATTGTGAATTCCTGATGATAGTGATGGATGCATCCCTGAAATTAATACAGTGCAACCTCTTTAATCCGGACAATTAAATGCAAGGGGTCTCTCCGAACTAGAGAAATTTCTGGATTACCGAACAGCATGTTAATAGTGATTTTTCAAAGACCATATTCATCATCACTAGATCTAATACTTTTTCCCGATTCAATTCGATCTATATAATTTCCGCCTTAATTTGCAAATTTAAAGAAACGCACTCATCTTCAGGCATTGTTCAACAATAGAACCTTACCATATTACGCGAAGACTTGAAAAGTTGAACTGAATGAATTTTGCATCAATGGAATAACTTATTTAGGAAAACAAGTGGGAAATTCTTCGAGAAAACGTTTAGCGTAAATTCTCTTAGTTTTTCAAAAACAGTTAAGTGAATACAATTCAAAATCGTTTTCTTCATATGCCAAGCTGATAAAACCTCTACAGGAGCTGGTGCTGGCATATACGGGACAAGTACCTACCAAATCAAGGTGTGCACTGTCGCTAGGCTCCTGTATGAACGTCTTTCAAGCGGAAATCTTAGCTATCGAATGATGTCTAGATATAAATCTAGAAAGAAACTATCAGAAGTGCGATATAGCCATACACTCAGATAGTCAAGCTGCTATTAAAGCACTGAGCTCCTACGTCATCGACTCAATGATGATCTGGGAGTGCCGTAACAAACTCAATAAGGTAGGCAAGAAAAATAAGGTCCCTTAATCTGGGTTCCCAGCCATTCGGGAGTCATGGGAAACGAAGCCAAAGAGGGCGCACGAATGTCACTAATTTACCCAGAACTCTTCTGTGGTATAGGTAAATGTACCTATAAGAAGGAGTTTCTGGAGAAGGAGAAAGAGAGGGAAAAACTCTGGCGGAATCTCCCAGGGACGGAATATTCCACTAAGTTTTAACACGGAACTTCGAAACAGCACATGATCCAAAAGATATCTGGATCTCAGTAAGAAACAATTACACCTCCTCACTGGCTTTCTTACAGGATACTGTCGCCTCAGGAAGCACCTGTTGAGGATGGGTTTATCGGACACTGTCCAATATAGGTTCTGTGGAAAGGAGAAGGAAACTCCCATTCACTTAGTCACTAAATGATTTTGCATTGCCAGCCTAAGGAGATAATACCTTGGGCGAGAAACTTGTAAGAGTGAGAAACTAGCCTCGTTGAAGCCTTCACAGATATTGGATTTCAAGATTTCATCAGATCTCTGGAACTGAAAAGCGAGCTGTAAGGGGTGTTTTCAGAACAGCTCTGTAAGGCGGCATGATAGACTTTGAGGTCGCATTGAATTGTAGCCCCTTTTAAAACTATAACTATAAGTATGACAAGCTGATGAAAGAAGCTTTTATTCATTTTACATTTTCGTCTGTAGGCAGTTTGAAGTATACAGCTGAATCATTTTGCATTATGGCAATATTCAGGGAAAAAAAAGAATACTGTTATTTCTATCTTTCTCTTTCTGGTTGATAAAAATGTCAAATTTACAATATCTTTTCTGATATCTGGTGATCAATTATTTTCTAAAATGCCTTTCCAATATACAGGGTGTCAAGGAAAAAAGTAGGTACCATGCATAGTGTCACGCAATACAGGGCTATAAATATGAAAAAACATTCTTTTATATATTATCTATACTTCATAGGGTATTCAACTGAAATTTGGCATCTACATCAAACTGCAGATTCATATTTAAAAAAAAGTTCTATATTTATGGGATTGTTTTCTTAAAATTATTCACAGAATCTCACTCCCCCTTCCCTGATTCATGCAAACTCTGGTATTACTGAAATTTTTCCCAAAATTTTTTAACTAAATGATTCGGCATTGTAAATCGCCAATTCGAAAGCATATGGACGATGAAAACTCTTCCTATTATCACAGAAGTCAATTTGCTGGGATTGTTGATTTTGATAAGGTCAACCCCAGTTCGAAAATAAATGCTGTTTGTATTTCAGTTGGCTACCATGAAAAATATCACCTAAACCAAGTTTTCTTATAAAACTCTCAAAATGACAACACCCATCGCATGTCCATTTATCAAGGACGTTATGTTCCGCTGTTCTGAGGTAATTGCTGTTTTAATTTCAAACAAACAGTTGCCTACTATATGAATATCCCATATAGTTACCAGGTTTCCTTGCAGACCTACTAAAAATGACAACACCCATTGAACACCCATTGAACACCCATTGAACATCCATTTGTCAAGCACGTTATTTTCCGCTATTCTAATTCCATTTACACCCTCCACTTAATCCGAACTAATTTCTGACCATCACAGACCCAGGGATCATTCTAATACGCGATTTAACAAATGATCGGTTTTTGTTGGGACCCCCTTTGGTCTGTCCGAAATTTTACTCTGTGGACAGTCGGAGGGGACAGATGAGCCATTCTAAATGAGCACAAAGCCAGTTATCAAAAGTTATTTAAAATATGTAAAAACAGTATTATTATTACAGAACATTATGCATATGTATAATATTTAAGAATGAAGAACTAAATGCAGATAAAGGCTGTTGAGGTCTGTTTTCGAAAAGTTTTTTTCAATATCTATATTTCACAGGATGTTCAATTACAATTTGGCATTGTTAAAAAGAATAGAACAGAATATATTTTATTGAACGATTTCAATATTTACAGAGTTCAAACACATGTTCAATAATAATAATTAATTGCATTTAGTGCCTGATTTGTACAATTTTCTTGGTTCAGATAATTCACGTGAAAGAATTCTTCAAGTTCTTCGCCTCCTAGGGATACAGTTATATATTTTGGACCGATACTGTATAGGTATTAACTTTAGAAAACGTGTTCTATTGACCTGTGGTATCTGCAAATTTTGTCTTTGTTTTGTGTGGTAAATATGTGCATTTTTGATTGCAGTCGTCTTATTTTGGTACATAAACTTCGAGACATTGAAAATATACAACATACAACTGCCGCAGGTCGATCATCCAAACTGTTTGAAAACAGCTGACTTATTAGAAATTCTTTTGTTTAGAAGTTTTCACTTTCAAAAAAATCAACCTAATTCAGCACTAGGAATCATCTCATGTACCACAATCACACGACAAGTTTCGAAAACCTGAAAATATTACATAAAGAAAATAATTACCATAAGATGATTCTACTAGAACAATACGAAATACTTAAGAATAAAAATAATGAAAATCTCTTGAAAGAAATGTTGGACTTTAATAATAGAAGTATACTTGGACTTTTGGAACCCTTCACCTAACCGAAAATATATCAAAACCCCTCGCCCATTTTCCGTCCTCCGTATCCCCTTTGATATTTGACAGTTCAAGCCGTCTCAAACAGATACAATCAATCATTTTATTTCCAGATCGCGGACAGCAAACACAACAATAAAAATAATTGAAACATATTTTGCCAATACAGGTTAATTTCGCATATTTGAATGCATTTCAGTTCATGTATTTCAGACGGTATTTACACCTGCTTTTTCTTGTTTTACTTATTTTCTGTAATAATTGTTTTTAACCAGTAACTAGTTTATTTATTTGTTAATTTATATTCAACTTATTGTCTTCGTTTTTGTGTATTTCCAGCTGGCCTGATGATGGTTTAATACCGAAATCGATCGCCAAAGAAATATAAGTATCAATATACTGTGACTTTCTATATTTTTCCCAATTTATATATACTAAACACACTTATGGAAGAATACATATCTGAAATTCAAACAAGCAGTTGGCTGCCATGAAGAAGATATCCTATACCAGCTTTACTAACAGAACCATGAACATGACAACACCCATTGAACGTCCATTTGTCAAGCACGTTATTTTCCGCCATTCTAATTCCATTTACACCCTCCACTTAATCCGAACTAATTTCTGACCACGACCAAATGATCGGTTTTTGTTGGGACCCCCCTTGATCTGTCCGAAATTTTACTCTGTGGACCGTGGGAGGGGGCAGGTGAGCCTGAAAGGACCGGTGGTCAAGGTTTTTGTGGTGGACACGCGTCTAATCCGCTCTGGACATGGACGGAATTTGCGGAAATGCTAAAAGACGCCGCTCTTTAATCCTGTGTTATTGTTGTTGGGGTTGTTGGTTGATGAAGAGCTGCTGCGGGCTCTTAAAATGGGTTGGCAAGGGAGAAAAGTGAGGAATAGCTTTGTTTGTTTATTAAACGTTGAAAGGACTTAAAATCGCGTGAAAATGTACAGATGCGATGAGTTTTTGTAAATGGAAGTGATTTTAAATTACCCATTTACACCAATATAAAAAAATTTTTTGTGTACTTCATATTATCTTCTGAATAATCGAAATTATTGAAAAATAACTTAGGAAATGAAACGCTTACTTCTGAACATTCGTCATACTCAATTATTATTTTACTTTCCCGAAGGAACTAAAAACTGCCCTGTTAAAACCGATGATTCTATACACGATAACTTCCGAAAGTAACAATTTTCAATGAAGTTATGAGTCTTCGAGATGAACGTTCAATTTACTAATGAACAAACTGGTTCTCAGTTCTCAGATTTGATTTATCCTATTATCCTTTGTCGAGAAAGATAGTTCTGAAAAGCTACAGATTTCTGATTGACTGAATTCTCTTCATTATTTTATCTAATTCATTATACGCGAAGTTAGGATGACGCCCGACTTTAAGCCGGAAGTAGGTGATGATACACTTTATCAAAATTGTCAGAAAAATGTTGAAAAATAGGTGATGTTTATTCGAAATTGTAGGCATTCAAAGAAATCTACACCTATTGAATTGCTGTCCCAAACTGTGCCAAATTTGAGAGTTAGGAACTAGGAACTTCTCGTATTAGCGTAGTGAATTTATTTTCCTCATACAGAATTGATCGAAAGATTAGCTTTGAATATTTTTTTCGAGAAAAAGTTAGTTTTTTCTCCTAACTGGAGTAAAAGTCATGAAGTTTCGGGCAGCAATTTACAGACAGGGTCACATATAAAAAATTACATTGGCACAATATCAAGAATTGAAAAAAAACGTAACGGAAAACCCATTACGAGGTGTAGATTTTCTCGATCTTCGCAGAATGCCTATTATTTTCAAACAACATCACCTAATTCTTCTTTATAATTGTTATGCCTTGTAAACATTCACCTATTTCCGGCTTGACGTTTTGGGACAGTCTGGTTCAAATTGGATAATACCTACTCAGTAATAGAGTTCACATATCAATGAATATTTTATCATATCTGAATCAAGACCTGAGATAGTTATTTAATCAACTAGGATATTAAAGACAGCGACTAATGGTCAAGATAATTAGTTGCTCGATTAATAACCGAGTGGATTACAAGATTTTTCCGGCGATCTCAATATGAATTGTGTAGGAATTCTGATTGAAATATAGTCCATTCACGAAAGGTTGAGCCTTCGGTTGGCCATGGAAATTTGGCATATTCCACTGTGTATATTAAAATTTTAGGTTATGTTCTTCATTTTCTTGTCAGATTGATACGCAATGTTGTCAATATTGCATAGAGTTGTCTGATAACTCGCAAGTTCGTAGAACGACGCAGGGTACGTACGGCAACGTTGACTTTTATTATTATTATTATTTTACGTTATGACAGTAAATACTACTTCAGATAAATAAAGAAAACGCCTACTATGTGCTCAACCTTTCGTGAACGGACTATACTTTATCATTTTGAACAAGACTTACATTTGACATAATAAAATTCTATGTTCTAGTAGAGTTTTGACATTTCTCGTAGTGCTTCTGATACTTTATGAATGGTTGACTTAAGGATTGCACATTAAAATAGTAGAAATTGAGCATTAATCCAATTTTGAGTCTATTTGCAGATTATTATAACAATTGTCATAATTTTGTCGATTCGTAATACTCATGATCCTGACAGCGATCAGCGGATTGGTCGTCTGACTTTCAGATGAGAGACCGAAGTATGTGTTCGAACTGTAGGCTTCTGGTACTTTTAACCGATCAGAAAGTGCCACCGTCAGTTCTACAAAGTATAGATAGCATTTTGAAAGGATTCACCACAAAATTACAAATATTCACTTTACTTCACTATACTGCGATTAGTAATATTTCGAATCGCCTACTTGTTTTACCAGCCTTACATGATTAATGAACGATGTCTATACTCAAAACTTCTGGATTCCTTCCCGGTTATCCTCCTCGGGACTTCCTCCTTATCCAATTTACGGACGTATAGAATTGCACATCGAGTAAACCCCTTGAGTGATTAACTGCTCCTTAGCTATCTATTACAGTAGAATACGAATGAGAAATTGCGATGGGCGTTCCTAGACATCAGATAGGGTGCTAAGGTCACGGTATTATTATTAATATTTAATAAAATAATCGTGGCACGCGAATATCGCCTTATTGAATCTTCAAGTCAGGAGAATAAAAAATGGCGAACTTGTAAACAAGGCATCTTGATACCCAGGCAGGCCGCGTTCATTTACTGCAGGTTGTAGTTCACGCAGCCCGCGATAAAAATCTACCAATTAGTTGTTTATGGACATAGTCGCCAGCTAAATAATGCAGAAGTTGTGCCATCAGGGCTCCTTCTAGAGAGCTTGACAAGCAGGGCCGGAGCGTCATGGCAGCTTCTTTCAGTTAGAAAAATTCTTCATCAAAACTATTATTTTGGACGGACACATTTTGAAATGAGACCTTTGAAACAACATGTTTCTTTGTGAAGTGCTTCTGATTTTTAAAAGTTCAGGTTAATACGTATTCATGGAAACATCAGAAATTGAATTTAATTATGTAATTTTCGCATTTCCACAGATGCTGGTCCAATCTTCATGTAAATCTATACTCAGTCCTTCAAAATGCAAATCTGTGGTGATGTATCGAAAGATTATTAAGAAAAAATGTTTTTCTCTATTAACCGAACCTCACCGAAGAAGTAATTTACTTCAGATAATAATCATTTGCGACATAGAATGAACCACAACGAAACTGATTTATATAAATAAAATTATCTTCTTTCCCACTTTTCCAAAATTTGGTTCACATTCTCTATTATGAGTTTCATTCTTCCGAAACTGTTTTTACCTCAACCAAAATTATCAGCCTAGAAAGAACAACTGATGACCGTGATTGCGAACCATCAAAGACCATTTGCAAATTTGAAAATTTACCTATATCCCTGGCGAAGGCAAACAAAGTTCAGATAACATCTAAACAGGACATTGAAAAAATTGAGAAATCTGACAACCTTGCTAAAAAAGAAGGAAACACTTCTTACATCGTATGTTGGGAATCGCTTACACTGATGTGGAAAGATTAGATGATTGGGAAAAAAGTCAGAAGTACTATCATGGATGAACCGTAGTCAAATAAAGAAGCTGGTTTCATCAACGTGAAGACTGACCAAGCTTTTTCTTTGTCAAAAAAAAGTTAAGGCCACTCTTATTATGTCAATGGAATATGTTTGGCTCAAACTACTCTACTGGCTGGTATGACATTATCACCACTCGATATAAGAGCGAGGTCACCTAGGAAAATACTGAATTCTGCAAAGCAGGTTATATTCTTTGTGAAAACGTAGCTGTACTATGGAAAGACACAAAACTCTCCTTCGTGGCAATGCAGAAAGGTAGTTATTGCGTCGCATGACCAAAATCTGAACACATCTGATAATAATAATCCCCAAAAGAATGACTTTGTAACGGGCAATATTTATTCAACTGGATTAAGTTGCACATTTTCCTTTCGCACTTCATTTTTACATCTGAATATTATGAAAAAATTTATATTCGACAAAAGATTATACGAAATAAACTATCCCATACCATATTTCCCACTATCAAGTCAAAATATAAAAAGGTACCATTTGCCGTTGAATACCGTATGTTCAGCAAAAACTTTCCAGTAAAAATTTGCTGAATAAGATATTTCGATGCAAATGTTACTCCTTATAGATTATCAATAATTATAGAAATGACGATGTAGTGATATATAAATCAAGTTAGTCGCCAACTGTCTGTCTGACAACGTCATCATATCTGTTGAATTTTTTAGGTCACCATTTCAAATGTACGACCAGTGTTGCCAATCGGCGGATTTTTATCCGAATTGCAGATTTTTTTATCTTTCGCAGATTTTTTTCGGATTCAAAAAATTTCGGGTATTTTCCGATGAAATAATAATAATAAAAAAACAAGTACAAAAGGATCGATGGGGATTTTGGAAATAGTATTTTTTTACGTAATAAAATAAATAATGTATTCGGTATTCAAGACCTTGTACAAAATCCACCTGTTGGAATTCAACCAATTTAAGCACATGTTTTCGACCCTTTGAATTCGAAGGGCTGTACTTACGTTTACGTTTATTATTTCTTTGTTCATTTCAACAGAGTACCGTGAATAAGATATACGGTTCTAAATCCCAGCAAAGACTTAAATTTTTTATCCATCAAAAGGCAGCATATTCGCATCTCGAAAGAGCTAGTGAAGATTTATCATCATTCAAAATCATTGTAAAGTAATTGGATTATTAAAATAGAATACCTAATAGAAAAGTGTGTTTTTTGTTTTCTAATTTATTTCTTCGTTTTATGGACAAGCGGATATTTTTCGGATTAAATTACAGAAGATTTGAATTTTTTGTCAGATATTTCGGATTTTTCGGTGAATTGCCATTGGCAACACTGTGTATGACGTGCTAGCACATATGACTCGGAACTGCCTTTTGTCGCAGACACCATGCAATATTCAGAGAAAATGGAACAATACTATCGAATTTGTTTTTCTACTCGGCCACGAATCTCGCTTTCAATCCTGCCCTGGTTTTGCATACCCTCTCTATACACTCCAGTACGTGACTAGATTTATTGGGCTGCTATAGGGGCGAAATCAATAAACAATCTATGTGAGAATTTTTCTCAAAGATGCCTCGATAAGCCGCTGGTGGACCCTTATATTTATGACTCAATAAAAGGAGTGTTTCTTTTGTGACTCTCCACATAAACGCTTCCAGAGCAATCGTGATTCCATTCTCGGTCCATTAGAATCGCTCGAAAAAATCTCGAACCCCAGAGATTTACCGATTCGGTTTCGAAATTCGAAGGTTTAAGCAGTTGGCAAAAATAAAAAAATCCAGGGGATAATTCAACAACCTAGTTTATGGACCGATTATTTAAAATTCATGAGCGTGTAGGAGAGAAAAGTACTACTACAATTTTTATACTCAAATATCTCACATGATGTATTCTGAATTCTGAGCTATATAATCTTTAATACTGGACAGTTGAAGATTTATTAACAATTCTGAATTTATTAAAAAAATTAGAAAGCCCTGAGCAGGTGCTATCAAGCGCTCGTTAATTGGTGGAGCATTGAGGCAATTACCTCAAAGTTTTGTATATGTATAACCCAAGATTGATACTAAAGATATAAATGCAAAATCTCAGCACGATCGGAATAATATTCTGGAAATAATTCAAAACTGAAATATATAAAAATTTGACCATTGAAAACATTAAATTCTATGGTTCCGATAATGCCATCCTCTTGAAATTTTGCATGCACATCCACTATGTCAATTTTCATACACAAAATGAATTTCATTCGAATCGGATATCTTGTTAAAGAATTTGAAGATTCGTTCTTTTCCATACATATTCCATTCAAATTTTCTATGGTTCAGATTATGCTGCGCTCTTCTTGAAATTTTGCGTGAACTTAGTATTTCAATCTTCATATTGTTTTGGAAATATGAAGTTTCTTCTTTTCAATATTCACATTGAATTTTCTATATTTCTGTATTCAGTATGACCACAAAATTTTGCATGAGGGTTATTACGAGCATCTTTCATGTAACCGCAAAACTTTATTTCGATTACTTGCGTTTTGTCTCAGATATTGAGGAACAAGAATTTGAATGGCCATATTTTATGGAACACCCTGTACGATTTAGCTGGTAAACGAACTTGATCGAGGCATTTAGAAACCCAACCCACCCTGAAATTCCTTCGAAAGTTATCGTGACCACGAATTCTTCATTCTGTAGAATGAATAAAATAACTGAAGAAAGTGCTGAGGTGAAATCAGAGAAATATTAGTTTCCTTCTATTCACTGTTTTAATAATGAGTTCAATATCTTGAGAAATATTATAATATATATATATGTAATATTACACACAGAATGAAAAGTTGTGAATAGTTTTAACGGGGAATTATGAAGAGTACCTGACAGTTGAAGTCAGTAGAATTATTATAAAACTGAAAAGACAAGCTAACAAAAAATACCAAGTAATTACGAACAGAATAATATAATCCAAATGATTTGATGAAGGAAATAAATGAAAATTTAACTTGTAGAAAGGAACGGAAATTGTAGGAGATACAATTCTAATCAGAAGCTGTTCATATTGGAAGAACGATAATTCTAATTAGAATATAAGAATATTCTCACAGCTATCAGTTTAGTCTTTCATCGTATTCAAATTTGAATTTAAATTTCCAAGACTGAATGCAATAATTTCTTAACCGAGAAGTAGGTACATACCTTATAGTTTTCTGAAAGGCAAAAAAGTAAATTTCATAAACATTGTTTGCAATTTTTCGACTTGTTTATAGATATTCGAAATAACAATATTCTTCATGAAACCTCATTCATTCTACACTCATCATTGAGTTCCTAGTATAACCGTTAGATGTCGCGACGATACTGAATCGACGTATAAACAACCGACGAGCCTCCTTGAAGTAGACGAGGGAAAGACACATTAGGCTCGAGAAGGGAAGAAAATTTTTTCTACAAGCAACAAGCGGGTCTATAAGATCGATATGAATTCAAAACACACATCGAATGAAATTGCATCAATTCATAATAACATGAATGACAAATAAATGTTAATTATGCAGTTTTCGTCATAGTAACCTCGTCGGTGGCAATCAGTGCAAAGAGATAGAGATATGTTATCATAATTCAGATTATTCTATAATGAAAGTTCCCTGGAAATAAAAATCAAAAAAGCCCCGAGCAGGAGTTTTTGAGGGCTCTCTTTCTTTGGTTCCATGAAGCTCATTATAAGCATCTTGCATATGGCCGCAACATTTCATTTCGATGGGTCCCGTTTTGTCTGAGATATTGAGGAACAGGAATTCTGAATGGCCATATTTTATGGAGCACCCTGTACGATTCGGCTAGTTAACGATCTAAACCGCGGTATTTGGGAACCGAACTCACCCTGAAAATTTGAAGTCTCTAGGCCATTCCTTCAAAAGTTATTGTGCTAACGGACGGACGGCTAGACGGACGGTCCCACGGACAGAATTAAATTTGACCACGAATGTCTTCAGGGAACAGAACTCTATCGCTCTATCTAAATTACAGATATTTGGTCAAAACGTGCTAGACTCGTAGAACGAGCGCTCAAAAACACTGTTATTTCTTTACCGCACAGAATATGCGCGAAAATGGAATGCGGGAGATTTACCCGAACAGTTTGGCAAAGTGAAAAAGTTTGCCGAAAAAGGTTTGATAGCGCATGCATGTAGAAATAGTTATTTAATCAACTAAATCATTAAGGACAGCGACTAATGGTCAGCGATATTTTTAATAGCTCGATTAATAACCGAGTTGATCACAAGATTTTTCCGACGATCTCAATATGAATGGATATGAATTCTTGATTGAAATACATTCTCATTTTTCACCAGACTTAGGTACATTTGACATAATAAAATTTATATGTAGCTATGTCCTAGTAGAGTTTTGACATTTCTCGTAGTGCTTCTATAAATATTTTGTGAACAGTTGCCATGAGGATTGCACATTAAAATAGCATAAATTGAGCATTAAAATGGGTCATTAATGATCAATTTCGTACACATTAAAATCAGCTTTTATTTTGAGATCGACGAAAAAATCATATTTATTTCCCGGCCTAGTCCGGGGAGCACAAACTTCCCGGACGGTTACCGAAGAAATATTTTCTCATTTCGGAAAAATTACCACAATCTGTTCAGAGGACGTTTCCAACACAATACATTTCTAGAATATACATACTTTACATCTTGAATACTATCCACAAATTTTTTATTTAATTTTCTGGATCAAGAAATAAAGCTGCGCCTAACTTTCACGATCTATGTACCCACTACTACGGAAAAATAATCCATACACTCAAAAAATTGAATAAAATTGATAATTCATAAATATGTAAGTATATATTATTATACAGGGTGACTGGTGACGTAAGGGACAACGGCTAACTGGAGATAGAGGACCTCAAACTGAATGAGGATTGGGGGTTGAAATGTCCCATAAGGCTATTAGTTTCAGAGATACAGGGTGTTTTTTGCAAAAGTGCTAAAACTATAAACTCCCATATCTTCGTCATTTGGCAAATTTTTCGCTGATATTTGGCAAGCTTGTTAATATACATATTCTCCATCAGATCGACAAGAAAAAATTCCCAAAAATTGCAGGTCCGTATTCAAAAATTTCAATTTCCGTGTCAGGTGAGAAATATCACTCGGTATATGGAATAAAAAAAATTAAATTGGGAAATTGGAATCTGCAAAAAACACTGAGTAAAAATCTGTTTTCAGTTTTAATGGCACAAATTTTTTATAGTTTTTATGATATGTTAAAAGTCGAATATTACAATTTTTTCATATTGAATTCAAGAAACACACTATTCCTGAAAGAAAACACTGAATTTGAGATGCTTAATAATCCTGACGCATTTTGAATATTCCTTCACATCTTGAAATACTTTTTCATTGAATTTTCTATCAATATTATAAGAAAAACTCAAAAAACAATACAAACACAAAAAGATTAACAGTAGCACATATGGTTCATAAAAAATCAAATAAACAAATGCTCGATATGCGAGAGCCATTCCCCTCACATACTTATTGGCTCTTTTGAACAATTGAAGTACGTTTCATATCCACAAGATCAAAAATTACTCTTGATAGAACAGTAACACTAGATTTCAGCTCGAGAAAAGTTGGACTTTCTTCTCAGAACGCCTGAACAATAATCCATCTGATACTTACTTATTCTTTCAACAAAATTTATTCTTCCATTAAATAATGCAATGATTCATGAGAAACAACTAAGCAAATGCTCGAAATCAGAGCAATTTGCTTCAACGCATTTATTGGCTCTCTCGAACTCTAATGATTTCTTTCTCTTTTGAGATGAGGATTATTCTGAGACCAAATATTATATCCGTTCATTTTGCGCTATCCAAAACAAGTAGGTATCATCTACATATTCTTCATTCGTGAATATTGAAGGCATTTTTCAGTAGATAAACAAACGACACAATTCCCAATAATTCACAATCAATGAATGTATGAATATAAACGTCATTTTTTTAAATAAGCCTACTCTGTGTAGTAGGATGTATTTTATTTATAATGAATAATAAACCTCTTATTCTAAAAAATCACTTGTTTCCCTAATATTCTGTTTGCATTAAAGAAATTCATATGCTTCTCAAAGAAGATGAAGTTGCTACACCTAAGTACATATTAGAGGAAAATATTCCTCAAAATTCATACATTATTTCATTGAAGAATAAATTTTGTTGAAAACATAAGTACCAGATGGATTATTGTTCAGGGGTTCTGAGAAGAAAGTCAACTTTTCTCGAGCTGAAATCCAGTGTTTCTGTTCTATCAAGAGTATACTTTTTCATGTTGTGGATATGAAAAGTACTTTAATTGTTCAAAGAGTCATTAAGTGTGTGAGGGGAATGGCTCTCGCATATCGAGCATTTGTTTATTTGATTTTTTTATGAATCATATGTGCTACTGTTCCTCTCCTTGTATTTTTATTGGTTTTTTTTAAGTTTTCTTATAATATTGATAAGAAATTAATAAAAAAGGAGTTCAAGATGTGAAGGTTTATTCAAAATGGGTCAGGATTATTTAAGCATCTCAAATTCAGTGTTTTTTCTATCAGGAATAGTATGTTTCTTGAATTCAATATGAATAAATTGTAATATTCGACTTTCAAATATCATAAAAACTATAAAAAATTTGTGCCATTAAAACTAAAAACAGATTTTTACTCAGTGTTTCTTGAAGATTCCAATTTTCCAATTCAATTTTTTTTATCTCATATCCGAGTGTTTTTCTAACCGGACACGGAATTGAAATTTTTGAATACGGACCTGCAATTTTTGGGAATTTTTCTTCTCGATCTGATGGAGAATATGTATAGTAACAATCTTGCCCAATATCAGCGAAAAATTTGCCAATTGACGAAGATATGGGAGTTTATAGTTTTAGCACTTTTGCAAAAAACACCCTGTATCTTTGAAACTAGTAGCCTTATGGGACATTTAAACCCCAATCCTCATTCAGTTTGAGGTCCTCTATCTCCAGTTAGCCGTTGTCCCTAACGTCACCAGTCACCCTGTTTGTTATTTCATGTCCGATTGGATTAATTTTTTTTAATTTTGGGTATGTTCATCCTTAATCATCTCAATCATCAGTTTTGAATTTCGAGAAAACTTTTATACCTACAGGGTGAAACAATTTAGCAGAGGTTGACATCCAAGAATTCAATTGGCCTGCTCTAAGCTAGGTCCAGATTTGAACCCAATTGGGCATGTTTGGACACTCTTAGGAGGAAAATTCGATCTCGCGTACCAACTCCTGAAAAATTGCAGCAGCAAACCTAAATAAGGACATGCCAAGACTAATTGCACACCAGTTATCCGCGTCTGAGCGTAAATCATGCTATGTTTTTGATTAAGTTTTCAGTTTAATTTGTTTCTACAAATTCAACTTAAAATTCTGACCTAATGAATAAATAAACTGAAAACTTAATCAAAAACATAGCAAAACAGTACTTCTGTATTGTTGTGGCCTTAGCGAAATTCAATTGTTGTGAATAAAGAATTTAATTGTCAGGAGAAGATGTATCTTGATGATGAAATAAGAAATCACATGGTGGAACAACTGGAATACACCAGGGGTGGTTCTAAAGTAAGGGTAAAAAACCAATTTTGTTTCACCCTGTATAAAATAACGTACGCCGAGTTTTCTTGAAAATAAAAACTGATATCTGATTAAGGATGACAACAATTGAAAAAAATTCAATCAAATCGGACTTGAAAACGTACTTATGAATTAACAAACTTCATAGATTTTTTGAGTGGATCGATTATTTTGCCGGTGAGTGTATTATGAAATCAATCGATTTCGTAGGTTTCCGGGATCATTGGTTTCGAATCTGAGGTAGCTATTCGGCAGTGATACTCAAAGATGACATTCATTGAAAAATGTAACCAAATCACCGACCAAACGGGAGGGTACCAAACAACGACCGAGTAGTAGCGGAAATCCACATAATATAAATCAGCTTGTATCGACGATCTACAGGTGGCAAAAGCGGCTCCTCTGGTATTTTTTAATTGGATCGATATTATTCGGTGGGATTCCATGGAGCTCGAGATATTTCGTTTATCTATTTTCTATCCATTCTGGTCTCTGAGCGTTCTCTCATTCAAGGAGCAGCTGGCTGCCATTCAATGAAATTACGACTATAAATTCGCTTTTTGTCGGGTTACGAATATGAAGAGAAATGAGTTGACTGAGAGATATATATGATGATAAACTCGATATGTGTGTGTATGATGCATGAACATGTATGCTTGTTATTTTCTGCTCAGGATTTCTTTGCAGGGTACTTTGGTAAACGTGGAAAAAGTTCTAGAGAATTCTTACAAATATAGAATCACCCTTTACTTCACTGATGGAGAAGTGCATTCCCAGAAGGTTGGTTTTGCGATGAATTTTTGAGATATCATGAAAAAAATGCGATTGTCTGATTTATTGCAATAGCTCTCATTTGAAGGTATTCAAGACTATTTTGCTTTGTCATCATCCTACAAAGAACTAATATCTAAGATTCATAAATAAATCAGACATAAAGCTTATAGAGTGGAACCTCAATGAAACAATTCGAAAGGAACAAGCAAAAAATTGGTTATATCAAGTAAATCGATATATCGAGGTTTCACTTTAGTATTATTCAAAGCCGAAACTATGATTCTAGCGCCTGTGGCAAACTTTCAAAATGCGCCCTTGAAGAAATTTATTTTTCAAAGAATAAGTATATGATTTTTTTAATTGACATTTATTGATTATAAGGGGTTTTCCAATAATAGGTGTTATTTTGATATTAAAAGAAAAATGCAATTTTTCAATAAAAATGATCGGATGTTTATTTCATTATGAAGAAGAACCTATGCCGTTAATAGTGGAAAATAACATAAAGCAAATGACTACCACGACCACGCTTACAGGACAATATCCTTGAAATTTTCCATAACCAAATCGCAAAGTGGCTGCCCTATGTCCTCGATAGCTTCACGAATTCCATCTTCGAGGTTTGAATCGACGCTGGGCTATTGGCGTAGACCTTCTCTTTCACGAAGTCGCAAGGTGTTAAATCATAAGATCTCGGTGGCCAATTGTACGGTTCGGAAACTTTTCTTGCAAAAAACCAATGGTTTCGTTGCTTGTGGGGCACGTAACGCCGTCTTGTTGAATGTAAACGTTGTCCAGACTATCCAATGTCGGCCATAAATCTCATTGATCATCTCTCGATAGGGCAATCCATTCACCGTAACTGTTGCTCCAGCCTCATTTTCCGAAAAGTAAGGTCCAATGACTCCGCCGGACCATGAACCGCACCAAACAGTCACACGTTGAGGATAGAGAGGCTTTTCAACAATAACTCTTGGGTTTTCCGAGCCCCAGATGAGACAATTTTGCTTGTTGACGAAGCCACCGAGGTGGAAATGGGCCTCATCACTCCAGAAGATTTTTCGATGGAATTCCGGATCATTTCCATGCATTTCAACGACCCAATCAGCAAAGACACGTCGTTGTTGATGATCGGCCGGCTTGAGTTCATGTGTTAACTGAACTTTATAAGCCATAAGACCCAAATCTTTATGCAAAATACGGTGTAATGACGTTTGTGGAATGCCTAATTCCAAAGAACGACGAGGAATGGACAAATCTGGATTTTCTTCAACACTTTCGGTGGCAGCAGCAATATTTTCGGCTGTTCTCGAGCGACGTGCACGGGTTTTATTCTTCACATCACTAACTCGTCCTAAGAGCTCGAATTTTTCCACCAATTTCTTTATTGCGGTCCGACAAGGTGCTTCCGACGACCCACATTTTCCACCATTTTTATAGTGAATTTTAATGATTTCAATACGTTCTTGAAGCGTGTATCGTTCCATTTTTATTAATGACGTAGTTTATTTGTCAAATGTCAAAAAATGACAGCTTCAAACGTGATATCTACCGAAATAGCGGGCTATTCAAAATAACTCCTCTTTTTGAAAAACCCTTTATTTTGAAGAACCTTTTATTGACAAAATATGTCATGTATAATTTTCTATGATTTTATTCCGTTTTGGTAGTGTTCGTTAACTACGTGTTTCTCAATTTTGTAAACTGGTAAATTCGCCACTTTGAATTATAGAGCTTGTAGTCAATCTTGATTTAAAATGGAATATATCATATTTCACATTTTGCGCCCCTAGGTCGTTTGCGCCCGTGGCAAATGCCTCCCTCGCCACGCCCACGGTCCGGCTCTGGTATTATTCACCTCAACATTACTTGCCCATCTTGTTTTAGCAAAAAACTTCTACTTACAAATGAAAACACATTTATATCAGATCTTTTCAATTTACAAACAATATAAAAAAACAATATTTTTTCCTTAGTTTCAATCTGTTTGATGAACGAATCCTGTGTCGAGACAGAATCACCTACTGTGGGATACTAATGGGGTTATATAGATATTTTATATGGAGGTTTTGAGTAGACAAAATTCGTTAGTTAGAGGTATTTTCACCTTTTTTGATTGTGGAAAATTCGATATAAAGAGGTCTTTCGTGAAAAATTTTCGTAATGTTAAGGTATATTTTATATTGACTCTTATGAACAATTCAAGGGGATTAGGAAAAAATTCGTTAAATCAAGGCAATCGTTTTATTGAGGTTTGTTAAATTAAGATTGCTCTGCATTATTTTCAATGATAATGTATTACCTTCCACAACAACCTTTCATAAGAATTTGGATTTTTCCGAGGATTTTCCGAGAATCGTTTGTTATTTTTGTCAGTATGGGTAGCATATACGACAAAACTAAATTGGACTATAGAGTTTAGTACATAGGTATAACAAAAATGCCTCCTCTTCTTTTTTTATCAACAGTGGTTCACCAAATAAACAGGGGACAAAGATCGAGAAGAAATATCACCCTTTATATTTGCAATCGAAATGTACATATTGCATAATAGTAAGTCCTGCATTTCAATAAACATGCCAAATTTCAGTAGAATAGCCTGTAAAGTGCTAATGCTATGAAAAAAAAACTTCCATATTGAGTTAGATTTTCCTCTTGATAGTATTAATTCTATTGATTGTGCAGCGAAGAATCTCCCACTTTGTTTGTAATGATGAGTAGTCCCTTTTTATATCTATATATTTTATTATCGTAACTGTAGTTGAACGAAGAAATATAAAAAATGGAGACGTACGATTTTGGTTCGAGATACAAACATATCTGTGAACTTGAGAAAGAATAAACTATCAAAGACCCAAAGACGAGTTTGATATAATCGAATCAGTAATCACTAAACTTATCATGTTAATTAAGAGATTGTTCCATCGGAAAAAAATGATATATTAATAATGATTTTCCACTCAATTATCCGAACCTGGAACAGAATAAGTTTAAACATCATTTCGATATTTTTTTCAATTCTTTTTTTACTTGGGATTGGAAGCCCATAATGGTCTATTTTTTTCAAATCTGTATCAACTGCTGTCAATTTATATAGATATAGTTTTCCTATGAAGATAAAGCAAGAGAAATTGAGATAAATTCCTGTTTTGTTTCCTGTGGTTAATTCAGCTAGAAAAAAAAACCTTTCAAATTTCCATATAAATCGATTGAAAATTCGGCACTTTAAATTCAATTCATTGTCTACTATCATATCAGTGGTTGGTGGCAAGCTTAGAGTATTCGAATGTTTTTGATCTAGCTTGTTAATTTTGATATCTCTATAAGTAACTGGTTTCCGTGATATAATCCTATTTATCATTTCAATGGTTTTTATAGCTTCGCGATTTATTAGTTCATCATAGTCCTTCGAGATATAATAATATAATAGTATAATTATTGTTCTTTAGACTGAAGTACATAAATGTTGAGTCTGTTTTGGTAGAACTTCAAAAGAGCGCAAGAACTCAAACATCCGGATAAGTTTTATGATAATCCATACATTTGGCAATATAATCAGCTGTGGTCAGCTCAGCATGAATAATGTGCATCACTACAAGACATCAGGGAAGGGTGCAGAAGAACAAAATAGGAGGAGAAAAATTGTTGAGGTTTATCACGAAAATTCGGCAAATAAAATCTAGAAATCTTAAACGCGAAAATTGCATTTAGATTTTTGGTTGTCTCCCTGATGAATATTATGTGTGTCGAACCTAATAATATTAGGCAAGAAGATCAGCTGTAGCATTATATTGATAAAAAAAGGTTTTTTCAACTATGAAGAAAAGGAGGTTGGTAGGTTGGCAGGTAGAGGGGACCTGTAAAATACGTCGCAAGGCAAGAAAAACAGTTATCGATTGAAATATATTCTAGGAGGATTCTACATTTCTGAAAAACTTTAAAGGTTTTAATTAAGATGAAGTGCTCCTGCGAGAATCTTTGCACTTATTTGTCAGGAGCAAATTGATCTTGAAAAAATTGTTGCCTAACTGTAAAACTGAAAAAGGAAATAAATGTAACGTTTCGGTGTCTATATCAGACACCTTCTTGGAAAAACTTGTAAAATCTAGAGAATTCTGTGTTCTTTCATTTGCAGTCTAATTGACATTGAAAGTTGTCAATACACAGAGATGTTGATTTATCTAATTTTGGAATTTCCTGATGTCATTTCTTTCTTCAATAAATCAATCAAAATACGATCTATTCCAACATAACAATTGGCCAAATTATCTACTTCATCTAACGAAATACATGTGGATTCATAATTTTCCTTTCATAATTATCAGGTTCCGTCATTAGAATCTTTGTGTTGTTCCAATTCATCATATAATCTCCGCTATTTGAACAGACAGGATCAGCGATTTGTGATCTTGTAATGTCTCTATTTTTGATGTCGTTCTTATGTTCCCGTTTTCTTATCTCTAAAGGTCTATATGTCTCTTCTGTATAAGATTTTCCATATATACAGGGAATATTGTGAACACAATTTGTTTTGTGTCTCATTCATTGGTTTCGTTCTGGTTAGAATGGATCTCAAATCATTTTTTGTTTTGAAAACAGTTCTTATGTTGAATTTGGATTCAATTCTTCTTATTTTCTCTGGAAGGCCAGGAATATGGAGGAATGACGTTCAACAAATTTGGTTGTTCTTGACGATTTTCTGTTTGTACCTACCTGATCATCATTAGAATTTTGATTAGATATCTTTCATTCCAAATTTGAAATTGTTCTTTCTATGAAATTTGTTGGGTATTGATTATCTGGTAGAAACTCTTTAATGAAGGAAATTTCATCATTTCTAATTTCAGATGTGAATGAAACAAAAAGGCTGTTTCATAAAGAAAAACAGTAACTGTAAGTTCCAGAGATCTAATGAAATCTAGTCTTCACAGTTACTAGATTTCATTAGATCTCTGGAACTGGAAGGCGAGCTGTGAAGGTTTTTGGCCAGAACAGCTCTGTAAGGGGGCACAATAGACCTTAAGGTCGCAGTGGACTGTAACCCCTCTGTAAACTATCAACTATCAACTATCAACTATCAACTGTAAGTTATAAATGTAACGTGCGTAACTTCCATTGCCAATATTTGGATGTCTATTGGAAGAATTCGATGTTTTGACATACACCTGCAAAGTTAAGAGTAATTCATCCTTATAAACATAAACATTTGATTCTTTTAAAAAATATCATGAACTGTTCATTTTTCGGCATTGATTTCAGGTACCTGACGAGATAGGTGCTGCATGACTGCATAAGGGTTCAATAAATTTGTCATCACTGAAATATTACAGTTCACAAAAAATTTTCCACCTAAAATGGCTTCAAGAAGTGCCAACTAAAGATTAGCTTACCATGAAGGAGCACCCTGCACTCTGCATAACAAATGCTCACGATAATTTCATGCAGAAAATACTATTCCATTTTTACCCACTCAATAAATGAAATTATCACTCTCCACGCTTGACTGAAGACGATCATCGACCAAATATCCTATTCCTTACTGGATCAGATAATTGTATCAAAGAAAATCATCAAAACGGTGCCACTCATAAACCCGATCTCGTTCTAACCATCTAACCCATCTGGGTTGCCAGGAATTTAAGTTTTTAAAATTGGAAGTGACAGGTGTCAAGTGGCGTGAATGGTAACAGTTTGAAAGACCGTAAGATCGTCGATCTAGAGTGCTTCGTCCTACCTAGACAGATGACGCTCGTGCCGTATTGTTAGCGGAATTGAAGAAGTGTACCTACTCTAACCGTTCTTTTCTATTGTTAGGGTCTGTTAAATGGCCTATTATTTAGGTATCCAGGCTTTTATTCCTTTTCTGCCTGCAAAACGAATGTTTATTTTGAGATTAAGTCAAGTTTGGTTGAGATAACGCTAATACATATTAGCACCTTTTGTGTACTTCGCATATAGCTCCAGAGATGTTTTCTTTTATTACTCTCAGAAAGGTGTTAACTATCGTTGACACTCGAGGCAACCTTCACGAATTGATTCGTAGAAATACGAGTAGACTGATTTAATTTTCATTCTATCTGAAATACTTTTCGATTTATTATACCGAAAACAATCAAGATAGAACATCACGTTGAACAAGCATTGTCAATCTTCAAAACCAGAATAAACCATAGAATAAAGAATATTCTTTATTCAAAGGAATAAACCATCATAGCATTTTTTCAGAGAATGTTCTTGACAGAATCAAAAAATTTGACCAATGATGATATGTGAAAAGCGCATCGTGCTTTTCTTCCGTCAAGAATTACAGAGTCCTGAAATTTTGAACCGTAATAAGCCTTTGTTGTTACCGATGAAGAATTAGAAGTCCAAAAGTACTTCAGTGCATCCAGGCTTTGAACATTCGTTTTTTATTGGTTTCATCAAAACTATTTTAAGTTGACAAAAAATGACATTTTGGTTTGGTATGTAATCTAGAATTTTTCGAATTGCTTCTCATGAAATTCAATTCCCTGTTCATAAATAGCAAGGTAGTACGAATAGAACATATATCGGGTGTCCCAAGGTAGAGGCCTATTAGATTATTATGGCAACTATTGATGATAAGATTTCAAATTTTGTGGATCGATATTTGGCCATGTAAGGTACATTTTTGAAATAATTCACATTTCCATTGTTGCCGGATGCACGACAGTTTGACAACAACTTGTTTTTTTAAATGGGACATTCGGTATTTCTTTTTATGATTCTCCACAAAATATTAAATCTATTCACTCTTACATCTTCAATAGTTTTTGAAATATTTATTATTTTTCCGCCGACCTCGAAATAAAAGGTGATTTTAATGTGTACAAAATTTATCATTAATGACCCATTTTAATGCTCAATTTTTTGGCTATTTTAATGTGCAATCCTCATGGCAACCGTTCACAAAGTATTCAGAAGCACTACGAGAAATGTCAAAACTCTACTGGAACATAGATACATAGACATTTCATTATGACAAATGTATGTCTTGTGCAGAATGAAACTGTATTTCAATCAAGAATTCATCCACATATCATATTGGGATCGTCGGAAAATTTTGTAATAAACTCGGTTATTAATCGAGCGACTAATGGTCTCGAACTATTAAGCGTTCGCTCCGCTCACGCTTTAAAATATCTTGACCATTAGTCGCTGTCTTTAATAACCTAGTTTATAAAATAACTATTTCGAAATTTAGATCAAATTTGCGTGTTACAAAATGACCCTAGTTCGCTCAATATTTGAGACTTAAGTCAGAAATTCAGCAAGTCATTAGCTATTGATCTGATCTAAGTTATTGCTTTTGAATTATAGTTGTGAGTACACAGGATGGACAAAAAAAATCATCATACAAAATCGTGAAAAATCTGTTTCTTCAACTAAGACACCTAGTATATTTTTCAATTTTTGGAATCAGTTCAACACACTCTAGAATTTTTCTTTTCATGTCATTATACCTATCTCAACTGTATTCCAACTGTATTTTCTTGGTCCATCCTGTATAACTGCTAACTATAATTCAAAAGCAGATCTCAGACAAAGGTCTTCGTCTAAGGATCAGATCAATATCTATAATGACTTGCTAAATTCCTTACTGAAATCTCAAAAATTTAGCGAACTAGAGTCATTTTTGTATAATACGCCTATTTGATCTGAAATTTCGAAAAATTAAGAATAACTGAAAAACCGTAAAAGAGAGGTTGAGAAAGTAGGAGTGAATAGATTCAATATTTAATGGAGTATCATAAAAAAATAGAAATGTTAAAATGATAAAGTTGTTGTCAAACTGTCGTACATCCGGCTACAATAGAAATACGAGATTATTTCAAAAATGTTTTTTGCATGGCCGAATATCGATCCACAAAATTTGAAATCTTTACCATCAGTAGTTCCCATAATAATCTAATAAGCCACTCACCTTGGAACACTCGATATTTCAACATTTACTATCCATCTAGGATTACTGTTTCAAAGAGACATACATCTGAACGACTAGTGCAAACAGAACATTTAACATTTACAAGAAACTATGATGTAATGTTCTTCAGGAACAAGCGTTAATTAGGCTGCCCATAAGCACGAGAACTTCCAGAAGAAATTACTCTAAAACTTATTACTCCATAAAATAAGCAAGCAATAGATTCTGACTTTACATCAGTGTTTTTTATCTATTATAAGCAAATTTATATCGTGAATGTTGTGAAATAGGTACTGGAATAGTTTTCCGAAAAAAATTTTTTCTCATGCACAATGCGGACATTGTAGATATTTCTATGGAATATAGTACAACTCTTCACTGCATCAAGATTCATTTCTGGATATACAAACAATTTAATTTTTTTCATCAGTGGTGTCCGTATTGCTTCTGCATTGAAAACTTCTGGAGAACAAAATGGTACGACACTGTTTCTCCTCAAGTCTAAAAACGCTCATCGGCATCAATATTTTCCTGGCCTCCTGTGAAGCGCTTGTTCTACTCATAAAAACTATTTTGAGACTAAGTGAACTCGCCGAATGCCACAGTCAAAAATTCATTCAAATTGGCTGATAATGCGAACATTAGCTAAATATACAGGGTTTTCCTTTTAAGTTGGCCTATTAGACGTTTTAGGAGAACTAGTGAATATTTTGTTCTGAAATTTTTGGTGCAGCCCTGAGGGTGAAGGAACTCTTCGCCTAAAATATTTTCAAGTCGACAGTGTTGCCACGTCTATCTCAAACGCATATCTACTTTCTTATTTCAAATGGAACTACCTATATTTTCATTCATGTATCGATTCAATACCAAATTCGCAGTATAACCCACTAAAAAAAATTTCTCTGCTATGCACTGTTGCCAAGTTATTCAAAAATTTCTGAAACTTTTGGCATTTGCATTGCCAGTTTGGAAATGCAATATCTCGATTTTTTATGCATACGGAACCAAACTCAGCAGTCTCATAGTAAAGAATCCATGCATTCATGTGGTCTATTCAGTATCTTGATACATCGTAAGGTTTTTCGAAGATATTGCTCCGAAAATGTGAAAATCAAAATTGAAATATTTCAAGATTTTCAAAAGGCAACCCCATATTTATTTTACAGCATTCGATTCGAAATAAAAAATGAATGGCGGTCTCCTTTTACACTAAATATTTATTTTGGATAGTTTTCGAATGAGATGAAAAATACTGAAATTTTTCAGTATTTATAGTTCATGATCTATGGTTCTGTTTACGATGAAATGGTTCTATGATTATGGCGTGAATTGTTGAAGTAGATTCTATGGTTCAAATCATAAAAAGTATTAGATGATCATGGATATCATAAAAAAAAGTTTACCCATAGTATTCAAACACGATTCGGGTTGTTTCACAATTCACGGGAAATGCCTTTGAAAATCGTTATTCACATTTAGCAAGAATGACTTAAAAGAAATTCCGAAAATTGTTTAGGTTTTCTGTAATCCTGGCCTTATATTTATTTTTGACAGTTTTCAAATGAGATGAAGAATACTGAAATTTTTCAGTTTTTAAAGTCATGTTCAATGGACATAATGCTGTGTGATTATGAAGTGAATTATCGAAATGAATCCTATTGTTGAGGTCATGAACATAGGGCCAGGATTACAGGAAGTCTAAACAATTTTCATCATCGAATACTTTTTATGATTTCAACCATAGAATCTACTTCAACAATTCACGCCATAATCATAGAACCATTTCATCGTGAACAGAACCATAGATCATGAACTATAAATACTGAAAAATTTCAGTATTTTTCATCTCATTCGAAAACTATCCACAATGAATAATTAGTGTAAGAGGAGACTGCCATTCATTTTTCATTTCGAATCGAATGCTGTAAAATAAATATGGGGTTGCCATTTGAAAATCTCGAAATATTTCAATTTTGAGTTTCACATTTTCGCAACAATATCTTCGAAAAAGCTTACGATGTATCAAAATACTGAATAGACCACATGAATGCATAGAGTCTCTACTATGAGACTGCTGAATTTGGTTCCGTTCGCATTAAAAAATAATTGAGATATCGCATTTCCAAACTGGCAATGGAAATGCCAAAAGTTTCAGGAATTTGTGAATGATTTGGCAACAGTGCATAGCAGAAAAATTTTTTTTAGTGAGTTATACTGCAAATTTGATATTGAATCGATACATAAATGAAAATATAGGTAGTTCTATTTGAAATAAGAAAGTAGATATGCGTTTGAGATAGACGTGGCAACACTGTTGACTTGAAAATATTTTAGGCGAAGAGTTCCTTCACCCTCAGGGCTGCACCAAAAATTTCAGAACGAAATATTCACTAGTTCTCCTAAAACGTCTAATAGGTCAACTTAAAAGGAAAACCCTGTATGTTTACCAACACGACGAAAAAATTTGGTGAAGATTAAATTTTATGAATAATTTTGAAACTATTATGGGTAACAATAAGAGCTCACGGCTTATGATTTCAACAATGATTTGAAAAGAATTTCTAGAAAATATCAGCTAGCCAAGTATTGTTATAACCTTAATGTACTTCAATGGGTAGTAGTTAAGTAGAATTGATATTTCGAAATGTAAACTAATCTTTAAAATATAAAAGGAAAAAATAAAATGTCAATTACTTGTATATATGCAGCAAAATGCGGCAATAGAGTCATTCAGGCCTCCAGTTTCATGATAATCATTGTATGTCCATAACATATACCGATATTTCTGCCCATAATGCCATAGCAACCATTAGACGAGTACTCTTGCTTATTTAGATAAGCAAAAACCGAAAAAACTCTCGCAATAACGATGAAAGAGACCGATCTATTAACGCTATCATCATACCATAATAAAAAAGAATAACTAAATTAACCAAACTACCATTTGCTCCGATCGTTACATCTTATAATAATCATAAAAGTCGTTAATCGATAAAATTGACAACGTAATGGCTTTCGCGGTACTCTTTTTGGATCTCGTCATCGGTATCCTGGGATTTTTCAGTCGAAAATAAGATGATAAACGTATCCTGCCTTGATGGCGTTTCAATAATGGACGTTTTTCATTTTTATACGCTGGTTTTATATCGAAAAATCGAATCGGTAATTGTTTTTAATTATTACTAGATGGAACGGCTATTCCTTACCGTTAATTAAGGTAAGTTGAAGCGCTCTGATGCGAACAAAATCAACTGTTTTAGAACGAGAATGAAATATGCCTGATTTGAAGATGAAAAAATCTGATAAGAACTATATTTGAGATTAGTGGACGGAAGCTCATATTAAGTCGACTTGATTCTATTTTTATTCGACCGTGTAAAAGACGAAAGAACTTTGAAATCTTTCAGAGATCCAACTGAAGATAAAAAATATAATCAATGCGGATACGGGTATTACCATTTTCTGTTCTCTTTCATTCCAAATTTTTTTGTGAAAGATTGTTACATACTCATTCATTTTTTTGAGCGCTCGTTTAACTCAAATGAGTGCTGAATCATTTCGCCCAAATATTCGTTATTTTCGAATTTAAGACCGGCAGTGATCTTAAACAAGAATGTTCGACTCCCTGATGATAAACCCGTGCACGAATTCAGTGGCGCAGCCAGGATTTTGTTTTGGGGGGGGGGGGGGATGAACAGAACAATTCTTGATGATACAAAAAATACGAAAGTTGCAAAAAAATAAAGAAGAGAGAAATAACGAAGAAATCAATCTTTGGGGGGGGCTGCAGCCCCAAAGCCCCCCCTGGCTGCGCCAGTGCACGAATTCAATTCTGTTCGTGGGGCTGTCCGTTCGTAAACGAGATAACCATCAAAAAAATTGTCCTAGAGAAGTCAAATTTTCAGGGTAGGTTTGGTTGACAAAATGTCGTGGTTAAGTTCGTTAACCAGCGAAATCGTACATTAAATATGTCCATTCAAAATTTTTGTTCCCCAATATCTCAGACAGAACAAAACTGATAGAAATGAAATTTTGTGGTTACATGCAAGATACTCATAAGAAGACTCACACGAAACTTTGTGGTCATGGTGTTAATAAAACTATGGGAAATTCAATCAGAATATTGAGAAAAAATCCTTATATTTCCAAACAATATATCTGATTCAAGAGAAATTTATTTTGAGGAGTGAAGATTCTCATACTGAATGCTTATGCAAATTTTTGAAAGGATTTCATAATCAGCACCATATAGTTAAAGTTATAGTTTCAAAGGGGCTACACTTCACTGCAACCTTGAGTTCTATTGTGCCCCCTTACAGAGCTGATCTCACCGCACCCACTACAGATCGCCTTCCAGTTTCAGAGATCTGATGAAATCCAATATGTGTGAAGGCTTCAACGAAGCTAATTCCTCACTCGGCTCACTCCTACAAGTTTCTAACCCAAGGCATTCTTTCCTTAGGCTCGTAATGGCGAAGCATTCCGTAAATAGGTGAATGGGGATTTCTTCCTCCTCCCCACAGAACCTACGTCAGTGTCCGATAATCCCATCCTCAACAGGTGATTACTGAGGCGGCAGTGTCCTGTAGGAAAGCTAGTGAGGAGGTGTAATTGTTTCTTACCTAGATCCAGATATCTTTTGGATCTTGCCATTTCAAAGTTCCGAAGGAACTTAGTGAAATGATTTATCCCTGGGAGATTCCTCCAGAGTTTTTCCCTCTCGGCTTTGCTTCCCCAGAAACTTTTTCTTATAGGCAAATTTACCTATATCACAGAAGGTGTCTGAGCAAATGAGTGACATTCGTGCGCACTTTTTGGCAAATGTATTGGTCCCTTCGTTTTCTTTGATTCCCGACTGGGAATCCGATTTGAAAACCTTATTTTTCCTGCCTACTTCATTGAGTTTAATCCGGCACTGCCTTTTAGCTTGACTATCTGAGTGAATGACTATATAGCACTTCTGACAGTTTCTTTCTAGATTTATATCTAGCCATCTTTCAATAGCTAAGATTTCTGCTTGAAAGACGCTCATAAAGGAGCCTAGCGACAGTGCACACTCGGTACTTGGCCCGTATATCCCAGCGCCAGCTCCTGTAAAGGTTTCGGAACCATCTGTTCACCATTTTATGGTATTTTCTCTGGGGTTATAGTCAGTATATTTCCGTTTCTATTCTTCTCTTTCACTTAGCAAGGTGCTAAAGTTTTTCTCAGTGCTTACTTTCTTGATCATTACATCGCTAGGGATGTTCACAGATGAGATGTAGTTGTTCAGAGAGGACCAGAGCCTCCGAGTCTTCATTCTCTTATTACCTGTACCCTCCTCAGATATTCCTCAGATCTAAAGTGCACGTTCTCATAGCTCCATTGATGCACACACAGGAAAGCCTTTTTACTTTATCGAGCATTTCCCTCGTACTTACCTGACTGGCCTTATTAGCTCGGCCAGTTTTCTATCCAGGGTTATTCCTTGGTATTCAACCTTTGACTTTCATTCCAAGATGTCTCCGTATAATAAAACTTTCTCATGGCTGAAAGGTTTATTTTCCGAGTAAGCGGAATTACTACAGTCTTGTTTGGGTTGATGTTCAGCCCCACTGACAAGCCCCACTGCTCAATAAGTCTAAGGCCCTTCTGCTGAAAACCGCAAAGAGTGCCTTCGAATTTGCCTCTAGTTAATAGGACACATTCGAAGCCAAGCTCAGTTAGTGTAGTAGCATCCACTACTAGGCTCCATAGGAGGGGAGATATTACCCCACCCTGAGGTGTGCCACGAGTAGCTTTAACAGAGACAGATTTATCACCCATCGATGTTCCAGCTATTCTCGTTGTTAACACCTCATACATCCATTTGATAATGGTTTTGTTCACTCCTCGCCTCTCAAGTACATCTTTGACAGCGTGTTGTGTTATCAAAATCCTCAGATATATCCAGGAAAGCGCACATGGCGATTTCTTTATTATTTAGAGTTATCTGGATGGCTTCAGTCAGCTGATACAGAGCGGTCTCCGTTGACCGTCTAACTCTGTAGGCATGCTGACACTTACGAGGTGGTATACTCTCCAGATTTTCCGTTCTTATGTAGTTATCTACTACTTTCTCCATCTCCTTAAGTAAAAACGATGTTAGGCAAATGGGTCTAAAGGATCGAGAGTCAATATCGTGACGTCCTTTTTCCCTATTTTTGGTATGAAAGTTACTTTTGCCCCTCTCCAATTTCTACTATTTCTAGGTATTTGACCGAGTGCTAGGCTGCTTCTTGTGATTTTCAGTAGATGAGGGATGATCTCCTCCACTCCTTTCTGTAGGCGTATCGGAAACATCCCATCTACTCCTGAGGATTTGTATGGCTGAAAGCTTATTGTCATGACATTTTGAATTCTGGCTGCTATAGAAGTGTAAGTGATATTTTCACAAAAGGCTTGGAAGTTAAGTCTTTAGGCCGTCGTGAACCATAGATTCCTCTCTCTTCATTTTTTCGGATAATTCAGGATTCATCGAATGTTCAAAAAAATTCAAAGCAGTAAGCAAAAATTTAATACAACCAATACAATTTTATCGTTATAACGAAAATATCTAATATTTCTATGAAGAGCTTTCGATGGAAATGAAATTGAATTGAATGTGAATTGGCGAAGTGAATGATTTATTGATTATGCAAATTTTCGAAAGGATTGTGATTTCAGAACCAAATAATTTTGATATTTTAGTTATCTATTTTTTACATATTTCGATTTCTGAGTAACCTGCAGCATATGATTCCGAACAGGCTGAAATTTTGCATTGATATATTTGGTATCAATCTCAAGTGGTATATTGATTTTGAGATCGTTCTACCAATGAACGAGCGCTCAAAAGCACCTGCTAAGGGACATTCTCAATTTTATTATACGTTATTCCATTTCAAAAAAACCTCGGCTTAAACGTCAGGGCTTACTTTAATTTTAACTTCGTTATTTTATTTGAAAAGAACCAGGACGTATCACCCGCATTCGAATACTGGCTGCGTTGATTACTTATGACAGCAATCGACGGAAATTGGTATCCTCCGGGCTAGATCCTGATTATTCACACCTTGACTGGAACATGCAATCCGCGTTAGCACCTACCCAGATGCTCAACGCCGACCAACCTTTAATCCGTATCCGCCTAACCATCGGGCAAATTCAAATAGATCGTGTTAAAATTAAGACATAGAAACTTTGAGCCTCTGGATATAAAACAATTTCGAAACAATTACAATAATTGTAACAAAGCGAAGGATATTTGTTGTCTGATGTTTGTTTGAGATATGTCATGTGTAATTTGTCGGTTTATGAGTTGAGGCCTGTACCTACTAGTTGTATTTGAATTTGTCCTATTACCTGATTTTTTTGTAGATATCATATCATCAACTACATTTTCTAGGTGGGTAATTTATTACTCGTTTGAGGTATTTACGGAGGCGTGATGGAAATTTTTCTGTTGGACAAGGATATTATATGCTTCTTAGGTTAGTACCATTCGCAGAATGCGGAATGTGAACGATTCTTTTTCCCATGGTGAATATGGCTTCATTTGTATAAATCCATGTTTATCTATGGCTTCATTGCACTGCCGTTGACAATAAACATGTCAGAATAAATTGGGATGATTTCAAATGACGGAAGGCAACTGTCAAATACTAGTAACATGCCTCGAACTTAAAAGAAAATTTGGCAAAGTGTTGCTTTCTTTCTAATCATTTGAGACCCTTTCTTTAGCCTAATATAATAATAATCCGTATCCATCTTACCATCGGGCGAATTCAAATAGATCGTGTTAAAATTAAGACATAGAAACTTTGAGCCTCTGGACATGAAACAATTTCGAAACAATTACAATAATTGTAACGAAGCGAAAGATATTTGTTGTCTGATGTTTGTTTGAGATATGTCATGTGTAATTTGTCAGTTTCAGTTGAGCTTAAGACTTCAGTGCTGGTTAGGCGAGGCCTGTACCTACTAGTTGTGTTTGATAAAGTTGTCTTATTACCTGAATTTTTTTGTAGATATCATCAAGTATATTTTCTAGGTGGTTAATTTATTACTCGTTTGAGGTACTTAGGTATGGAGGCGTGATGGGAATTTTTCTGTTGGACAAGGATATTATACTCCTTCAGTTATTTCAAGATGCACATACAGTGTCCAAGATAAAAAGCTGATATCCATTCAAGTAAGGATGTAACTTGGAGTCCTTGGAATTATTAAAATTAAATTTTTCATCTTGCAGTGACACTTTATGATTTTTGTCGTGTTATTTAATTACATAGGGTTGCGCTGAGTACTCGATGAAATTAATATCTTTCAAATCAGTGAAAACGCAATATTTTATCTCTATCCCTAAACTGCTACACAACTTTTTTTTCAAAAACAAATACACTGCGCAAAAAATTAACGCACATTATGGAAATCTCAAATTTATTCTCAATTGAAGGTGTTCTCAATGATAATTATTCTTACCAGAATTATGCATGCATATTATGTTATCCACTTTCAACGGTTTTCTTCAATACATATGTTTTTTCCCAGCAGGAATAAAAAAGATGAGATTATCAGATTTTGAATGTATTGGCTCCATTCTGAAATCAGTTAGTCTCGATCATTTCTAGTGATCAATAGTTTTTCTTTCTTTTGATTTTCTACACTCGATCGCTATGCAACGCGAAACACGCAATTTGACCCAAGAGGAATGTGCCCAAGCGGTAGTTTTGCGAGAAGAAGGGTGGACATACACAAGAATTGCAGAAAGGTTTGTAGTTTCCCATACAAGTGTGTCCAGAATGTTGCAGCAATTCAGGGAGACAGGAATGAATGTCCGAAGACAAGGACAGGGTAGACCACGGGTAACAACTGCCATTCATCAGGAACGTTACTTGAGAGTTTCTTCTTTAAGACATCGGTTTGCAACCGCTCGCCTCCTTTGAAATTAGCTTGAGCAAACTCATGGGTGTAAATTAGCACTCAGACAATAAGAAATTGCCTCAGACAATATGATTTAAGGCCTCGTGTCGCGGCAATAGGCCCAGCTCTTACCCAAGCCCATCGAAGGGCGCGTTTAGATTTTGCGAGAGAGCATATCCATTGGGAAGAGGCTGATTGGGAAAGAGTTCTCTTCACAGATGAGTCTAGATTCTGCCTCTACCATTGTGATCGACGTTCCCTTATATACAGACGTCCACGTGAAAGATATGCTCAGTGCAATTTCCTGAATGCTACTGGTTTCGGGGTAGGATCGATTATGGTATGGGGTGGAATATCGTTGATTGCTCGCACAGACCTGTGGTCGTTGATAATGGAGCTATGAATGCTGATAGGTATATAAGGAACATTCTTGATGAGCATGTAGTGCCATTTGCACAATACATTGGTGAGAATTTCATTTTTATGGACGATAATACCAGACCCCATCGTGCGCGCATCGTTCAGGAGTACCTTGAAAAGGTTGAAGTCTCTCGAATGGAATGGCCAGCAAGAAGTCCAGATCTCAATCCGATTGAGAAGGTTTGGGACAACCTCAATAGAAGGCTGAGAAGTTCAGAAAATCATCCAGCTTCTCTGAATGACTTAGGAATCCAACTCAGAGAAATTTGGGAAGGATTAGAACAGAACATTTTGAGTATGAACCGTCGTTGCCTGACTGTAATTAACGCAAGGGGTGGAAATACCAAGTATTGAATCACTTATCAGCATTTTAGTATTTTGAAAATTGTTTATTTCTATTCGTTCACATAAGATTCGGTGAAATCCTGAATTTTTCTTTCATTAAATGTGTCTTGTTTCGTTCAAAATCTTCCCGAGAGAACATAAAAAATACGTTATAAAGTCAATGTAGAGTTAACTTTCATTAAAATTGAGATTTTTAGAATGTGCGTTCATTTTTTCGCAGGGTATATGTCATTTGTAGGCTCGTTAAAAACTTGTGACATATGGAATCTTCCAAGACTATTCTTTTCAAATTTTACTTTTGTGGTTATTAGGAAATGAGACAAAACTGTTCGAGAAATTTTTTATCTACCTTCTTGGTTCTATCTGCGAGTGAGTTCAACTTAGAAAATCCTATTTTTTAGATCTTCAATATCAGCCAGCCTGTTTCGATAAACTTTATCTGCAAATAAAAAGTGTTGTCTTATTTCCTAATAAGAACATGAACATACCAACGGTTCATCGAATCTTCCTATATTCAACTGACCTACCGGATCGATTGATCTTCGATCTACTGTTCATTTGATCTACTGTTCATGTGATATACCGGTTCAACTAACCTACGGTTCGTCTGATCTACTCAAAAAGGTAGATCAGTGGGCTCACTAATTTCATTACCTATACGTTCTATACTATCAAAGAAATTTGAAATACTTTTCTAGGAGTAACTAACCATCGAGAAACTTCATGAAGTATTTCTTACAACATAAACAATTCTCAATAGCCCTTATTAGCATATGTACACTTCCAAGCATTCAAGAAGCCGCGAAACTCAATAAGAGACCAGAGAAAATGATATGCGCCTGAAATGATAAACGAGGTGTGGACTGTGCAGCATGGCATCTCTGAAATCTGCTACTGCAGAAATCGTTAACGGAGAAACTGGTAGCACGGCCCGGTATGTCGCTTACGAACCTTCAGATCGACCGTTTTATCAAAGTCGAATTCGCATTGCTGACCACATTGCGTTAAATTAGAGACTGATAACTATAAATACGGTCGTATTAATAAAATTCCGGACAGAGAAAAACCGGATTTTTGTGAATGGACGGTTGGGGATTGATATCAAAGAACTGCGGAAAAATATCTTCTTTCAGTTGTCGGCAAGTTCGATGTGGATGAAAGGAAATTGATGATGGTTTTTCTCGGTTCAGGGTGAGTTTGCATTTTCGTTCAGTGGCCCCCTTGACGTGAGTTTTCATCGTGTCCATCAAAGGGAGTGATCAGTGGCCAGAATTGGATACTTCTGAAGAAGGGATCTATTAATTACCTCGATTATTAGAAGGAATCTGACAACTGTGTCTGTGATTCAATTTTTATTCAATCGTATGTGAGAAACAACATGTTTTTTGAATCATATAAACAACAATTACAGAGCAAGGTTAATTTCATTTCATATTAGGCTACAGTGGCGTAGTAACGCCACCACGGACCTGTGTTCAAGATATTTTCCGGGCCCCTACCCTCACTAGCAGCGCTGCCTGCTGGTTACATGATTAAAAAAATTAGATAAGGACAAAATAAAAGCACATTTTCTTTGTCACTTATATTAGAATAGTGACAATATAAAGTACGTGGGTAACTTCCACATATAAATATAACCAACTAACAAAATAACAACTACAACAAATAACAACTATAAGCAAAATGAAAACAAAAAACAAAATGATATTGAAACCAAATTAACATATAAATATATTATTAATATAATAAACACAAAAATGAAATAAAAACAAAGCGTAATCAAAACTTTTTTTGGCGGGCTTTCGAATTTGCAAAATTTGTCACAATATTAGCTATACTTAATGTTCGGGCAACTTCATTTTCTATAGAAATAATTGAAAATAATTCTAGCAGACTGACCTGCATTTTTTCATATTAAGAGAGGCGCCTAACGAAAAAATTAGCCACGTGATTAATTATAGAACTCGCCTTCAATAACACTTAAAGTCCAGAAATTCAAAAACACTAAAAAAAGTCAAGAATTTTGAAAACTTTCACTCTGAACACACTCACAAGCACAACGTCGTTTCAAATTCGAATAGGTACTTATTTCTCTAGAATAGGAATAGAAGTGAAATGATTTCGCATTTTTCCCCTAGTCCAAAAAAAATTTCCCTATGCAAAGAGTTCGGTACGATTTGTCCAGGCCGCAAAATTGATTACGGGGATAGCAATTTTCACCAGAAGATATAAATATAAATAAGGAATTGTTGATTCAACGTTTTCATTTGTGTGCGATGTGGTAAATTTTAATAACAATCTTATTTCTGATATGAATTGATAATTTTAACTAGAGTTTCGAAGATAAGTTGGTTTTAGTACAAAATGAAGGATTTATTCTGCAAGAAAAAATAGTATAGTCGTCCCAAGCCCGGGCCGGGCCCCTATGGGGCCCGGGCCCGTGTTCTTCGAACACGCCGAACACCGGTCACTACGCCCCTGCCAGATACATATACATTCTTTGGTTAAGTGGAACTTCCCTTAAACGAACGTCTGTATAACGAATTTCGTACAAGACATTGCACCTTGAATCCAAATTCCAAAAACCAAAACACCTTCTAAAATGAATTAAATTCTCTCTATAACGAAATATAAAAGAACGTCACTCTTTGAATGGGTATTGGTAAAAAAGTATAAGGGTGGGGTTTTCCGAAATTTTACGGACGTACGTAATATACCCTTACCTAAAACTGAATCATTAAGGCGGGCAGAGAGATCCTTCTGGAACAGTTTCAAATACATCCCTGGCTGTTAGGTTTCAATCTAACCATTACGCTAGTGTGAAAAGTTGTGCGAAAATGTCTAAAAGCAAGTGCTTGAGTTTGATTGATAAACTTGAATTTAGCAGTGAAGTCGACCGCGACATTGCCGACTATAGAAACAAATTTTCTATATAACGAAATTTCCTTATAACGAATTTTTTTGCGGATTTAGCACTTTCGTTATAGGGAAGTTCCACTGTATAAAATACTCTTAATTCCTCATTAGCGGATATCTCTTCATTTCTATCAGAAACGTTGTGTGAATTACTATTATAAATAATAATATCTTGTAAAGCAAACTTTTTCGTCTATATGAGTCGAGCAATGAAAACTGAAGAATTCAACGTTGGCTTCGGTTTTTCACGATACGTGATTCAGTTCTAATCAATGTTTTCGTGATTTCAAGATCTATTCAAGTATTAAGGTGCTAGTCTATTGCGCAAAACTGACTCGAGAAACTGTTTCGCGAGTCAATTTCGCGCAATGGACTAGCACCTTTAGAACTTCAATAGCGTTTGCTGTTTTCATAAAAAACCTCTGATATGTAAGGTAATTGTGAAACTGCACGTAGTGAAGCATTGTAGTATCATAAGCCACAAAGCAAATAGTCACAGGAATATTCGCAAATAATTAGGTAACGGAAGGTTAACCAAAAACTTTCCCCTTATGAGATCTATGAAATTGCATTCAGTTACACGAAACAAATTAGAAGATAAGATAATTCTATTGATATTTAATCATTAAATAATTTTGAAGTGATAGCAATTTTCCAGTTGATGATTGAGCCATCTAATCCAACCAGTTGTTGAGTCGAAAATAGCTTGTCGCTATTTAAGGATTACTTCATTTCTTATAACCATACAACGTTTCTAGAAAATAAATAGGAATTAGCTTTTAAGTATGTGCTTAACAGGAGCAATGAGAAAATTATGAAACATGAAGCATAGTTTTCCCCGATTGTTCACACATATTCTAGTACCGTCTCCAATAACGAAAGATAAGTAATATTCAGCCATAAAATAGAAATCTACTTCTACAACAAGCCACTCCAGATCCCGACCTTTGCGACTTTGCTCATAAAATTCTAAAGAAAGGTTCATCGTCTTCTGTTATAGGACCGAAATCTGCCATTAGGCATAAAAAACACCACCAAAAAATTCACGAGAAGAAAGGAACCAGTAAGATTAGAGAACACGCTAAAATATTTGATAGAGGAAGATCCCAATATCTCTTGGAGCTGAACAAGCATAAGCTACACCTCTTCATAGATTCCGATGGGCTACTGACGTGTCAGGAAGCACTTGCGGAGGTTTGGAGTAGCTGTAAATGATAAGTGCAGAGGAGGCAACTCCAAAACATTTTGCAACGGATTCGGTTCCCAGCTCCGGGAGCACTCGAGTAAGGAAATTATCAGGAATGAAAACATATCCCCCCTGAAGATACCCCAGAAGTTCATCAAAACTCTAAATCTGGACGACAATCTAGACATAAAGAATGTAGCCTAATGAAAAAAAAACCTTTCCGACACATAAAAAGTCATAATTATCGTGTTAGTCATATCAGGTTAGGATCGGCCACATTATCTAATATAATCTAATGTAAAAAACCACAAAGATCTTTCAAGAGATTTCACAGAAAGTTGAAAAAGTTATTTTCCTAACAATTGCGGAAAGTGATACTTTCCTCCGCTCCGCTTCGCGTCGTTCTGGCAAGCAGTCAAGGGCGGAAAAGACACTTTACGCATGAATTAGGCACATTATTTTTTCAACGACCGCATAAAGATTCAAAAAGCACATTGAAAATATAGATTTTATTTCAACATACGAAATATTCCATGAAAATCCACTATTTATTATTAATATTAATTTTGAAAACACAATTTGTTGCAGTCTGCAAATGGGTCCGAATAGCCGGTCCAAAGTAGTTAGTTGGTGGTAATTGGCTGTTAGGAGTAACACTCGTAGATTGCAAAGTGCATGAAGATGACGGAGACGACATCGGTTGCAAGTTGCCAGTACATTGATGAAAATTTTATTCGAGATAGTTTTCTTCTTTACTACGGGATGCTCCAAATATATATCAACAGCAGTTGACTTCCGCCAGCCTCCAAGACGTTCTATGTTGGTTATCCCTACGCCTGAATCTGCTAGAAACATTGCCGAGGATCGTTTAAAACTGAGTAACGTTCTGGGTTAGGTAGGCCTAATTAGGTAGCGATCTTTTACTTTCCCGCACTAGTGCGGGAAAGTGACACTTTTTATAACTGAAATGAGTGCGGGCAAGTGTGTAAAAACGCACGGTCGTAGAAACACAGTATTTATCGTGTTCAAACGATTTGTGACCTTAAGAAGTGCAATTCTGAAGAATTGGTTTGATTCTGCCATTTTTATATCAAAGAAAAAAACCATTTCCAATATGCTAGCACAAATTGCACATCTGGAAATCAGATCTAAGCGACGTTGCATCGTTACGCTGAAAAATAGCATCAATATACCGAAATTGATTTACATTCTCTCAAGCCTCAGTTCTTTTTAATTAGTGAGTACGGCAGATATCGGCGGTGTCTTAATGGAATAAAAGATGTGGTTTATCCAGATGTCGTTAATGCTGACTATATGTTTACTGGGGTGATTAAGCACTTGCTGGATAGACGTTGAGTGGTATATTTTTCATCGATTTGTGACCAACGATGGTCGGCATGGCGATAAGAACGAAATGCAGGGCTTCTGCTTACTGAAATGGTTGCAATGTTGAAGGTGAAGGGATGCACCTGTTGTAGTCACGTGGAGTGTTAGTTTTGATTGAAGAGCTTTTCATGGCTATATAATTGGTTTTTGTGCTGGAATAGTATTTTTCATAACTATTTAATCTGATTATTTTGGTGTTAGTCAAAGCGCAAGTGGTAACTTCGAATGGTGGTTTGGTAATTGAAAGGTCAATTTGGATATCTTTTCAAATTTGTTTAGTTTACTTTCATTCATTCGTTCCCATTACTTATATAAGTTATATTTCTTATGAATTTTCATTGAAGACCCTATAGAATATATATTTTAGTAACTTTATTGACTGATATAAACCTAAGGGATGACTCAAAGGGAAAAGATATTTGGATATTCCTTATTTAAAGCCAGGAGATTGCCCTAAGTATAGTTGTTATGTTGCTAACTAATATAAACTCGATAATAGTTGATAGTTTACAGAGGGGTTACAGTTCACTGCGACCTTAAGGTCTATTGTGCCCCCTTACAGAGCTGTTCTGGCCAAAAACCTTCACAGCTCGCCTTCCAGTTCCAGAGATCTAATGAAATCTAGTAACTGTGAAGGCTTCAACGAGGCTAGTTCCTCACTCTTACAAGTTTCTTGTCCAAGGCATTTCCTCCTCAGGCTCGTAATGCCAAGGCATTCCGTGACTAGGTGAATGGGGGTTTCTTCCTCCTCCCCTCGATAATAAGTAGGAAACGGATTAAATGCTATTGCATATTTGGGACATATTCAGCGGTATTTGCATATTTTAGCTAAGATCCAGTTATAATGCATATTTTCGGTACACATTATCTTCCCTACGTTCCGAAATGACATAAAAGTGCAGATTCCAAATTTCACAAAATATGAGGTCTATTGGGTACCTAATACTACTAGGCATATACCTATAAAACTCTATACTGCTAACGTGAAATATAAGTTGAAGCAATCTAGTTGCCATTTCCGATGGCCCCTTCAATCATCAGCGCATGTGCAAACTCGAAATTTGACAAGACGTGAAAAATTGAGGTTATGATTTTCAGTTACTTTCATTTGACAAGTCTTAATTTAAACTATTCAAGGTTATGTTTTGGCGCCTGCGCAGTGAATTCATATAGGGCCATTGTACCACGTGATCGTAGCTTCAATTTGTAATAGAGAAGTGCATCCATGTTAGCGGTATAGAAGTTTATAAGTAGGTATATGCTACTAGGTAAAGGGGCCCACTCACTAAGAAGGAAGAATGCGCAGTTAAGTATCTGCACGTTTGCTGTAACGCAAACGTGTGCATTCATATTTCCCACACACACACACTTTTGCGTGTTGGTTTGGATGTGCGACAAGCGTGAGATGACGACGAATAAAGATCTGATGTTAATGGCAGTGGCGTGTGTTGTTATTAAGGAAAAAATGTCCAAGGTATAAATATCGAACCCGACACTGTGTTGCTAAACATATGAAACGTGCAGAGACTTGTTGCCCATACTCGGTCGTTTTTGTTCATTCTTCCACGTACGGTGAAGAATGCACACGCCACACGACGGAGATGATTGCGCATTCCAAATTTACGCCATACACACACTGTTTTAACTGTACCCCGTACAACGCGCATTCAAGTCTTCGCGCTTCCCTCTTAGTGAGTGGGCCCTTTAATACTTAATTGTGACTTTTGTCAGATTTGCAAATCCAATCTCATCGCATTTCGGAACGCAGTATTAGTAGCCGAGTGCTACGACAGTCATATACTTATAAACTTTTATAGGTATATGACGACAGTATCCAAATAATCAGTAAAATACGCCAAATTGGCATTTCCAAATAAACTTCAGGAAAAGTTTGAAAGGATATTGAAAGGAAATCCAGGTTTCGAAGGTTTATCTCTTATCGAGAGTTTTATTAATGGGAAGGCAGAAGTTTTACCTCGAACTATAAGGGAGGACATAGCACCTAGGTCCAAATTCTCCTCAGTTACGTCCATGCATGTGGAGCAAACCTTTTCCACATACAAAATATTCAAAATTTAACAATTAACCATTTGGAACAATATTTAATTGTAAACGTTTGAAAAACATTAAATTAAATTTTAATATCATATTATTAAGAGTTATTGATATGTTGATTTTGAAATGAAAATCACTTTTTTTTTATTTTTTCTGAGTTCCCAAAAGTCATTATTCAATATTGCATATTCTGCAAATTTTCGGGCATATATTTTGCCTATAGTCCGTTCACGAAAGGTTGAGAGCATAGTAGGCGTTTCTTTATTTATCTGAAGTTGGCAGTATTTACTGTCATTGAGTAAAATAAAGTCAACGTTGCCGAATGTACTCAACCTCGTCCGACGAGCTTGCGAGTTATCAGAGAACTCTATGCAATATTGACAACACTGCGTATCAATCAGACAAGAAAATAAAGAACATAACCTAAAATTTTAATATACACAGTGGAATATGCCAAATTTCCATGGCTAACCGACGGCTCAACCTTTCGAGAACGCAGTATATTTTCGTGCATATACTCCGTTCACGAAAGGTTGAGCCGTCGGCTGGCATGGAAATTTGGCATATTCCACTGTGTATATGAAAATTTTAGGTTATGTTCTTTATTTTCTGTCAGACTGATACGCAATGTTGTCAATAGTGCATAGAGTTCTCTGATAACTCGCAAGCTCGTCGGACGAGGCCGAGTACATTCGGCAACGTTGACTTTATTTTACTTTATGACAGTAAATACTGCCAACTTCAGATAAATAAAGAAACGCCTACTGTGCCCTCAACCTTTCGTGAACGGACTATAGGTAAGTATTTCAAGCATTTTTTATGCATCATGAAATGCATATAAAAACGTTTTTATGTTGCATATAATCCGGTCTCTAATAATAAGGTATTGTTTAGAGATGAATACAGTTATATGATACTATAGGTATATGCTGATAAAAACTGAAAATTATGAAATTTTGGGAAATAATTCTGATGGTCGTCAAATGAAAGATGTTCCACATTTCCCATTTATGACTAGGCCATTGCCATAAGTGAGTAGGTTTGAGGTGATCCAGTTCGAACCGTATTTACAAAATTGTAGTATTAGGAGATCTTTTCAGATGCAGTTTGTTTCAATTTTAATAATTTCAGAAAGATGGATTGCCAATATTCTGCCAAAAACGGAAAGCAAACCCTTCAAGCTGTCAGCAAACTGGTCCTGAAGGCCAGTGAAGATTTTTAAGTAGTGTGCAAACCCTATAACGAAAATCCAATTACCTCGTAATGCGGACCACATTCAATATCAAGAAAATTAAATGAGAAATAGTAATGGTATAGATTGGCAGTTGAACTATTTACATCAATGGAATTTACTGTCGATAAGGAAGCGCTGTTTCATTTAGTGAAGAAACCGAGTGGCTCTAAGGAGAATGATGACGATGATAATATTAAAAAATGTTCTTCTTGAAAAATAAGAAAATAATCAGACAAAAAAAATTAATTCATTCAGTTCAATATGATTTCAGGAAAGTTTGGTGTTTTTTCAGAACATCTATCGTTGAGATGCTGAATACTTAATTGATGAAATTTACTCATGGTTATGGATAAGAACAGCAGTGCTCTTATTGTTTAAATTGGGTTGAAGTTGAAGGTCCTCCTTCGATGCATGTAAGATGTTAATAAAAATTTGGATATGTATACTTCTTTATTTCTTCATTATTTGTGATTAAAATACTTAAGTATAGGTACTTAATGTATTAAATAATTTAATTTCTTACTGGGTTTTCTGGAATATACATAAAACAAAACAAAAATCCACCTATAGCAAAGATGTAGATAGATAAGTTCAGACAGCTTCTGCATTTTGCAAAAGCAGAAACTCTATTGGTTTCATTCTATTTGTTTATGAATTGAATTTTTATATGCAAATCTTCAACCTACAGTTCAGTTTTTACAAACGACCGGACAGAAATTCATACTTTTGACCTCAGATTCTTTATTGGTGAGCCTAACCTAGATCACTTTCGGCTCAGATTTCAAAACTTATAGATATTCATTATGAATTTCACGAAAATAGTTTGGGCATTACGTTGGTACCTAGATTACAGGTGGAGCATGACCCCCAAACTCATAATAGCTCAGATACCAGTCTGAAGTTTTGGTAACTATTTGATGAATCTAACTTCAGCTTATGGGTTGGACAAAACTTTGATAATGGAACTTTTTCTAGTTTTCATTTGATGTATGGTACACATTTTAGTAGAAAAAGGTATAGCTGCTTCTATTCATAGATATCTTATTATGATATTATTATTGTTATATCTTTGATAACTGATTAAAACAACGTCTGGTACCTAACTGAACTTTATTGTTCTTCCAATCAAGGTGGTCATCCCCACCTTACAAGAGGTGCGCATAAGAGCAATATATGAACTACATTCAATATGTGACATCTCCCTTTTTTTTACAAATTCAGAATTCATATACAGGTAAGTAAATTCTAATTTAAATTACTATTTACAAATTGTATTTACAGGTTCTTAATCATTAAAACTTTTCAAATCAATTGTACATTAATTTGTCTGGTTTTTTTATTCTTCTACCATATCTAGAAAATGAGGACTTTGTATTATCCAAATCTATACTTTTTGTTTCATTATCTGAATTATCTTCCATTTCAAATTTACAATTTTCAATTGTTCCAGAAGTACTGGCGACTTGTTCATTTTTACATTGAATATTTTCATCACTATCAGTATCATAATTAAATGTTATATTATTATACATTGGTTTTAAATAAATTCTATTTCTTCGTTTACACTTATCAGAATTTTCTTCTTGTACAATATAAGAATCAGTGTTATATTTATCAATAACTGTACCAGGTATCCATACATTATTTTTCTTTATATAAATTTTTTGATTTTTGTATAATGGTTTCAAATTTTTTGTTTTTCTATCATAATAAATTTTAGATAAATTCTGTTTTTCTTTCATGAAATCCTGTTTTTTTAGGTTTATCTTCTTATGAACATTCTCAAAATTGGGTAAAAAAACTTCTTATTTTTCTTCGAAACAGTAATTCTGATGGTGATAAAATTTTATGAGAAATTGGTGTACTTCGATATTCTAGCAGTGCTGCATTTATATCAGTCTTGTCAAAATTACATTTTTTCACTAAATTTTTGATTGTCTGGATGCTTCTTTCTACCATGCCATCCGATTGTGAGTACAATGGACTAGACTTCTGATGATTGTAATTACATTGATTAGAAAATTCTCTGAATTCATTACTCGTAAATTGAGGACCTCCGTCAGAAAACAAAATCTGAATGATTTATAATATTTCTGCTAGTGGTTGAAAGAAGCTTTCTCAGTTCTACATATTTCGAGAAATAGTCTATTACAATAAGGTAAGTAACATTATTCAGTTCATATAGATCAATACCAACTTTTATCCATGCTTTTTCAGGTATAGGATGAGGCTTTAAAGACTGTTTGAAATTATTTCTAGAATATCTGATACATGTTGAACAACTCAAAATTAAATTCTCTATATCATTTGACATGCCTGGCCAATATATCACATTAAATGCTCTCAATTTGGTTTTTGTGATTCCTAAATGGCACAAATGTAAAATTTTCAACATTTCTTTTCTGAGTGATTTTGGTACAATTATACTATTACCTCTATACAAAACTTCATTAATTACAACTATTTCATTTCTATCATTCCAAAAAATTTTTGTGTTTTCTATACATTTAGATCTTGTATGAGGCCAACCAAATTTAACATAATCCATCAAATTTTGTAACTGTGGATCTTTTTTAGTTTCCATTCTGAATTGTTCAAGTTTATTTTGACTAACTGGAAAATTTTCAGTTAAAAGATTCACTTGAGCTTCATATCATTTTCTGGTAAAATTTGTTCATTATTAGAATTAGGTACATTTATTCTGCTCAGAGCATCAGCTATATACATCTGTTTACCTGGTTTATAAATCAAATTTATGTCATACATTTGTAGATCTAACAACATTCTTTGAAGTCTCATTGGACATTTAACTAGTGACTTTTTGAATAATCCCAAAAGAGGCTTATGATCTGTTTCTACTGTTACTTTTTTACCAAATATATAATGATGATACATTTTACAGCCATACACAATAGCAAGAAGTTCTTTTTCTATCTGAGCATACGCTTGTTGTGTCAAAGTTAGAGATTTAGATGAGTAAGCTATTGGTTTACAATTTTGGAGCAATGCTGCACCTAGTGCATATTGACTGGCATCAACAGTTATAGTAATTGGCAAATTAGGGTTGTAATATTGTAAAACAGGAGGTGATATGAGAATTCTCTTCAATTTTTCAAAAGCATTTTGTTGTTCAATATCCCACTGAAAATAATTTTCTTTCTTTAAAAGTTCTCTTAGTGGTTGTGTTAAATCAGATAAGTTTGGAATGAATTTGTGAACATAATTCAAAATTCCTAAAAACCTTTGAACTTCATTCTTATTATTTGGCACAGGATAATTTTTAATTATTTCAATTTTGCTCTCATCAGGTTGTATACCATTTTCACTTATTATATGACCTAAGTATTTGATTTTGCTAACATTAATTTTACATTTACTTCTATTAAATTTAACTTGATTCAATTTTGCACGTTCCAAGACAAGTCTCAATCTTTCATCATGTTCTTTTTTATTCGAACCCCAAATTAAAATATCATCTATATAAATAGCTGTACCTTCGATACCTTCAAAACACTCTAGCATTTTCCGCTGAAAAACTTCACTCGCACTCTTCAAACCATAGGGAAGGCGAAGAAAACGATATCGTCCGAAGGGTGTGTTGAAGGTACAAAGTTTTGAGCTTTGCATATCCAATTGAACATTCCAAAATCCGTTAGCAACATCTAAAACTGAAAATACTTTAGCATTACTTAAATCTTTTATAGTTTCTTCAAATGTTGGAATCTGGAAATGTTCTCTGTAAACAGCTTTATTCAAATCTGTTGGATCGATGCACAAACGAAAATCACCGTTTGATTTACTGACAATAACTAAAGAGTTAACCCATTCTGTTGGCATTGTTTCCCTTACTATAATTTTTTGTTTGACTAGTTTATCTAATTTTACTTTTAATTTATCTCTAATACTGAATGGAACTTTTCTACTTGCATGTACTATAGGTGGAATATTTTTATTGATTTTTATTGAGTACTGTCCTGGAAGGCAACCAATTCCCTCGAAAACTTCTTTATATTCATCCAAAATATTTGTTTCTACATAACTTAACATTTTAGCAACATTCAAATCATTAATTGTTTGGAAACCAATTATGTTAGGTCCATTATTTTTCACAAAATGAAAATATATATTATAAGTTTTTTCTTTGAAACAACAATTCAAATATGCACCACCAATCACATTTAAAGGTTCACCAGTATAAGTACGTAATTTACCTCTATCTTTTTTAAGTCTAATGTTATTGAAATATTCTTTATATGTACTATAAGAAATGATATTTGCTTGTGCACCAGTATCAACTTTAAATTGTAAATTATAGTTGTTAACCAATAAATTCATAACCCATTCTTTAGCATTTTTATTATTACTTACACAACCTAAGAATAAATTGTCTTCATCGGAATCTGAATTTTCTTCTATGTTGTGGATGTTTCGATATTTCTTGTTTCTGCATAAATGTGAAAAGTGATTCATTTTGTTGCATACTCTGCATTTTCCCATAGGCTTTGCATTGTCCTGGTCGATGATAATTTCCACATTTTCCACAAACAGTTGTTTACGTTGATGATTCGGCCATGTTGACTTTGATGAAGAGGTTTGCGCAGTTTGGTACTTTGGAGAGTGCGCTTTGGAATTGTGATGATCGTGTTGTCTAGATTGTTCTGTTCGATGTGATAAGGATTTTTGTAGGCGTTTTTTTGTAATGAATTTATGTATTCATTTTCTTCGATTTTCATGGATGGAAAATTGGAACAAATGGCTTGTAAATGATTTTTTGACGTTTCTGCTGCTTTGCAAATTTCCATTGCTTTCAACAAATCCAAGTTTTTAGTACGTAATAGTCTTTCTTTGACTGCTGCGTCCTTGATTCCCAAAATTAATCTGTCTTTTATGAGACTATCTGTGAGAGTTGAAAATTCGCAATACTCACTAAGTTGTCTCAAGGAAGTTACGTATTCATCTACTGATTCGTTGTGTTTCATGTCTCTTGTGAGGAAAATATGTCTTTCATACGTAACATTTTTCGACGGCTTGAAGTACTCATCGAACTTTTTCAGTACATCTAGGTATGATGATGATTTTTTGGTGTGTCGAATTGGAATGTGTTGAATATTTTCAGTCCCTTATCTCCAATGTGATTAAGCAGGAGTGCACATTTTACTTCTTCGGATTCTTCAACTAGTTTCGATGCTTGCAGGAATAATTCGAATTTTTGTTTGAAGAAACGCCATTCTTCTGTTGGATCGCCGTTAACTTCCATCGTGCCAGGTGGCTTCACTTTTTCCATTATTTTTCAACTCCGGTATTATTTTTATATACACAAGAGTTTTTATGAATATTATATGACGAGATGTATTCTTATTTTTACGAACACTTTTCTCTATGGATATATTTTTTTTTTTATTAAACTACCGACTGCGCCATGTTATATCTTTGATAACTGATTAAAACAACGTCTGGTACCTAACTGAACTTTATTGTTCTTCCAATCAAGGTGGTCATCCCCACCTTACAAGAGGTGCGCATAAGAGCAATATATGAACTACATTCAATATGTGACAATTATCTCTTTAATATCAGAAAAATTTTTTCAAATCTGAAATCTCATTAATTGATTCATCTGTGTCTTGTATTGGAGTCGCCATATAATATGGGAACAAAAGTAGAGTAGGTACACCATTTCATACTTATTTACAATCCACATGGGAATATAATTGATAATTGTTTAATTACAGGTTGGTATCATATATTTAAAAGAAATTAGATATAATAACTTAATTAACTATGGCCTTTCAATTACCTATTTAATGCATCTTGAAAGAGATGTTTTGGTTTGATGGAATCTTTGAAATGAAGATAACAATCATCCTAATCTGGAAACATCAGATTAAAATAGCCTCATTACATTGGTGCCAACAACCAACTAATTTCAGGTTGGTACCTTCATCTGGAAATAATTATTTGACTCGTCGTCTTTGGAATAAAGTAGAATTAAGAATAGATGAATGAGAAGTGTATTCAAATTGGAGCAGATAACAAGATAGGGAAGAAACCGTAGTCATTATAATCCAAAATTCAGAGAGATGGGTGAATATGAATCACTTTTGTCTAAATATTCATTCCCTGCTCATTCATGTTTATGCAGAAGAATTATAGGAAGCCGTACAGAAGCGGCGAAGAAAAAGCCTTGCTGACTTTTCGTAGGTGTGGAATGGGACGAACCATAAACCCATTATTCTATGAACAATATTTATTTAGGTACCAGAAGCAATGATCAGGTCGAAACTTTTGTAGCTTACCGCTTATCTAGATTCGGATAGGATAGCTGACCCTTCCAGTTAGGTTTCTAGGTGTCACTAGGCCCCACTCTGTGGCGGAGGCGTGGTTCTCAGAGATCGCGTCCCACATGCGCGTTGAGTTCTCGGCATTAGCCGCTCAACGTCCGATCGAGTGCGCGACTGCTCTGTGCTCCTTCCGTCAACATGCGCGATTTTGTTGTCAATTTTTTGGCCAGCTCGAGTTTTGCACCGCTTATGTAATTTCAGCCGGATTAACACATCCTTCATTGCACTGTACCATCGAACCGTAATAACCCTATCTGCAAACTCTGTGGTTATCCCCCGAAAAACCCCTCACGGTGACACTATGGTATCGCAAGAAAACACCGTGAAAAGTGCGAAAATGAGTGCGTCTAGGTGAGGTTGTTCGATCCTGTTTTGGGTTCGTCTCTAGATCGTGCGGATTTTTGAGTGATTCTTCTGTTTGTTGTGGGTTTTATTTGCCGTCGGACATAGGAGGCAACCACGAAGATTTTCGCTTCTTCGGATTCGCAGCAGATGGGAGTTTTTGAAGAGAGTGCTCCTCGCTCGCACGTGATGCATTGGGTGAGTGCCAAATTGTAGTTTGACAATTCAGGGGTTTGGTATAGGTGCGATGGGTATAGAACAATTGCCCACAATACATGTATTCAAGTGGCGGCAAAACATTAAAAATAGAAAAATAGAACTTCAAGACTAAAATTGGTGTCCACCTTCTTACAGTGGCAAATTTGAGTGCTCTAAATCCTGAATTCGGATCTCGATGTTCCAACTTTCACTGTACAATTGTACATAATGCCTTAGGACTTGTTTCGTCAGTCATTGATAGTTATCTAGCAGATATTTCTGGAATTAATAAAGGTATTTCTATTAATTAAAATTAAAGCCTTTCAGCTTCTCAAATGCGAAAATATTCTATTCTTCTTCTAAAATTTATTATAGGTATTCCATATTAAAATTAAAAGTTTTTCGATGTATTAATTGGAAATGAAATTTTTTCAACCATATCTGTCACTTACTTATCAGCAAGTGGTGAAAGGGTGAAGCAGGCCCTTATCTCTTTTATTGTCCGTTGTGGTAAAGTCCAATGAAATTATTGAATGAGATGAATGTTATCACCTACCTATTATGTTATAGTTCGAGCCAAAAATTGTTTGCGAAAACTAGACTCATATAAAGTTGCTATAGGTACATTGTAATGGTATTTCTCGCAACGTTCAGTTAGATACAAACCTATTACATCAATCATTTCTTTTATTTTGGGTGGCAAACCTTACTTGATACCCGCAATATTTCAGTGAAAAAGTACGAGGAAAACATATTCAATAACTCTTCGAAATAGTTAAGTATCTATGATGAACTCATCGAAATCAAACTTTTTTCCCTCTTATAAACCTTCGCAACTTCAACTTATTCAGAATACAAATAACTAATAAAATTGAAACAATCTTTGAATTCATCTCAGATTGACGCAGATTAAGGTCGATGGCGCTTGTAGCATTTATATACGCTTGGCTTAATTTGATGTGTTTTGTCTTCCCAATGACATTTAATTATCAGTTTGTTATGAACCTAGCAATCAGACTAATCTGAAATTCAATTGTGTTCAACCTACGAGCAACTGTAAAGTAGACTGGCTGCTCCTTCCGTCGGTCGTTGATCACAAGGTTTGGTAGGAGTTCGAAAGTTTTAGGTAGTAAAGAAGCTCATAATCTCGTCTGTTTTTTTCAGAGTTAATCGATTCAATTTTGTTTATACGCGATATTGGAGCCTTCAGAACATATTAATAAATTGTTGAAAGTTTATTTTGAGCCCTTTCACGCGGCGCAAATTCAGGTGGTTTCCCATCTAATTTCGGTTCAGAAACACACTTAAAATTTTGCTTAAACAGAATGTTATTTACATAAATATTACTTATTGGTGTGATTGCATAGGCAAAAATGCTGTATTACTTCTGTGCTAGAATTTCGATTTGAAATCGACGGTGGCAGCCATAAATAATAATAATAATAATAATAATAAAGGTCTTTATTAATAATTATGTAAAATACATTAATATTCAAACAAATAAATAGGGCGAGGTTCAGTGTGGGAAATTGTGCATCCAAAATTAGTATTGAAAATCGTATATTCTGCCTCAAAAAAAAGGAAGGTAAATTATTGATAGAGGAGCATTCAAGAAATATAGCCATTAGAATATTTCTTCAATTCTAACCATAGTATTTACCATTCCAAAAAAAATCAAAAACGAACGTTGGGGATACGCAGAATTTGCAGATTCTGTTCACGCGACGCAATTTGTGTTTTTCCAAATTTTTCGTTTATTCTCTCATCCCTCAAATAGGGGGATCGCTATTCAAATTAAAATTATTGTATTCCTAGTACCTATACTGATATAATAATTTTATATTTCGTATGATATTTATAGCTTTTTGAGGTGGAATTTACCGATATTCGATACATATTTTGAATAACTCAATTATTATCGCTGCAGTTGATCTAAAATCTCACATTTCCATTACTTCCAAATCACATTCGACATTATAGTAACCAAAAGTCTAAACCAAATCAGTTGGGGACAATCTTGACAAAAAAAGTAGACACATAAATTTAGTAAGTTAGATAGCTTTCAAATAATAACACAAGATAGAAATGTTGTCAGAATGATTTTTGTTCTGATAACCTGGCAGATAATGTAATGACATTTATATTATTTAAATATGATTAATTGATTGGCATATCGTATACCACCGCGGCTACTAATTCAGTACCTATTTTCAATCAGTCCAATTTTGACTTCTTCTTCATATAAATCTGGTCGTATAGGGTTAATGATAGTTTGAAAATGGGCTTCCATTCTTGAAGAGTTTCTGGTTTCTCGGCATACCCCAATGACATAGTATAGCCCCGCAGAAACTACAATTTTCCACGCAGTCAACGGACAAAGGCTCAACCAATTGAGAACGTACTTCAACACTTTGCTCGACAGCACAGCAGCAATGTTCTCTTTGGTGCTTCCGCATTTATTTCCTTTTTTATGGTTTTCTATCAGAAGCAGTGAATCGATGAATAATAATTAATTGCATTAATTGCTTGCCTGGTCGCAAAAATATTTTTTTCCGCGGACCTCGAAATAGAAGGTGATTTCAATGTGTACAAAAATTGATCATTAATGACCCATTTTAATGCTCAATTTCGGCTATTTTAATGTGCAATCCTCATGGCAAGCGTTCACAAAGTATTCAGAAGGACTACGAGAAATGTAAAAACTCTACTGGAACATAGAATTTTTATTATGTCAAATGTGAGTCTTGTAAAAAATGTATTTCAATCAAGAATTCATACACAATTCATATTGATATCGAGTGACTAATAGTCTCGAACTATTAAAGCGTTCGCTCCGCTCACTCCGAGGCTCACTCGTTAAAATATCTTGACCATTAGTCGCTCTCTTTAATAACCTGGTTGATTGAATGATTATTAAAGTGAACTTCCGCCATTTGACAGCGTTGTTTTGGCCGAAATTGCAGCACATTTTGACATTTTCAATCATCAAAGCATGGACAACAGCGATCGAATTTTCTCTTGCGGAGAAAAAAAACACTCCTTAGAATATAAGTTACCTGTTGATGGAGAGTTTATTTTAGTACCTAGATATTCTTCTGATATTTCATAAGTTGCAAATGAAAAAACTTTAGAGAATTGAAAGAAATGTCTGTCTCTTCGATTTCAGGTAGAACCGTTAAGATTGAAACCTCGATTGAAACTATGTACGTGCATATCTGGTTAAAATGGAATGTAAACCGTAATACATGAATGTTAAAAACTCGGCCTAAAAATTGAATAAGGATCTTCATCTGAATCATTATTCGAAAGAAATATTTTTTCCGACTGATGAAACCTCAGATATTGAGAGCCACAAAAAAATAAGAATTCATTGTACATTATTATTCAGAATGAATGAAAATTTTCAAGAATTTCACTGCAACTCTTTCTGAAAATAATTCGACAACGTATATATTTCGAACTGGATTCAATGAAGTTGCTGAATATTTGATAATAATATCATTCTCTAGAGAAAAAAGATTTATTATGTTGAATGTATTTATTGAATTTGTTTCTACTTAACTACTCACTTAATTGTTCGTTCCGAAAAGAGAACTCGTATCAGGTTACTCTCAAACAATCTGCATGATTTGCACAGTTCAAATTGATCAACTATCCACGGTTATTTAAACTTGTTGTTCTCCGTCAAAAGTTGATTGAAGTTTTCTTCCTCAGAAGGAACAGTTACTTTTGAGGAATAATTATTTCAAACAAATAATATGTATGTATCTATTATCTATGTCTTAGATACTTACAAAGTACCTACCTCACGTTTCAGACAGTTGACCTTACACTTATGCAAACTAGATTGAGAGCAAGTTTCTTATAAAGAAATTATTAAAGATTTACTCATGAAGAATTTTTTTATCTCCATATTCATATTGCTCATTTTTGAATTTGTTTAAATATTTTTTATTGAATATTAAGCGTAATTGCTCTTATATTACCTTTCGATATCATTTTTTCGAGATAAGCTAATGTGCATTTCAAAACTTTATTTATCATGAGGTATTTTTATCGTTGTTCATTAATTACATCAATTTGTTTTTTTAGAAAAATATACAAAAATTCATATCAACGATTAGTCCATAAATTATTTCGTACGGTATGGTTGATAATGATTTTCGGGTCGTCCAATTGACCCAGCAAAACCTCAAAATGATAGCTTCCTTATGCAATCTGAGTTTTCGAGTCTCGACAAGATAACACATATCAGTGTCACTTGTCACTCGTAGTTTCTACGATAAAAATTGATAGAAGAAAATAATAAATGTAAATCATTCGGAGATGATTATATTCATTGACTGCAGTCGAGGTGGATTTCAGGCTTTTGATTAAAATAATTTGACATTGAGGTGAGGGGCCTTCAACAGAGGAATTTTAGTTTCAGAATTTTAGCATGAAAACTTAGTACTATGCGTTGAGATCAGAAAAAATTTCGTGGAAAACGAATTCATTTAGAGACATCTTAGAATTTCTTGCGATTTTTCTCTGTGAATACCTGCATATATCGCATATTTTATCATCTTATGATTATTTTGAAGGCTTTTGAAGTGGGGACTTAATATTTTGAATCTGAAATAAGGTAATGATTCACAGAAACTGCGGCCATTTTTGAGTCAATTAGAAACAGTCACCAAGTGTTAATGGAAATCTTGTGAAATTCTTAGGTTTAAAAATGTTTTTATTACGTTTATTGCTGTCTAAGGCAGATCGATGATACCCTCGAAACAATTTTTTCGATAAATTTATTTTCTAGTTGACGCCACTGCGGAAGCTATTGATGTCCCTTTTCTGAAAATCCTAAATCGAATTTTTCTGAATTCTTAATTTGCATTCAAACATTTGTTCAATCTTCGCGTAATTTTGCACAAATCGTATCGTCATTAAGCAGAAAACTTTTAAGTTATACCAGACATCTTTCACTGTGTCGCCAATATTGAAAAAATAAAATTTGTAATCATTCTAACACTGGAAATATTCGGCCCATTTGTCCTATTAGCTAACGAATTCAGAGAGAGGGTGAGCTAACGGATGGCCAGATAGAATTACTTATGACGCCAAATTAAGAATTTGTGATTTGAACTGGGTCGTTCGAGACATCTTAAAATTCATAAATTACAGATATAAGGCTTTTGGGGCAGTGGCGCAGCCAGGATTTTATTTTGGGGGGGCTGAACTGAAAAATTTTTGACGATACAGTGAATAACGAAAGTCGCAAAAAAATAAAGAAGAAAGAAATAACGAAGAAATTAATTTTTGGGGGGGCTGCAGCCCCAAAGCCCCCCCCTGGCTGCGCCAGTGTTTTGGGGCCCACTCACTAAGAAGGAAGAATGCGCAGTTAAGTATCTGCACGTTTGCTGTAAAGCAAACGTGTGCATTCATATTTCCCACACACATACACTTTTGCGTGTTGGTTTGGATGTGCGACAAGCGTGAGATGACGTCGAAAGAAGATCTGATGTTAATGGCAGTGGCGTGTGTTGTTATTTAGGAAAAAATGTCCAATATATAAATAGGGAACCCGACACTGTATTGCTAAGAATATAAAACGTGCACAGACTTGTTGCCCATACACGGTCGTTTTTGGATATTCTTCCACGTACGGTGAACAATGTACACGTCAAAAATCAAAACTATCTTGATTCCGACGGAGATAATTGCGCATTCCAAATTAACGCCATACACACACTGTCACACTGTTTTAACTGTACCCCGTACAACGCGCATTCAAGTCTTCGCGCTTCACTCTTAGTGAGTGGGCCCTTCTAGAATCAAGTACGCATATATCAAAGCAAGAATTTTGAGTCGAGTTTAAGTTCAAAAAGACCATTGAAAAATCCATCACAAGACATTCGAATTCTACATACTGAAGATTTATGTTCCATCTAAGACGAGACTTATCCAATGGTAATTGGAAAAATTTCCCGAAACATGCCGGGAGTTTGGGGGGCATATTTTGACGTATATTTCAGTCTTGAAGCGACCCCTCTGGTCGCTTCAACCTCTTAAAATTGAATGGGGTAGAGGGGTTGAGTGATACTTCTTTGAAAAGTCTTGGAAGTCTTCTTACAATGATGTATGAAAAACGCTCGAAAAATTGTAATTTTGATGATATTTCGCGAAAAATCTTTATTTTTAGTTCAAATGAGCCACCTTGAATATTTAAATTATCTTTACAATGTACAGGGCGACCAGAATTGGTGATCCTTGAACTACAACTTTTTTACTCTTTGAGACAAACAGCAACGGGTGTAATGACCAAAGTTGAAATTGCCCAAATGTCAAATTTGGCTTACTAATGGCTCGAAACAAAAACCGAAGGAGCAATGTAGTGCACGGCAAAATGAGTTTCTCGAAAAGAGATTTTGGTAGCCCATTTTCATAAGATAAAATTCTGCATATATCTAAACTCTATTAGAGCATAGTTGCACTTGATAATTTTCGAGATAACGCATTGAAACATCACTTCATTTCTGAAGACACTTTAATGGAATTTTTTTATGCAGTAGTTTCATCTCAGTTTTGTTTTCTTAACAGATGAACGATGTAATGCGAAGATAGAAGCTCTTTAGCATCTGTTAATACTATGAAAGTTCAACATTTACTAATTCTGAGACCTATTGGAAGTATTGTGCTCACTTATGGAATTAAATGTTCAATTCCACCCTAAAAAATGTCTTAATGGTCATGCGTCGGTAGGCGAAATTATTTCCACTTAATTAACAGAACGAACGCAGTTCAGACAAAATCGCTTGGTAATCATTTTTCAACAAATGCAATTGCTTTAATTTCAAGGGTCACTTTCAAGACCATACGAGAGAAATCTTCGTTTTAAATCCACAATTTCGCGCCTAGCAACAACAACATAAAAAATAATCTTCATTATCAGCTCTAAGTGTGAGAAGAGGAGACAGGGTGTCGGCAAACTCTGGTTCGAAATCTTGACCCTCGTGTAAAAAAATATCTTAGTCAGACGGATCGCAGTGACCCGTGTGCGTTAAAATAAACAACTGATAATACGGTCTTCGTGTACTTATTTTCGAACGTATTGATAGAAAACAACACGACAAGAGTATTCTTCTGAATCGGAGTATTGATAAGTGAGAAGTTGATAAGGAGGGAGACTTTGAAGTTGTTTTCTCAGAATATATTAGAACATGGGGAAAATCACATTGGAAAGGCCAGGCCGACGAGTTGAATGAAAAATTCTTTGGTACTACGTACCCGTATCAAAGAACTCGAGCCACAATTCCAATACCACTCTTGGCGACATTTACGCATTGAATGCAAATTATAGATCAATATCTATCAGAATACACTTATGCCCGTACTCATAGTCGATGCTCTGTCAGATCTCAATCTCATACTCAAGCCGTTCTCGGCGGATATGAGCTCGAATGCTTAGCAACGATTGTATTTCATAAACAAACCTTCGGCAAAAATCAGCGGAGAATTCGAACATCGTCGGAATTTGGTTATTTTCACTTTTTTCTGTGTTATCACTGCTGAGTTGCCATGGAGATTCGCCATTTACATTGAAATTTGAATATTGACAATTTGTATGACAGTTCGACATCCGAGCACGTCTCAAGGTTGGTCGGTAGCTGAGCATCGACGAAGTATTGCTTGAGTACTATGAGATGAAAAGGAATGCTTGAGAACTACTTGAGTACGAGAACTGACGAAGCATCGACTATGAGTACGGGCATTATTGATACATTGTCACCTTTCACCGAATTTAAAAAAATTCTTAGTTGTAGAGTTAAATTGTTGTATACCTACATTATCATTATTATGTTTATTTCAGCTGTAGGCATATGTCAAACAGTTCATCAAATACGGAATGTTTTAAAAATTCTCAATTTTAGGGCACTTCACGAAACTTGAAGTCTTCGTATTGTTATTCCGCAGCTTCCAAAGTCATAGGAAAAAAAGGGTACTTGATCAGACTTTTTTGTTGTAATCAGCCTTGGGAATAGGCTGAAAATCATTAAAACTCGATAAAATTTGTTTTTTATTTTTTTCATTTATATGGTAAATTAAACTTAAAAATGGGATTCTGAATTCGTTCAAATTAAAATTCCTGTGAAATCAATGTTGCTTGTGTAATTTATACAATAACGTTGGTCTCACCACTGGTGGAAAATGTTAACATTCGTCAGAATTGCAAGTTGTGAAAATACCTGTTTTGAGTAGAAAATAAAAGGCATATAGGGGAAAACCCGGATAGATGCCCCACTTTTTGAAATTGCCTCATATTTTGAAGATATTGATTTTTTATGTGTAATTTCTACGAGTGTAGGAAGCCCCATTATTTGATTTGGAATACTGAGACTTTTCTCTGACATAGCTATCCCAAATTGCACAAAAATTTGATTTTTGTAGAACCCTTTTTTTGGGGATAGTTGCCTACAAGTATGGATAGTAGCCCCACCATGAAAATACTGGGAGGGATAGATGCCCTTCATACTGTGTGAACCAAAAACCCAACTAAATACAATGAGATTATCTATTCTTAAAACAGCAACTTTATGTACGTAACATGGATCGAATTAGCAACAATTGTGCATTTTTAATTGAAATTTAAAAGCATATAACTAACGAAAAGTTATTCTTCATATTAATATATAGCATTATTCCACACATTCATGATTAATTCATGAAATAATAAGTCTCAACGAAAATGATCAGGAATCATGTTTAAAATGAAAATAAAACAATGAATCGAAAATCTGCTAAGAAGATATGGTTTTAGTTTAGATGTCCTAAGGGGCACCTATACCTCAAAAAATCAGGGCAACTATCTTTTTCAATAGGGATGGATGTCCATGAATTTTTTTAATAAATTAAGAAGAAAACAAAAACTATTTGTACTCAGATGTACACTCAATGAAACACTGTATTGACGTAATAAAAAATTTAATGAATTTATTACCACTTCAAAAGTTATACAGCGGCAAATACCTACCTCTAAAACTTTGGCGTGTTTGTGAAGTTCGTTGCTGAGATGATCGCACACACTAGCGAAAAACGGCTTCACTTTACAATAACCCTTACAAAACTAAGGTCCAGGGTGACTGTAGCAGCTACTTATAAAACTAATTTTTTGATACGTGTTTCGGAAGTTAGGTATTTTGAAAATGGGGCATCTATCCAACTGAGGCATCTATCCGGGTTTTACCCTAGTACTAAAAATAACTATTCACTTCAATAATTTTTCAAAATCCGTTCCTCCACTTCGAATACATTATCGAAAATGTTTTAAAAATGACGTGCGAATTGCTTGAAGCTAATCGAATTTTCCTGTTTTATTTTCCATCCCGCTTCTGAAAGTTTTTGACTCAATTCTGTTTCGTTATTGGTTTCCTTCGCGTACACCAGCTCTTTGTAAAATAGCGACAGGAAAAAAGCGATTCCAGAAAGATTGATTGGGCGTGCAAGGTTCATCGAATGGCCTACGCGTTCGTCAGACCTCAACCCCATCGTTTTTTTTATTTGGAGATTTTACAAAGAGCTGGTGTGCCTACGCGAAGGAAATCAACAACGAAACAGAATTAAGTAAAAAACTTCCAGAAGCGGATGAAAAGTAGAAGAAGAAAATTCGAGTAGCTTCAGGCATTTGACACATCACTTTTTAGAGCGGTTACGATAATGTATTCAAATTGGAGGCATGGATTTTGAAAAAACTGACGTTAATAGTAATTGTTACTATTATGTGCCTTTTATGTTCTATCCCAAAACAGGTAATTTCACAGCTAGCAATTCTGACGAATGTTAACGTTTTCCATCAGTGGTGAGACTAAAATTATTGTATAAATTACACGAGCTACATTTGTTTCACAGGAGTTTCAATTACAAATACTACAATTAATTCAAAATCCAATTTTCAAGTTTAATTCACGATTAAAATAAAAGAGGAAAAACAAATTTTATCGAGTTTTAATGATTTTCAGCCTATCCGCATTCCAAGGCTGATTACTACAAAAAAGTCCGACCAAGTACTTTTTTTCCTATGACTTTCGTAACTTACGACTCTGCAGAGTTTTTAAACTTAGTCAAAAGCTGAAAAACACCTTTTTTTTATTTCTGAATCGAAAATAAATGTCTGGGTACATCCTACTGAAAACTGAAGTTCGAGCTTTCAAACCTTTTTTGGATATCTTGCAGTGATTTCAGGAAACTGAATATTTTTTCAATTGAAGCAACATTCGGGACGACCATGTTAAAGAAATAAAACTGCAAAGTACTAACTGTATAGGAAGATATAAATTTTTCAAACACTCACAAAATCATAACTCGAGAACTACAAAAATTGTATTACATACATGGGGTATTTTTGGATAGCCACAGATCTGACGAATCCAAAATAATTTATTGACGTCACTCGCCTGGACACCCTGTATGTACTATTATTTCGCTCTTGGATCAGTAGCATTCTTCCTCATCGAGCCGTTTGCATGCGAACAATCTTCATTTATCATCTCATTATGTAACCCAAACTCCAATTTTTCATGTCCCAGGCCAAACTTATATGCAATACCCTCATTTTCTCATGACATGATACGAAATCGAAAAACACCTTGCCTGTCATTAAGTCGCGCTAAAATATACAGATTTCTTTTCGCTCGCGTCCAGGAGGTGATTTGCATGAAACCGGCTTGAAACAAATTATAATATGATGATTCAAAGAAAATTTGCCAACAATTACTGAAAACAAAGAACCAGAACGATCATTTATTAGGTCAAAGATGGCAGGTGTCGTCTGAAGCGAAAATTTTTACATTAATAATATCGCTATTAGGGAAGTGAGTGATGTTGTACAACCAGCATCGGGGTTGAATTTTTTAATGAGTGTCAGTAGCACTTAATTAATATCGCAATCTGTTTTGCGATACCTACATCAAGTTTCGGAGAACAGGTGGATAGACCAAGATGAGCGACATTTTTTAAAGCTAAGGTTGAAAGGATATAATTCTTTCGTTTGCGCGCTTGTTCCTAGAAGAATAGCTTCCTATAGTTTATCCCAAATGTGTCGAGTTTTGAGAGTTGTTGGTTTCTCGCATGAATAATTCGAGGAGGGCAGGAAGACCTCGGTCGTTAGCCCTTTGAATAGTTTCAATAAAGTCATTTTCTCTCTCTAATTCGAGGAATCCTCAAATTATAATGATTTCAATATTTTCAATCTAGAAATTGGATGAAAATTAATTGAACAATGATTAATTATATCAATTTGTGAAATACTTCTTGAGGGCTTTTGTGGAAGAATTTCAATACTTAAGAAACAGTTCGACGTACAGGGGTATCCCATTATGGGCACTTTTACGGGATATCTCCGTTATTTTTTACATTAGCGGGATGCGGTTTTCGCGACAGTGTGCTACTTTTTATTAACCCCCGTATCTCAGTTGTGCTTAAACTTGGAGAAATGGTTGAAACGCATTCCTATAGATTTTTTTTTCCGTAGAATCCAGTGGCGTTTTCAGTTTTTCAATTGAACTTTCCGTTTTTGAGCTACTGAGCAAACATATGTTTTTTTTAAATTGGATACCCAGTATATATTTTTTATTCCTATTAAGCACAATCTCAGCTTTTCAAAAACATATTATTTTATGCATTTATTTCCAAAACCAAGCTCAGAATTCAAGATTTTGTAATTCAATTGTCAATAACTACCTAAGTAGTAGGCTCTATGACTATTTATTAAAAACAAAAAATTAATGTCAAAGCTTTGTCGGTTGATTTAAAAGTTCACAGTTCTCTCAGTTTTTATTTTTCATTAAATTATATTAATGATTCAGTTTTAAGTTTTTCTCATTATGGCTTCTCACGAAAATTACGAGAAATATGACATGCTTGTTTGTTTCATCCAAAGCAATGAAAATTGCCAAGAAGCATCGGAACTATAAAGGACCCCGCACATTTTGTATGGGAATTGGCTCCCGGTGGATTTTGCTGAAAATTTGATATGATGTTCTACTAATCCTTCTGATCAAATGTCTTCACAGTCACGAAGCTGAAAAATGCATACTTCTAGGAGTTTTTAGCGATTTTTTGTATCCATTATTCCATTATTCTTATGGGAATTGGCTCCCGGTGGATTTGGCTGAAAATTTGATATGATGTTCTACTAATCCTTCTGATCAAATGTCTCCACAGTCACGAAGCTGAAAAATGTATACTTCTAGGAGTTTTTAGCGATTTTTTGTATCCATTATGGCTTACGTATAAAGGCCTGGTTTCGCTTGTGCAGCCGCTGCATGCAGCTGCGTCTGAAAGTAGCCGTTGCAGCTCTGAAATACACTGCTTCTTCGGAACTAGGAAGAAGTGGTTTCGCTTGAGCCACGATCGCAACAGCGGCTTCAACGTCCTGACTGCCGACTGCTGGGGGGTACCAGTCTGTGCGACGTCCCTTCAGCATACGTTGGGTGAAAATGTAGAGAGTAGATAGATCATAGATTTTCGCGGGACGAGGAAATGATGCTGATAGAATTAGTGTCTATATGTTATATGACGCATCTCACAATGAGTATAAAAATAATGGCATAAAGGATAATATATGGCAAAAGATCGCCTCGAAAATGGAGGAAAAAACAGGTAAAACGCATTCTATTTTTGATATAGGCCTTCTCCAAAACCAGTTGGCTTCTTCGTAATATTTTCTTTGATAGCTTGTAGCACATGACTGTCGAATAGACTGAGAGCTGGCTACGGAGGGGTAAGGGTCACTAGGTGCAAGGGTAATTTTATCGTTCACAGGTTCGATTGTTACCGACATAGCGTAAGGCGGGCAGCCAGAAGGCACACTGGAAGAATAACGGAAGGGTAGGGGGTTAAACATGCATTTTTTTTACGAAAAAAAAGTCATAAGGTGCAAGATGGCAATTTGTAGAATAAGAGAAGGTGGTATGAGTAAGCAGGAAAAAACATTGCCAGAAGGCTGAGTGGAAGAATAACGCGAAGGGAGGGGGTTAAACCTGCATAGTTTTTTCGAAAAAAAAGTCATAAGGTGCAAAGATGGCAATTTGTAGAATAATAGGAGGTAGTATGAGTAAGTAGAAAAAAACATTGCCAGAAGGCTAAGTGGAAGAGTAACGCGAAGGGAGGGGGTTGAACATGCAATTTGTACGAAAAAAAATCATGAGGTGCAAAGATGGCAATTTGTAGAATAATAGGGGGTAGTATGGGTAAGTCGCAAAAAACATTGCCAGAAGACCAAGTGGAAGAATAACGCGGGGGGAGGGGGTTAAACATGCAATTTTTTTACGAAAAAAAGTCATAAGGTGCAAAGATGGCAATTTGTAGAATAATCGAAGGTAGTATGAGTAAGCAGGAAAAAACATTGCCAGAAGGCTAAGTGGAAGAGTAACGCGAAGGGAGGGGGTTGAACATGCAATTTGTACAGGGTATCCCATTTTGGGCATTTTTACGGGATATCTCCGTTATTTTTAACGTTAGCGGGATGCGGTTTTCGCGACAGTGTGCTACTTTTTCGTGAAACTAAAGATGGTGCAATCAGTTTTTGCATAGCCCTCTTAGTTTTTGCTATACAGGGCAGAAATGAAAAGTATCACTTTTTAATCACCCCCTGTATCTCAGTTGTGCTTAAACTTGGAGAAATGGTTGAAACGCATTCCTATAGATTGTTTTGCGTAGAATCCAGTGGCGTAGTCAGTTTTTCAATTAAACTTTCCGTTTTTGAGTTATTGAGCAAACATATGTTTTTTTAAATTGGCCCTGTATTATTTTTTTTATTCTTATTAAGCACAATCTCAGCTTTTCAAAAACATATTATTTTATGAATTTATTTTTAAAACCAAGCTCAGAATTCAAGATTTTGTAATTCAATTGTCAATAACTAAGTAGTAGGCTATGACTGTTTATTAAAAACAAAAAATAAATGTCAAGATTTCGTTAGAAATCGAAAATAATGTTAACATAATATCTACATCACAAACAAGCATGTCATATTTCTCGTAATTTTCGTAAGCAGCCGTAATGAGAAAAACTTAAAACTGAATCATTAATATAATATAATAAATAATAAGAACTGAGAGAACTGTAAACTTTCAAACCAACCGACAAAGCATTGACATTTTTTTTGTTTTTAATAAACAGTCATAGAGCCTACTTCTTAGTTATTGACAATTGAATTACAAAATCTTGAATTCTGAGCTTGGTTTTGGAAATAAATTCATAAAATAATATGTTTTTGAAAAGCCGAGATTGTGCTTAATAAGAATAAAAAATAATATACAGGGTGTCCAATTTAAAAAAACATATGTTTGCTCAATAACTCAAAAACGGAAAGTTTAATTGAAAAACTGACTACGCCACTGGATTCTACGGAAAACAATCTATGGGAATGCGTTTCAACCATTTCTCCAAGTTTAAGCACAACTGAGATACGGGGGGTGATTAAAAAGTGATACTTTTCATTTCCGCCCTGTATAGCAAAAACTAAGAGGGCTATGCAAAAACTGATTGCACCATCTTTAGTTTCTCAAAAAAGTAGCACACTGTCGCGAAAACCGCATCTAGCTAACGTTAAAAATAACGGAGATATCCCGTAAAAGTGCCCAAAATGGGATACCCTGTACGAAAAAAAATCATGAGGTGCAAAGATGGCAATTTGTAGAATAATAGGGGGTAGTATGAGAAATCAGGAAAAAAATTGCCAGGAGGCTAAGTGGAAGAATAACGCGAAGGGAGAGGGTTAAACAAGCAACTTTTTAACGAAAAAAAGGCATAAGATGCAAAGCTGACAATTCGTAGAATGATCGAAGGTAGTATGAGTAAGTTGGAAAAAAATTCAAAAAGGCTAAATGGAAGTATAACGAGAGGCATTTTTCCAAAGGACCAAAGGTGACATGAAATATCTCAAATTATGTAATCGAAGTGCCAGATTCTTTCAATAAAATGAAATATCGAGAAGGCTACCGATGGTCTTTGTATCGCTGATATCTTTGTCATTCTTCCACTTAGCCTTCTGACAATTTTCTTCCTTCTTACTTGTACTATCTCCGTTTATTCCACAAATCGTCCATTTTGCACTTTATGACTATTTTTTTCAAAAGAAAGATGCTGGTTTAACTCCTTTCTCTACTTAGTTATACTATCTCCGATTAAAATAATCGGAGAAAATTTTGTAGATTCAAAATGCCATCTTACCAACTTATGACTTTTTTTTCGAAAAAATAGATGCATGTTCAACCCCCTTCCTTCACGTTATTCTTCCACTTAGCCTTCTGACAATGTTTTTCCTACTTACTCATACTACCCCCAATTATTTTACAAATTGCCATCTTTGAACCTTATGACTTTTTTTTCGAAAAAAATATGCATGTTTAACCCCCTCCCTTCACGTTATTCTTCCACTCAGCCTTCTGGCAATGTTTATTCCTGCTTACTCATACTACCTTCGATTATTCTACAAATTGCCATCTTTGCACCTTATGACTTTTTTTTCGAAAAAAATATGCATGTTTAACCCCCTCCCTTCGCGTTATTCTTCCACTCAGCCTTCTGGCAATGTTTTTTCCTGCTTACTCATACTACCTTCTCTTATGCTACAAATTGCCATCTTTGCACCTTATGACTTTTTTTTTCGTAAAAAAATTGCATGTTTAACCCCCTCCCCTCGCGTTATTCTTCCACTTGGTCTTCTGGCAATGTTTTTTCCGACTTACCCATACTACCCCCTATTATTCTACAAATTGCCATCTTTGCACCTCATGATTTTTTTTCGTACAAATTGCATGTTCAACCCCCTCCCTTCGCGTTACTCTTCCACTTAGCCTTCTGGCAATGTTTTTTTCTACTTACTCATACTACCTCCTATTATTCTACAAATTGCCATCTTTGCACCTTATGACTTTTTTTTCGAAAAAAATATGCATGTTTAACCCCCTCCCTTCGCGTTATTCTTCCACTCAGCCTTCTGGCAATGTTTTTTCCTGCTTACTCATACCACCTCCTCTTATTCTACAAATTGCCATCTTTGCACCTTATGACTTTTTTTTCGTAAAAAAATTGCATGTTTAACCCCCTACCCTTCCGTTATTCTTCCAGTGTGCCTTCTGGCTGCCCGCCTTACGCTATGTCGGTAACAATCGAACCTGTGAACGATAAAATTACCCTTGCACCTAGTGACCCTTACCCCTCCGTAGCCAGCTCTTAGACTAGAATTCTCACTGCGACTGCCAATAGTTTGGTTTGGCTGCATGCAGCGGCTGCACAAGCGAAACCACTCCGACGTAGCAGCGGACGCAAGCAGCGGCTGCTTGCAGCTGCTGCATGCCTACCGAAACCAGGCCTTTACCGTTCACACAGAAATGTTTGAAAATATTTCGAATTGACAGAATCTGCTTTCAATAATCATGAAATATTCTCAAACATTTCTATGTGAACGGTAATACGTAAGCCATAATGGATACAAAAAATCGCTAAAAACTCCTAGAAGTATGCATTTTTCAGCTTCGTGACTGTGGAGACATTTGATCAGAAGAATTAGCAGAACATCATATCAAATTTTCAGCCAAATCCACCGGGAGCCACTTCTCATACAAAATGTGCGGGGTCCTTTATTTTTTGTTTTTCTGAACTTGGTTTTGGAAATAAATGCATGAAATAATATGTTTTTGAAAAGCTGAAATTGTGCTTAATAAAAATAAAAGATAATATACGGGGTGTCCAATTAAAAAAAAATGTTGGCTCAATAACTCAAAAACGGAAAGTTCAATTGAAAAACTGACTACGCCACTGGATTCTACGGAAAAAAATCTATAATAATGCGTTTCAACCATTTCTCCAAGTTTAAGCACACAATGAGATACGGGGACTGATTAAAAAGTGATACTTTCATTTCCACCCTGTATAGCAAAAACTAGGAGGGCTATGTAAAAACTGATTGCGCCATCCGCATCCGCATCCCGCTAACGTTAAAAATAACGGAGATATCCCGTAAAAGTGCCCAAAATGGGATACAGAAGATAATGGACAACATAACATATTCATAATTATTAGAAAGCAGCACACATTTGATATTCATGTGAAGTTTGAATCCATTCAAAATCTCTTTGACCATAATACTATGTCGAGTTTTATGTACTTTCAAATAAACCAATTTGTACTGTGAAAAACATTGTTCACGTTACTTATTCATAATGTTTATAGTGGTGAAACGATAATTCAAATTTGACTTTGCTGAGAACTTTTGGTTTAATTTTATTCGTTTATGAATTCAACTTTTCTTTTCACATCTTAAACCCACCTCGAAACTATTCCAATCGTTGTATACGGCCGAAGTACGAATTTCCGAATGTAAAAAATTGAAAACATGAAATCTCTAAGTAGGTTTGAGATTTTAAAAGGAAATTTGATTTCATAAATGAATACAATGAAATCAAAAGCTTTCAGGAGATTCAAATTTGATAGTTGAAATTCATGAATGTATAGGTATAGAATGATACCAATTATTTCGAATTATAATGAACAAGCGTCTGAAACCTTGCTACGTCACGTAAAGACTTTTTCTTTTTTTTTGATAATTTTTTCTTGCTCATTCCTAATGGCAGGACGTTACTATTTTCCTGAAATGCAATTTGTGATTAGTATCTCGAATACATGTTAATATAAAAAATATAGAAATCAATAATTGAAAAAAACTAAATTCTATAGTTCAGATGATGCTATCCTCATGAAATTTGCATGAACGTTCAGTATATCAATCTTCATTCACAAAATAAATTTAACTCGGATATCTTCTTATGAAAATTCCCCTTTTCAATATTCCAATTGAATTTTCCATAGTTCTATTAACATTATAGCCACAAAATTTTGCATGACGCGTATCATGATCACCATTCATGTGGCCGCAAAATTGTACGATTTTGCTAGTTAACGAACTTAACCGCGGCATTTGGAAACCAAACTCACCTTGAAAGTTATCTAAGACAATCCCTTCGAAAGTTATCGTGCTTACGGCCGGCCACACAGGCCGAAATCAATTTGACCACGGATTCGTCATCAAAGAGTCGAACCTTATCGTTTGAGACCATTTTCGACTCATAATTCGAAAATTACATTTGGGAAAAATGATATAGCACTCCATTAAGTAGAACGAGCGCTCAAAAAAGATTGTACGAAATATACCACATGTAAGAATTTTCCTTTGATAATAAAATATCAGTTGTTTTGATGATTCCTGAGATCCTTTTCAGAGACATCTAACATAACCCTTTTACCCTAACTCATTAGAATGAATTAGCCTTCTGCACTTTTTCTCCCCAAATATTGACAGATAGAGAACGTTTCTGAGTGCCTCGCAAATCCACTACAGAATTCCTCAAATATTGACTTATCTGCCACTCAAGATTGTGTGCTTTGAGACATGTTTATCACTACCAAAACAAATCCATAACTCAGACTGATATATTTCAGGTTATATCGCCGGTAGCGTGTTTAGAAACAGACAATGATGGCCAGCAAATGAAGAAATAACTTAATCGGAGCTGTATTTTGTTCAAATACAAACATTCTGAAGATAAGCAATCGAACGCGCTTCTTAGTTTCATAACGGGAATATTTGATAAATTGTCTCTGCGAGATAAACAGGAATTTTGCATAAGTCGGTGTACCATTCGAGTGATAAAATGGATTAATTATCTGCAAATGATTATTACACTCTTGATGCTTGTGAAGAATTTATGGGGTTCTAATAACATAATTATTTGGTTGATTATTGTTCAATGATAGTCAATTTGGGTGATTTACAACATTATCGGGAAAATTCTCGGTATATAAATGAAACTTGAATAACAACGTTCATTTTCGTGACGGCAACGTTTCCCACTCATTACCGTTGCTCTACGAAGAGCAACATCAGTTGAAAGTTTGAATATTAATTGTTTTTTCATATTCTTTAAAAATAAGGCGATCTTTGAGGCCTAGGCCTTATAAAAAATTGAAATATTTTCCAAACAACAGCAAATTAGGATGAATGTGAAAATTACAATTTCTGTAATAACTAATAGAATAAATTATATCATTTGGAAATTTAAAAAAAAACAATATCAAAAGAGACGAAGAAACAACACATAACAGAAAGAAGTTGAAGCTCTTAATTCTGATCTCTGTTTGAGGTTATGCTTACATGCCACAAGAATTTACTGTCATTGCGCTTAAGACGGGCTGAAGTCTTAAGCCAACAAACATCATAGCTTAAAATAGGAACGTATTAGCATGTGCTTAACCTGTGGTGCAAGTTGAATTGCGTCTTAAGGCCATCTTAAAATTTAAGATGCATTTAAGTCATACGACGGTGCAAGTGGCCATTAAGGATAGCGACTTCACATAATTGCGTATATTTTTCGATTTTGTTCTGTTTCATATTCTTATGAAGTTTTTTACTGTTTGTAAGGTTCCAAGGAATATTTAATTGATGTAAGTAAAAGCTCCAATGATTTATATATTAAGGTTTAACCATATGGCAATAACTGTGTCAATAATATTACACGGAACAGTGATTGACTTAGGTTTCAACCTCAATATATAAATCATTGAAGGGTTTACTTACATCAGTTAAATATTCCTTGGAACCCAAACAGAAGAAAACTTCTAACGATTATGAAACATAACAAAATCGAAAAATATACGCAAACGCAATTATGTGCAGTCCTTTAAGAAACTCTAACATATACACTTATTGACACTACTGCAAAATCTCGCTCCAATATCTAATGATGGCGTTTTCAGAATGATAACCTGAGGAAATTGAACTTGACCCAAATAGAAATAAATCTTTATGAAATATGTGGAGACAGATGAAAAAACCCTAGATAGCACTAATAGTTTATTACATCGGTATATGTGAGGATCACTAATATTTCTTATTTGTCTAGGATTTTAGTACGAATTTCTCATTCATCCATATAATGAATGAGTGAGAGAAAGAACGATGATATCATAACCAAAAGTGATGCAAGCGTGAGATGAAATTCTGTCAATGACTATCATAGGTACTGGGTGTCAATCACTATCGAAGTATGCCAATGACTATCAAATATGTAACTTCGAAGAAATTTGTGTCTCCTCGAATATTCAATCGATATTTATTGAAAATTTGAAGGTGATACCAACATATCAACATTCAGCTATAGTTCGGTAATAATAACCATTATTGCAGTAAAATTAGGAACCGAATTCGCCTACTGAATGTATCCATACACTTAGGGTGTCAATCACTTTAGCTTTTCCTTCACATCATGAGCCCATGAAAAATGAGAAACATCCATTTCATAGTCCTTTGGGGCAAATAGGTCAGTATTTTCGCCGATGTTTGATTTTCCAATTAGTTCCCGCTATGAAACTCGCATCATTATGCAAATAAGGTTTCCTCATTTTTCCTGACGGAAAACGCCAGACGTTCGATCAGATTGCCGCTCGACGTTGCCGTACCGGCGATAAATCTAGAATTTCGCAATTTTCTCTGTGGAAGGCGGCCTCAGGAAAGCGGTAGCAGCCTTTCTATCGGCCGTATATCTTCTGTACGAGTCATATCGTCGAGTTATTATTCACTTCCTTGTCAGCCTTTATGTAAACCATCCATATTTCCATTGTTAGCGCGCATTAGGGCCATATAATGGGAGAATTATCGATATTTATCTGCTTGCTTGGTGAGAAGTACAAAGGATTTCGTGGAATGTATTACCAACAAGCGGCCTACCACGCTAAATTTACTTACATTGCCACTATGCGGCCGATAATCATCTGCTGGCCATAGGATCAGCTTCTCTCGAAGAAGCATGGATGTTCTTTGTTACGTTTTTCTTGGACGTGGTAATGTGTGAAGATATTTGAAATAGCTAGGATAACTTATATTGGCGCCTAAATTGGTAGAATCTGCTAATCATTCTAGAAACGTTTTTGAAACTTTTTAGCCTCCGCAATCGTTTTGCCTTTCACGAATTCTAAATCAAAAATGTTTTCAAACCATGATCTGAATAGGTTCTGTTGATAGCAAATTTAACTTGTAAAACCTTATGGAAAGCGAAATGGCCATCCATGGATGCTCTGTTTGATACCACTTTCTTGCATTTTACATTGAACGAGGACGAGATTAGCTCCGAAGTATGATTTAATTAATATAATAATTTGTACAAGCCGAGAGAAATGTAAACGGGTGAATTATCGATATTTATCTGCTTGCTTGGTGCATAGACTTATAAAAGAATGGACAGGACGTGTGAGAGAGAATATTGACTTCAGACAAGGATAGAATAATATTAGTGCGAAGCACAGAACATATAATAAAAACATTGGATCGCATTAGATATTTTTATGTTCTGTCAGTTTTCCAACATTATGAGAGGGAGAAACTGTGAAGGATGGAGTAATATTAGTTTAGTTTTCTATGCACCACACTAATATTACTCCATCCTTCACAGTATCTCTCTCTCTCTCTCGTATGTTGGGAGCACGAAACTTAGTGCGAAAGTCACTTGACGCCCTGTCCATCCTTTTATATGTCTATGGCTTGGTGAGAAGTACAAAGGATTTCGTGGAATGTATTACCAACAATCGGCCTACCACGCTAAATTTACTTACATTGCCACTATGCGGCCGATTATCATCTGCTGGCCATAGGATCAGCTACTCTCGAAGAAGCATGGATGTTCTTTGTTACGTTTTTCTTGGACGTGATAATGTGAGAAGATATTTGCAATAGCTAGGATAACTTATATTGGCGCCTAAATTGGTGGAATCTGATAATAATTCTGTGGCTGCGTTCACAAACTTACACCGAGCATGCTCTGCTTACTCCAAAGCGTTCAGAAACTCACTTTACCCTGTCAGAGAATGTACTCTCGATCGTTCTGAAACTTTCTCGGAATGAGCTCCATGTACCCTGCTTTTTTGCAGAGTCTTCGGTACTCAGTTATTTGAATTTAAACCGGTACATAAAAAACTAGATCCAACATACTTTAAATGAGTACTATGAGGTTTCTATGGGCTGAAGCTTCCACAATGTCAAAAGAAGAAAAACTGGGAGGATTTAAAGAAGCAGATTTCTTGACAATAACCGAAAACCACATCAGTCATTAATATCAAAAACATCTGGGCTCCAATAATAAGATCAAACCATGAATCAAAATTGGATCACAGACATCCATGATATTTTTCCGAGAATTGTCAAAAATTAGTGTCATTTCCTGAAGAGTGAGAAAACTCACTTTCCTGTAAGTTAAGAGTCCAAAGTATTTTCCGCACGACGGCTGGCAAATACTGGCCGAAACGCGAAATAGAAAGAGTAAATCTCGGAGTAAATATGAAAGAAATAGCGCAAGAAATATTTCAATACTTAATATATACTTTTTCGCTTTTATTGTAGGAAAATTGATTTCAATATTTTAAATATACATTTAGTCCAGTCAATTTGTGCTCAAAAGAACCCCCAGCAGGAAAGTTCTGGGGTAGTTTTGATTTTTTCGATTTTTTATGTTTTTTGGGGTGCTGAATCCGAATCTGAGGTTTGCTAACAAAATTTCGTGAGGGAACATTGAAAAAATACAAAAAAAGAGAAAAAGTCTCATTCTTTGGCAGTTTTCTGCTTATAACTCGGAAACTATCAACTTTTCGTGAAAAACCTTTCTATACAAAATGAAAGTACGTGAAATTTCCTACAAATTGTATCACCACAGCTTGTTCTGCGACAACCCGTTCTGGCTCAAATTATAGTTGAAAATGAGGTATTTTCTAGACTCAATAAATGAAAATAAATTAAATTCCGTGGTTCCGATAATGCGAACGTCTTGAAATTTTGCATGAACATTCAGTATATCAGTCTCGATTCACAAAAAAATTTAACTCTAATCGGATATCTTGTTATGGAAATATTCTTTTCAATATTCCAATTCAATTTTCTATGGTTCTCTTCACACTATCGTCACACAATTTTGCATAAGGCTTATTATGAGCATGTTGCATTTGGCCGCACCATTTCATTTCGATTGGTTTAGTTTTATCTGCGATATTGAGGAACAGAAATTTTGAATGGCCATGTTTTACGAAACATAGAATATGGCCATTCAAAGTTTTTGTTCCACAATATCTCAGACAAAGCGAAACCCATCGAAATGAAATGTTGCGGCCATATGCAAGATGCTCATAAGAAGCTTCATGCAGAATTTGGTGGCCATAGTGTGAACAGAACCATAGAAAATTGAATTGGAATATTGAAAAGAAGAATATTTATATTTCCATAACAAGATATCCGATTCGAGTTAAATTTTTTTTGTGAATCGAGACTGATATACTGAATGTTCATGCAGTATTTCAAGACGTTCGCATTATGGGAACCACGGAATTTAATTTATTTTCATTTATTGAGTCATAGAAAATAACTCATTTTCAACTATAATTTGAGCCAGAACGGGTTGTCGCAGAACAAGCTGTGGTAATACAATTTGTAGGAAATTTCATGTACTTTCATTTTGCATGGAAAGGTTTTTCACGAAAAGTTGATAGTTTCCGAGTTATAAGCAGAAAACTGCCAAAGAATGAGATTTTTCTCTTTTTTGTATTTTTTTCAATGTTCCCTCACGAAATTTTGTTAGCAAACCTCAGATTCGGATTCAGCACCCCAAAAAACATAAAAACCCGAAAAAATCAAAACTACCCCAAAACTTTCCTGCTAAACACCCTATTTGACTGTACTAATTCTAATTTCATCAAATTCAATTTGTAACGTTGTAACATTAACTTAGAGTTACTGAAGCAAAATACATGCATATTACAAGACTAGGTCAAATTACAGGATATGCTTCTTAACGTACGGAAGACCACAATTCCTAGATCTTAACAGTAAGATTAAACTTACACTCCATTGTTATTTTATCAAAGTGCTCTCCTACTCTGCCGTGAATCAATCTTATTTCTGCTCAACTTGTCAGTTTGTATAGAAAATCGTGCGAAAACAAGGCAAAAACTAACTCCTAATCGTGTACTGCGAGTACTGTACTTAATGCTAAGAGTAGGTAACAATTTAAGCTCATTACCATATCGTGAAGGCGAGGTGCTGAATGAAAATGATGAGTACGGTAGTAGAATAATTACTATTTTGATTGATTTTTATCTTTATGGGGATATGCATTTCTCCAACTGAACTAGCCGAGCTGTTTGGTGACATATTCGAACGTTTTTTTCGCTTATAAAAACCTACTTACGTAGGTTTGGGTGTAAATAGCTAGTGATGAAGGATATAATCATTATAATAATACTTTGAATAATTTCCCAATAAAAAATCATGAGAATGACGATTTTATTTCGTCAACGTAACAATTTTTTGCATTGCGAAACCTTCATCACTCTAAGTTGGTCGAAAACCTGCTTATTCTAAATCGAGTTCTAAATGATAACCGCAATGAAAAAAAAAATTGTCCCGTTATTTTCATGATTTTTTTTTATTGGAAGTGATACCTTCAAAAATTGTTGAAGATAAGATAATCATCAACCTACCCCAAAATCCTTGAATGATCTGAGAGAGCTTCTGCCCCGTTTATTCAAGAAATGTTCAACAACCTCGTGTAGTTTGCAAAAAATGAGTCAAGCTGTTATTCATTGTATTGATAGTCTTAAAATGCTTGAATTCTCTGGGAATAAAATTTCGTTATTTTACTCGATTTGTCTTAACCTTACGCTGCAGACCTACAGGCTTAAATTAATTTTATTTCCTGCAACTTGAAATCATATTAATATGAATTTTCATCACAATAATCTCATTTAAACTATATTTTTTCGCAATTTGAGTCAATATCCCTAACGCATGTGGAGTAGTTTCTTCTCTTTAGAGATTGGTAATTATTCAATCAGTATCATATCATATAACTCGAAAATAAAAGAAGATAGAGCAATGCGGTTGACGGCAAATTATGTTTCTCGAACAAAAACCACCGCAATGTGCCATTCATTCTTCTCTATCTCGTACGGTTAAAAAGTTGTAGTTCAGGGATCACCAATTCTGTCCACCTTGTACATATTTGTATCAACTGAAACATTGAGAAAATTGGGATGATTATATTTGCTCAGTCAAATTCAGATACAAAAACATCCACATTCGAACTCTGCCATGTCCAAATGTTGTATCACCATCCCATTCATCGAAGTATCATCAAGACACGGAGAACACTCAACCTTGCTCTTGTTTTCTCTCATTTTAAGCATTTCAGTCCGTTCTTCATATAAGCGTCAACGACTTGAACTCGTTTGATCTCAGTCGAATTTCTTCCTTCCCTGACACAACGCTCTAGAACCAGTTATGGCTTATAATAAAATAAATTCCCAGGACCCATTTCTCCCTGAACTGCTAATCCCTTTATCAGCTGATGTTAATCCATGTGCGGCCAGGGTCAACAACACCTCCCAATGCAATTTTCATACATCGTGACTTTTAAGATCGCCCTAAAACTATACGTCCAGAAAAAGGCGAAATTTATCGAAAATGGAATCACATGCTGTTTTAAAGAATTTCGTTTGTTGGGGGAAGAGGAATAGTACAAAAATATAATCAGGTCAGAATTAAGTGCTACGTTTTTAATTAAGTAAGTGTTAAGATCTAGGAACTTTCACAAATATTACTTTCTTTTATGATAAAAATGGCACACTCTTTGTCATAATGAGAAAACGCATAAAATAGGTTTATCCAAGACTGTCGTAAATTCCGTCCATTGTACGTCCCGTTTCTCGGCCATTGTAATACCCATTAATCACAAGGGAATATTGAGATATTAATTACTGCTGTCAGGTGCTTCATAGATTTAGCTTTGATATAATATTCTTTAAATCGGTATTTCTTCAGTATTCTGAAGTATTCCAACTAAAAAATATACCTTGTCAATCGAGCCACAAATCTACATTTATTATTTCAATTGAAGCATTTTTATTGCGAAATATACAATGACCAGTTCTCCAAAATTTCTCATGTGTCAACTTGACTTTTTCCTCGCTTGTCATAAAAGGCCTTGTCGCGGTCGCAAAATGTTAAAATCTTCAAGAATATTCAGTATAGTCGTGGATAAAGTATAGTATGCTATTAATGGTTCTCATAATATGGATATTTCGATTTGAAACTAAACACTGCTTATATGAACGGAACTTTAAAAAAACTTCTAACATGCGAAATATGAAGAATATTGGCAAAGTATTGGGATTCAACTTCTTATCACTTGTGACCCTCCAATAATTTCATTAACTTACAATCCAAATCCACAGAATACAGCTAGTATTCTGTGTCAAAGCCAGATTATACTTTGAAATACAACTTTTTGTCTTACGAAATTCGCAAGTTTCCATTTTTTCAAACTTTGGCCACTTGACTCAGTTTAAGTTGATATAAAACCTCAAAACAACATTTTTCACCAGAACCCAGAAAACTATAGAATTCTCTCGGAGCTGATAGTAATCCACCTCGGCCCAGGGTCAACGAACACCTCACGCTGCAATTTTCATACATCGTGACTTTTTATTTAGCGTCGATGCATCGATTATGGCATTTTTAACGGTGTCCGCGCGCCGTACTTCCTCGGGAAGAGCTCGCGCCGTCCTCCGTGCTTGCCCCACTTGTTCGCCGGGCCTAAAACAGGCCCCTGGGGCGCTCCTCTATCAGATCCGCAGTGTTTGCTTCGTGATTGAAAATTATAAATCAGGACGCGGTCGCATGTGTACTGATGAGGAATAAGTACCCGGTATATTGTTTCTTGGGATTGACGATCGTGGTGGCCTGGAGGGGGGGAGGTGCCTGTACAAGAAGGGCGAATTTCGTTGTTCAGTATGGCATCTGTGGAAAAGGAAGATATTTCGCAATGTGGTGCTGGTTTTGTTGAATTTTCTCAAATGTGTCTCCACGATGCAAAAATAAAGATTATACTATGTGTGAAATGAACTACATAGTTCTTGTTTAACTCATTCTAGATTTGATTTCCTTTATCCATCGGATTTGTATAGGGAAAATGTTCCCTATTTTTAATACAATTCTTCGTTTCCATAAGATATCTAATATCTAGGTTAATCCCCTTTTGAAACAATTTTTTTTGGCCAAGAATGATTCAATATAAAATTAATCTCCTCATTCCTCATGTTGCTAAGATGTTTTCTTTTCCGATCACAATAAAATTTCTTTCTTTTTTTGGCGTCTTGAATCTAATATTTTAGTGATTTGCTTCCTCAAGTTGCTTCCTCAACAATTTCGCCATTATTTGTGGCACCATTGTTTTCTCCTATCTCACTTGTTGCAACAATATATTTTATACAAGTTGTATATAAATAGTTGCGAAAACATTTAGCGGGGGTATACTTGAAAAAAAATAGGATGAGTCTTTATATCAACTTTTTTCGAGGTACCTTCGCATAGTTACAACTCTTCTGAAAAGCAGTTTTGAATTATTTTCTGAAAAACCAAAAGACGAACAAGACTGAAATCAAGCAGATATGTTATGTAGGCGGGAAGGCATTAAAAATTTTTTCCGCCGACCTCGAAATAGAAGGTGATTTTGATCTGTACGAAATTGAACATAAATGACCCATTTTAAAGCACAATTTTTTGCTATTTTAATGTGCAATCCTCATGGCAATCGTACACAAAGTATTCAATTCCGTTATGTCGAATGTATGTCTTGTGCAAAATGAGAATGTATTTCAATCAAGAATTTATTCACGATTCATGTTGAGATCGTCGGAAAAATCTTGTTATCAACTCGGTTGTTAATCTAGCAACTAATGGTCTCGAACTATTAACGCGTGAGCAAAGCGAACGCTTTAAAATATCTTGACCATTAGTCGCCATCTTTTTTATGGGTGATTTTTCAATATGCACATTACTAGATGTGTGATACATATACTCGATCCGTTCACGAAAGGTTGAACCGTCGGTTGGCCATGGAAATTTGGCATATTCCACTGTGTATATTAAAATTTTAGGTTATTTTCTTTATTTTCTTGTCAGATTGCTACACAATGTTGTCAATATTGCATAGAGTTCTCTGATAACTCGCAAGGTCGTCGGACGAAGCCGGGTACATTCGGCAACCTTGACTTTATTTTACTTCATGACAGTAAATACTGCCAACTTCAGATAAATAGAGAAACGCCTACTATGCGCTCAACCTTTCGTGAACGGCCTATAGATGTTTGTTGTCTATTTTAGAAAAGATGAGTTATCTAATCAAACCTTTCTGAAATCATTGAGGAAAGTTCTCAAAAAAGGAAACAGTTCTATTCCCTCGTTCACTGATCATTCGATAACTCAACCTGCTCGAGACCGGTACGCCCCTGACTTTCATCTCCTTTTCTCATGAATTTCACATTTGTCCAATCACGTAGAACATCACGAGTTTCCATTTTCAAATGTGTCATCTGCAGAAAACACCGGACCAATCGATGCGCCGTCGCTAATATATTGTTTCCAATTTATTTTAATTGGTTTTTAATCATTTTATGGATTTCTCAATTGCACGTCCAGTAAATAATACATGAGCCTGGTGGTAACATCTGCCTCAGTGATTAGTTTCCTTTTTTGTATGGGCAGATATGACAGGACTGGAGGAAACTGAATTTTTTCGACGTATACGGTGAATTTTAAAGACGAGACTGGCATATTTTAGAGGTTTTTGAAGTCGTTAGGGAATTCGCTCGACGTTTGTGCGTGTGAATGCCGTCCAGGATGCCCGCGTAAAAATCTGCTCTTGTATATAGCCGTTCCTCGAATGATGAGAATGTTTCAATGTAGGATTCGATGATTTATTCATTGATCCTATGGAAATAGAAATACGGGAGTATAATTCAGTTCTATCCACGATTCTTCATTCTATATTTAGAAGCAGACAGAAGTAGTTGATTTATGTTTCCGAATATTTGGTTCCAAAAGTCTTGCTTTTCAATTTTGAACTCATCAATTGTAACAACAGATCTGAATGGTGGGAGAACATTTTCAACATCATTGATTTGGGAGAGTTTCACTGAATACAGAGTAGAAAATCGCTGACTGAAGTCAGAAGCAATGGTTTTCCAGTTACATATTTGAATTTTAATGATCTTCTAACCAATGTGATCAAGCGTAAATCAGTGAAGATTAGGTTATTTTTCGCCATAACTGGCTTTAAAATAAAATAAATTCTTTATAGCCAAATCTATTATAAAGAGATAATCTTATCTCTTTGAGCAGATTCGGCGCAGTTGCTATTTTGGCAAAAAGTTCGATTACTTTGGACTTTAATTCAACAAGATTAATATATAATAATAAACCAAATTTTTAAGATAACCCCAAAGAAAAAAATCATTGGGAGATGATTCTGGTGATCTAGGTGGCCATTTGATCGTGTCATTTGTAGAAATCACACGCTCAGGTAATGTCGTCCTGAGATATCGGGTTACTGCTCGTGCGTTGTGACTTGGACAGCCATCCTGTTGAAACCAGACAAGATCGAAGTCAATTGGTAGTTGTCGAACTGTGGGAATAATACTATTTTCTAAAATAAAATATTTGTTGGGTTTAGGTTTCCGTCGTTTATCAATTCTGCAATGACTTCATTGTTGTAAACATCCACATATCTCGAATTTTGTTATTATTTTCGAAATCGCGCATCTTGAAGCTATCGTCCTAACGTCAAAGGCAATAATGAATCAATTTATTGTCTCCTGAATTGTTTGGCCACCAAAATACCATTTAGTTATTCAAATTTTTTCTTGTAACTGAACATAATTGATTTTCGAACCGATATGATCTAACGCAAATTACGTTTGGATTCCGACTGATTCCATCGCGCAAGCAGGTCGATACTATCGAGTATCGACTCGATAGTCCCGACAGATCCCCACTACCACTTGCCAGCGGCCGTTCGCGGTGATCTGATTTTTACCGCGATTTTTACTTGATATGGCATCGCACCCATGTTTTGATTCTTCCACTTTTCTATTGGAGCTAGAGTGACCTGGAGATTTGTACGCTAAATCCTATGTTTCCGAGTGAATTTTCCAAACCTGTATGATAATATGAAATTAATTAATGCTATAGTTATTGAAACACATTTTGCATAAAATTGCTAAATATTGTTCGAATTTCCCTATCATAAAACAACATTCCAGATCCGCTGCACTTATACAGGGTGTTTCAAAAAATCGTGATCCCTTTCTAGGATAAAAAGAAAACCGAAAAATAATTGAGTATTCAAGATAGAGGGCGCTTTCTACACGGATCGTACCAACTAGTATTTATTGAACATAACTTTTTAAATATTAGATTCATTGATCAAAATTTAAAGTAAACTTAAACATCATTCAATTTTACACCAAAAAGGTACTCTTGAAAAAACTCGATAATGTGTATCGTTTTCGAAATATTTAGATTCGAAAATTATGAGGTAACATCCGATGCCTGTAACGGTTCGGAGGCAGTTATGAGGCCATTGAAGTAATTTTGAAACGAAAATAGTTCGCAAACGGTACACATTATCGAGTTTTTTCAAGAGTACCTTTTTGGTATAAAATTAAATGATGTTGAAGTTCACTCGAAATTTTTCTCAATAAATGTAATATTTGAAAAGTTATGTTCATAACAAGGTGGTACGAACCGTGTAAATAGCGCCCTCTATCTTGAATACAGATGGGGTTACGAAATTTTTCTACCAAACAAACCCCAATTATTTTTCGGTTTTCTATCTACCCTAGACAGGGGATTACCTTTTTTGAAACACACTGTATTAATAAAAATCGTGAGTTTTCTCTTGAGAAACTCTATCTTCTATCAGTCCTATCTCTATTCACGACGAACCACCTACGACGAACTTGATAAAAGTAGGGTCTACGATTGGGATCTAATAACGACCTAATCAAAAAAACTCCGATACCAATTTGGTAAGCACGGTCTTGATGCAACGTACCGATCTCTCCTCAACCATGCCGATTATTATCGTCGCAATCGGAATAGATGTAATTCCATTTTTGCCCGCCGATTCGTGTACGGCGGAAACGTCGTGAAGTCGTAATGCGATTTTGAAACGTTCCGCGGGCATAATTTATCGCTAATAAGGTGCAGTCGGCGTCTTGTTCGATTTCGAGCGCACGCGCGCGGTGGAAACACGAAATTGAGTTCTGGGAAATTTTTATCTTTTGTGTGGTATATCAGTACACTGCTAGAAATTTCATTGTAAAATTACAGCACTTTACGTTGGCATTCTATAACCAAAATTTTAACTTTATTCGATCTATTCTATTCTGAATACAAAATATGTAAAATTCACATTACTTCATCTTATAGGTTCCTCAACTTGTTCATTAATGACTCGCCTGTTCTACCCTTGTCTGTTGATTTTGATCCTGCAGGATGAATCTGGAACAATTGGCACCTGAAAAAAAGTTTTTAAATTTTTGTTGCAAATTCATATACCGACAAACTTCTAGTGAACATTATAGATCGTATTTTAGACAGATTCGACCCAAATCATATAATGCAAAATTGCTTCCTTAAGGAGCTAGTGGCCTTTGAAGATGACGTCCTGTTCACACTTTTTGCCACATATTCGCAAAACGGAGTCACATAAAGTGCTGAAAGTTTACACATTGGTTAATATGAAAAATACGCATCGATTAGATTGAATGCAATTCTTCCATGTCAAGCACAATCGTATCATTTGGAGGGGGGCGAAGGGTATTTTTAGTTAACTTTCATTATTTAGCGAGATTTACATCATATTCAAAAACTGTGATGTTTTTTCTTGAAAAAAGATGCTCTTGTATAATAAAGCCCAGATTAAATTCAAAACAAAAGTGGACATTGAGTACTTAGTGAAAAGAGAGAAAATTTCAAATCTTTTCCCCCCCCCCAAAGGATACGATTGTGCTTGACATGAAAGAAATGCACTCAATCTAATCGATGCGTATTTTTGATATTAGCCAATGTGTAAACTTTCAGCACTTTATGTGACTCCGTTTTGCGAATATGTGGCAAAAAGTGTGAACAGGACGTCATCTTCAATGGCCACTAGCTCCTTAACGAAGTAATTTTGCATTATACGATTTGGGTCGAATCTGTCTAAACTACGATCTATAATGTCCACTAGAAGTTTTTCGGTCTAATTACGGGACACCCTGTATAGAGACGATAAAATTTTTTTCTATAGACCTCTACAAGAATTCCATTTCGCGTGTCATTATAGTGATTATCATGAATAGTTGCGAAAGTCGAGATATCCTTCGAATCCTCTATTTTTGTGTTTTCTGAAAATATAGCTTCCCTTAAGGTATTTATTTTTGAAACATATATGAACAATTCGAAAAGCTACGGTTATTCCATTTATTAAGTGAGTTCTGGCAAGATCATCATAAATGGTCTTCCACTCGAAAACTGCAATTTCCATTTTTACAAACTTTTTTCAATTTTTTTTTCAAAACAGATACTACTACCATGTCTTTTATGAAGATAATTATTTGCATTTGTTTTAGAAACCTAATTTGAAACCTCATTCTACAAGTAAATATTCTGAGTACCTCTTAAATTTCTGTGGATGAATAAATTTTCTGCAAATTTGACAGCAACATAATCTCAATAAATTATTACGCAATTACCTTAAGTCTCCCCTGTACTAATAATGATGTATTCACTTTATTGAATACCTAATAGTCGAAATTTTAATGAAACTGAACTGCGACGGACTAATTCACTAATTTCTGCGTATCGGACGTTATTATGTCACCTCAAGTGATCTGCATTGCATAGTATTGTATGTGATTCTACATAATCCATCGGAAAATTGTATTATCTAGTTGAATTTTCCATTGAAATGTGTAAATTTACATTTCCTCAGTTGTACCTTCGGAAAAATACATGAAATATAATAATCAAACATAAAATTATATGTAAATAACCGGTTACTCACTTATTACATCAAAAAGCTGTAAAACTACACATAATTTTGTGTAAATCTTATGTAAAATTACCCCCATTTTTCGCAGTGTACTGGCTAATCACCTCCCATTGGTTCAAACAGAATTGTCAAGCCCTAAATATCAATTCAAATCCGAAGTTATGATATTGAAACTTGTAATAAATTTATGTCTAAATGACGTAAGTATGTTTGAGGTACTCTCGCCCTTGAACAAAGGGTATGCTCCCCTGTACTTAACCACGTTAATTCCGAAATCCGCCACTGGAAGCAGCTACCAACATAGGGGCGATTATTCACTGTATCATCATCGCCTAGTAATTATTGAGTATGAGGTAGCCTAAGGTATTAATAATATTAATCGAGAAGCAGTTGAATCAGTGAATAAATTTATGTTATCAACGTTTAACTACCGTCTTCATTATACTAATAATCCACCAGTATGTTCCTTATAGTTGTAGTATTACCACATATCGGTGCCTTATATCATAACATATGTTTCCTTCCAATAAACACCTGTACGAGAACTGACCAAGGTGAAACGAAAGTGAAAATGGAAATTTTAGGTCGTTGGAAAAGTATAATCGTCGATTCATATTAAAATGATTATTTTGTTTGAAGACATTAATTTGTGCAACAGAATAGCTGTTTGATATCCGTATCTTTCAATAATCTGTTTATATACAGGCTGGCCATGTTAGCTTTGGCGTTTTCTTATTTATTGCGGATTTGATTCCTTGGATGAAATCCACTGCTAGTGCAAGAGGCAATATCAACTTTGATATTTCAAAAAGGCAAACCTATTTATTATTATTGTATTTTTATAACTAAGTTACAATTCTGAAGGTAAGAAAGGAAACGACCCTTTTTATGGACCTCAAAAGAAAAGCTCAGTTCAAAGTTCACGAAATCGATCAATAATAACCCATTGTTATGCATAATTTCTTCTATTTTAATGTATGGGCAATGCGAGTAATATAACAACTCTACTGGAATATTATACAGGGTCTTTATAAATGATTGTAACAGCGCAGTTGGCTTTGAATTATTCTTTGCCGCTACAGAATACCGTAGGTTCACTCTACCCTATCAGAGCATAGCAGAATTCTGTGGTTTGCATAGGAAGCGGCAAAATGAGAATAATCCAAAGCCAACTGCGCTGTTACAATCATTTAAAGAGACCCTGTATTATGTCATGAATATTTCTTATGCGAAATGAAAATGTATTTCAACTAAGAATTTATACTTGATTCTCAGCAAGGTCAACGGAAAAATCTTATTGGAAAAAACCTGAAAACGCCGTAGTATCGAAAACTGTTACACACCTTGCCGAAATCTGGCCTTTTTTCGTAGATATTGAAGAATTGTCGTTCGTCTGTATCATTTTCACGAAATTTATTTCTTGACGAAAATTGTATTGGCATTCTAAATTGAGTTCATTATTTCATGAAAAACATTAATTCATGAATTAACAATGTTCAAAACTGTACACATTTGAACTATGTTTTTTCTATCATCAAGCAGTGCCTTTTTGAATATTCTTGCTAATGGTTTTCATAAAGACACCAACTATACGTTGTTCAAATTCTAGAATTTTTATATGATCTGCAGAATTTTCTGAAAATAGAAAAAATACCCATGAAAAAATTTCGCTTTCATCACATTTGCCAGTTAGCAATTTATTCAGGTCAGAACTCAATGAAAAAAACTTAGTAATTTGAACATGGCATATTATAATAATAAGTTCGAAATCGACGTGGGAAGCAGATAAGAATCTGCGATAGTTACGGTATATTCTAAAAAATCCATCCATACGCATAATTATTGTTTTTATTTCAAAATACTACCTTCTATACATTTCCGGAGCGCAATTTTTCAATGCCAAAGGAAGATCTCTGGCACCGGAGCTGAGATATGTTTTTACAATCCGAAACACAAACTGCGATTCAGCGTATTCATGTTGTGTAAGATATTTACATATTCTGTTAATTAATTGATGATTTTTTCATCATAAATGTAATTGAATTCGCATTAATATTCTGCATTCGAAAAATCTTGCTGGATAAATGTTAATCAAAATGTTGGAATTTATGCAGATATGTATAAATTATATTTTCATTGTTATAATTGTTCTGCTCAGCAAACATGTTGATAAATAATAGAATTTAATGCCAGATACGGATAACAAGAACTCGAAAAAAGGGTGTTAGTTCAACTGCTTCATGATAATCTTAGTTTTTCCTTGTTTTAATTGGTTTGCTCGCAGAACATGATGACGAATGTTCGCATCATCAGAACCATAGAATTGATTTTTTTAATTGTCAAGATCTTACATATTTCAGTTTTTGAATAATTTTCAGGATATTATTCCGATCGTGCTGATATGTTGCATTTATATTTTATTATCAATCTCAAGATCTATACAAAATTTTGACGAAATAGCCTCATTGCTCCACCAATGATCGAGAGCTCAAAAGCACCTGCTCAGGGCTTTCTTAAATTTTTTATATTTCCGGATTAAGGAACAAAACACATATTAATCATCGAAAATCGCTTAATTATTTCACAAAATATTTCTATGAAAATCTTTTTTTGTACAACTATCAAAAAAACTTGACTTTCCTTCATCACTGTGGATGCCTCAATGATTACTTTTTTCAACTTTAAAGAAAAGTATTTTTTCCACTGTTGAAAAAGAATGGGTTCAATTGGATTCTTGTCTGGTTTTGATCTCTCGAAAAATGTTTTGAACATTTCTTTTCCGGTGTGGTGGGGTGATATCATCCTGATGAATGAAATTATCCACAAATTCGTTGTTCATAGGAACAATGATTCAAGCATATTTCTACGTAGATGCCACCAGTCATTGTTCGTTCAACGATAATAAAAGGGGTACGGTGACCGAACATTACTGCCCCCAACTCATTATCGATACGCCTCGAGAAGACACAACTTCATGGGCGTAATTTAGTCGTTCTAGTCTGCCTGGATCACTCAAACCCTTCCTCTTCGACTATCACTTTGTCAACCCAATCGATCGCCCAATCGTGAATCGTGGAAAAAAGTACATTGCGGTAAAAGCAAGTCTTGGCGGTGTTCTACCCATTGGGGACGAGTAGCTCTATGTCCAGGTGATAGCCAAGCTACTTCTTGCCCTTAATTTTGAGGAATGCATCCGTCTCCTGGAGGTACTGATTGAGACTACCCGTCTATAGGTCCTCAAAAAATGATTTCGAAGAGCTGTTGTAGATACCATTCGATTCCTTCGAGTAAAATTGGTGATGTAATGGTCTTATCCATGAAAGTTTTTCTCTGGGACGACCAGGCTCCCTACTGAAATCCGTGAAATATTCAAAAGTTGTGCAATATAGTGGTTCGTAAAGGCATTTTCCAAGGAATATTCTCAATATTTCAAGTCTAGTTATTCGCTGAAAACTGAGTATCTCTGAAAAACCTGTATTCTGTCGAGTTAGTTTTGTTGGTTATTAATTCATTAAACTGATGATAGTGGAGACTTTTGACGATGTGTGTATTTCTGTGAAATGGTATAAGTAATAACAATATGACGCGATATAACGTTGCCGATTTAAAATTCCCACGAACATGAACCCCCATCCAGAATCAGGTCAACTCAAATTATCTATACCGTTCTTTTACCAGCCGAATATTTCGCGTGTCCAGTGGTAGACCCTCATAAATTTGTCAATACATTATGACCACTTCAGGCACATGCTGTACATGTGTAACTCGACGGGGTGCCCCTTCCCTACGTCCAAGATCAATGGATCGGCCGAATTCTCGCGCTGTATTTTCTTCTTTTTCGTCGATATCTGTGGTCTGCAGGTGGAGCGAGCATCGAGAAATTATTGATGCGACAGACACAGCTGCACTGTCTTCTGTGGTGTCTGGTTTTTGACTTATGCGAGAATTTGCGAAAGTGAAAGAATCACTTCGAAGGTTTCAGAATTCAAGTTGTTAGTAAAAATATCATTTGTTTTGCATTAGATCAGGTTTTGTCATGGTTGGACTACACCTTTTCCAATTGTAATTCAGAAAACGTAAAATGTAATTCAGAATAGCAAATTGAATTTCAGAAGATGGAAATTGTAATTCAGAATAGTAAATTGATATTCAGAAATGGTGATTTGAATTTCAGAATAGTGATATGTAATTCAGAAAGCGTAATTTGAATTTCAGAATACATAGTGATATGTAATTCAGAAAGGGTAATTTGAATTTCAGAAAATATAAATTGTAATTCAGAATTGGTTGCATGAATATGAACATGAACATGACTATGTACCTATTTATATCTATGTTATATAGTACATATATCTATACATTTTCTGAAATTCAATTTATAACTTCTGAATTACAATATTCCTTTTCTGAAATTGAATTTGCCATTTCTGAATTTCAATTCACTATTCTGAATTACAACTTTGTTTTTCTGAAATACAACTTCCTAATCTGAATTTCAATTTCGCTTTTCTGAAATTGAATTAACTATTCTGAAATTCAATTTCTGTTTTCTGAATTACATATTCCTATTCTGAAATACATGTTCCCTTTTCTGAAATTGAACTTTGATTTTCTGAATTACAACTGTAAAAGGTGTAGAACAACCCCGAATTATTCCAGAAATGAAGTTGATATTATGGTTATTTGTGAGTTATCATAATCACGAACTCAACCACAATTTCTAGTGGATCAGGCGATGCAATTCACAGGGTGGGATAGAGGAACTTAAATTAAACAGAATCGTATGCAAATATCGATTACCTTATTTTTTATCCTCAATTACAGCAATTTCATGTTTAGACTGTTTTATTCATGATATAAAAAATGGTTTTCATTTTCGTCAATACACTGCGTTAATCTATTTAGGAAATGAAGGAAAACGCTGCTTAGCACTTCGCTCTGTATGTTGGCGATAGCCAAACGAATGTTGTTATTCAAGTGGTTCAGGTGCCGTATTCTCGACAAGGGATCTTTCAAAGCGAGTACGAATTTCATTGCGCGTTGTGCATTTGTGCATGCAGGTGAAAGAGGGACTCGCGCAATGAAGTTCGTATACGCTTTGAAAAATCACTTGTCCAGAATACGGGACCAGAGTCTTAGGACGATTGTTATAAATATGTGATCGCAGAGATGAAATCAGGCGACTCGGCTGGCCACTGCAGATCAAAGAAATAGGCGTCCGGGAATGTGGAAAAATTACCGATTCATGTAGACATAACAGTCAGAAGTCACTTACACTGTCTGTTCTTTTCTCCGAAAATATGGGTTAATTATACTTACCCCCGATAGTGCACACGAAACAGTACCACGTTGTTAATGTAAGCCGATCGTCCCAGGAGTGGCTGTCGCCAACATACTCAACAAAATGCTATACTCACCTGATGAAGTCAAAAATTTGACGAAACAATTGTTGTGTAAATAAACAAACTTTAGCGGGAACAAAGTGTTTCGCTTCTATCATAATATGATGAATTTCCGCCAAGTGAAGACCCAAACAAGCAAAGATTCAATAGATCTTTAAAATGAGCTTTGGAGCGTTCAGGAAAATGAGAGGAGGTATTATTTTTTGACGGAAATGAAAAACCACGAGGTTTGTTTGTGGAAATGGCTCTTGCCAATTCCATTATTTTTCTTTTTAACATTATCTTGGATATTGTACGCAATTACCACCATAACACGTTTAATCATTGAATATTGAAAATCGGATGTTTCTTAAAAATTAGCTTACATATGCCCATTTCACCCCTGTAGATTGTTATAACAAGGCAATTCAACATCCCGCGAGATAGAGTTCCAATCTGATCAAAATCCACATGTCCATTCAATTCAGAATGGAGGCACGAAATACATAGACTAACCGATCAGCATAGATCTCGGAGCGATTTTCCAAAAAAATTCTCTTTTCGACAATTCTTTTATCTACAAACTGTATCATCCAAATCGCCTCTGCCTTACTTGTGGATAAGTCAAATAATGACAGTGAGTGCTGCGGCATGATTTTAGGAAATCATTGTCAACATTATTTTCTTTGACAATGATTTTGTTCGATACATCTATAAGATGAGCTTATAGACCGTTCAAAGAAATGGACAGGTGTGAGGTATTGCATTTTGACGAGAATAAGTAACCATGAGTTCTATTGTGGTTTCGCTATTGTCAATTTCATTGTAATCCGTAATGAAGACATCCATAACCTGATATTTAATATTCTACTCAATTGAGATTCAAAACGTTTTTAAGTTTAAGTTCACAAGAATCAGATTGGATGTATTATTTCATCCATTGTAAATTCTAATGACAAAGCCATCCAACATTCTGTCAGATAGATTTCCGTATGCAAAATCTGATCAAAATCCACATGCTGACAGGTCCATTCAATCCAGAATGGAAGCACGAAGCACATAGACTAACCGGTCAGCATAGATCTCACAGCGAATTAGATCGGCGGGGAGAGCATTCATTATGAAGCCTTGACGTTGGCAGCATTGCCGACCAGACTGACACACCGGTGACAGTTTCCTATTTAGTGCGTTTCTACGTTCGGATTATCGCCGCAGCGATTACTCTGGAATTATGCCTCTCGTATTTTGATTGACAGCCCCAGGACAGGGTAATTGCGAAAATGGTCTTACGTCTGTATCAGCGTTGGCTTATTTACCAACGCGAGCATCTGAAAGTTACGTGTTCATTCTCTCTGATCCGTTCACAGAGTTTATAACTTGGATAAGTTGGATTTTTCTGCATCCGAATGGTCGGGTGAGATCGTAAAGCGGACGTTGTAGTGTTTATTTGTTGAGTTGTCTTGGGTTGAATGGACAGTAATGGGTGCTGTTATAGAGTCCAGCAGTCGAAAATTGGCTTGGACTCTTGAGAATCACCTCAAAATAATACCAGTTTGAAAACAGTTCCTGGCTATATTATCATTTATATTCTGAGTCTTTCAGTTGTTCAATAATATCAACGAAAGGTCGCTTCCACTACTAACTAACTACTTTATTATTCGCTATAATCGGTTTAGGTTGAAATAATCTTGTATAATCTTATGGCATGAGCTTAGTCAATTTTATGTAAAAGTGTTAATGTGAGTATATTTGTTTGAACACGGAATTGTATATTGTTTACCCTGCAGGAAAAGCCTATCATTCCTAGACCAGTGTGAAGAAAGATACTAACATACTATTTTTCGGCAAATCCATTAAAATTCGAGATAATAATCAATTGATTTTGAAAATATTGCGAATGATTTCATCACAAATATATGGTGCTTTGAAATTCCCAGTTAAATGAACTGAACAACAATGAAAACGTATTAAGGTTGAATTGTTAAACTTGACGTTTTTAAATTTAATTGCTGGTTTTCTCGAAAGTAAAATGATAATATGATGAAATTTCTATTCCTGTAACTCCTCCAGAGATGGTTGATTCAGTTGATATTGCTTCGCCGCTTAAGAAACCGAGAGAAAAGAACGAAATGTATATATTATAAACGTTTTATTAAGAACACTTACAGCTGTAGAGAAATATCCAAATTCTTACAATTTAGAGGTCTTGACTTTTTCTTTAAGAAACGTTGTCAAGGAGGTCTAAGTTTCCTAGCGATTTGTGAAAAATGATTATCCTTCTATTCTCGTACTTTCTGATTCGTATGTTCAGGATCACTTTTCATTTAAAAATTATTCTCTAAGTGCACAAAATTTTCATTTCCCAGATTATCCGCTGAAAAAAAATTCGATTCTATCATTTGGACCTGCTACTTGTCGAAAAAGGACAACAATATCATTCTTATATGTTTTCATCCATCATTAATAAATATCTAATGCGTAATGGCACATTTTGGAAGAGAAATAATAGATAAGTTTCAAAACATAGTTAATGATTTCGTTAAGAATAACTACGAATCGGTTAAAATTTGATATTTAGTTGACAATTCGCTCAGTTCATACCTGTGACAATATTCTATTTACCAAACAAATTTGTAATGTGAACAACTTTATTTACCTATTCTTATTGATAATCCAAGTGTTGAAGTTGTTCCTTCCGTAAGTTACTGGTTATCGTCACTGGAATATTTTTTTGTTACGATCTTTGTGCTCATTTCGACCGTTATTCATATATTGTAGTTTCTCTTCGCTATAGATTATTTGCACGTTTGCGCTTGAGAGTATGTCATTCCGATTTTTTTTCCTTCTAAGAAGTATTCAAATTATTTTTGAGGGAACACGTTAGAATCATCTTCTAGGGATAAACATAAACTGTGTGAACCTCAATAATTCCACAAGATACTTCATGAAAAAGCCTCTTTCTTGTCCAACAAAATGCACCACAATTTATACTTATTATGAAATACTCCGAAGGATCATCATTCCTCGAAAAGGAAGATTATGCGTCATATTTATAACAATTTTCATCTACTAATTTGTTGGGGAATCTTAATGTCGAACTGAAATGCGAGCAATGTGCTCAATCAAGGCGCTGAAGAATTACAAGTTATTTCACATAAATGGGTTCAATTTGCAGAATAGTTAGCTGAGTAGTTTTCGCCGTTTCGATGTGAAAACATTATTTCTTCGAGTTGCGGCGATTTGAAAGGAAGCTGTGAATACTTCGGGATGACATATAGTTTTTTGTCTCATCTCATTCTGAACTATTATTAAATCAATTGGATAAGTTTTTTGTTTCGTTCAGCTGTCAATTTGCCCCTTGGCATTTTTGATAATTTTCCGACATTTCGGTTGGTAGCTATGACGGGTGTTAGAAAACAGGTGATTCCATCTCTAGGATAGATGGAATGCTGAAAAATAATTAGTGTTTGTTCATTAAAAAGTTTTCGTTACGCCATTCAAGATAATGAGCCTCAAAGAAATAAAAATTATACACATTTCTTACGATTTTGCTAAAACTACTACTGGCAACATTGTAATAACATTTGATAGGAATATGTTTTGAAAGCTAATACACCGAATGAACTTGTTTTTATGTCTGAAGCCGGCCATACAGATCGTTATTTTTCATTCTCGCCTTGGTTTGAACCGCCGAGTCATATTGCAGTACTGTTTCACCCACACATTTCGGTAATTTCTACCACTCATTTTGCTGTCGTTCGCAAAAAAGAACCATCTCTCAACAGTGGCGGTCGCAGTTTTGGTGCTGAATAAAAGCGAAAAAAAAAACGTTTTGCACTACCCTATTGGAAAAAAACTGCCGATTCTCGACGAAATCCTCACACACAGTCGGTATGGCACGACAACCTATGAACCGTCGTGACAAAAATCGAGCATCGGCAGATATTTTTACCGACGGTTCTTCGCCACACACATCGCTTGTTGGCGCTTTTGCCGGGACGGTTTTTATCGCAGCGGTACGAACGGATGAAAAATAACGATGTCTATGGCCGGATTTAGTCTCACAAGGGGCGCTAGTTACATGATTCTTAACAAGTAGTATTGAACGTAACTTTTTAATATAAGATTTCTTAAGCAACATTTCCAGTGAATTTGTACTTCATTCATTATCAAAGTAGAAAGGTAGTCTTGGTACTACTCGATACTGTGTTCTCTTTTCGGAATATATTGATTTGAAAATTATGAAATAATAAAGTGTGTTAGGTGCTTAAAAAATGAGTAAACGCAAGGAAACTGAGGGGTGCGGTGATCATGTCAATCGGCAGCCTGGCAATTGAGAATTCAGTCGCCATGGAGTATTTCTCCGGAGCATTGTACGTGAAAGAGTTCTTCGAAAATGATAAGTCGGGAACTGTGGCGCATAGAAGATTTCGCAATACCAAAGTCATCAATTACCTTCCTATTCTATTTCAATTTGGCAGCTCGCAAATGCTTCAAATGTGTATAGATCGTTACACCGCATTTCTCATACATTGCACCACTAGACAATTCAATGGATGCAAGATCTAAAGCCCCATGATTCCTGTTGAAGGCTTCAATCTTTTAATGAAAAAAAATGTGTGAAATGTGCAATTGGCCATTTGTAATGTGAAATTTGATTATAAATTATTGTGATGGGATCTATAAATTGTAGTGGCGCTATGCAAATCTATAATAGAAGTCCTCACAGTTTTCTTCCATGTGAAAGGAAATTCTTCATAATAATTCTATAAAGAAATGTTCCACTTTTTCACTTGTCAATTTGTTCCTTCTTTTATTCCCTTTTTGTGCAATACGGGAACAAATTGAAAGAGATAAACGAGTCTACGTTTACCATAACTCACACTACTAAACATAGTTTTTATGAATGTAAATTACCGAGAACCGATTTTTATTTTATTAACCGCTTATTCATGGTTTACGGATTTACGTAATTATCATGCATGCTCCGGCACCGGCATCTTCGTTATCGCATTCTTCACAGTTTTTTACACATGCGATACATAGAACGATCTTCATGGTCGAGACGAGTTCATAGTTACACGAAACTGAAGTGGAAACTAGGTTTTGCAGAGAAGTAGGTGTATGATGCTGACGAAGATTTCCAATATGAAATCTTGATTAAGGCAATAAAACTGAAGGAATAGAATCTATCGTTTTCCTAGATGTATTTGAACGAGACGAACGAAGAGCTAGAACTCGAACTCGAACAAGAACTTTCTTCTTCTTCGTTAAGGGCCCCACTCACTTCGTTCTTCTGCCCGTTTTTACTACCGACGGTTAAAAACGTCAAGAGAACGGACGAAAATCAGGCCTCGTCTGAAATTGCAACGTCGGGTAAGTGCGCCGTTTTAGAGCCCATACACTTTGTTTTTGCGGCAGTTTTACCCGACCGTTTTTTAAACCGTCGGGTAAAAACGGCGGAGAAGAACGAAGTGAGTGGGGCCCATTAATCTTTCAAGGCTGATATTCATCAGACAAGACAATGCTCATTCTATCCTACTCTATTAAATGCTTCTAGCATAAAAGACGTTAGCATCCTTTCATAGTTTTATATGCGTTCGCTAAGATTCTGTGCTGATATTTCAGTGTAGCTATTTTTCGACGTTTACACTTAAATATTAGTTTAAAATTTTCGCGAACACAAAGAGGACAAAGAAGGAATGCTACGCGACTATTTGTACTAAGGTGGATTTAAACCAAACAATCAAAGAACAAGAGCTAGAACAAGAACGTTCTTCGTCGTATTTCAGTGTAAACTTTTCATCGGCGTTTGCACGCACAAATATCAACATAGAATCATCGTGATTGTATTCAGGGTGTCTGTAAACAAATGCGAGGGACTTTGGGAGATGAGTCCTTGGTGAAAATAAGCTGGGGTAGTTCATACAATAATAATAAGTTTTTTCCAAATCGATCCCTTCCAAGATACAGCCTTTGGAAGGCGATGACGAGTTGACAGTTTTTAATTTTTTTACGTCTTCTTAAAAACACTGAGTCATGAAACTATACATAATATGAAGCACTAAGTAAACGTTACACAATTTTTTAGATCTCATACCTTTAATATTAGGTGGTTGAAAATAACAACCCCCTATGATTTTCGTTCAAAAATTGTTATCTTGGAATAGATTTTCGAAAAATAAAATTCTCTTATATTTTCAATTCAGTTCTGAAAAAATTTCGATAGAGTCGACAATTTTCTCGGAAGAATAAAAACTTACAAGCAGCAAGCAGTTATGATCACTGTTCATTCCATAGTCACAAAGTTATTTTCAACCCCTAACAATAAAGTTATGGGATAAAAAAAAAATGTGTGAGCAACATGTACTTAGTGCTTCATATTATGTATAGTTAAATGACTCAATGTTTTTTAGGACTCTTAAAAAAATTAGAAACTGTCAACTCATCACCGCCTTCCAAAGGCTGTATCTTGGAAGGGAGGTCGATTTCGAAAAAAAATTATAAGAACTGCACCTGCTTATTTTGATCTAGGAATCATCTCCCTAGTCCCTTGCATTTGTTTACTGACACCCTGTATTGAACAAAGGATGAATGCTCCACGTCTTTTTGTACGTAAGTGGATTCAAACCAAACGAACAAAAAGAAAAGGCTAGAAAAATAACGTTTTTCGTTGATCTTTCAGTTTTAACTCGTCAGAGAGTTTACACTTAATCATTTAGCGGAATTGAATGGCGCTTAATTCGAACATTTGATAGTTGTTTGCTCACGTAGTTACGTACACAAAATACTATATTATTCAAATTCTTAGAATTACAGCTCCGCACATCTGAGTTCGAGTTTTCAAACTAAAGTCACAACATGTGCCTTCCTATGAAAAGTTCAACAATATCCGCAAAATTTTTTCAGAGGAATACAGAAATTGGAAAGATTCCTGAAGACTAATCGAAGATGCTTATTTGAGCTACAGGTACAACAGAAATAATATTTCGACATAAATCCTGCATGATCAAGAATTTCACCTCAATAACATTCACACGTGGCTTAACCTCTGATATCTCCCTCGTAATATTCAGGTAGCCTCAAAACTCGGTCCCAGATTATGTAGCGTTAACAACGCCAATTCTGAAGGGACAAATATATTTTTAAATAATTCTAATCTATAAATAACATCTACTAAGTACCGAATGCCGTAGGTGGTCCCACTGAGAATGAAGACGTTTTCGAATGGTTTATAGTTCTAGATTTAACGAATGATTTCGTGAAAAGTATTAGTGTTCTCGGTTGACAAGGGACTGTGTCGAAGAACCTGCCAGTACATAACTTACATATTTTTTTTGTTGAGAAAAAATGCTGGTTTCGAAACGTCTGAATTGATCTATTCGAATTGGTTTATCGATTGAAATATGATATGGGAGGATTCTGCATTTCTAGAAAACTTTTTATGTTTTCACTCCCAGTATCTGAAACAGAAATAATTAACAATTTTTTAATTAAGATGAAACGCTCCTGTGTAAATCCTTGCACTTGTCAGGAGTAAATTGGTTTTGAGAAAATAAGAAGAATCGGTTCCAAATTAAACATAAAAACTGTTTCCAAAACACAAAATGATTTGAGATCCATTCTAACCAGAACGAAACGAATGAATGAGACAATCAAAAAATTGTGTTCACAATATTCCCTGTATATGTGGAAAATCTTATACCGGACAGACATCAAGACCTTTAGAGATAGGAAAACAGAAACATAAGAACAGCATCAAAAATAGAGACATTACAAGATCACAAATCGCTGATCATGTATGTTCAAATAGCATATGATGAACTGGAACAACACAAAGATCCTCATGACGGAACCTGATAAAGGAAAATTAAGGAATCCACATGTAGTTTGTAAGATTAAGTAGATAATTTGGTTAATTTTTCTGTTGGAATAGGTCGTATTTGGATTGATTCATTGAAAAAAAAATGACATCATGAAATTTCAAAATGAAATGAATCAACATCTCTATGTGTTGACAACTTTCAATGTCAATTAGACTGCAAACGAAAACATACACAATTCCAAAGATTTTACAAGTTTGTCTGAAGAAGAAGGAGTCTGATATAGACACCGAAACGTTGCATTATCCTTTCCATTTTCTCCCTTTTTCAGTTTTACTGTTAGGTAACAATTTTTCAAAACCAATGTGCTCCTGACAAATTAGTGCAAGAGGATTTACGCAGGAGCATTTCATCTTAATTAGTTTTTCCAAACGAATAACTCGATTTGTTCGAACTTCGTCTGTTATGAACTATGAAAATTCGAAGGAAGCCCTAAAATGAAGACAGAAGAATCTGTGAAGGAAACAGGAAACATTCAGAAAATGGTTGAAAGTTTAAAAGGCCATAACTCCAAAACTTCTGGTTCGATTTGGCTTGCGGACGAGAGACAAACTTTTTCATCAGTGAGAACAGAATTAAAGATTCAAAGAAAAAGAATACAAAGAAAAATTTATCTTTTAGGTTTGTTCACAACTTCGAAGCAATCATAGGCTGAAATGGTTTCGTATAGATAACAAATTGAAATAGTTATTTAATCAACTAGGTTATTAAAGACAGCGACTAATGGTCAAGATATTTCAATGCGTGAGCGCGTTAATAGTTCGAGACCATTAGTCGCTCGATTAATAACCGAGTTGATTACAAGATTTTTCCGACGATTTCAATATGAATTTTGTATAAATTATCTTGATTGAAATACATTCTCATTTTGCACAAGACATACATTTGACAATATGGAATTTCTATGATTCTATGTTCCAGAGTAGAGTTTTGACATTTCTCGTAGTGCATCTGAATAGTTTGTGTACGGTTTCCATGCGGATTGCACCTTAAAAAAGCTAAAAAATTGAGCATTAAAATGGGTCATTAATGCTCAATTTCGTACACATTAAAATCACTTTTTATTTCGAGGTCGGCGGAAAAGCATATTTTTGTGTTCGTACGGATTTAATTAAAGCTTGCCAGAAATTCTGCTAGGGCTGCATCTGAATAGATATTATAGACTCATTTCCAAAGATCAACCAAAAGTCCACTATCACAGCAATACCTGCATTTTTCATAGTAAACCTTGAGGTGAAACCGCAAAGGAACGTTTGAATCGGTACACAAATACATATAGAGCTGCTTGAGCACCCACAAACAACTCTTTATCGCTGCAGTTCAGGAAATAACTGGTCAAATTGATAGCGACAAGCATCCGTAGTTGAAACACGTTAGATAAACCGCATGTAGAGATATTTTTTATTAATCAACAAATTTCGGAAGGATATACGTACTGGCTGATTTCACACGGAGGACCTCTGGAGACTTTTATCTTAAATCGAGCGTTATCAAATCGTTTTCCCGGTTGTGCCAGACGTGGAAAACTTTCTTTATCGGCTTTTTTCGGTGATAATAAGGTAGCCAAGGTACCGTACTCACTGCAAATATCAACTTCAAGAAGAATGGAGCAATAAACCCTGGTAAATCAACCAGAAAAGAAAAATTTTCTGAGCATCCTGTGAAAATAGGTGAAGGATAAAACTACTTGAATTTTGTTATTTGCGTGAGAAAGCTGATGCAAGTGTATTGAAGAACCAACAGGCACAGACTAGATGAAAAAAGTATGTTTTTGACTTTCGTCATAGGCCAGCGGAGTACAACAAGCACGTTCTAGTTTTTGAGCGCTCATTCTACTCAAACGAGTGCTATATCGTTTTGCCTAAATGTCTGTAATTTTCGAATTTTGAGCTGAAAAGGGTTAGACTTCCTGATGACGAATTCATGGTCAAATTCAATTCTGCCCGTGGGGCCGTCCGTTAGCACAATAACTTTCGAAGGGGTTTTCCTAGAGACTTGAAATTTTCAGAATGAGTTAGGGTCGCAAACGGCTCGGTTGAGTTCGTTAACCAGCCAAATCGTACAAGGTGTTCCATGAAATATGGCCATTCAAAATTTTTGTTCCTCAACATATCAGAAAAAAAGAAACCTATAGAAATGAAATATTACGGCCAAATGCGAGATATTCATAACAAGCTTCATGCAAAATTTTGTGGCCATAGTGTGAACAGAACCATGGAAAATTCAATTAGAATACCGAAAAGAAGAAACTTTATATTTCCATATGATGATATTCAATTCGAATGAAATTTATTTTGTGGATGGAGATCAATTAACTGAATGTTCATTCAAAATTTCGTGGCCATAGAACTATAGAAAACCCAATTGGAATATTGAAAGGAAGAATCTTTATATATCCGATTCGAGGGATTTGTTTTGTGAATGTTAACTAATATACTGAATTTTCATACAAAATTTTGTGGCTATAGTGTTAACAGAACCATAGAAAATTCTATTGGGAGAAGCATCCTTAATTTTCATAACAGGATACCCGTTTTGAGTGAAATTTATTTTGTGAATGGATATCGATATTCTGAAGGTTAATCCAAAATTTCGAGGCCATAGTTTCAACAGAACCATAGAAAATTCAATTGAAATATTGAAAAAAAAATTTTTTTATTTCCATAACAAGATGTCCGATGCGACTGAAATTCATTTTCTGAATGAAGACATGAATTTTCATTAAAAATTTTGCGGCCATAGTGTCAACAGAACCATAGAAAATTCAATTGGAATATTGAAAAGAAGAATCCTACCATTCCATAACAGGATAACCGATTCAAGTAAAATTTATTTTGTGAATCATAACTGATATACTGAATGTTCCTGGAAAATTTCAAGAGGATCGCATCATCAGAACAATAGAATTGAAAATTTTCAATGATTGATATGAACATATAAATTTTTGGAATAATTTCCGAAAAAACTATAAAAACTATGTCATAATCCTCCAAAAAAACAAATTAATATGATAATCCAGTAATATATTATTATTCATGGTTAATTTTCAACTTCAATCATTCTGAGTTATTCGATGAAATAATTTTCTGAACAATCACAAACTCCAACGCTTCTGATGAGTTTAAGTGAATCCTAGGAGTAATCAGTGACATTCTGATCATAAAGAGAAAAAAAGAACAATTTCGACTACAATTTCATAATGTTCCGAAATCACTCATTTTTACATATTTAATTTAAATTTTTTTTATCGGATTCGAATGAAATTAATTTTTTGAATGGAGATTGATACACTGGATGTTCATGCAATTTTTTGTGGCCATAGTTTTTACAGAACCATAGAAAATTCAATTTGAATATGGAAAAGGAGAATATCTGTATTTCCATAACAGGATAACCGATTCTGATGAAGTTTATTTTGTGAATTAATACTAATATACTGATGTTCATGAAAGATTTCAAGAGGATCGCATCATCAAAACCATAGAATTAAATTTTTTTGATTATTCATTTGTTACATATTTTATTTTTTGAATAATTTCCAGAATATTATTCCGATTGTGCTGAGATTCTGCATTTATACTGTTTGGAAATTCACATCTGAAATATACGATATACAATGCATCAGACAGAGAATTTTCCCTCCAGTTGCACAGATGAATAGTCTAGACAATCACGTGCTGTAACACACTGAATTCCGTTGTCTTACTTCAATATTCTAGTCTTGTGTCTCTCTTATTGTTTAGAGGAGCGTAATTCTTTAGTATGGTAGGCAAACAGTAAATACTTGAATCGAGTATTACGGCAGCCTGACAAATTAAAAATTCTATACGTTTAGTGCAGGTTGCCTACCATACTGCGATAAGAGAGAGACAAGACTAGATTATTGCAATAAGATAGTTGAATTCAGTCAGTTATCGCACTTGATTATCTCGCCTATTCATCTGTGCAACTGGAGAGAAGAATTCTCTGTCTGATGCATTGTATATCGTATGTTTTCGATGTGAATTTCCAAATCGGTATATGTGGTATCAACCTCTAGTGTCATATAAACTTGTGGGTGTTTTACTGCCCTACCAAAGAACGAGCGCTCAAAAGCTCTGCTCAGGATTTTTCTTAAATTTTTATAATTCAAAGAGCGCTCATAAGGTGATCTTCTATCGAAAATTAAAAATCATATAACCATATATGCATCTATTATTCCACTTTTGCAAACAATTAGAACCGCCCTACCTCATAAGGACCGCCCTGAGAATTAGATCATCAAGTAAAACAAGCAAATAAACGAATAAACAAAGGATCCGTATACGTCCATTGTTTTTAAAATCGACGGAACACCGACCAGGCGAAACAATATAACATAAATTGAAATAATGAATTGCAATTGATAAGCGTGTCACATAAATGTTATCTTAACTTGTGTGCGTTAAATTTTATTGCGAAATTTATAAGTGTACAAATTGCATTAAGGAGGCTATGAAGCGTGCCGACGGTGGAACTCGGATTGCGCGTCCGCGGCATGGCTCTTCTGTCATGTAGCGTCATAACGGAATTTGAGATTAATTTAATTGGTCGTGGTCAATTAATGAATTATAGTTTGACAGACCCGAAACAAATGCTTTATTCATTCGTTAATGATTATATTGATTCAATTTATATGTCAGGTATTTTTCGTGATTTTTTGTTTTGATGAATATCAGAATATCATATATGTGGAAATGGAGATAACACTAAAAAAGAAGATACCAAATATATAAATGCAGAATCTCAGCACAATCGGAATTATATTCTGAAAATTATTCATAAAATGAAATATGTACAAAATAAAAATTAAAAAATATTAAATTCTATGGTTCTGATGATGCGATCCTCTTGAAATTTTGCATGAACATTCAGTATATCAGTTTCCATTCACAAAATACATTCCACTCGAATCGAATATTCTATTATGGAAATATAAAGATTCTTCTTTCAATATTCCAATTGCATTTTCTATGGTTTTGTTAAAACTATGGCCACGAAATTTCGGATTAACATTCATAATATCTATCTACATTCACAAAAAAATTCCACTGGAATCGGATATCTTTTTATTGAAATATGAAGTTTCTTTCTTTCAATATTCCAATTGAATTTTCTAAGGTTCTGTTCACACTATGGCCACGAAATTTTGCATGAGGCTTGTTATCGGCATCTTTTGGCCGTAACATTCAATTCCGATTGGTTTCGTATTTTTTGAGATATTGAGGAACAAACATTTTTAATGGCCATATTTTATGGAATACCCTGTACGGTTTGGCTGGTTAACGAACTGAACCAAGGCATATGGGACCCGAGCTCATCCTGAAAATTTCAAGTCTCTAGGAAAATCCCTTCGAAAGTTTTGTAATCAGGGAGTCTAACTCTATCGTTTGGAACAATTTTCGGATCAAAATTCGAAAATTACATACATTTGGGCAAAACGATATAGCCGCGTTTAAGTAGAACGAGCGCTCCAAAATTGATGTGACATTTGGCGGGCTAGGAGAAAATGAATCAATGGTAATTTGCCCCAAAATTCATTAGTGTCTTGAAAGATCTTTCGTCTGTGACATTTTGGAAAGTGATCTATTTCAGTAGTAGTTTTCTTTACCTAAATCGGTATAGGGGAATTATATGTTTAGTTGTTTGTGAAGGTAATATGAAGTACTCTCAGTTGAATTGAAGATTCTACGGGATATCTGGAAGTACATATATTGTTCAATATTATGTTCCATATTATGATCGACATGAATCATTCTTTTGGTTTGAAAATAAACCACAATTCTTTCGTATCTCAGTCATAAAGGTGAAAGCACGAAATTGCTCCAGCTTGAAAAAACAACAAAGTAAAAATGAGGGGTTTTCAACGTGATGAGGTCTGTATACTTCTTCACACACCTGTCTATTAGCGTAAATCCCCTGTACAGTACGTTCGTTGCATGCATCCGTTTATTAAAGCGGTGAAATGAAAAATGAAACTGTACAAAGGAGCAATATATCACTCTCTCCATAATACCGTTTCAAAAATTACACCTCGTACACAAGATTGATATAATTTAGCGCCGGATAGTGGTAATATTAATGCTATTAGTCAAGAATGTTTTCATTATTTCATATACTACCATTTGATATTGGTCATAATCATGTCTGAAGTACCTGACTAATAACACACCAGCCACTGACTATGGAATGATTTAATACTTATGGAGATGCTAGTTGAATAGTTCTTTGGGTTAAAAGTCACAATGTGTATAATGCGAATAATTGCTCCAGACAACGGTATTATCTGCTCTCTTGAGAAACATACGAGCATTGTGGAATTTTTAAATAAGACATGTTTTGCCAGGGGGAGATTCGTAATCGTTTGCAACACTGTATGTTTGAAGGAAAAATCTCTTGAATAGATAATACAGTGCAACCTTAATATAACGAACCTCGATATAACGACTTCCTCGATTTAACGAATTTTTCATAATCCCCTTGAATCGTCCATAAGAGTCAATGTAAAACATACCTCTACATTACGAAAACTTTTTAGGAACAACCTCTTTATAACGAATTTTCAACTACCAAAAAGAGTGTGAATACCTCTCTACTTAACGAATTTCGTCAACTCAAAACCTCTATATAACGTTTTCACCAATAACCAGGTATGTATGTGATTCAGCCGGTCAGCAGGTTTCGACGCGTATTACGTAAAATACGAAGTTAGTTGATGGAAAGTAATCAGTGTTGCTCCTCACTTTTTTGCAATGGCCCAGAAACGTAAAAGGCGTTCCTTATCTGTCGCAGAAAAGCGAAGCATCATTAATTATGTTGACAAAAATCCTTCCACAAAAAAATTAGACATAGCTAATAAGTTCGGGATTCCCGCAAGTTCATTGGCTACAATTTCAAAATCTAAAGATAAGTTTTCCGACGAAATTGGTTTGCCTTCAGAAGATTGAAACCGTGGGAAACAAACTACAATTTATGACTTTTTTTCCAATCAAGATGAATAAAATCAGATTTAGGCTTTTATACCAATTTGTTGATTTTTCACCTCTTTTTATTTTGTTCTGCGAATTTTTGAAAAAGAAAAAAACCTACCTACTCACTTTATTGTTTTGAAAAAGAAAATATAAAATAAATGAGTAATTTGATAAAAATTAGTTTTCATTTATATGAGCAAAATTAGTTCGCTATAACAAGATGAGTACGTAATGTCGAGGTGAATAAAACCTCGGTATAACAAATTTTGGACCAACCTCACCTCAATATAACAAACCTCAGTTTTAAGAATTACTTGATATAACGAATATTTACTGGTTCCCTTCCGATTTGTTATATCGAGGTTCCACTGTACGACCAACAATGAAGCCAACTGCAGTCGTATACTGCATATACAGAGTGAGTCTTTGATTTGTACATATATTTTAACCGTAGATTCGTGAGGTCATAAGAAACACTTTTTTCCTCTACCATTTTTTCCGATTCGGCTTGGTTAAAAAGATACAGGCTGTTGAAAATCCATGAAAAGCCTACATTTTTAGTAATATCTCGCGAACGATTCCTTCAAATGAAATGATTTTTGAAACATAGTTTTTCATGAATATGATTAATCTTTCCCGACTATAAAATTCCGAGTAATTCGATGTTGAAAGAAAAAAATTTTAGAAATTTGAAAAATTGGGTACTTTGGCTGATTGCAACTCTGTCGAAAATATTCACAGAATTCAATTTTCCCTATGTGGTCACTTTGACAAATTGCAAGAATAATTCGAGAATTTGTTATCTGGAATGATGAATGGTAAGAGATCTAGCGGATTTTCTTTAAACATGGGTTTACAATGAATAAGCTCACCTCTATACTTCTTCAGTGTAAATCCTTATCTATTCAAGCAAATTTCCACACCACTTTCGAAGTACCTATTGCAATTTCGTTTCGTTGAGCTTCGACATACGTTGATCCAAATTTACATTACGTTAGAATATGTTCACTTCTCATTTATTCATCATATTTATTACTACTAAAATGACCTTAATAAGTTATTATCATAGATCTATAATTACTATGGATGCAGAATCACGTGACCTAACAGAAGATCGACGACTTGGATACATAAGAGAGAGAAAGACATATGCGGTCTTATCGAAAAGAAAAGAGACGAAGCAAGTTTGTGGGCAACTTGTCGAAATCATATGGAATTGTAAACAGATATTTATGTGACCACAGGCTTTGCTTTGCCCACAAGAAGTTGATGCGTTGAATAATATTCAAGTTATACTAATTTCTGAATTGAAGTTATATATTTTTTTATATATTTCATTTGGAATGGTGTTTTGTTTTACATTGATTTGACATTGCCCACAATAGCTCCATCACATTCGACCAAGTGACCTCTCTCTCTCATGCGGTGTCCATTCTTATTAGGTCTATGGTTATTATTCATGAAGTCGTATGATTTTGAAAAACAAACTAACCACAGAGCACCAATGTCAAACAATCTAGTGTCATGTCTATGACTTTCACCATGCGGACACCCCTTGAAATTCAATCGCCCAACTGGTGTTTATGAACGTGAAATGTCATGCGTGTTATGGTTGAGTTGTTGTTTTGATTTTGGAAACTCTTGCACGGAAGATTTCAAGAGATATTGGAAATGAATGCTATAGCTAGAATAGGTGGTTTAAAAGTTAATCCGATATAATCAAAAATGAAGTATACATCAAGAAGAGATTATTCTGCTTTTCATCACTAGCAAAATTTTGGATGAATCAATCATTGCATTAGAAAATATACAACTGGTATTGAAAAAGTGAGTTCATATTTATTTCTTTAATACAGCAGCTTATTTGAAAATTTTGAATGGTATATCTACTCGTTTCTTCGATACAATAGCCTATTTCAAAGGTTTGAATGCTATATCTCGTACTTGCAAAAATTCAGTGGTTAGTTTACCAGTGGCGGCATAGCTCATTCTGAAAACAAAAAGGGCTATATCTCCTTATTTAGGCCAAATCATGGATTTTCAACAGCCTGTATCTTTTTAACCAAGCCGAATCGGAAAAAATGGTAGAGAAAAAAAGTGTTTCTTTCGACCCCAGGAATATACGGTTGAAATATATGTACAAGTCAAAGACTCACCCTGTATACCTATAGTTCGTTCACTTCTATTAAATTGGTCGGCTAGCCCTGGTAATATGTCACATTTCATTCTGTTTCATGCATTTTGTAATATCGAATTTCGGTGACCAGCAGATATCGACCAGATTTTGATGTTATTGTATTCATTGAGTCTTTCTGAACAACATTTGTGAAACCACTAGGTGGTTGTCTGTCTTGATTTAGAAAATATGGGCCCCCAATGTTCCATCTTCACGTCACTTTTTTCACTATAAAAGCACGATTTCACTGCTCCAATTTAGACTACAAATCACCTAACATTCAAATAACTATTCAAATAGTTTTATTTCAGGTATATTCAATAATTAATGCAGAAGCATCTAAATTCTGATATCACATATCCACAAATTCTAGGAAAATCCGCCGTACTTCATGGTAGGCTTGGCACCACTGCTCCGTCCTTCAGCGAGTGACATATCAAATGATGGCAGGAATTACGGGAAGGCATCGTATCATATTCGCGCGAATGAATCTGCGGCAGTGCCAAATCTACCACTAAAAACGGCGGGCTTTCCTTAGAATTTGTGGATATGTGGTGCTTTTTGAATTTCGATGTTTCTGCATTAATTATTGAATATAACTAAAACAAAACTATTCGAATAGTTCGAGAACCTACTCATTTTTAACTTTCTATGCCATCCTCAATTTCTTTGTTTCAGATTTTAATATGCGCAATATAATTATGTTCTAGCAAATAGATTTTCAATTTTTTTCGAGAAAATGCTTTCCTTAATAGGAAATTCAGTTTTCTATTCCGAAAAGTAAGAAGTTACTTTTTTATTTTTGGTATACTTGAATAAATGTAAACTCTCTCAAGGGACTACCATCCATTATTTCTGCGAGAATGAGATGGCCAACAGATATGCAATCCCAATCAATATGGAATCTTGAATTTGAGACAATCTTCATAATACAATTAAATATAGAAATATTGAGAAATCTCGAGCATATTAGTCAAGAGCCCAATTCTTTGAACCGTACATCTGAAGTGGAGTAATTTTTCTCACTCCTAACCTCAAACCGATGATGGACGGCATCGTTAGTCATTTGTCCGCGAGTGTCGCGACGGTGGTGCCTCTCTGACAGTTGTGGCGGCCCTATAAATTAACGATGTTAAAGTCGCATTTTTCAAAACGGTGGCCCCTGTGATATTTCACAGAATAAATCTGGCGACTGTCAAACACTCTAGCCTGGGTTATTAATGTACTCTTTCCTCTGGATTCATCTCGCGCTGTTGGGGAATGTAAACAAGACGGTTCATCCTGTTTTATGGATTTAGGAGGGATAGTCGCAAATTATGAATCTTTCGCACTTGTCTCCTTTATATTTACCACTTGACGTAGGACTGTCGTTATGCTCGAAGGCAAGCAATTTGACATTTCGTTCGTAACATTAGATTAATATTTTAAAATGAGAATTTGTATTCGATCACCTTTACACGTCGAATTAAAGTGTTTGTTAAGATTAACTTAAATTTCAAGATGTCCTCAAGACATCGTTCAAGCTCGATTGTTTGAGATCAACTACAGCCATCGCCAGTCAAAGTAGAGATGCATAGAATAATTCGGTGCTACGACGTAGAAAATCCAGAATTCCATGCTTTGCCAGATTCACCATTGCTCAACAAATATTTTATATAAAGTCCTCTGTGTATGGAGACGATGCAACGTATTCTTCGCTAAGTCGTGCTTAAATCGGACTTAAAATTAAGGCTTGTCTTAGAAAGGATGTCTTCAGGTAGAAAATAGTGCAAGTAGCCATACGGCGGAAATCTTTCGAGGTGAGTAAAATGAAATGATTTCATTTCGTTACAACTTGAAATTCATGAGCTTTCAAAATAAGAAAACTTTACTTTTGCCTTAGTCGTCATAGTTTCTTCATTTATTGCGGTTCAGCGATCAGAACGGACTAGCTCATAAAAAAATAAATTGTTGTTAAATTCCAAACATGTCATGTTTGAAATTAAGGAAAAATTTCATTATTTCGAGCGATTGAAGTCTCTATATGGACAGAAAATTCTAACTATTCATTGAGAAACTCATTTAAGAATTGCACACCATAAAACTACCTTGAAAATTTCAATTCCTTATCTCACTCCAGTTCTCTCTAGTTCTTAGTAAGTACCTTTAATTTGAGTCAGCAGTTAATTTTAGGCTTGAAATCCGAATTTTGAAAGAAATAATAGCACGTTTTCTTCACAGGAAGCACACAAAAGAGCTAAAGAAAAATGTGCCTGAAACGGTTCATTTTTGTAAAAAATAAGGTGTTTTTACCCATTCAGAGCTTAAAGGTGTGATGAATAATGTGAATATGTAGAATTTGAACGAGTCTGTCAAATGACCTTGCATTCTTTGATGCTTCTTGGTGATGTAAATAAATAAGTTTAACGTGGGTGGCAAAGTTAATTTCATGTCAGATGCAAAGATGATTCAATCCCATGTATTATCAGGTTCATTTAAGTGATTACATTCAGAAAGACTGTTAATCTCTATCACGTTGAAGCTTTGACAGTAACTTTCCAATAAATTCCATGAAGATGACAGTTAAAAAATAAGTATCTCTTTCCATTTGACATGAGACAAGAGTGATCTTTTTGTGCACTTCCTCACCTTGAACTCATCGAAGCGTTTCCTCTTATCTCACAAGATTCTGTGGTTAGGTTGACGTGATGGATGGTCTAGATAAGAGGTCGCAACCCAGTGTTTATGTTTTATTTAAACGTATATTCAGTGGAAAATATTTTGAAATGAAAACTCGACTTAGCGGCGTCCTGAGTCAGTGGGATCGTACCACAAGACTATTAGAGTCAAAATTTGAGTTGCATCTGTGTATATCAGTGCTTGCGCTAAGAAGCAGAGTAGCAGTGGCAGAGTGCACCTGAAATTTGACCTCTGCTGAATGAAATCACAAAATAACAATCCAAGAAATCTTAGCCCTTCTTATTTTAAAAAACTGTCATCACCAGCGGTGGTGTATATCATATGCAAATGCTACCTTTGGATGAGATATAACTCCGAAAATATTTTTTCCACATACTGCCAAAGTGCAATCGTGTGAATGTATATGAACAAATCTCAACTCTTCTGTGGCCACTTATAAAATTTACATATTTTGAGTGATAGAATTGAAAACATGATTTGGTGTCTGCCGCTCTCAGTTCGATGATAATTGTTTACTTATCGAATATGTTGATATTATTAATAATCTCAAGCTGCATAGCGAATATACATGTTATTGGGAAGTACAGAGAACCAAACCATTGAAAATCGTCCTAGAATATTATAGCGGTTAGGCCGCGAATTCCTAGGCTTCTATGCAAAAAGCGAGTGCTTAGCTGGTGCTCATAAACGCAATATGTATAGATCTAACACAGCACCTTCGAAAACTTTACAACTACTTGCTCTTACGCTTATTGAACATGTTGAGTTCTATCGTTTCAAACTACAAACAAAAGTTTCATATTGATGAATGTTTCAGAGAAGCTCTTTCTTGTTATAGTTAATGAGGTTCATGCAGCATTGGAATCTGAACATTCCATGGTTTAGCCACATTCTCGTTAGCGGTTCGATTTCATATAACTGTTCTGCAAAAAGTTTACAACCTCTTGACAACCAGTAGCATATGGAAGAAGAAAGCGATTGCCAATATAACCCAATATGTTTAAATCCAACGCAGCACCCACGAAAAACTCTTTTTCTGTTGAGCTTATTGAAGATGTTGACGGTTTGCGTTGTATTGTTACAAACTACAAACGAAAGTTTTATATTGATGAATAAATAAAAAAAATAAAATCTGAAATCTGAGCCGATTTCCTCAATTATCTACCAAACAGGGAGACGCATCGGCGGCAAAAACTGCACAGCACTTTTTTATGTTGAAGAAGCACCGGTGAAGATCGTCCTGGAATCTTATAGCGTTAAGACCACGCATCCCTAGGATTCCACGCGAAAAGCAAGTGCCCATGTAACCCAATATGTTTAAATCCAACACAGCACCCTCGAAAAATTTTCCAACTCTTTTGCTCTTGATGCGCTTATTGAAGATGTTGACGGTTTGCGTTTTATCGTTACAAACCACAAACAAAAGTTTTATATTGATGAATGGTTCGTAAAAGCTCTTGTTAAAGTTGATGTAGCTCATGCAGCATTGGAATCTGAACACTCCATGGTTTTCCTAACTTTCTCGTTAGCGGTTCGATTTCATATAACTGTTCTGCAAAAAGTGCTAACCTCTTGACAACCAGTTGCATATGGAAGAAGAATGATAATAAATATTTGGTTATTCTGTCTCGGATATTCAAGTTGTCCAATATATCACTATGAAGCTTCCTAATGTCGAATTCCAACGGATAAATCTGAAATCTGAGCCGATCTCCTCAATTATCTACCAAACAGGGAGACGCATCGGCGGCAAAAACTCCACAGCACTTTTTTATGTTGAAGAAGCACCGGTGAAGATCGTCCTGGAATCTTATAGCGTTAAGGCCGCGCATCCCTAGGATTCCACGCAAAAAGCGAGTGCTTAGCTGGTATGTGTTAATTGTCATGATCAACCTTCGATCGATACCGATTAAGCGCGTTCTTTACGCGAATATGGGCGACTTTTAGTATTCATTCATCTACATTTGCTCCACTTCGAGGTAGAAAGGTTGTAAACAAGGATTTGAGCGCTGTTGCGTGCGTTTTTGCGGCCGGCGGTTAGAAAAACTCGATTTGTCGACGGGGGACCTTGCTGCCAAAGATAGCGCGATCTAGAATGCATTGGAATTTTTCAGATATCTGTAAGTGTCGTAATCGTTCCTTTTTGTAGATTTGATGTAATATTTATTGGCATTGACGTTTACTTTAAATAAATACATTTCCATTAATATGGCACAAAATAAAAAGTCTTCATATTTCAATTGATGTTTTTTCAGTTTTTTTCAACGCCATTGGTTTTACTTATGGAGAATCGAGGCAAAATGATTGAGCATTAATATAGGTATTCAAAAAACTTAATGGTTCGAAATTATGAAATTGAAATACTTAATTACAGAATATCTCTTTATAATCACAATGTCACTGATTACTCCTAGGATTCGTTGAAACTCATCAGAAGGTTTCGAGCTTGTGCTAGTTCGGAAAATTATTTCATCGAATAACTTGATTGAAGTTAAAAACTAACCATGAATAATATATTACTGGATTATCATATCAATTTGTTTTTTTGAGGACTTCAAGGTAATCGTTATTACCTTCTTCGTAATAGTTTTTTCGGAAAAAAAATTAATATGATAAAAATCAATCATTGAAAAATTTCAATTCTTTGGTTTTGATGATGCGGTCCTCTTGAAATTTCGCATGAACATTCAGTATATCAGTCTTGATTCACAAAATGAATTTTATTCGAATCGGATATCCTGTTATGGAGAAATATGAAGATTCTTCTCTTCGATATTCCAATTGAATTTTCTATGGTTCTGTTAAAACTATTGTCACAAAATTTTGCATGAAAATTCAGTATATCAGTCTTCATTCACAGCATAAGTTTTTTCCGAATCGGATATTTTGTTATGGAAATATCAAGATTTTTTTCAATATTCCAATTGAATTTTAAATGGTTCTGTTAACACTTTGCCACAAAACTTTGCATGAGGCCTATTAGGAGCTTCATGCATGTGGCCGCATAATTTCATTTAGATTGGTTTTTTTTTACCTGAGATATTATGGAACACCCTGGGTGATTTGGCCGGCTAACAAACAACATTACGATGTACCACTCGTTTTAGTAGAACGAGCGCTCAAAAATGAACATTAATTTGATCTCAAATTATCATTCCCATCATCATTGCTCACTCTCATACATATACTTACTTGGTAGGAATGTCATCACGTTTTAATTCACAACAATGATTTTTGTTAAAACAAAAAATGAATGTTTGAAAATTACCCGGTTTTTGCAGAGAATGGAAAGTTCCATAGATTAAAACCAACCATTTTCAATGATGCTGCCAACAGAGCAACCAGTTGGTTGACGCAAAGATGAAAATTTCGTCGTCAAAGTTCGTCCCCCTCAAAAAAAATTGAGTGAGTTTTTTGTCATGTAAAGGTTGTAAATCCCGAAAAACCTTCATGACAAATCTTGCATGAGCCACACTGTATAAATCTTTTGAATCCCACACATCTATCAGTTACCGTACCACAAGAAAGTGTAACAGGTCCTCAACATGTAGGTATGTCAATTTTGTCACTTCTAATCAGTGAAATGCATTCGTGTGCACTCAATCCTTTTCCTTTTTTGAAAATATCTAATATAATCAATTAAACCTGGGAGAATATATCGTAGGAAACACCCGTAAAACGGCAAATTCATTTCAACATTAATTAAAGGAACAAGGAAATATATCAGACCAGAATTGTAACACTTAATAATTCTGAATGGTAGAGCGGTCATATTCTTGATTTCGATTTTTCAATTGTCGTTTACATTAATTACGTAGTAGTTATTCGCTGTTTAAGAATACCAAATTAATGTTGTGACTGAATAAATTAGCTACTTTGTTATTTCGATTCCAATCATATTATAATTATAGTAATTATCGTTCATTTAATACATTAGAAATTATGTGTCTTTTGTAAGTTCTTGTTTTGTTGTTTGAGAGAACTGCTGGACCGATATGAATGGGTTCTTCAAATGATAGGTTTAAAAGGAAGTTGTTCGTTCTGACGTATTTGGCAGCAAGTTGTTATGCATCGAGGGCTTATTTTATTTCGAGGCGTTTACTTTTCGATCGCATGGTGTAGTTTCAGAAATTTAACTCCACATTATTAAAGAGTTTTTATTATGTACTATATCCTAAACAAAATCTCTTATTATTATTATCGACTTGAGCCTAGAAAGGGTGTGATTTCTCACACCCCTTAGCAATCGTCTATCACACTCCCTACTAAGGGCAACATTCGATCATCCCAGATAGCAAGTATCAGGGGGATCTAGCTCGGTGTTCTTCTTCATGTGTTGTTCGTCCTTCGTTGCTTGGTCCTGGATTTCTCGGTTGATGTCCTGGTAGTGGGTCTTGCAATATTTCCCTCCATGGTTGTTCCTGGTGTCCATCGTGAACTACAAAGTTCCTTACCGCTCTAGCAATACCGATAAGTACTGCTTTTTGCATTACTTTGTGAAGGTTTTCATCCAATTCTAGCCTCTTGAGGTTGGACTTGAGGCTTTTAGGAACAATTCCTGTGGTTGATATGAGAATGGAAATGGTTCTGGTACTAGACATTCCCCAATGCTTTTTGATATTTTGATATTTTTTCAGCGTATTTTTGACGTAGATTGTTGTTATTCGGGATGGTTACGTCTGTAAGTATTGCTCTCTTTTCTTTTTTCTTCACTAGAATTATGTCTGGTCTGTTACTAGCAACTGTTAAATTTGTAAGTACTGTGCGATCCCAGTATAGCCTGAAATGGTGGTTCTCCAGAATTATAATATGGAATTGTTTCGGACTGCAGCATCTTAAGTATCCAACTTGATTACTGGATTATCCACCCATATTCTTTGGAATAATTCGAACGGACAGTTTCAGTAACTTCTGACCGTCATAAAATGATGTTTTCCTTTGCTTGTGTTCTTTGGGATTTTTAGCGCTACATCACATTCACCTGCTTAAGTCTCCTGCGATCTTTTAGGTGGCATATCTAAATTCAGATGTTCATAACGATCGTCCTTCTTGAATTCAACATTCGTTTGACTATCGTCAACGTACTCAACGAAAAGGCTGGCGTATTGCTTGTCTATTATGCTATAGCAGAAAACTCGGTTCAAAGTTCATGCATAGATGACATAGAGTCCTAAAGTGCCTCATATCATTCAGAGCTATCTCAATACTGATGAGTCCTTATAGGAAGAAACAGCTATCTGTAAATTTCATGAATGCTATTTCCCCCTTGAAGGTTTTTTGAATGTTGACGGGAGGAGCTTCAGAGAATGAGTTTAATTTTTTTTATTCATATCGAAAAATTGCTCCAACTATGAGGGTCTGTCGAATCAGGTCTTGCTCTCTGAGTGATGATTTTTCAGAACCTCAGATGTTTAAAAAACTGTTTAAAGCTTCATAATTCTGGGTACCAAATATCAACTTCGATTATTACGGAATAATCATGATAAACGTATGACAAACTCAAGACGAAACGACAGAACTTTAACCAAGAACCCCATAGAATTTGATGCTTCAGACATCTTTCTTCCGATCCTTCCTTTCTCGGAAACAACCGTTTTTCTGATTTATTTCGTTTTACTCCGCTCCGAAGACTTCATGTCTGCACCACTAGCATGCCTAACACGTAACGTTAATTTAGCAGTTCTCGAGTGCGAGCAATGTACCACCGACCGCTTGTAATTGAAACGGTCCAAAAAATCCTCTACACCGATTATTGTTAGATCGCGAACGCTGATAACAGAACGTGGTTTACATGATATTCTATACAGAACTTCATAAAAATTCATTCGGACCATGAGTGCTTTACGACTGTTTCAGGAAGGAATATTCTGTATAAATATTCATTAAGTGCTGAAAACCGTGTTTTTAGCGAAATTTGGAGATTGAAATTGTTTTATAACTGTTTTGAATGGCTCAACAAATTTCATGAGAAGTATTGTATTTAGTCAAGTTTCATCAAATGAAATTTCAGTTCACAACCATATTTTGTTTTTGGTTTCGGTTAGTAAGGCTCGCATATTTTTGGCATGTATATTCTTCCGAACGCTCATATTCGAAAACAAGTCAAGGAGTGGAGCCTTCGCCCATCACTGAATTTTTGTTCGAATTAGTTATAGTATATTTCCGTGAATAATGTTTCGCGATTTTTTTTTGCGTTGAAAAATATTGATTGAAAAAACACTTTTCTGCATCACTGAATTGTGAAGATAGCTCATAGATAAATTTGCGAAAAAAGAGTTTCGAGTACCAACAAATTTAAACCAGTAAATATGTGCAAGTATTGAATATAACAGCACTATTTTGCTCTACTATGTATGGTATAAAGACATCACCTCAGAATTAAAGAAATAAGTTTTTCATTACTTCATGAAATCTTTTTGAGCGCTCGTTCTATCGAGTGCGATATCGTTTCACCCAAATGTCTGTAATTGTCAAATTTTTATTAAACGATAGAGTTCGACTACCTGATGACGAATTCGTGGTCAATTCTCAGCACATTCGGAATTATTATCTGAAAATTATTCAAAAAATGAATTTTCCTTGAATTGAATATTCTGTCATGGAAATATTCAGATTCTTATTTTCAATATTTCAATTGAATTTTCTATAGTTCTGTTGACACTATGGCCACAAAATTTCGCATGAAGATACATTTAAACAGTCTTCATTCACAAAAAGATTTCACTTGAATCGGATATCCTGTTATGGAAATATAAAGATTCTTCTTTTCAAAATTCCAATTGAATTTTCCATGGCCACAAAATTCTGCATGAGTTTTATCAAGAGCTTCTTGTATATGGCCGCAACATTTCATTTCGATGGGTTTCGTTTTGTCTGAGATATTGAGGAACAAAAATTTTAAATGGTCGTATTTTATGGAACATCCTGTATGATTTGCTGGTTAACGAACTCAACCGAGCCATTTGGGAACCGAACACACCCTGAAAATTGCAAGTCTCTAGGACAATCTCTTCGAAAGTTATGGGCTAACGGCCGGCCGGACGGCGGCCTCACGAACACAATTGAATTTGACCACGAATTCCTCATCAGGGGGTAAGAAACCTATCGTTTGAGAACATTTTCGGCTAAAATTCGAAAATTACAGACATTTTAGGCAAAACTATATAGCACTCGTTTAAGAAGAACCATCGCTCAAAAAGCCTACAATAGATTCTGTATGTATCCTAAGCGTTACTATAATCGCAGAGTGACATTTCGAATTCGAAGATTCACGGTTTACCTATCGAACAAATCTGCCCATTACCGACGTAGCCCATTCTGGAAGCGCATAGTATATCAATAAACGGAAACGAGGCATGGAGAGTATAAAATATAAAACCGCTCAACCATTGAGCTTCATTGTATGAATTATGAAAGAGCCGTATAAACGTACTGAGAGGAGAATGATAAAATCTGCGAAAGAGCAAAACAAAAAACGATTACCATATAAGGTCATGCTAGATTGTGGTACTAGATCGAGCCACATATTTCATAAGTTTTTTCTCGGAATCGATTTCAATTGGTACGTGGGAAAGCTAATTCTTTACAAATTTAAAATTCTGTTCCACTCTTTCTTTGGTCTTTTTGCCAGGGAAAAAGCCGGTCTCGTTGAGGTATAGGAGTCATCTTTGGTCCGTGGTATTTATTGACCGACCACGTTTGCCATTTTGATTTTCTGCGAGTCGTAAATAAAGGCAACTTGTACGCTGCGGATGTATTAGCATTAAATTCTGGTTCTTGTACGCGCAATAAACTTTCGTAGAAAACCGAAACAAGGGTTATGTAATGCAAGTTGACGAGATGTCCGTCTAGACATTATCGAGCTCTTCTGGCGAAAAAATGCCAGATGTGCTGTGAAAATTGCAGGGAAAAACTGGCTGAGAATGCCAAGCGAAAACTACAGATCAGTTCTTTTTTATTTTAGACTGGATGTAATGGTTACAAGTGTTTGCTATTTTCTCATGTGAATAGAATTCTAACCACCCAAGTATGTACATACTTGGGGTAAATGAGAGCGGAGCCTGGTTATAGGGTGACAGTGACCATAGAAGTCTCCCTCATAGATATATATTCAACGTTGAGAAAAACTGAAAGTCTTTCGTGGTGGTAACCACTCACTCAAAACAGCTAATTTATTAAAGCACCAGCGATCTTTTTCAAATATTTTATGGATTCAATATTTTTCTCCATAAATGAAGGCATCTTGTACGCTGCGGATGTATTAGCATTGAGTTCTGGAGAGTGAATCCATGGTTATAGAGTAACAGTGTATGAGGAACTCTGCCTTATGAACTCAAAATGTAACAGAAAAAAAACTGAAATTTTGTGTAGTGGTAACGCCGGACTAGGAGAATCTAATTCATCACAGCTACTCTAATCTTGAATAGTTGCCATAGTCAGTAAAATGTCTCGAAATTCTATAGCTAGCCTTAAATTTGTCTTCATATTATCATATGGGGTAAATGTGAATAGTGGAGCTGAATCAAAATCTTATTGGTCAATAATAACCGATTTTGGATTTTAGTTGTTGAATTGAAATAATTATAGTTTTCCGTCTGTAGTTGATCTGAATTTAGAAACAGGACATACAAAAAATTTTGAATAGACGCTTTTCAATTTCTATAGAATTTTATCAATGAAAATGCAAGGCAGCAGGTTACTCTGCCTCACTCTGTATGTCTTTATATCATATGTTGTAAACATTTCCGAGTTGCACCGACGATTGAATTTAATTTCCCTGAACAGCGCAGGAAGATAACTGATGTGTCATTTGCCTATAAACTGGTCAATAACAGAATCGATTGCATAGACATTTCTCGTCAAATCGGATTTATCGTACCACATTACAACACGCGGCATACTCATACCTTTTTTGTTGAACAATCCAGCACTTACTATTTTTTGTATTCACCTCTACACAGATCCATGAGAACCTTCAACTATTTATCCCAGGTTACAAATATAGATATTTTTTCCGATACTTACCGAACATTCCGCAAAATTTTGGTTGATTATTTCCGATCTATAGGTGTTTGAAACGTGTCGGCTCGTTGAAGTTACTGCGTTGAGGTTACTTTTGTTATTTTTTTTTGTAACATTTTTGTTTCTGAAGTAGATTTACTTTTAGGCCTGATATCTTAGTTATGTTATTGTGTATATTGATTATGTGGATACTGTTTTGGGAGCCCCGTTTGTATCCCAAAGAAAAATAAATAAATAAATAAATATAAATGGAATAGTGGAGACGAATCTAAAAATTCTTGTCATTCAATAACCAGTAAATTTCATTGATGCCTTAATTGTTTTCTTTAACAGGGATTATGATTTCTTCTGTTATTGATTCGTGTTTTATTCGAATGGTTTGTTCATCTGTCATCATAGTTGATTATGTTAATTTTTTCATAAAAGAACTGAGTGTACACAAGTAATTGAGATACAAATGAATAAGTGCGTGGTTTTCCACCAATTTCGCCTACGGCAATCTAAATACCTATTCAAATGAAATGAGTATGAAATATACATTACAAGTGGAGAGGGAAGCTAACTAACACTGCAAAATTCTGGTTGCAAAGCTATAGACACAAATGGTTGCAAATGATCGTGAACGAACATTAACCAATTTGCTATGCTATCAAAAAATGAGATTATCCGTGGATCCAAATAAAATCATTGTCGAAGTATCTCCTATGCAAAATTTGTGTAGTGTATTTCTATTAAAAACTTAACACAATTCATAATGAGGTCTACTGTGAAGATGATCGAAATCTCAATTGTCATTAAATAAATACCTATAAATTCACAAATTGTTTTCTTTGACAGGGATTATAATTTCTTTCATTATTAATTTCGTGTTTAATTCGTAGGATTTGTTCAACTTTTGTTTGCTGTCAGTTTATGTTATTTGGGATAACATAGTTTTGTGTATATAATACAAGAATTCAGATGTTCCAGAATGAACAAATAAACAAGTGCATGGTTCTCCACCAATTTTACCTACAGCAATCTAAATACATACCTATATTAATGAAATGAGTATGAAATATTAATTTGCAGGCAAGGAGCTAACACTGCTAAATTACTAGTTGCAACGCTATAAACACAAATCATTGCAAACGATCGTATACGGACATTATCCAATTCGCTATGTTATTCGAAAAATGAGATTATCCGTGGAATCCCACATAAATCATTGTCGAATCTATATATATGCCGACGCAATTTAATCGGGTTATATAAACTATGAATAATTATTTCTATAATAATCCATTATTTGTGCCGGTTATTGATGTCGACGTTTGTGTCCGCGCGAATACTAAATACCCATCACAAGAAATTATTGGAATTAGCATTTTGATTTGATGGAAGGAGATTATAATCTATATTTTGATGTTATACTGGGATTACATCGACAAGGTTTCATAGTCTTGGTCATTGATTAACATCGTAGGGATTATCAAGTTGAAGGTGAAGAAATAACATATTCTCCATTTTGTTGCCAATTATACAGCGTGCCAAAAAAGTAGTGTAACTGTTGTTCAGGAAAATTGTCACTACCGTCGATTCCAATTTCAAAAACAATTTATCCTAGGCTTTTCTGAATTTGATATTTCTCACACATGATTGTGATACATCATATGAGGAGTAATTTAATTGAATTTGTTGTGCCAATTTTTTATAAAAAATATAAAAAATAGGAAAATAATTTACAATTTGTGAATAGAAAGTACTGCAACCATAATTGTCTTATTAATTATTAGGTACTAAGGGAAATCCACGAATCCATAGGTTAGTAATTTCGAAAGCATGTCTCCCTATGCTTGTTTTAATTAGAAACCTCTCACCCCCTACACGTTTTTGTCTAATAGGAATATATGGATTGTGAAAAATCGAATGAAATGAGTAGGTAATGAAATTACCTTTCATTTGGCGTATCACAATCCATATAGTATATTTGAAGGATTCAAAGAAGCATAAGGAGACTTGCTTTTGAAATTGTAACTCATGGATTCGTGAATTTTCCTTAACAATAATTAGTAAAAAAATAATGGTCTGATTGCAGTACCCTTCAATCACAAATTGTGAATTATTTCCTAATTTTCGGTACACCCGATTCTTTTAGTTACTCCGCTGAATAAGATCAAATTACCTTTCATTTTTGATGTTTTACAACCCTCATTGAACAAATAATAATGGAGAGGGGCGAGGCGAGGAGATAAATTCCTCTAATTATTTTTCATTCAAGAATTATTGACGACTTACGTTATTACTTTGGCACGCTGTATACTGTCAAACCATCCGAACACAACCAGGTCATGCGACGATATACCTACTTCCTGCCTTGAAACGGACACTAGTCATATGGGGCATCTTCTGTAGAATACCAGAAGTCAAAAATAAGTCGAATATCATCTGTAATTTATCGTATTTCGTTGCGCTAGTAGTTCATATTTTGAAAAGGCAAATTCGCTCATATCTCCAAACCGGCTCATTTGCGGACCCATGTTTATCTAAAATGTTTCACTCGTTATTGAGAACTGGAATCACCTCCTAAAAAAAGCTTTATTATAAATGAAAACAAAAAATACATCACTACAATTGTTTCAAACCGAAGTAACATTGAGCGTATTAATTTACATTCACGAAATCATTTCTTTATCTACACCTATTTAAATTTATTGATTTGAAAACATGCTAGGTAATTAACGACGAGAATTGGTTTATTATTGAGGCATTCATAGCCTCCTACGAAATTTTTCTGGTAACTGATAGATATCTTCCGAAAGTGAGCACACGAAATGATTTTATATATGTACCTCAAATTCGACAATAGTGATCGTAACCCAATTGATAAAGATCATTTTCATCTCTAGATTCACAACTGAAGATTTTATTAATGAATTCCTCCATCAGTGTGTTCTCGTTCAACTGGGTAAGTGAATCAGAAACAGATTCAGAAAAACAGACTATTGCAAAATTTTATATATTATTCTATTGACTACCTCATAATTTTCAATTCCCACCTGCTGTGCATGTCATTCCTCTGTGACCCTCCTCTGTGGTCTCCTTTCCCCCACTGCAACTTTGACTTTTATGACTTTATGATATATAAATAAAAAAGTTATTTTTAACACTCTTGAAGAGAATACATTCGTATTTTTGTAGGTCTTAACAATTTTTACAATATTGATAATTTCATACTTCATAGACGGTGAGTTACATTCTTCTGAACTTAACCTATAAATTGTAGATTTTTTTAATGTGTATTTCGAAAAAGCGAAAAATGTTTAGAATGTTTGTATTGTTATTGTTTGATACATGTTGTATTTCAGCTAGCCTGAAAATGGCGTAAGCTGAAACCGGTAGCCAATAGAACAAAATATAAAAATTCGCAATAGTGTTTTTCCTGAATCTGTTTCTGATTCACTTACCCAGTTACAACTGATATTCGTCTACTTAGGTGATATAACACGGTGCATCTCTGGGAACAAGAGCAAGGAACTTGTATATTCAAATATATTCAGAATTTCGAGACATCAGTCAATTTAGTCCCAAATATTACTTTTCAATACGAAGATAACCGACGATGATTGAAATATTAATAAGAGGGCAGTCCAGCAGACCATAACTTTGGCATCGGTTATCTCATTGCCATTTTAACTTTATCGGAAAAATTTGGCTTGCATATATGAATCGCTTAGGAATCCTCAGCCCATTCTGTATGCAACAAAAATAAATTTAAATTACGATTCAAGTGATGGTGACGAAATATGCAATTACCAGGAAACCTTCAACGTTTTTTATCTTCAAAAATCGATATATGCAAAAAATCAATGAGGCAGTACTCAGATATTCATGTTTTTTAATCCATTTTTAAGTGCATTCACTACATTTGGAATGCTTAATAAAGAGGAATATGGGATTTTCAATAGAAATCAATAGGCAGTTTTCTTACGAAAAGCAATATGATTCAATTTATAGCTTGGTCAAATATAAGGGAATTACGCTACGTTTTTCAAATGAAACAAGATGAGTCATTTTATTGGTCCCTTCACGCAGAATTCACTTACTGAAATTTCAACATAATGAACATTTATTTATCGTTTGCAATGAGGAATGAAAATATATCAACACTCTTTACTAATTAACGCATGGTTCGAAATAAATAGAAAACACTGGTTTAGGTTCTGCTTGTTATCATTTCAATATTAGATCATGGATGATGTGGTTGATTTGTACACGAACTACCTTTCTTCACTGCGAGCACTGATCTCTTTTCGTGCGTTATCATACTATGTTGTGTTAGCTATTTATTTTCCAGGTGAACTTCTTTGTTTTTCTAGAGATTTGCTCATATGCCAACTGACCTTAGTTTCATACCACCCAGTAGAGTAGTTAGTCTACATAGTTTCCTATGCCAACTGACCTTAGTTTCATACCACCCAGTAGAGTAAGTCTACATAGTTTTCTCCAACATATTGCATTCTCCGTTGTGGTTTCTATGACCGATTCACATTACCTACAAATATCAGACTTTTTTACAGATCTTGCATAGGTTTATACCTCACGATTAAATAACAATCAAGAGAGTGCTTCTCTCTTCCTTCACAATAATTGACATCGGCCTCAAGCAGTTCATGTTGGTCACACTGGTCTGGCGAAAAAAGTGTTTGCCCTTCTGTTTGCAAAGGCATCAGCGTTCTCATTTCTCACAATTTTCTGGCTGATGAAGAAGAAGAATTAAATGATATTAATAGGTATTGCCAATTCTTATGAGAGTTTACGAACTGAAAATGTCATATGCAGTTATCGTATTGATTCCATGGCTGAATGTTATGATACTCAATAAAAATTTTTGAACATAAATTCTCTTTTATAGAAAATACGCTCAAACATTTTTTCATTTTATCATTTCTTTCTACAATGCCAAACTCTTATTTTATTATTTTGGTCTACATTCTGGGGCCGCCAACCTTTTATTTCTTTCAATATCGTTTAATGATAAGAGTACATTGCCGTTTCACTCACCGTAAAATATCAGCTATCAATTTGTTTTTTTCCCGAGGTGCTAACGAAGGACATCGTTATAAATGGCCAGTTCCAATAAACCTTTATTTTTGCTCTACTGCTTTATATGCTATCAAGAGAAAAGACGGGTAAAATTAAGTATAACTGTATTTATCATCAATACAATACTCAATCGATATCATTACGAGCAGAAAACAATCCCATAATAATTAACCCATTGTCAGTAACAATTATTCGCTCTCGATCCCAACCGAAAATCATCCGCTCGAACTCGTGAATCATCATCGATCTCCACGGCTCCCTCGATGCTGGTGTTCCCTTATCAAATCATACCTGGTAATGGATTCTTTATCGACCGATCACTCAACAGGCGATTTCCTCGGTTCCCATACGCTCTCGCGCGTGCCCTACCGCCACACACATGCACAAACCTGCGGCCTGTATCAGCCGAGAAGAATCGGGGGTCACGACCTGCCTCTTGGGGAACCCCCCTTCGAGCCCCCCTGTCCTCCTGACAGCTATCACTCTCACGACCGACCGTTGCGAGCCACGAACATGTCTCCTCGGTCGGTATCTGTCGATGGGGCACTTTACCTTAATCACGTTATGGATTCTCTAGAGCGGTTCAGCAACATGGGAGCTTGATGTGGAGTGAGGTTTTATGGCGAAAATAATTATTCAGTTAGTTTGTTTTGTTGTCGATTTTTCTGGAAAACTCCGGAGTGTCATTTCAGTTGATGTTTTTTATCTAGGTGTTATTTATTACATCGGTCAGACCCACAGGCCTCAGGTACGCCACAAATAGAGAATCCTCCTGATTTTCAATTGATTTCAAATGAGATGTTCAGGAGAAAAAGCTAACTAGCGAGAAAGTCAGCAATAAGCAAACTAAGATTTTACCCGAGTTAAATGCGTTAGACATGTCAGTTTATCGCCGCTACATTTTGTATGTCGGCCACATGGTTTTCATGTCAAATAATGAGTTGTGGAATCAGAGACTATATTTTGACACCGAATTGAATTCAAATTCTGCTGTCAGATGTACTTGCACAGCGCAACTTAACGGCAGGAAAATGGAAATTGTTTTCCGAATCACTCAACAGGTGATTTCCTTTGATGTGGAGTGAAGTGAATTTTAGGGCTACATCGCAGAAATAAGTGAAGATTTTTCCGCAAATCGATATAGGAAATATTCACAAATATCCGAAAGAAAAAGGCAAGACTTCCCTACTGTAAAGAAATGTTAGGAAATTATATTTCCTCGCAGTTGCTGGTGTCCTAAAATAAAAGGTTTTTACTTATTTACGTTCTTTTTTCTTGATTTTTTTGGCGATAATTTAATTCTCTGTCTCTTACATTCAACATTCGAGAACACCAGCAATTGAATTCGTAGGGTAAAATTTGACAATTCAACCTCAACACGTTTCCGTGAAATCGATGCACCCTTTATTCGTCAATATAATTATTCTCGATTTTTCCAAATTCATTAATATCTCTTGAATTTCGAAGAATTCGCGGAAAATAGTAGATTCACCTCGTACGAAAAGCTACTGAACTCTGTGCTACCACACATTCGCCAGACTTTTCCTATACCCTCGAAACAATAAAATTTATTAGTCGATTTGTTTTCTTCGTCGATTTTCTTTGCAAAATTCTGTTGTATCTTTGTATTATGTATCGGTTAGACTCAGAGATACAAAACCCTTTCGATTTTTAGATGGATTCAACTCAGGTGTTCCAAATGAATAGTGAAATCATTCAAAGGGGAAAAACTGTAAAACCTGACACATTCGGCAATAAATTGAGTTATTGTCCGATTTTAATGCGTTGGGCATCATGTTTGAAACAAAAGCGGTACATTGAATCCACCATTACTTTCAATAAACATCTTATTTTCAACCATCATCTTTAAAATGAAAAGGGGAAATATAAAAGGGATATTAGACTATGTCGAAAAATATCGAATTTGTCTCATTTTGACAAATCGTGAAATAAAGTTACACGAGATGGGTGACATACTAGGGTTGACAAAGCATCGTGTGAGATCCATTTTGCATAAACATTTTGTCAACAGTAAAAACACAAGAGCTTTTTTTTTATCGGATAAATTTCTCTTTGCAACGAAACAGTTTTGCTAATCACTAATTTTACGAGAAAAACTGACATGATAAAATCGCGACACCGAAGGTGGAGCGATTTTATCTGATGTCAGTTTTTCGAGCAAATTTAGTGATTGGCAAAACTTTGAGTTGAAGAGAAATTTATCTGATAAAAGAAAAGCTCGAGTGTTTTTTGGCAAGATAAATCAACGACTGAATATAATAATAATTTGCTCAGATGAAACTTCAATAAAACGATTCATCTTTTGGGTTCTTATATCAACAAAGTTAAATAATTACCACACTGATTCAAAATGAAAGCACTATATGTTCAAAATTCAAAAATCTGACAGACTTATTGACATATTGAGGAAGAGAAGTTTTTATCCGATAAAAAAGGATGCACCTTTTTTATCGATGTCAAAGTGACAATAACATTTCCAGGTCTATGATATTTAATATTGAAGTTAATTTATCACAAAAAATTTTTTTCGGTGTGAATTGGCTCACAGTGCCCAAAAAAAAACAGCACGTCGATAATTCCTAGAGCTTTGCAGCTGTTTTGTCAGAATAAAAAAGAATTTTCCTATCGATATGTTACAATCGATGAAAAATGGTTCCACTTCTACATTCCATAGTCAAATCGGAAATCAGCTGAGTGGGTTTCTGCTGGTTAACTACATCCAGTCCGCTGAAAAAATATGGCGTCTTTATCATCAAATGATGGATAAAATGATTTATGGCCGAAAAAATCGTGTTTGTCTTTCTAAAACAACATTTGTCAACCAATATAATTATCAGAAACAAAGTCAGTGATTTGAATGAGTAAAAAGTGGCGATATGCAAAATCCCTACAGATTATTTCTAGTTGTTTCTTTTTTAATTTTATTGCCCTTCCCGCAACCAAACGAGTGAGAATTTTAATACGAAGACTTGTGCGAAATTTGGATTTCTTCATATTATTATGAACTCCCGAATTCATATTCATGAAGCCAGCAGTATTTGGCAATGTTGAAGCATTTCCGAATAGTGGTAAGCTGTGTAGAATCAGAGCGCTAATAAACTGACGAATAAGAGCTCAAAAGTTGCTGAAAAAGGTGGTAGTTTATCAAATGTATATTCAAATTCATTCACTCTTCAGTAATCTTCTCATGTTTCCATCTGACTCTGAATGGGTCTGTAGAAATTGAGTCTGGAGAGCATTATGACGAATTACGTGCAGAATTTATTCTAATTCCGAGTTTTTAGTCGAAATAATTAAGAACATTTGTCTTCCAACCTCTTTCAACTTATCTCTAATAACTTACTTATCATAAACTAAACTTTTGTCTTGCGAATTACCGAGGTAGATCGTAAATTCATCTTACGCTCCGTTTTTACATTCTCATAACATTTTAATCGTTGATGACCAGGTATACGGGATGCGAGAACTCATCAGGTAGACTCTCGAGAATGACGTCCACTAGAGGCATGAAACGAGCTAGAGCAAATTGCGCCTGCAGAAATCCAGGTCCCACGTTTCATGTTCAGTCCGGCGATAACAATAAATATAAATATATAGGGATAACAATATTTTTCAACAGTATATATTGCAAAGTAAACACCACGAACTCCGTTAAACGTAATAAAATAGCTTGATGGCAGATTGCAGGGCCGGTAATTATGACTTTAGCCTTAAACAAACACGAACGACAAGACACACCAAGCGAAGCGAGACTCCTGCCCATGGAGGTATTGAAGGAGTATGTATTCTTCAGCAGGAAGATTGATACTGATTAATTTATTCATTTTGTTGTTTAGTTTTGCGAGTAAGTCGATTAAGGCGATGTGAGTAAATGTGATATAGTATTTGAATAGTTCATAAACAAAGCGTTCACTCTTTGAAATTTTTTCAGAGTTATGTTAGGTAGTTTTGAAAAAAATACTGCCGGTGTATCACAATTGCCCCAGAATTTGGGGTAAATGTGTTTATAATTTTTAGTTTTCTATGACTGAGTTATCTGGGAAGGATTGGAGTAAATGTATAGAAATTTTACTTCATTGTATATTTTGTTTTACACAAAATTAAAATATTTCACTTATTGAAAAATTGATGAGCTTATTTCAATCTACGCAAAAAAGGTACAATCAACTTTAGCTTCTGAACTTTTTGTTCAGAAGCTAGAGTTGATTTTATTAAGTAAATGCAAATTAAGCAGAAACAACTTTTTTAATAATAATAATACAATGCAGTGTAACTGTCCTCGAAAGCGCTAAATCCGCAAAAAAATCGTTATACAGAAAATTTGTTTCTATAGTCGCCAATGTCGCGATCGACTTCAGTGATAAATTTAAGTTTATCATTCAAACTTAAGCACTTCCTTCCAGACATTTGCACAAACTTCATACTAGCGTAATTGTAATTTTCAAACCAAACAGCCAGAGGTGTATTTGAAACCGTTTCAGAAGGATCTCTCTGCCCGCCGTAATGATTTAGTTTATAGTTGGGATTTATTACGTACGTCCGGGAAAAAGTCGGAAAAAACCCACCCTTATACCTTCTTGCCATACAGATTCATACATAGTAATGTTCTTTGAATATTTCGTTATAGAGAGAATTTACTTCGTTTTAGAGGGCGTTTTTTACATGGAATTTTTATTCAAGGTGAAATGTCTTGTTCGAAATTCGTTATACAGACGTTCGTTATAGGGATGTTCCAATGTATATGCTTTTAGTAGTGCATATTATTTTCTCTTTGTCTTTCCACCAAAATTTATAAAAGTAATGTGAATATTCTTGCGTGCCAAATAAGTAACATTACTGGTCAGTATTTCTCGAACCAAGAATTATAAGGGAATACCGTCGCACCCGTCCATTTTCAATGTCAATATCAATTTATCCTATGCTTTTTAGCGCTCGTTCTACCCAAACGAGTACTATATCGTTTTGCCCAGATGCATGTAATTTTGTGATTTTGAGAAGAAAATGGTCTCAAACAATAGGGTTCGACTGATGATGAATCCGTGGTCAAATTAAATTCTGTCCGTGGGGCCGTCCGTCCGGCCGTAACTACGATAACTTTTGAAGGGATTGTCCTAGAGATTTGAGATTTTCAGGGTGGGCTCGGTTCAGAAGTGCCGCAGTTGAGTTCCTTAACCAGCCAAATCGTACAGGGGGTTCCATGAAATATGACTATTCAAAATTTTTTTCCTCAATATCTCAGACAAAACAAAATGCCGCCACATGCAAGATGCTCATGATAAGTCTCATGCAAAACTTCGTGACCATAGGAAATTCAGTTGGAATTGAAAATTTCATTCCTATTAGATGTCAATTCTAGGGATCACTTATTCGTGAACGTATACGTTCGGGAGCAAGTAAAATCGAACGAAAAATTCGATGTAAGTTAATTTTGGAGCATACTGCCAATTACTCGTTCCGACGAAAGTTTACATTCATTTGTAATGGATATAATTGAATCGATTTTCAAAAATCTTCGCTCAAAAAGGCACCAATAACGTATACGTTCGTCGAACGACTGATCCCGAGAATTGACACCCGGATCTCTTAAATTAGAAATCACTTATTTCTTATCTCCGAATATTCGATAGGAAACACAATCCCAGTGGCCACTTCCTACATGTTTACAAGCCTTCTACCGGATTCCAATGAGAAATCGATACCGCCTTCAACTCCGAGTGACTTCATCGTTCTGACAGACTAATTAGTATACGAAGTCCACTCTAACGAAATAGACGATGACAGGTCGTTTCAAATTTTCACACCACTTATCGACAGTTTCTAATCTGGCCCACATAATTCAGGCACATTTCCCACATTGTAGTTCTCTATTTCCATACGCATCGTAATTTTGATAAATTCGACACAATAAATGGGAATATTGCCGCCGAGCAGATAAAGCCCAATTTAAATTCGTATTTTAGCGTGATCTTTTCAATATTCATGAGCGGGGAAGCCGCCGTCTGGATTGTGACTCCGTAAATTAAGAAGATAATTTCTTTTTGAAAGGGTTAAAATACTTACCCCATTTAGGAAATTTGTTATTATTAATTTCGTTATTTAGGTTCCAATTAATATTTTCACTTTCAGTTTAATTTTAATCAATTATACGTGGTACGTAAGAGGTATAACAAAAATTTGAAAACTAATCAGCCGTGGTCGGTTTTATTTTTTTTCCTACGTTGAGGGGCGCCCACAAAAATGCCTCATTAGATTTAATATCTGTGTTCAAAATGAAGAGTTTTCCAATAAGTGGTGTTATTTTGATACTCAAAGAAAAATGCCATTTTTAAATATAAATGATAGGATGTTTATTTCATTATAAAGAAGAAGCTATTCCGTTAATAGAGGAAAATAACATTAGGCAAATGACCA